>BPTQ01000006.1:157552926-157918909 GCA_019973895.1 Chrysanthemum seticuspe
CCCAGAAATGGGTGACATACGGACTAGGTGTCGGGTTTCACACCGCTCAATACATTCTGATATTTATGAGAGATGGAAGGTTCCATCTCTCAACCTCGATTATTATTATAGAAAGTGAAAGAGAGTGATTCAAGGGATTTGGAGATTGAAAGAGAGAGATCTTAAGGTAGAATAAGCGGTGGAACACAATACCAAACTACACATACACTTTTCAATATAGAAAGTTAACCATAGTTCTCGGTACCAATCTAGTATAGAACGTGTAGAAACCTAAATATCACCAAAAATCCACCAAAAACTCAAACATTTTCAAATCACCAGATTCAAGCTTACCAAATGAAAACCTAAACACTTTTGATGATTCTAAACATAAAAGTACCAACAAAATTCAAACTTTAACACAAGAAATCAACCAAATGATGCAAAAACCACTAAACTTTTACAAACTCAAAAACCACCTAAAAACCACTATAAATCCAAAGATGTGCAAGATATGATCTAACCATGGCTCTTGATACCAATTGAAAGATATAACTTTTCACATACACATCAAACCATAACACAAGGTGGCGAATAAGATGGAATTCTAGAGAGAGAAAGTTAGAGGTTTAGGGAACTTAGTGAGAGAAAGTGAAAGATATTATTATTAGCTCCAACTCTCTACCTTGGAAGGTAGAGAGTATTTATAGTCTTACATAACTCGCCACACTTTGGGCTGTGGATCAGGCATACAGTGGGTAAAGACCCGTCCGTCCTCCACGGTGTTACTTAGCTAAATTACTACTTAACTTAAAAGAACTACGACTACGAGCTTTCTAACGATTACATATACTTGAGGTGACCGACTCTTTAATACCGGGAATTTCTAATTCCTAACAGCTTTCGCCTCTACCCATTTGGACAAATAATCGACCGCCACGAGTATATACTTGTTCCCTCAAGAAGACGGGAACGGCCCCATAAAATCGATGCCCCATATGTCAAAGATCTCGCACACTTGAATGGCATTTTGAGGCATTTCATCTCTTTTAGAGATGTTGCTATGACGTTGGCAAGAGTCGCAAGATTTGACGGGGTCATGGGCATCTTTGTAAATCGTGGGCCAATAGAAACCGGAGTCAAACACCTTCTTGGCGATGTAATTCGGCCCATGATGTCCCCCCGTGGGTCCATTATGACAAGCCTTGAGGATTTCAGCGGCTTCTTGGCCGTGAACACACCGTCGGATGACTTGATCCGCACAAACCTTAAACAAGTAGGGGTCGTCCCAGAAGTAATGCTTAACATCTTTGAAAAATTTGTTCTTTTATTGGGACGACATCCCTTTCACAACAAAGTTCCCCGAATGATAGTTTGCAAAGTCGGCAAACCATGGGGTACTAGAATCTCCACGTTGAGATACCACATTAAGTGTCTCGAGAGGAAACGTTTCGTTTATTTCCTTTTTCTCGAGCACGCCTTGATGAGGATTTTCAAGACGGGACAAGTGGTCAGCCGCCAGGTTCTCCGCTCCTTTTTTATCACGGATAATGATATCAAATTCTTGTAGGAGGAGAACCCATCGGAGCAATCTCGGCTTAGCATCTTGCTTAGCAAAAAGATATTTGAGCGCCGAGTGATCCGTATACACTATGCTTTTGGACAAAATTGAGTATGGCCGAAACCTCTCGAAAGCATACACCACGGCTAGTAATTCTTTCTCCGTTGTGGTGTAATGTGCTTGAGCTTCGGTCAAAGTTTTGCTAGCATAATGTATTGGCTGGAAATGTTTTGACTTTCGTTGCCCCAAAACGGCACCTATGGCGAAATCACTTGCGTCGCACATAAGCTCAAATGGTAATTCCCAATCAAGGGCAACTAGAATTGGTGCTTCCGTGAGCTTCTTCTTAAGAGTTTGAAAAGCTTCAACGCACTTACTAGAGAAGACGAAAGGAGTGTCTTTTTCAAGAAGTCGGGTCATAGGCCGGGATATCTTCGAAAAATCTTGAATGAAACGACGATAGAAACCGGCATGACCAAGGAAACTTCTAACTCCTTTGACGGTTGTGTGAGGAGGTAATTTTGAAATGACATCGACTTTAGCTTTGTCAACCTCAATCCCGCTCTTAGAAATCTTATGACCAAGGACAATTCCTTCCTTAACCATAAAGTGACATTTCTCCCAATTTAGACAAAGATTCGTGTTTTCACAACGTTCAAGCATCTTGTCCAAATGGGAGAGACATGTTTGAAAAGAATCCCCAAAGACCGAAAAATCATCCATAAAGACTTCCATAGTCTTTTCGATCATGTCATGGAAAATGGCCATCATACACCTTTGGAACGTACCGGGAGCATTACACAAGCCAAAAGGCATGCGTCGGTAAGCAAATGTACCATAAGGACATGTGAATGTGGTCTTTTCTTGATCTTGTGGACCAATGGGAATTTGGAAGTAACCCGAGAAACCATCGAGAAAACAATAGTATTCGTTTCCCGCTAATCTCTCAAGCATTTGGTCCATGAAGGGTAATGGAAAGTGGTCTTTACGGGTGGCTTCATTTAACTTTTGATAGTCAATGCAAACACGCCATCCCGTAACCAATCGAGTAGGAATCAACTCGTTATTATCATTTTCAACTACGGTAATGCCACCCTTTTTGGGCACACAATGAACGGGGCTCACCCAAGGACTATCCGAGATAGGGTAAATCAATCTGGCATCGAGAAGTTTTATGACTTCTTGCTTGATAACCTCATGGATTTTAGGATTCACCCTTCTTTGATGTTGAACCGCCGGTTTGAAGTCATCTTCCATAAGAATCTTGTGTGTACAAAATTCTGGGTTAATACCCTTGATGTCGGAAAGTTTCCAAGCGATGGCTTGCTTGTGTGACTTCAAAAACTTTATGAGAGCGGATTTTTCATCCTCACTCAAGTCTTTAGCAATGATGACGGGTGATTTATTGTCACCCTCCAAAAATGCATACTCGAGATGAGGTGGTAAGTCCTTAAGTTCGACCTCGGGAGGATCATTAGATTTTTCAATGGTTTTGATTTCCTCTTTATGAAGTTCTTGAGGAGGGAGTGATGAAGGATCTTCATTGAGCATCTTCTCGATGAGAAGTATATCTCCCTCGATGTCGATGGGAGCGTGATCAATTTCCCATGAAACAGAATCACTAGCCAAGTATGCTTCAATCTCTTCCAAAATAAAGTCACTTCCCTCAAACGAAGTGAGGGAAGGGGAAGAGAGAGTAACGATGGGATCAACCGAAGTGGGATTGCCACTCGAGAATCCAAGAATTTCTTGAGAATACTCCTCCGACACAATGTCAAGGACATCAATTTTGTTGACGGAATTGTCTTCATAATTGGGGGAGTATTTCGTGACTTGATTGAGATTGAAAGTAACGGCTTCCTTGTTTACCCTCAAAGTGATTTCCCCTTCATCAACGTCGATCAATGCCCGACCCATTTTTAAGAAGCACCTCCCAAGGATGAGGGGTACTCGAGGATCGGCATCAAACTCGACGACAACAAAGTCGGCGGGGAAATTAAACTTGCCCACTTTCACAAATACATCCTCGGCTATACCTAGCGGACGAGAACTTGTACGGTCGGCAAGCTCGAGGATCATACATGTAGGTGTGAGTGGAGGTAATGAAAGCTTCTTCCACATGGAGTGTGGCATCAAGTTAATGCTGGCACCAAGATCGGCCAAAGCGGAGCATTGAACTATGCCTTGAAAATCACATGGGATGAGAAATTTTCCGGGGTCTCCTAACTTTTTGGGAAGCTTTTTAAGGATAACCGCCGAACAATTCTCGTTCAAAGAAGTTTTAGCCATTTCGGAAATCTTTTCTTTGTTATTCAACAAATTTTTGATTGTTGGACCGAACTTTGGCATTAGAAGAAGAGCGTCCGCGAAACTAATCTCGAAGTGCAAATCTTGAAAGATTTAGATAAGCTTCTCCATTTGTTGAATAGTTTTATCACGGAGCTTTTGGTCATTAAGCCTTGAAGGATAAGGAAGTGAAGGCTTAGGAATGGTCATCGGAACAACGGGTTCCGGAATTGGAGGTAAGACCACCGGAGGTTGGACTTGTGCGGTACTTCGTGGGCTTGAGTTATGCACCTTGTCCTTTGATACCTCGGTTTCTCGTTCCACATCCCTCACCGGAGAAGGATTAGGCATCGAGGGTCCCTCATAAGACTTACCACTTCGGGTGGCAATAGCATTCAATTCACCTTTTGGGTTGGGAATGGTATTACTCGGAAGAGCTCCCGAAGTTGAAGCTTGATTCTTTTGACTCATGAGACTAGCAAACATGCTTTCAATCTTGCTTTGAGATTGATCAATTTTGTTGCTAGTAGCTCTAAGCTCGGAAGTGAAATCATTCTTCAAAGTGGTAATTTGATTTTGCATGGACACCATCTTAGCTTCATTGCTTTTGATGTAATTAGCAATGTCAATGGAAGCTTGAGGAGGTGGAGCTTGAACAGTTTGTTGCGGAGCTTGGAATCGGTTTTGAATGAAATTCCCTTGATTTTGAAAACCTTGATTTTGATTTTGAAAATTCCGATTCTGACTCTGATTTTGATTGAACTGATTATTCCTATTTTGCACATTTTGATTGTTCTGATTTTGATTAAACCCGGGTGGTCCAAGGAAATTGTTAGAACGATAGCTTAGAAGGTTTCGGTCTCCTTGTGGTTGGTAGGAATTACCTCCCGTATTGTAGGAACCCGAAGCGGCATATACGCTCTCTTGAGTGAAGCCACCGGAGGCTGGACACTCAAAATAAGGGTGTGGACCACCACAAGTTTCACAACTTTTGTTTACGACATTCACTTGTTGATTGTTATTATTTTGACTCATTTTAAGTACGGTAGTGGATATTTCTTCAATCTTTTTGGTTAGAGTCGTGTATTCCGAAGATGGAAGGGTGGTAGATCTCCTTGACTCACTCCTCTCGGCTGAGGAATCCCAATAATTGTGGTGGGCAGTCATGTTTTCGATGAGATCATAACACTCTTCGGGTCGCCTTTTCATAAAGGTACCACCGGCAGCAGCATTTATCGTGTCACGATGTCTCAATGTTAACCCGTTATAGAACGTATCTATTTGGGTGACAAGCAACATATTGTGGTTCGGACATCGATCAATCGAAAGCTTATAGCGTTCCCATGCCTCAAATAAGGACTCATCGGGATGCTGCCTAAAGTTGCTGATTTCATTCCTCAGTTTCGTCCCCATCGACGGTGGAAAGTATTTCGCCAAGAATTTGGAGATCATTTCGTCGAAACTATGGATTGACTTCTTGGGAAGACGATCAAACCATGCGGTGGCATGAAGCGTCAAGGAATATGGAAAGAGGTATAAGCGAAGGGCGTCATCGGTGACCCCATTTTGCTTCATACTTTGGGTGACGGTGAGAAATTTGTCGAGATGCTTGTTGGCATCGTCACCCGGTGATCCGTGAAATTGGCAAAAACTTTGGACTTGTTGAATCATGTGATGCTTAAGTCCAAAATCCGTGGCCTCGATATTGACCGGGGCAATTGGACCACCCCGTCCATCCATCGTGGGTTGGCAAAGCTCCTCCATCGTTCGGAGATCGGGAGCTTGATTTTGTGGACCATGTACTTGGACTTGAGGTCCGTTCCCTTGGTTTCCAGCCATGGTGGGTTGTTCAACGGTACGTATCTCGGGTACGTTTGCTTGGTTACGGTTACGTCTACGAGCTTGCGAGCGAGTGCGCATGCACTTCCAAAAACAACACTTTCAATTAAAACAAGACCGAGGCAAAACACAGTGAACTTAAACCAATAATCCCACGTGAAATGGTCACTTCTATAAGTAAAACGCACAAAGGAGCGGAGAGACTTATTAGGTCAGCGCGAAGCTTATTAAAAACCCGCCTCTTTTCAGCCGCAATTTAATGTCAGGCCGTCCTTATACCCCTCACACAGTTTGTTTATCCGATAGAAATAAACCAAATCACGAGCGACACAAAGGAAAGTTTTAAATCTTTTGTTCGGGAACTTATAATGATAACACCTCAGTTGAGAATGTTATATTGATTGTGTCTTCTATATTATTTAAAACAACAAGCAAAAATCTTTTTGTATTTTTAATCTTTTACATATATATACAAAGAAAAAAAAATATGTTTGTATTTTTGTATTTTTATAAAAATAATAACTTCACGAGGAAGGTTCTTCAAGTCACTAATCGCAAAAATCACGATATTGTCGCAACACACTTCCCCGGCAGCGGCGCCAAAATTTGATTCGTTTTTTTGTGAGTGGTGAAAATAAACACAATATCAATATATCAAATTACCGTAAAACCCGACAAATCAACCTTTTAGGAAAAGGGTTAACGTGCCAAATCTTACGGGTGTGATAAAAGTGATACCGGAAAAGTGATTTCCCGGGTCGTGTCCCAACGAGGTGTGAATGGAAGGATTCGTTGAGTTTTGTGATTTATAACTTGAATTGGTTTAATGATTTCAGGATTTGAATACGTATTCTACAAATTAATTAACGGGAAAGTAATTAAGGCAAGGAAACCTAATAAACTACAAATTAACTATTACTAAGCCTAAGGAATGATAAAACGAAGCTAAACTAAGCCCTACGATGCTAAAACGTAAAAACGTGAAAAACTGGGAACGACCCGAGCCATAAACATAAAACTTTTGCAATTTAAGGGCTACGGGTGTGAAATCAATTTTTCTACGTCCTAATTGACTAAAAATAATTTTAGAAAAAGACCAGGTATTTTTTTGGCTTTTAAATTAGTTACTACGAATTAAAAACTATTTTAATCTAATTAATTAATTAAAAATAGTAAACATTTTGAGAAAAATCTAAAAAATTCTCAGAAAATACTTTAAAGGGCACTGATCACAGGAAAAACTGAAAAAGTGATGGTTGCTTTGAAAGATAAGCAGTAAATAAGCTGAAAAAGTCTTATAAGCAAAATTGTTTTTAAAGCTTAAGAGAATTGTTTGTGTAAAACTCAACGAGACAAGTCCCAAGGGCGCAGTGTTAGGAGTGTGTGTGGTGGGCTTGGTGGCCAGTGTTCGAATCCCAGCAATGACAAGATTTTTTTGAACTTTTTTTTTTCAATTTTCTTTTTTTGCAACTTATTTTAGAGATTAACAAGAAGATTTTTTTTTGTGAAAACTTTTTCTAAAAAGATTTTTCAATAAGCTGTTTTATCAGCTTGTTCATAACAGATCTCAAAGACTAAACAAACACCCTTTTTTGTTGACTGATAAACACGAATAAGCACGAAAGCCACTAAATAAGCAACATGGGATGGGGCAAATAAGCTACAGCAGAGGCACCTTATTCTAAAATATACTAAAAAAATACAGCACACTACTAATAACAAAAGGGGAAATCAGTTGGCTCAATTGTTTTAGACTAAAGGATACTTATGCACTAAAAGGAGAGGTTAAGCAATAAATTAAGCTCACTTAAGCTAAGTCTAAACTAACCCTATGCTATCCAAACTAATAAGCTGATGGTGACCTAAATAAGCTATGATTAACTACTGATAAGCTACTGAATAAGGGAGAAAAAAGTGACCTGTGTGTAACTGTTGTGCAGGCTGAAAAACAGCCTAATGGTGCTGTTTGGAGCTTATTTTTAAGCCACGAAAATCCTTCTAAAGCAAGACAAGCTACACAAAACCAAAGTTAGCATAATTGACTATCATAAAGTACTGATTTGGGACCGAGAAAAGGCTAATAAAAGCCTAAGAGTAAGCTTGTATCAGCTTATTTGGGCCACATTCCCAACTGATGCAGTTTTTAAAAAATGGGCGAGGGACAGTTTTGAACTTCAATTTTAAACAAGTTAATTGCTAGTTTGATGCACTAAAATGGGAGCAAACTGAGTTGGGGACATAAGGACCTAAGAAACATAAGTTTTGCCAACTTTGAACCTTAAATAAGCTGTAAAAAAAAAGCCAAGAACAGCAGCTGTTGCTGCTGTCCTGTTCAGACCTGAAATCACAAAGAACTCTTTTTTTTTTACTAAACTTGTAAACAACTTGGTAAAACAGATTCTAATATGCTAAACTCACTTATCTTGTAAAAATAACTTTGACTACATAAGTCAAACGGGGTAAAATGTGGCTTTTGACCATTTTTAGCATTAAACAAACACCCCTTTAACTGTCATAAAAGCTTAAACTGACTACTTTTCTGAGAATGAATTGAACTAAAAATCTTTAACAACCTTTCAATGAGCTTAGATAACTATTCAACAAAACATGAAATTGAAGGAAAAAAGTACTTTCATTGCTTTTAAAAAGAAATTACAATAGAACTAAAATACAAGAAAACTGAATTTAAATTAAAACTAGGGGTGCCTTATCAATAACTACAAGAGAAATATTTATACTAAAAGCTAATGGGGTCTTCCTCCTTCAAGCATTGTGCTTCTTGCGTGAGATAAAACAGCCAAAAGTAAGCAAGTTGTGCTTTCTTCATCTAATCCAAGCCGTCCAATAAGTAGGTACCAATATGGGTTAATCCAAGCCATTGATTGGGTCCTTTGTAGCCAAGGATTGCCACAGTGGCATCCTGGAAAGGAGGGAAGCTTGTGAGTGGGTTTGAGAATTGGGATTATCCGGGTAAGAGGTTTAGATTGGAGGTTGAGTGTCTGGGGATGGGTTGTGTTGGGTAAAAGAGAAACAGGGAAAAAGAGTGGTATTTTTTTATTTCTGGGGAAGGGATTTGGTTTTTCTGGATAGCAGAGAAAGGAAGGAGGAGGGAAAAAAGGAAAGAGGGGCGTGGGCTGGTTTTTTTATTTTTGTGTTGGGGAGGCTCAAAGGTAATGAATGGGGGGTTCAGTTGGGGATGTGGGGGGTTCAAAGGGGTATGGTAGAGTTTTTTTAAAGGTTTGTTTTTATAAGATGGTTTTCTCAAACCAACTCTAAAAACGTGTCCGAGTCTTCAATTGATGAACGGTCGTAGAAAATCACATCCCGGCATCGGCTTCTCAGCACTTTTCTGATTATGGCTCGATTTTGCTCGTTTTCGCTCTGTTTTCAATCCTTTTGTACCTGCAAGACATAAAACACACTCCGAGGATATTTTTGACATATTTTGATCGTATTTGGGTGTTTTTAGATGTTTTTGCAGTTTAAATGGGAATAAAATGATGAGTATTTAGACACTCATCAATAAGGCTTACCCAGATTAAAATATGAAAAAGATCATCTTTGTTCAGCATGCCAATTGGGAAAAAGCATGAAATATGCCCACAAACCCAAACCTGCAAACTCAGTTATGGAAGCTCTTCATACCCTTCATATGGATTTGTGCGGACCAATGAGAGTGCAAACGATTAATGGGAAGAAATATATTTTAGTCGTTGTTGATGACTACTCTTGATTTACTTGGGTAAAGTTTTTGAGGACAAAGGATGAAACTCCAGATGTCATCATCAAACTTATCAAGCAGCTTCAAGTTTGACTTATCAAGACTGTTAGAATTATTCGAACAGACAATGACACTGAGTTTGTTTACAAAGACCTAAGTCAATTTTATGAAAGCATTGGAATCAGTCATCAAAGAAGTGTTCCACGCACGCCTCAACAGAATGGTGTAGTTGAAAGACGAAATCGAACCCTTGTTGAAGCTGCAACAACTATGCTAATTTATTCAAAGGTTCCAATGTTTCTTTGGGCTGAAGCCATTGCAACTGCTTGCTACACCCAAAATCGTTTCCTCATACACACTACTCATGAAAAAACTCCATACAAACTTGTTCATACACACTACTCATGAAAAAACTCCATACGAACTTGTTCAAGATTTAGGAAAATTAAGAGCTAAGGCGGACATTGGAGTTTTTGTGGGTTATGCATCAAACAAGAAGGGTTATCAAATCTACAACAAAAGAGCCCGAGATACCATGGAAACTATTCACGACACATTCGATGAGCTGTCTGGGCAAATGGCTCCAGGACAATCAAGTTCTGGACCCGTATCACAACCTTCATCAAGTAGTCCCATTAGTTCTTCTCTTGTACTAAATCTCTCACCAGCAACTCCTTATGTATCTCCTTCAGAAGATTATTTGAATAAATTATTTGATCCAATGTTTGATGAACACTATGAGCCAACTGCTAATGATCAGTCAAATCCATCAACAGAGGCTGCTTCTATCCCTGTCAACGTAGATAACCCTTCAGTGTCTATGTCATTGAGTCAAGAAGCGCCTGCTGCTGATCACTCTGTCTCGTCATCAAATCCTCAATCATCAAGTGTACATCATGGAATTGTTTCTGGCACCTATGATGGAGATAATCCCTTTGCTACTCCTGAAGATGCTCCCTTTCAGAACATATTTGCTCCTGAATCATCATCAGAACCATCTTCATCAGGAGAAAACGACTCTGCTACTTCAGTTCCTCAACAACAACCACATGAACACCTTAGAAAATGGACACATGACCATCCTTTGGACAACATCATTGGAAACCCCTCTCGTCCAGTATCCACTCGTAAACAACTTGCAACTGATGCCTTATGGTGCTTCTTCAACTCCGTACTCTCTAAGATCAAACCAAAAGACGTTAAAACTGCCATGAATAAAGACAGTTGGTTCAATGCCATGCAAGAAGAAATTCATGAGTTTGATCGACTAGATATATGGGAATTAGTACCTGCTCCTAACTGTGCTATGATCATTGCTCTAAAGTGGATCTTCAAAGTAAAACTTGATGAGCATGGTGATGTATTAAAGAACAAGGCTCGATTGGTTGCAAAAGGAACCGTCAAGAGGAGGGTATTGACTTTGAAGAATCATTTGCTCCACTTGCACGTATCGAGGCAATCAGAATCTTCCTGGCTAATGCTGCAAGTAAGAATATGGTAGTCTATTAGATGGATGTAAAGACGGACTTTCTTAACGGAGATCTTAAAGAAGTCGTATATGTCAGCCAACCTGAAGGTTTTGTGAATCCAGAGCATCCTACTCATGTCTATCGCTTGAAGAAGGCTCTTTACGGTTTAAAGCAAGCTCCAAGGGCATGGTATGATACGCTATCAAAGTTTCTTCTATCTACTGGATTCTGCAAAGGAGCAGTTGATCCGACATTGTTCACCAGAAAGTCAGGAAAACATTTAATTCACGTGCAAATCTATGTTGATGATATTATTTCTGCATATCTTAACTGAGAACTTAATATTGAGTTGTGTGGCTCAAGATGTGTTTTATACTGTTACTAAGCATTCAATTACTGCTTCTCAATTTCATGAATTATATGTTGCTTTGAAAGTTTCCCATGATCGTGTCTTTGAGCTTGAAAATAAAAACTCAAAACTAAATGAGAAAATTGACCAGGATGATCACGATAATTTGGTAAAACATATTTCTAAGCTAGAAGTTGAATATTTTGATTTGCAACTAAAATATCAACATCTCAAAGAAAATGTCAAGACCTCAAACATCAAGACATCCTCAAATGTTCCAGACTTTGATGCAGTTTTTGAAATAAACAAACGTGACGAACAGATTCAAGCTCACTGTAACACGATCAGAAAGTTAAAAGCCCAAATTTCAAAATTAAAGGGTGAAAAGAAAAATGTGACTGGCTCCCAAATGCCTCCTCCTTTAGATTTTCAGTGCTCTCAAATTTTTCATCTTCAAAACTTGGTTAATGTTTTACAAAAGGAAAATGAGAGTTTTCTAGAAGAAAATGAAAAAGTTAAACGACACTTTAAAGAGTTATATGATTCAATGAAAGTCACTCGTGACAAGAACAACGAAAAAATAACTTCTTTACTAAAGGAAATTGAGAATCTGAGGAGTCAGGTAAAAGGGAAAATGCCACTTGTCTTTAATGAGAATATTGCATCAAAGTCATCTGCAGACTCTAAATATACTGTGACTGCTAAATACATTCCTCCTCATCTTAGAAATAACAAACTTGTGTTTCATAACTATTTCTTTCACCTTAAGGATAGTCTAGAATGTCTCTGTGAGATTGTAGAAGAGGATTTCATAAATAAGCCCCTTGATAGTGAAATTAGGTTTGCGTGCATTCAGGCCAAACGATCTCAGGAGCTGTTAGAATGTTTAAGAGCAACATGTCCTAAATCCTTATGTGAGAAAGATAAAGCTGTGATGCCTTGTTCTATGCCTAGTGCTAAGTATGCAACCCATTCTATGCCCAGTGTTAAGAAAGTAAACTCTAAAGTGCCTTTAAGTAGTTCAGATCCCTGCACTTCTAGTTCAGGAATGCAAAAGGTAGCCCAACCAACTAATGTTCTCATAATTCCCTCTACAGGAGTAATCAGTGACACAAAAGCAAGCGGGTCAAAGCCTCCAGGCAATACAAAGCAAGATAGGACCTCGAAAGCTAAGAGTGTGCAATGGAAGAGAGTAGAAGATCACCCTAGGAACATTAAGTTTGAGTTGAATAAAACGAATCATGTTGATTCTAGTATTACTATAAGCGTACTGTAATTAATTGAAATTCTGCTACTATCTGCAAAACATTTAATGATGATTGCTTGGTTTCTGTTACTAATCCTGTATGTGGCGTGAATGATTTGATTAATTCTGTCAAACACCTAGTTAAAATCGTTAATGCCAACAATCATGTTAAGAAGGCTAGAAAGCAATGGTGGAAGAAGGCTAGAAAACATTGGAAACCCACAGGAAGAAAATTTAGTAATGTAGGTCATTAGTGGATACCTACTAGCCGCAAGCTTAGTCTTAATGAGTTGTGCCCTAAATTATCTAAGTCAATGCCCATTAGGAAATGGATACCTACTGGTAGAACTATTCCTTTAAGAACTGAACATACTTTGAATAGGTCAAATACGGACACTAGCACTGCATCTATCCCTGATGATTCCATTGTTTCTTCTTTCGATGTGGATGTTCCAATCACTGCTACTAACCAAATGGAACCCATTCTTGCATGGGGATCCCAATTATCCAGTTATCCATTCTTGTCTGTGTTCAACTGCAAGTCGTTCAAATCGTTCTGTGATACTTGGACTCAGGCTGTTCCAAGCATATGACTGGAGATCGCTCGCGGCTCATGAACTTCGTGTGTAAATTCATCGGGACTGTTAGATTCGGGAACGACCATTTTGGTGCAATTATGGGTTATGGAGACTATGTTGTTGGTGATAGTGTAATCTCCAGGGTATATTATGTAGAAGGTCTTGGTCATAATCTGTTTTCTGTTGGTCAATTATGTGATTCCGATCTAGAGGTGGCTTTTAGAAAACATACTTGTTTCGTTAGAGAACTTGATGGTGTGGAACTTTTAAGAGGAACACGGGTTTAAATCTATACACCATCTCTATCGAAGACATGATGAAGTCTTCTCCAATCTGCTTGTTGTCAAAGGCTTCGAAAACAAAGTCATGGTTATGGCATCGTCGTCTCAATCACTTGAACTTCGGCACCGTTAATGATCTTTCCATAAAGGACCTTGTATAAGGCTTACCCAGATTAAAATATGAAAAAGATCATCTTTGTTCAGCATGCCAATTGGGAAAAAGCATGAAATATGCCCAAAAACCCAAACCTGCAAACTCAGTTATGGAAGCTCTTCATACCCTTCATATGGATTTGTGCAGACCAATGAGAGTGCAAACGATTAATGGGAAGAAATATATTTTAGTCGTTGTTGATGACTACTCTTGATTTACTTGGGTAAAGTTTTTGAGGACAAAGGATGAAACTCCAGATGTCATCATCAAACTTATCAAGCAGCTTCAAGTTTGACTTATCAAGACTGTTAGAATTATTCGAACAGACAATGACACTGAGTTTGTTTATAAAGACCTAAGTCAATTTTATGAAAGCATTGGAATCAGTCATCAAAGAAGTGTTCCACGCACGCCTCAACAGAATGGTGTAGTTGAAAGACGAAATCGAACCCTTGTTGAAGCTGCAACAACTATGCTAATTTATTCAAAGGTTCCAATGTTTCTTTGGGCTGAAGCCATTGCAACTGCTTGCTACACCCAAAATCGTTCCCTCATACACACTACTCATGAAAAAACTCCATACGAACTTGTTCATACACACTACTCATGAAAAAACTCCATACGAACTTGTTCAAGATTTAGGAAAATTAAGAGCTAAGGCGGACATTGGAGTTTTTGTGGGTTATGCATCAAACAAGAAGGGTTATCGAATCTACAACAAAAGAACCCGAGATACCATGGAAACTATTCACGTCACATTCGATGAGCTGTCTGGGCAAATGGCTCCAGGACAATCAAGTTCTGGACCCGTATCACAACCTTCATCAAGTAGTCCCATTAGTTCTTCTCTTGTACTAAATCTCTCACCAGCAACTCCTTATGTACCTCCTTCAGAAGATGATTTGAATAAATTATTTGATCCAATGTTTGATGAACACTATGAGCCAACTGTTAATGATCAGTCAAATCCATCAACAGAGACTGCTTCTATCCCTGTCAACGTAGATAACCCTTCAATGTCTATGTCATTGAGTCAAGAAGCGCATGCTGCTGATCACTCTGTCTCATCATCAAATCCTCAATCATCAAGTGTACATCATGGAATTGTTTCTGGCACCTATGATGGAGATAATCCCTTTGCTACTCTTGAAGATGCTCCCTTTCAGAACATATTTGCTCCTGAATCATCATCAGAACCATCTTCATCAGGAGAAAACGACTCTGCTACTTCAGTTCCTCAACAACAACCACATGAACACCTTAGAAAATGGACACATGACCATCCTTTGGACAACATCATTGGAAACCCCTCTCGTCCAGTATCCACTCGTAAACAACTTGCAACTGATGCCTTATGGTGCTTCTTCAACTCCGTACTCTCTAAGATCGAACCAAAAGACGTTAAAACTGCCATGAATAAAGACAGCTGGTTCAATGCCATGCAAGAAGAAATTCATGAGTTTGATCGACTAGATGTATGGGAATTAGTACCTGCTCCTAACTGTGCTATGATCATTGCTCTAAAGTGGATCTTCAAAGTAAAACTTGATAAGCATGGTGATGTATTAAAGAACAAGACTCGATTGGTTGCAAAAGGAACCGTCAAGAGGAGGGTATTGACTTTGAAGAATCATTTGCTCCACTTGCACGTATCGAGGCAATCAGAATCTTCCTGGCTAATGCTGCAAGTAAGAATATGGTAGTCTATTAGATGGATGTAAAGACGGACTTTCTTAACGGAGATCTTAAAGAAGTCGTATACGTCAGCCAACCTGAAGGTTTTGTGAATCCAGAGCATCCTACTCATGTCTATCGCTTGAAGAAGGCTCTTTACGGTTTAAAGCAAGCTCCAAGGGCATGGTATGATACGCTATCAAAGTTTCTTCTATCTACCGGATTCTGCAAAGGAGCAGTTGATCCGACATTGTTCACCAGAAAGTCAGGAAAACATTTTATTCACGTGCAAATCTATGTTGATGATATTATTTTTGCCTCGACTGACCCCAATGAATGTGACCATTTTTCTAAGGAGATGGGCTCCAAATTTCAAATGTCAATGATGGGACAAATGTCATTTTTCTTGGGATTACAAATTTCACAAAGCCCCGGAGGCATTTTTATCAATCAATCTAAATATGCAAATGAGATTTTAAAGAAATTTGGATTTGATTCTTGTGACTCTGTTGACACTCCCATGATAGAGCGTACTAAACTGGATGAGGACCACTCAGGGATCATGGTAGATCAAACGAAATATCGTAGTATGATTGGATCCCTGATGTACCTCACAGCCAGTAGACCTGATATTCTGTTCGTTGTATGCATGTGTGCTAGATACCAGGCTAAGCCTACCAAAAAGAACCTTGAAACTGTTAAACGGGTCTTTCGGTATCTCCAAGGAACCATCAATATGGGACTTTGGTACCCGAAGGACACCGGTATGTCACTAACAGCCTATGCAGATGCTAACCATGCAGGATGTCAAGATACACATCGAAGCACGTCAGGAGGTGCTCAGTTTTTGGGTGATAAGCTTGGGAGCTGGTCTTCAAAGAAACAAATGAGTGCATCTATATCCTCTACAGAGGCAGAATACATAGCCATGTCATCTTGTTGTGCTCAAATCCTATGGATGAGATCCCAATTATCTGACTATGGCTTTGAATTCAACAAAATCCCTTTGTATTGTGATAACAAAAGTGCCATTGCTCTCTCATGCAACAACTTTCAACATTCAAGATCAAAGCATATCGACATTCGACATCATTTCATTAGGGAGCAAGTGGAGAACGGGGTGTTGGAACTTTATTTTGTGAAGACTGAATACCAATTAGCAAACATCTTCACCAAAGCTCTTCCTAGAGAACATTTTGAGTTTATCCTCCCACGACTTGGTCTAAAGAGTCTACAACCAGAAACACTCAAACGTCTTCAAGAGGAAGACGAGGAGTAAAAGTTTTTCTTCATCCATCTCTTGTAAATATTTATTCCAAAAGCAAAATACAAAATTATAAAACCAACAAAAAGCTAATAGAAAAATATAAAACTTTCAAAAATCCATAAAAATTTGAAAAACTCGAAAAATTTCAAAAATATTGTCATTTTGTCATGTTTTTTCTAGATTCGATAATATCTACGGTCTTTGTGCTGTCATTCAAAGAGTGACACGGGTCTTTAGATGTTGTTCGAATGTACATAAATCATTAAAAAAAAAAAAAAAAAAAAAAAAAAAAAAAAAAAAAAAAAAATTTGAGAGAAAGGTAAACAAAAGGCTTATAGTCATTTCAGTCTATAACCCGTTTTTAAAGAAAGAACAGAGCCATGCTTTATCTTATTTTTCAAATTTCATGCTCTGATTCTAAAAACAAATGTTTGTCACTAAAAATACAAATGTTTCCATCACAAATACTTTTCCTTCTATAAATTCTTCTGAAAAATATTTGTTATCTAAATGAAAACTAATAAAAATAAGTCAGACTCAATTTTTGAAAATCATCTGAATTTGACATTTGTCAAAATCTCTATCTCTCAATCAACAACTTATGTCATTGATTGAGGGGGAGAATGATTTCATTTAAATCAAAAGGTTATTTGTCATACAATTGGTTCAGACCAAGGTTTATGTCATGTTTTCAAAAGATATTTAAGTATGTTTAATCTTTGGAGTTTAAAGTCTCAGATTTTATCCTTATCGGTTATATGTTTTCGTAAGCAAGTCACAATTCTCCTCAAAAGCTTTCAAAATCAATTTAAATCTACAGAGATCACAAATCTCAAATAATTTGAAAATTGTGATCGGGGGAGAATTTGTGATTTAAATTGGATTTAAACTGATAATTCGATAAATGGTTTTATAATTGTTTAGCAAGCTCTCCTCCCTTCATGTGCCAAACGATTTCAAATTTTCCATGCACATGTTAAGGGGGAGCATCTATATCAAACTACGAAGGATTAAAACGTGATTGATTTGTTCCTAAGTGCAGTTTTTCCCTAATATGTGCAAAACACTTTCGAATCTTGATGCACATATTGAGGGGGAGCAACTTTTTGAAAACCACATCCTTTCCAAAAATATCCTTAACAAAGTATGAAAAATACTAATTTTAATCAGGAAAGTGATGTTGATATCTTTTAGAAAATGGTAATCAAAGAAGTGAATTCTTCCTCTTGCCTCCATGTGCCAAAATGATTTCAAATACACAATGAACATGTTGAGGGGGAGCTCTTTTTCTAAAATATCAAAAATAATTCAGGTACAAAATGCTTTGATAATATATCACAAGTATCTGGATTGATTTTCAAATGGTTTTCAATTGGTTCCAATGGCTGATGAACAATACCAAAAAGACCGACCAAATTTACTTTATGTATGGTGATATAAGGATGGTTATGTTAGGTATTCATTCCCAAGATTCAGCCAGAACCAGAGGGATCTACCAAGGGACAATCCACTAGATAGTGTAGAAGTCCTTAGGTATAATGAAAAAAGGAGAAAAGTGAGATATGGGAAGAGTGCAGACTAAGATAGAGCTAGAACTGGAATAAACCCAACAAGGTTCTAGTTATGAAGTCTCGGTAAGCACTGAAGGGGTTGAAGGATGAAAAAGAAATAAATGTGAAAAGGGTGAAAATAAATAGCCCTCCAATATTTCAACCTTAGGGCAGAAACCGGGTTCAATACATATGCTACTGATTGTTACTAAGGTAACACCGGTAATCAAGACAAGACATCATGGACCCAGTGACGCACTGCACTACAACCTCCCAAGCCACTAAAGTTCCTCTTAAAAGGACTTGTTTCATTCTCACGGGGAACCTACATAATCTATCAACTTTCTCTTAGAGATTGTTGATATTGAAGAAGGAGACCCTCTCCCTAGTCTCCGGCATAGGAACCAAATGTGCACTATTAAGTCTAGAGCCACGAGATCATCAAATAAATCTCATTAGGACACTGTCAATGAAGACTCTCTGTTTCACACAATGTGAAAAGAGAGAATATATTTTAAGAGTCCTACGCATTATCGTTGTGGTATTGCCAGAACATCTGAGTGATATGCAAACATATTTACAATGAAGATGGAAAGCCTTCTAGAGCCAACATCAAACAAGCTCTTGGTAGGTGGCATGTGAGATCTATCCAATAGATCAACCATGTGACAACTGAACAGAAACAACGGGGCGATCCATAATTATGAATCAATCATGGTTCAGGTTATGGATTGACGGATACCTTTGAAAAACCGGTCATTGTGCTTAAAATTATTTTCTCTAGCACACCGACTGTGTATTAAGATTTCAAAAATAAAAGGTGTTTATGATTGATAACTGATTTTCCTTAAAACCTTCATGGTATTCCAAAAACATTTTATTGAGCAGTACACGATTGATTTTCAAATCATTTTTCATCAATTAGTGAATCTCAATTTGCTGGTTCACTCACTCCGTGTTATCTTCTTTGAGACGTTCCGGTTTGAGAACAGCTAGAGCAGCTGCGAAACCCTGTCAAGGAGATTCTTCAGAATTATACCTAATCATAGGCAGTACTTGTATTGATCAACGGGGAACCGTGGGCCATGTACCTCAATTCAACGAAAGTGATCAAAGACACTTTCGTGCGCTTTATTGCTAACTGTTTTATGCAGGTACACCCGACGTTTGCAGCTGATCAGAATGGAGAGGTCAATCCATAGCCGCATGCTCACACAACACATTCATTTCTAAAGAAATCATGATAAGTGCATCAACGACTCTGATATTTTCACTCCATGCTTCTGCTACGTTGCTGCAAATATCATGAATCAACTAAAGCTTCCGCTACTCTGATGAGAAGATTTCATGATCTAGAATGTGAGCATGTCGGTCCAAAAGTCACAACATCACATAATGTCAAAACTACAAAGGAAAAGTTAGAGATTTATGGTAGCTGATGATCTCAAAGCTGGCTCAAAACTTATTATCACGTGGATCAGTTAAAGACCTCCACTTGGATTAACCAAACATGCAAAACATGAAGAATCAAAGACTACGAGCTATTGAGCAAAGAACTTTACCAAGAATCCAAGAACAATCTTAATGTTGTATCTGTTTGTATTCAATGTAATTTGAGGTGACCTCCCTTAGGGGGAGATTGTTAGGATTTAGTAAATCCAGTTATTAAAGTGTCGGTTACCTCAAGTATATGTAATCATTAGAAAGCTCGTAGTAGTAGTTATTTAATGTTAGTTAGTATTTAGTTTAGTAACACCATGGAGTACGGACGGGTCTTTACCCACTGTATGTCTGATCCAGAGCCCGTAGATGGCGTTTATGTAAGAAACTATAAATACCATCTACCTCCCAAGGTAGAGGGTTGGAGCTCATAATAATACTTTTACTTTCTCTCACTAAGTTCCCTAAACCTCTAAAGTTTATCTTTCTAAAACTGTTAGGAATTATGTAAACAGTTGGTTCCCGCTGATAGGGTTCCAGCTGATAGTTATTTTATTTCCACTGATAGAAAGGTTTATGCTGATAGTGTGTAGTTTCCTATGATAGTTAATATGTTTCTACGGATATGTAGTTTCCGTTTTTTTTAGTTTATTAGTTGTGATATGCTTGAGTTAAAATAGGAATAGATAGAGCATATCTTTTGAGTGCTAAGCAAGCTGCATTAGGGTTTCTTGTGCTATAAAAGAAACATGTGGCTAGGGTTTTATGCACGTCTTGAAAAACATTATAGTGAATTAATATAGATCCATAGAGGATCAAGTTATTGTGTTTATTGTCTTCTTTAGTCTTGTATTTATTTTCCGCGTGAATACAATTCTTGCAAAGGTTCTCCTTAGTTGTTTTATGATTACACAGGACAGCTATAATCTTTCTAGGCTCATAAGATCTATCTGGGACTGACCCAAACAAGTGGTATCAAAGCCTTGTGAGAATCGTTCTAAGAAGACAACGTTTTTCTTCTCAAAAACCATAACATGTCATCACCGAAACATTCTGATGCTGAGAGTGATGATCAGTTTGAGTCATCAAACAAGCAGTCTAACACCCAGTCTTCCATTCAGCAAGTGGTCACCATGTCCAACAATAATGCTAAATTCCCTTACCTTAAAAAGGATGAATATGAGATATGGGCCATGAAGATGGAAAACTAGATCTCAAACATGGATGTCAATCTCTGGCAAATCATCCTTAAAGGTAACAGTAAGAAGGCTACTGGAAGAGATACTGAAGGTAATCTTATAATTCTTCCACCCACAACAACTGTTGAACAGATTGCAGTCCAAAGGGAAACCAAGGAAAGAACTACTTTGCTACAAGCTCTTCCAGATGAACACATGAGTGATTTCTATCATCTGGATGATGCAAAACAGATTTGGAGAGGTATAAAAGCAAGGTTTGGTGGAAACGATGAATCCAAGAAAATGAGGAAGTCCATGCTCAAACAAAGCTTTTAGGAGTTCTCTATCTTTGAAGAAGAGGGTGTCCATAAGGGCTATGACAGGTTTCAAAAGATCCTCAGCCAGCTAAATCAGTTAAAATCTAAACCTGATACTGAGGAATGTAATCTCAAGTTCCTTCGTGCTCTACCTCCTTCTTGGAATCAAGTGTCCCTTACTCTCAAGGCAAAAGGGGGTCTTGACTACATAAGCTTTGATGACCTGTACAACAAGCTGAAGTCTCTTGAGCTTGACATCAAGGGTCACTCTACTTTCTCTCAAGCTCCATCACACTCTGCCTTTGTTGGTGCTACCAGTGGAAACACAATGATAACATATGCTGATATCCCCACTTCTTCATCAGCAGCATCAAGAACACACAAATCTTCTTCAAGAAAGTCAAAGTCTAATTATGTGATAGAAGATGTGCTCTACTCATTTGTTGCTGAATCTGAAGATCAACAACAGTTGACCTATGAAGACTTTGAACAAGTGGATAAATGGGATATAGAGGAAATGGATCTTAAGTGGCAGATGGTCATGCTTGCTGTGAAAGTCAAAAGGTTTGAAGAGGGCTCTGGGAGGAAGTTTGGCTACAAAGGAAGAGAATTAGCTAGGTTTGACAGGAAGAAGGTCAGATGCTTTGAATGCAATCAAATTGGTCATTTTACCAGAGAATGTCCTAACAGGAAGGGAGGTGATAGAAGAAAATATAATGCATATAAGCTCAAGGAAGCTGAGGAGGTGAAGCCTATAGCCATGTTGTCATTGGAAAACAGAGTTGATTGGGATGATCATGTGAATGATGGTGAGGATGAAGAACCTCAAGTTGGACTGGTTGCAGACACTGGTGGAGAAATTGCTATGATGGGCATCACTTCTCAGGTACAAAGTTGTATATTTGGTTGTAGTACACAATATGATGCTCTTAAGTGTGAGTTTGATGATGTTAATGATAAATATAAAGAGCTTTTTATACAAGTCCAGGCCTATAAGAAAACAGTTAAAGCATTAGAAAAACAAAAGGCCTGGTATGATCAAAACCAAATGGCTCTTGAGGAGAAAATAAATGTTTTGCAAAGAGATTTAGATAACACATCAAATAAATTAAAATTTAATAAGAAAGAATATGTAAAGGTTGTTGCTGAAAAAGAAGGTCTTAAAAATGATCTAGATTCAGAGGTGGCTAGGCATAAACAATGGCAAGAACAGGCTAAAAACTTAGATAAACTGTGGAATAGCTCTATGTCTGTTAAAACTAAAATGGGGTTAGGCTTCAAGGACTATATCAGTCTTGATGAGGTGTATGACCCCAATGAATACAGTGTTTTTAATCCTGTCACAAATGAAGAAGAAGAAAAATATAGAAGACCTGTTACATTTTTAAAACAAGGTGAAATGCATAATGTTCCTTCTTCTATCAATGGTATTGTTAAGCCACCCAATCCAGACTCTGACTCAGATGAATCACATGTGTCTTATGGTCAAAAGTCTAATGACTTATCAGACACTGGCAGTGAATCTAACACATTTGTCTCTTGTTCTTCCAGGATTGCAGAGACTCAAACTAAAGAACATGCCAGTTGTGATTCAAATGAAGAGTCCTTAAAGTCTGCCTCTCCTAAGCCTTTACAAGTTCCTCAAGCCCCAAGAGTTGCTGTTAAAGAATCTTTTTCAAAGACAGCTTTTTTCTAGAAACATTTCTTGTTCTGTTGATTTTGTTAAAAACAATTCTGATTTTTGTTGTGGTTTGAATAATTTTGTTTGTGAGAAGACTGTTCCTGTTTTGAACAAGCAATTTAAGAAGAAATCATGTTTTGTTTGTGGGAGTGTTTTTCATCTTATCAAAGATTGTGATTATTATGAGAAAAATATGAATATGTGCACTAATCAACAGAGATATAAAAATGTATGGACTGATGTGGCTAACATACCTTCATTTGTTCCCACTGGAACATATATGAGGACCAGCAAAATCAATTCTGCTGGTAGACCAGTTGCTGCTGGTAACCCAGTTGCTGCTGACAGTCCATCTTCTTTTCATTGGAGAAGAAATGTTAATAGACCTTTGAACAGACCTACAAGCACTTATTTTCAAAATGATTCTAGGTTTGTTAAACCTGACTTTTTACATCAAAAGGGGGTATGGAGGGACACTGCTGTTAAGCCCTCAGCAGGTTGTTCTTGGAGACCAATAAGACCATTTAATATGCAAAGGTCCAAGAACAATAGTGGATCTCATCAATCTACAGGTTTATCAAATAAGATCCACAAGGCAGGTCCAAGTCAGTGATGACTTGGATCTCCATGTATACTAATGTTGTTGTATATTTCTTTTTGTGTAGGATGATCCTCTTTCCAATAAAGATTTAGGTATTGTAGATAGTGGTTGTTCTAGGAGTATGACAGAAAACAGAGACCGGCTTCATGATTTTGTAGGTATTCAAGGAGGTAATGTTACCTTTGGAGGAGGAGATGGCAAAATCACAGGGAAGGGTACTATTAGAACTGCTAAATTGGACTTTGAGAATGTACATTTTGTGGAGGCATTGAGAAACTTCAACTTATTTTCTGTGTCTTAAATTTGTGACAAGAAAAACTTTGTGCTCTTCACTGATAATGAATGTTTAGTTCTCTCTAAAGATTTCCAACCACCTGCAGACAATCTCTACACATTCAATCTCAATGATGTCCAGCCTGCTGGTGATTTAGCTTGTTTGGTAGCAAAAGCATCCTTGGATGAATCTAATAAATGGCATAGAAGGATGGCTCATGTGAACTTCAAAACAATCAACAAGCTTGCAAAATTTGGGTTAGTTAATGGAATGCCTACCAAAGTCTTTACTAATGAGCATAACTATGTGGCCTGCAACAAGGGAAAGCAACACAAGGCTTCATATAAGGCCATCACTGCAGTTAGCACTATCTCTGAGCCTTTGCAGCTTCTACACATGGATCTTTTTGGTCCTACATCTATCTGAAGCATTGATCATAAATACTATTGTTTGGTGGTGACTGATGATTATAGTCGATATTGTTGGGCATTCTTCTTGGGAACTAAAGATGAAACATTCCTGCTTCTTCAAGACTTTATTGCCCTGGTGGAGAATCAGTTGAACAAGAAGGTTAAAGTAACTAGGTGTGATAATGGGACAGAGTTCAAGAATGCTAAATTAATTAATCTCTGTGCTAAAAAGGGGATTAAAAGGGACTATAGCACTGCCAGGACTCCACAACAAAATGGAGTTGCTGAAAGGAAAAACAGAACCCTAATTGAAGCAGCAAGATCCATGCTTGCTGATTCAAAATTGCCTACCACGTTTTGGACTGAAGCAGTTAGCACTGCTTGTTATGTCTTGAACAGGGTCTCCATAACAAATCCTCATAAACGGACACCTTATGAACTTCTGTCTGGCAAGATTCCTACCATTAGTCATCTTAAGCCTTTTGGTTGTCATGTTACCATCCTCAATACTAGTTATCTGTTGGGCAAGTTTGATGGGAAAGCTGATGAAGGATATGTAGTAGGCTATTCAGCTCATAGTAGAGCTTACAGAGTCTATAATCTCTCCATAAAAAGGGTTGAAGAGACTCTGAATCTCAGATTTATGGAGGACAAGCTCAATGTTCAAGGTGCAGGTCAAGAATGGTACTTTGATTTGGATTATCTAACTGATCATTTGGGTTATACTCATTATAAATCTCACATTTCTGCAGAACTACCAGAAGTTTCCACTAACATTGCAGGTTCTTCAGATGATGAGTTAGATTCAGAAACAGATGAACAAGTTATACTTGTTCCCTCTTTTCCCTCTAACCACTTTTCAGGTACCAAGAACTCAGCTGCTCATGATGTGTCTTCTAGTGATATGGGGTATGCAGAGGAACTTGTAAAGCTCCAACGCCAAGAACATGCAGCTACAGAAGATGCTGAAAAGTTTGGTTATGAGTTCTCCAAGGACATAGTGGAACTTTTAAAATAGGCAACTGATGAGGCTCGCAGGAGCTTTGATGCCGCTGGCAATGTATCTGTTTCCCCTGGTAATGCAACTGCTCACGCTGATAATGGACATGATGCTGCTGATGCAGTTCCCACTGAGACTCCCACCAGATTTGCCACTCCATCTGATTTAGCCAATTCACAACACTCTACCTCTGAATTGGATGGCATTCATCATCAGTCAAGAACTGGCATTTTTGACTCTTCCTCTTATGATGATGACTTTGGAGCAACACTTAATAATCTGGACACAACTGTAGATGTTAGTCCTCAAGTCACAAAAAGGATTAATATAGTACATCCTCAATCCCTTATTATTGGTGATCCTACTTCCACTGTTCAAACTAGAAGCAGGGTTAAGAAGACATCATATGGTGAATCTGCTTTTCTCAGTTACATAAGGGTTCAACATAGGACCAATCATATAGACTACCAACATTGTCTATTTGCTTGTTTCTTATCTCAGATCGAACCTACCAGTTTTTCACAGGCATTAGGTGATGAGGATTGGGTATTTGCTATGCAGGAGGAAATGCAACAATTTTTTAATCAAAATGTATGGGAACTTGTTGATTTGCCTCCTGGTAAATATGTTATTGGAACTAAGTGGATTCTTAAATGTAAAAGGGATGCTAGGGGTATTGTGGTTAGGAACAAGGCTAGGTTAGTTGCTCAGGGTCACAGACAAGAGGAGGGTATTGATTATGATGAGGTTTTTGCTCCTGTTGCTAGAGTAGAAGCCATAAGACTTTTCTTGGCCTTTGCCTCCTACATGGGTTTTATGGTCTATCAGATGGACGTGAAGAGTGCATTTTTGTATGGTGAGATTGAGGAAGAAGTGTATGTCACTCAGCCTAAAGGATTTGTAGACCCTCATCATCCAGATATGGTCTATAAGGTGGTTAAGGCACTATATGGTTTACATCAGGCACCTAGGGCTTGGTATGCTAGGCTTTCTTCATTCCTACTGAAACATGGTTATAGACGAGGTGCTATTGATAAGACTCTCTTTATCAAGAAGAGTACCAAGGATATCATTATTGTGCAAGTATATGTGGATGATATTATCTTTGGTTCTACCAAAGAAGCCTGGTGCAGAGAATTTGAAGATCTGATGAAAAGTGAGTTTGAGATGAGTGCCATGGGTGAACTTACTTTCTTTTTGGGCTTACAAGTGCAACAGAAATATGAGGGCATCTTCATTCATCAAGAGAAGTATGTGCATGATATCCTCAAGAAATTTGATATGGAACTTGTTAGGACTGCTACTACACCATATAAGGCTCCTAAGGCTAAGTCCAACAATGACCCAGATCCTCCTGTTAATGTGCATCACTACAGATCAATGATTGGGTCTCTCATGTATTTGACTGCCTCTAGGCCTGACATCATGTTTGTAGTCAGTGCTTGTTCTAGGCATCAAGTCACACCTTTGACTTCCCATTTGACTGCAGTCAAGAAGATTTTCAAGTATCTAAAGGGCCAACCAAAATTGGGTCTTTGGTATCCTAGAGAATCTCTATTTGATTTGGAAGCTTATAGTGATAGTGACTATGCTGGTGCTAATTTTGATCGCAAGTCTACCACTGGGGGTTGTCAGTTCTTGGGAAGGAGATTGATTTCTTGGCAATGTAAGAAGCAGACCATTGTGGCTACATCTTCTACTGAAGCTGAATATGTTGCTGCTGCTAGTTGTTGTGGTCAGGTACTTTGGATTCAAAACCAATTATTGGATTATGGGTTTAATTTCATGAACACTAAAATCTTTATAGATAATCAAAGTACTATTTGTATTGTCCAAAATCCTGTTTTTCATCAAAGAACTAAGCAAATAGAAATTTGACACCACTTTATCAGAGATGCTAATGAAAAACACCTTATTCAAGTGGTTAAAATTCATACAGATGAAAATGTTGCTGATTTATTAACAAAATCTTTTGAAGGACCCAGATTTCAATATTTGATTGTCAATATAGGCATGATCAACCCCTGATTGTTACGTTTGAGGGGAGGATTGTGGCCTAAGGGGAGGATTATGGTTTCAGGGGAGGTCTCTTTGATGTATATTTCTTTTATATATCTGTATATAATGTTTGTTTTGATGTATATATTTTTTCTTGATTTCATGTATATCTCTGTATATATTGTTTTGCATACTTTGTGTTCTACTAACCTTTTTGCAGATCTAGTTTCAAACACACAATCATGGGAATCAGATGTCTAAGTCAGGAGGAACAAGCTTTTATTCATTTAAACAAACTGCATTCTCAGATGCAGGGACATCATTACAGACACTGAACATGACTAATAAGACCAAGACTCTACATCCCTTCATCCTCTTCAGATCAAAGCTTCTCTCTTCAAGGCCTTCTCACTGGCTTTTGGTGTCCCCACTGTGGCATCCTGTGATGCTCTCTTCCCCTCCTATCCATCCATTCCCACACTGGGCGTGCAGCAAGACCCATGACTGTGGTTCTTCTGGTGGGATTAGATGTGGAGGGTTGGGGTTCTGGAATTGGTGCACTTGGTGGTAGCACAGCAAGAGGAGCAACTGTCATGGATCTGAGATTGCGAGGTCTGTAATTTGGATCATTCACTTCATCATTAGTGTCTTCATGCATATCTCTGAGCTCAGCACTTGACACCTCAACCTCATTCTGAGGAGGGTGTGGAACTTCTTCCTCTGAAGAAGTATGGTAGAAGGGGGATTGGTAAGGAGATGGTCTTGAGATGTAGGTAATACTGTTGGAAGCTCCAGGAGGAAAGTAGTTCAACCAGTTTGGCTCACTTTCTGATGAAGAGAGTTCAATTGGGTGATTGGGAGAAGTGCTCATGTTTTGGTTCTTGTGTTTAGAGTTATGAGTTGTGTGTATATGATTATGGTTTAAGGTGTTGGTTTTATAGGAGGTTTTGGAATCTTTGGTTAGTAAAAGATATGGTAAATATTGATGGTTGGAATTTGGATCGCTAAAAGTTATGTATGGAGACAGTTTTGGCACTGTTATAGGTCAAAGATTTGATTTGATTCTCTTCTCATTGCCACTGATATTGTTCTGGATTCCTCTGATGTGCTGTGGATTCTGCGGATAGCTTTGATTTGTTACTACGGACAAAAGTTAATTGGTTTCCTCCGATTGACTACTTGGTTTCCGCTGTTTGACTTTTCATTGCTGCTGATTTTTATATAATTTGGGGATTTATGTTCGGGGTTATTTTAAGTCAAAATTGGTCAAAGATTTAGTTTCAATTTAAACGACTATTTTGGGAAGCTCTTTTAAATAGTCAATCAGAAGAAACCCTTACCCCAATTCCCTCTGAATTTGAATCTAGCTCATCTTCAATCTTCTCAATCATTCTCTATGGCATCGCTCGAATACAAATTGGATCACAACAAGACTGCATTTCTGGAACATACAAAAGGAAGCACTCTTTATGATGAGATGATTGATTTCCTCTTAAGGTCTAAAATCAGGTATGCGCTTACACACTCTCCATCTGTTGTTTATGACTCTCTTGTCAAACAATTTTGGGCCACTGCTAAGGACCGATCTCTTACTGACTCTGTCAAGGAGATTGTGGCCACCATTGATGGTAGAGAATATGTGATAACTGAGTCTCTCATTAGGACTCAGTTACAGCTTGATGATGCAGATGGTCTCTTTGAGAATGATAAAAAGGAGCTCATCTCTGGTTTAACCAGCTTAGGGTATCCTTGTGATGGGAAAATAATTTGGTTTAAAAATAAGTTTTGCCCTAAGTGGTTTGGTTCATCCCCTGCTTAAGTGTTTCAGTCCCAAATCAGGTGGGTGGGATCAGTTCTCTAGTTCTATTGCAAATGTCATTATTTGTTTGGCTCATGGGAGACAATATAATTTTTCAAAATAAATTTTTGAAGAAATGCTTAAGAATGTGAAGGATACAAAACATAAATTTTTGATGTATCCTAGGTTTTTACAAATGATACTGAGCATTGAAACCTCAAATAAATCTCCTAGGGTCATTACTAAGCTAACAGCCAAGTTATTTGCAACAATGAAAACTGGTTTTACTGGAGAACATAGACCTTTACTACCAACCTTGTTGCCTAGTGTCAATGTTGCTACTGATGCCTCTACATCAGTTGCCCCTGATGACCCACAACATCCACCTTCACCAAGGCTTGTTGTTCTTGAGGAGCCAGTTATTGTCTCTATCTCACAAGACCAAACTCCTGTTGAGACTGAGATTAATCCTACTCCTGTAAGTGATCAGCCACATAGTCCACCTAGACAACCTTTTGAGGATGACACTACTTTTGGTGATGATTTTATTGTGTCTCCTCTTAGGTCCAATGAAGCTCCTCAAACCACAGGTATTCCTGCTGGTGGTGCTGAGGATCCTAATATGCTGATGAATATGTCTAGTTTGCTTAACAAGTATGTGCAGAAAGTTGATGATTTGGAGCTCCAGCTGAAGGATACTAAGGAAGAGCTCAAGGAAAGTAAGCATACTATGGGTGGTGTTTTGGTAAAATTGTTAAAAAAAGGGTGACTGATTTGGAGGAAAGATTGAGTAAAAGGAGGAAAAAGTTGGTTGTATCTGATGATGAGGAGGAACAAGGTCAAGCAAGTGTTCATCTCAATCTTGATGCTCTTAATGTACTAGCCTCAGTTTCATTAAGAGAAACTCAGTCCTCACCAGATAAGGCAGTCAAAGTATTTCAGAGGAGACCAAAGAGGAAGAGAAATTATTTGAGTAAGATGACTCTTAAGTCTGGGTTAGTGGCTGCTGGTGAGGGATCTAATACAGCTGATGAGGAGGTTGTTGCTTCTGATGTGATGGTTACTGCAACGAAATTGATGAATAAGGAATCTGCTCTTTCTGCTGATAAGCCTTCAGTTCTTGCTGACCATGCATCTATTGATGCTGAGAAGTCTGTTCCCTTAGATACAATGGCTTCTGATGCTTCTACGACTGTTCCTACGGATAGTGATACAGTTGCTAGTGCTACAGATGAGCTTGTAGATGAGGTTGTGCCTACTTCTTTTGAGGATAGAGGAAAAGGGAAGATGGTTGCAGAAGAAGCAGTGGATTTGGGTGTAGATAAGGCTGAGCAGGCAAGATTGTTTAGACTACATGAGATCTCCATGTAGGATAAAGTAGTTGCTGAACAAGCTCAGGCTACCTTTAATGCAGAGTTTTTGGCTGACCAAGGTACTGAGATTACACCTGAAAGGATGCAGGAATTGAAAGTTTTGGCTATGGGATTCACCGATGCGACTTGGAATCAGCTTGGTGATGATATTTCTGGAAATCCAAGTCTTGCTCAAACTATCTTAGGAGGTGCTTTTACATCTAAAAATTATGTTAATGATATATGGGCATTGGTGACTCAAAAGAAAAAGGAAGAGGCTGAACGAAAGGCTCAAGCGAGAAGGGAAAAGCCTTTGTCTCAAGCTGAACAAAGGAGACATATGAGAGAATTTGTCAAGAACATGAGTACATCTGTTTACTCTACTGGTTGGTCTATGGGGTATATGCTATCTTTCTCTGATGATAGACTAATCAAAGAATATAATATCATCTACTCAAGATTAGAAAAGAATGGTCTTAATCCTTATACTAGAAATAAACACTTGCACTCTCTTTTGGAAGGACCATATCCTAAGAGATTAAAGATTACTGATACCTTTGATAACACACTTGTTCCTTCTGAGCCTCGTTCAGATACACCTCATGAGGAGGAGACTCTTTTTGCTGATAAGACAAAGATTGTGTCTATTTCCAATGATACATCATCTGAGAATGTGCGTATTGATCTTCATGCTTCAGAGAGTTCTTTTATAAAGGATTTTGAGGAAAATGATTCAGATGAGGAGTTGGTTGAATGGTCTCCATTGGTGAATTGGACACTCACTCCTACAGGTCTTGGTGGATTAAGAGATTGCAATTCTGTTTATCGCAAAGATGAGACTGTTAGACATTTTTCTTTTCTATCTGAGGTTCTTGATTTTCTAGATAGACATGATTTGGTTACTCTTTATGGTATGGTAACAAAACACTTTGAAACTCATCCTGCTCAAGGGGCTGGGTTGGTTTTGTTAGGTGATCATCAAGTGTTATTTGCTTCTAACACTCAAGGTGGTGTTGGTTTTAAGGTTTGGGAAGGTCAATCTGAGTGGAAGGTTTTTAGTTAGATTTTTTATCCACTTTCCAGTGTTCATGTGGTGCAGACTTGGTCTGGGGTCTATCTTTATATGTTTTCGGATCATGATTATCCATTATCTGCATCTTTGTTGGAACAAATGTTGAGGACAAAGTTGACATTCTCTACTGCTCCAGTTGCAAATGATCAGACTCATGTAGAACAGCTGATTACCAGGTTGAAGAATAAGTTTCTTGTTGTTTCTGTTGAGTCTTTACATTCATGAGTGGTATGATGTTCTTTGTATATTTCTTTCTTTTGTTTACATTCATGAGTGTTTATGTTTGTTTATGTTTGTGTTAAAATATATATATATATATATATATATATATATATATATATATATATATATATATATATATATATATATATATATATATATATATATATATATATATATATATATATATATATATATATATATATATATATATATATATATATCTTTGAACATATATATTGTTTGTTTTCTAAACTTTCAATTTTGGAGGATCATGTTGTATATTTTGGTTACATATGGTTTTAACTCACCATGTCTTATGGGACAAAGGGTTAACTTACTATGGGGGTACAGCTCTGGTAAGTATTCTCAAATCTGTTGATAGCTGCTGATTTGCTCAAAATCAAAGGGTTATCAATGTACCCTGGTCTTACACACCAAACATTGGCTACTCCATGAGCAAATGGCTCTGGTAAAGAGATGTCAAATCCGTTGGAAGGTTGACAACTTGCCAATAAGTTGGATGGTGTTCAACTCACCATGTCCTCATAGATGAAGAGTTGGCTAGCCCACAAGTTCATGGCTTGTGGTAAAGGCTGTGGAACACCATGACTAGTCCTGAGTTAAACGGCTCCAGGTAAAGACAACTTAAATCCGTTGATGGCTGTGATGGTTTGCCAAAAACTATTAGGGTATTCTAACACACCATTGATTCACGTTATAAGTGTTGGATTGGTTACTAGTTGTTGGAATCACTCCTAAACTGTATTTCAAGTATTTATATTTCATATGTAATAGGTAGCTTATTATGGCCTTTATGTTTGTTTAAGGTCTAGCTTATGTAGAAGGCCCATAAGCTTAGGCCCAAGCCCATATAAGAAAGGATGGGAACTAGGAGTGTTGCCCTAGCTTCCCTCCTATAAATACTCTTGTAAACCCTCATTTGAGGGTTGGTTGTTCAAGTTTTCCTTTCACTCATGCCTCATGCCTAAACCGTATTATTACTATTGTGTGTGTGTGTGTTAGATCTTGTTCAATCGCCTTATCTCTTTCTATATTACTTGTGTTTGTAAAACTAGTGACCTAACAGTGGTATCAGTCGCCTACTAGTTGGGTGAATCGTGTTTGTTTTTGAAGTGGGTTTCGGTCCTATGCGTAAAACGCACATTGATACTTTGGTTCGCTTAAAAACTTGTTTTTTACACTTTTTAATCCAAGATTGTTGTACTTTCAATGTTTTAAGGTGTTAAAATACGTGTTTTTGGCAAAAAGTTTCAAACTTTATGCGTGGATAGTTATTTTTGAACGTGTATTTGTTCTTGGGTGTCGTTCTACGCGTAACCCGTTTAGCAGTTTTGGTACATCAAGTTTAACACTTTTGTGTTCTTTTGGTACTATTGAAGCTATTCCATAACAAAAATCTGGTTTAGAAACACATTTGGGCAAAATCAACATTACGAGTAATCCTACGCGTATTGAAACCCTAAAATTACGCGTAAGATTATCCTTGGTTTGATCTTCATTTTAGTGGTTTATTCCGTGTTTTCTTACTTGGATAAGTCTGAAAATACGTCGACTTTGGATATCTTTTGCACTGTGATAGTGTAAAAGATCATTTGGGTAAAAACCCTAAACTTACGCATAAGCATAAGCTTACGCGTAGAAATCCTACGCATAAGATTCACTTTACGCGTAAACTTAGGTCTACGCATAAGGTAATCCTACGCCTAACTTTCTACGCCTAACTTTTGTCTACGCATAACTTTAGTGTTTTTCCTACTTACGCGTAAGCTAAAACCTACGCGTAACTCCTTGTTGTTACGCGTAACTTTTGGTGTTTTTACGCATAAGTACTACTTGGTTTCTTGTCTTTTCTACGCCTAAGGACACTTCATCAACAAAGGTTCATTCGACTACAAAGATCCATTTTTACTACACAAGTTTAACAACATGTCTCAACCACCATACTCTAACTATTTCCCTCACACTTATAATCATCAACAACAACAACAATTAACTCCACAACATCAACAATGGAATCAACAACAAGCTATTTATCAACAACAATTTAATCAGCAACATACTCCACAAATTGGTGCAATTCCACCACCACAAATGGTTCAAACACCACCAAGCCTTCAAGTTCAACCCTACACAAATGATTTCAATCAACATCCATCAAGGAACACTATGAAGGAACCCACTTGGTTTGCAAAGATGTGTGAAGCTTTAAGCAGCCAACAATCAATTCATGAAGCTGGATCACTTGATAGACCTCCAATGCTCACTCCAGGAAACTACGATCAATGGGTGATAAGGTTCTTTAGGTTTTGTGATCTGAAGAAGCCACATGGAAAGTTTTTAAAGAAGGTTATCTTGGAAGGTCCATTTGAGATGCCTACTGTCATTGTACCCGGAGATCCAACTGCTGTTCCACCAAGAGATGAACAAACCAACATTGCTACTGTTGCAGATCTAAATGCTACAGAACTTCTACACTATGAAGCTGATGAACTTGCAATGGAATACATCCTCTTAGGATTACCAAACCCAATTCTTCGTAGTGTTGATGCTCAAAAGACTGCACAAAAAATGTGGGATCATATTCGTCTTCTTATGGAAGGATCTGTACTCAATCAGGAGGATTTGGAATCCAAAATTTACTTGGCTTATGAACACTTCATGATTGAACCTGGAGAGACACTAGAGTCCTATCATCATCGATTTTCAGACATCATCAATGATTTGGATAAACACAACATCATCATGCCAAGAATTGCAGTGAATACTAAGTTCCTGAGTAGTCTTGGTCCTGAATGGGAGAAGTATGTCATTTTTCTCCGTCAAGCGAAGAATATGCATCATTCTACTTATGGATTGTTGTAAGATTACTTGAAGCCTCATGAAAAGGAAGTTGATCGGGAAAGGATTCTCCGTGCTCAAATTGCTCAACAGTCAAATCCGGATAATCAACAACTTGCCTTGTATGCTCAACAGAATTATCCCTCTCAACCAGCAACTCAACCAACTGCTTCAAACACACCTTCACAGCAACAACCTCAACAAAATCAATTGGTTCCATACAACAACAATGCTCAAGCATATGTCAGTGAAGCGATTGAGGAAATCGATCCGTTCGAAGCATTGCAACAAGGATTTGTGATGATTGCTAATGCTTTTGGCCGTTACACCAACAAATCCAACAATCGTATTCGTTCCTCATCTAACACACGGACTCAAGCTGTTGTGAACAATGGACGTGTTGAAGTTCATAATCGTGATTATGGTCGTCAGATGGGCGGTGGTCAAGGGTTTAATGCTGTGGGTAGGAATAACAACAGAGCTCAAGTGGTGGAACAGGGAAATGCTCAAAATCGGTTAAACGGTCTTAGATGCTACAACTGAAATGAGAAGGGACACCTGGCTAATGCATGCCCAAAGCCGAGGACTAGGGGCAGTGCTTATTTCAAAGAGGCTTTACTTTTGGCTCTTAAGGATGAAGCTGGTGGATCTCTCACAGACAAAGAACAGAGCTTTATGGCAGATGCAGACTCGGATGATGATATGGAGGACTTGCAAGCCAATGCAGCTGTTATGTTGATGGCTAATATTCAAGAGTTACACATGAGTGAAACAGGCCCAGTGTATGACACTGATGGCTTGTCTCAGGTACCCGAACAAACCATCATCATATCTGAACTAATATCTCCGCCAATATCTGAATCCTGCACGGCTCAGACTGTTCAAAATGGGTCATATACATCTCATTCTGACGATTTTCAAATAAACCCCGTAGTTACATTTGATGATCAAGATGACCTTATGGTTTCCTTTGATAATCAAATTGACTCCGTGGTTGTACTTGAGGATCTAAATAATGATCATATTGTGACTCACGTTGAACAAGCCGAACTGTTGCCTCATCCAGATTTTGCTCGTTTAATTCAAGACCATCAAATCAAAATGGAGAAATGCTATGCATTAAATAAGGACTTAAAAAGTAAAAATGCACTGTTAACCAAGGATTTTGAATGCTTACAAATGCAACTCAACTTTTTCAAAACTCAAGAAAACCGTGAAAAAGGTTTTGAAGCCGCTTTTGCAAAATCTCATCAAAATAAAAAATATTTAGAGAGACAGATGCGTGATCTAGCCGCCTCGAAGAATGCTTTGTTGTCTGAATTAGAACAACTGAAACATGAACATAAAAAGCAAATTAACGCTCTCACCTTGGAAACTCAAAAAGCTAAGGATGAGTTGTTAAATTGTCAAAAACAGTTCTCCGCATACAAAAAGCATTCAACGAATCGGGTAGATGACCTTCTTGAAGAAATTATCGGCTTGCAAAACAAACTTAAAGAGTTTAAAATTGTTGTTTACAAACATGGTGAATCAGTAACAGCTATTGAAAAGTTTACCTTAAAACCCAATCCAAAAGGATATGGAAAAAATCTAGCTGATTACAAACCAAAGCTTTCACTAAAAACATTCAAACCAACTCCTGAAGTTTCCAGTGCAGAATACAAAATTGATAATACTGTTATGAGTGTTGTTGAATATCATCGTCAAGAGTAATTAGATGCAGAAGACGAGAGTCGATCAAAATTAAAAAACGTTGTTTACAACAAACCTTTTAATTATAAAAACGCGGTCACTTTCGTCACACCAACGGATTCTTCTAACACACCAAGGGTTATCATCAAAACACCTGAGTCTTCTAATGTTAATCCCAAAACAGTTTTTGCACAAACTTATGGTCCTTTACCTTCAATTAGTGAAGTAAACTCAACACCTGAAAATCGAAAAATTCTTCGATATTTTGACATTTTCATGGCTGACCTCAAAATTTTACAACATGAGATAGAATATCGCTCTGAAATCAAAGTTGAACATTTTCAATCGCCTCTGGCGCGAGAACAAAGAGACATTTTTCAGAAAAATCTTTTACCTAATGTTAAAAACTTGAAAAGTTGTGCAATTGCCTGGGAAAAGGATTTTCATAAGGAACTTGGGGTAATGAAAAACGTTTTCGAGAAAACAGAAACATCTATTTCTAACACTAAACACAAAAAGAAAATGTTGAGAAAAGATGTTGATCGACTCTTGGAAGATGTTATCTGTGCTGATATCCATAATGTTGTGTTACTTCATGCTTTGCCATTTGCATCTGATTACATCTCTGCTGATATTGTTGAAAATGTTGTAACTGTTGAGAACACCGATAATGTGCTTCAGATCGAGTCTTTAAAAGCTGAAAATAAACGATTACTCAATGAAATTTACAATGCAAAACGTCATCTTCATTGGTGTGAAAAAGATATTCACAATCATCAACTTAGTTTTCAAAAGAAAATTGCTCAGTTGAGTGCAAAATATTCTGATCCTAAAATTGAGCAACTGGATGATCAAAACGTGTCTTTGAAAAGTCAAATTTCTAAATATGAACAAGAACTTGTAAAAGTTAAACAGGAATATGGTGTCATATTTGATTTACTCAATAAGACTCGTCATGAAGCATCTAACGAACTTGATCACTATCTTGCTCACACTAGAGAAGTCATGAATTTTGCTGGTAATATTCGTTCTGAAAATCAAGATTTGATTCACACTATCTCCAAGTTAAGGGAAATGTTAGGAAAGTATGAACAACTTCCGCCTACCGTGATTAAGAGATTAGCACCAGTCACACTTTGTAATCGTGAACCTAGAATCCCTACTGCCAAATCACAAGTTGCTAACGTGTTTCCCTCTATTGAAACAGGAATAGTTGCGTCTTTTCCAAACGTCCGCACTTCACAGCCTAGGAGCACTCAATCGAAGAATAGGAAGTTGCGACCTAAGAAAAGATCAATAAGGAATGCTAAAGTAGAAGAACACCCTAGGACTCTGAATAAGACTCATGTTGCTTCCACTATAGATGTTGCGTCTGGCAAATGTAATAGAAATAGTGATGTAACGAATGCTAAACCGTTAAGTACTTTTGATATTCAGTCTGATGCACCTTGTGTTATTTGTCGAAAGAGTATGAATTCTGATTGTCATGACAGATGTGTTGCTAAAGCTATAATCTCTCGTTTACGGAATCCTAAGAATCGGAATACCTCTAGGCCCACTAATCATTCTAAGTCTGTCCTTGGTAGACCGCCTTCTTTAGATTCTAAGGCAACCATTGCTGTCATTGTAGCTCCCGCTTCACCTCCTAAGAATGTAGTACCACCTAGTGCATTCACTAAGACTAAAGCAAAGAGTAGTTATAGATGGCAGAAATGGATATATAACACACTAGGATTTAAATGGATGCCTAAAATTATTAATGTGTGTATGTCTAAAATACCTGCTACGGAACCCTCTAACATTTCGGGTTCCACATCTACTTCTATTCCATTTGTGTCGTCTGTGTGTAATGCAGGTGATACAGATCATTCTCTGGATTGTTGATAGCGGATGTTCCCGACACATGACAGGCAACCTTAAACTGTTATCAAACTTTATTGCAAAGTTCATTGGCACTGTCAGGTTCGGGAATGATCACTTCGCAGCTATCATGGGCTACGGAGATTATGTCAATGGGAACATCGAAATCAGCAGGGTTTACTATGTGGAAGGCCTCGGTCACAATCTGTTTTCAGTAGGTCAATTTTGTGATGGAGATTTGGAGGTTGCTTTCAGGGAGAAAACTTGTTTCATTCGTGATCTACAAGGAAATGACCTTATGTCTGGCTCGCGTAACTCTAGTCTCTACATTATCTCTATGCAAGACATGGTTGCTTCCTCTCCCATCTGTTTACTTTCAAAGGCAACATCTACAAAATCCTGGCTATGGCACCGTCGTCTCTCACATCTAAACTTTCAAACCATCACCAACCTTGCTCGACACAAACTAGTTGAAGGACTCCCACGACTCCGGTATTCAAAAGATCACCTTTGCTCAGCCTGTGAACAAGGGAAAAGCACTCGTGCTCATTTTCCTTCAAAGGTGGAACACAGCTCTCAGCATGTGCTTCATCTTCTTCACATGGATTTGTGTGGCCCGATGCGCGTGCAAACGATCAATGGCAAACGCTACATCTTAGTAATTGTTGATGACTACTCACGATGGACTTGGGTTTACTTTCTTCGAAGCAAAGACCAAGCTCTACAAATGATCATCACCTTTCTCACAAAAATACAGGTTCAGCTCCGCAACACCGTCAGAATAATCAGAACAGACAAAGGAACTGAATTTGTTATCAAAACCCTTCGAGAATTCTATGAGAAAGTGGGAATTCAGCATCAAACATCTAATTGCACGTACACCTGAACAAAACGGAGTTGTTGAAAGACGAAACCGAACGTTAGTGGAAGCTGCAAGAACAATGTTAATCAATGCTAAACTTCCAGATTACTTATGGGCAGAAGCTGTATCTACTGCATGCTATACTCAAAACCGTTCTATGATCACAAAACGCCACAACAAAACACCTTTCGAGCTTGTACACAACTATAAACCGAACCTCAAACACTTTCATGTATTTGGATCCCTTTGCTATCCGAATAATGATCGTGATGATTTTGGAAAGCTCAAAGCCAAAGCTGATATTGGAGTCTTTATTGGATACTGTGACAATTCTAAAGGTTTCCGAATCTGGAATCGTCGAACTAAGGAGGTAATGGAAACGATTCATGCTCATTTTCATGAACTCACGTATATGGCTTCTGAGTATAACAGCTTAGAACCCGGTCACAACCGTTTAAACTTCCCTCAACCCCCATCATCAGCTGAACAAAGCCCCCAGCTAACTCGTCAACAGATGGAAAGGTTATTTGCTCATCTGTTCTGTGACGATATTGATGAACGTGCTCCAGGTGTATCCGTTGTTTCCGCTGCACAACCTGATAATATTCCTATACCTGATACACCTGCTACAACAACTACTGTTGAAGATGCACCTACACCAGTTGACTCCAACACAGCAGTTGAACACACCGCTTCCAACAATGATGAACCGGCTGATGATATTCTGAATGAAGTACCCCCACTTGCAGATTTTGATCCAAATGCGTTCTTCAACCCGTTTGCCAATGAGACTGCTGCACCAGATGTTGCGGAATCTTCAACAAACCATTTGAATCCTCAGAATCTGCACAATGTATACCAACATCAACCCTCTACACACCGATGGACAAAAGACCATCCTCTGGCTAACATTATTGGCAACCCGAATCAACCAGTCGTTACGAGACAACGTCTTCACACAGACGGTGAACATTGCATTTATGCACTCACTGTCTGCCAATCTGAGCCTAAAAACATTAAAGACGCAATGACAAAAGACAACTGGATTGAATCCATGCAGGAAGAACTCAACCAATTCAAACGTCTTGAAGTATGGGAACTGGTTGAAAGACCAACAGGGGTCTACGTCATTGGTCTAAAATGGATTTGGAAAAACAAATTGGATGCTGAAGGGAACGTCATCCGAAACAAGTCACGTCTAGTTGCTAAGGGTTATCGTCAGGAAGAGGGAATAGACTTTGAAGAATCTTTTGCTCCGGTTGCTCGTCTTGAGGCTGTTCGGATATTTCTCGCGTTCGCTGCTAATATGAATATGACGGTCTATCAGATGGATGTCAAAACGGCGTTTCTCAATGGACAACTTAAAGAAACGGTCTATGTCAGCCAACCAGATGGATTCGTTGATCCTGAGTTCCCGAACCATGTCTACAAACTGAACAAAGCTCTTTATGGTCTCAAACAAGCCCCTCGGGCATGGTACGATAAGCTATCATCTTTCCTCATTGCCAATAATTTCACCAAAGGCTCGGTTGACCCAACTCTTTTTATACAATATCACGGGGCACATATCTTAATTGTTCAAATTTACGTGGATGACATCATTTTTGGGTCTACACATAAAAAGTTTTCAACCGCTTTTGCAAAACTAATGAAGAAAAATTTTGAAATGTCCATGATGGGTGAACTCACGTTCTTTCTAGGACTGCAAACTCATCAATCACCCCGTGGTATTTTCTTGAGTCAGTCCAAATATGCCCTTGAATTGTTAAACAAATTTGGAATGAAAACCTGTGATACTTATGCCACACCAATGACTCATACCAAGAAGCTAGACGCTGATTTACATGGGAAATTAGTTGACCCTACCAAATACCGAAGTATTATTGGGTCCCTCATGTATCTAACAGCTAGCAGACCTGATATTGTCTTTGCCGTTTACCTATGCTCCCGTTATCAGTCGCGACCAACTGAAACCCACCTCTCTGAGGCTAAAAGAATCCTCCGATACATCAAGGGAACCATTAATTTGGGGATCTGGTATCCGAAGGATTCTGGTTTTGAACTAATCGCTTTTTTCAGACGCTGACCACGCAGGATGCTTAGACTCAAGGAAAAGTACTTCAGGAGCTCTACAATTTCTCGGTGATAAACTGGTGTCTTGGCAATCAAAGAAGCAGGATTGTACATCGCTGTCATCAACCGAAGCAGAATATGTAGCCATGTCCGCGTGTTGTGCTCAAGTCATATGGATGAGAACACAACTCAAAGACTATGGTTACGTATTCGACAGAATCCCGATGTACTGCGACAATCGGAGTGCCATTGCGATCTCGTGTAACTCAGTTCAGCACTCGAAATCAAAGCACATCGATCTTCGCTATCATTTCATCAAGGACCACGTGGAACAGGGTACCGTTGAATTATACTTTGTGGGTACTGAATACCAATTGGCAGATCTGCTCACCAAAGCCTTGCCTCCCGCTAGGTTTAATGAGTTGGTTCACCGGATTGGTATGAGGTGTTTGACTCAAGAGGAATTGGATGACCTCTTAAAACAGTCTTAAAAACCTGTCAAACACCAAAACATCCTTTTGTAAATAATTTTTCAAAAACAAAATACAAAAATATAAAATCTTATAAAACAACAAAAATATTCTTCTAATCTATAATCTTTCAACATGGCAAGTACATTTCTTCCTTCAACACTATAATCTTTCAAAATTCAGTATTTTTACGATCAGGTGTTGAGGGGGAGAAAATTTTCACTTAACTGTTTCAAAACATCAGTGTACTTGCATGTTTTCATATCTCGGTTGTTTCATTTTACAATGGTGGTGAATTTTCTGGTTAAATGACACTCCTCGAACTTAAATTAATAACCGTTCATTATTTTCTCAAGTCGAGGGGGAGTGTCGTCAAAGTTTCTTTCTTAAAAAGCTTCGTTTGGTAAAAAAAATGGAAGTTTAATGGCTTTGGATGAAAAAGAAAAGGTGGAGGGACTGAAACTGCCAAAAGCACAAAGTCATTTTTGATAAAACACCCCCACCTAACTTCCACTTCACATTTATTACTCTAAACCTAACAAGATCCTACGCCTAAAATTCGTTCATCCTATCTGTGTTTTTGATCATCATACTGTAAGTGGATTAATGTTTCTAACATGTTTTTAAACATTGGTTTTGTTTTTCAAATGAATCCAACGGTCTAATCTACTGATATGGGTGATTTTGTGTTCTTCGCTTACGCGTAAGAACACATGATCATGTGTTATGTGTTTGTGGCTAAAAAGATAATGTCAAAATGTTTTAAAAACATCAATGATATGCTTTCTATCCTCAAAACAAACCCAGAAACACGAATTGATGAATTTTGAAAATTAGGGTTTATGAGTCGAATTGGGTATTTTTGAATGTGAAGCGTTTTGGTCAAAAAGATTGTTGGGTTATGCTCTTGTGTTGTTGAATTGATGATTTTCAAGGTTTCTAACCACCCAGAAACACGAATTGGTTGACAATTCGAAACTAGGGTTTAAAGTTCATAACTTTTGGGTATTTTTGATTCTCAACAAACTAAGTGTTATAACTTGACTTATAGACTCTCAACATATCTTAGAACTACCAGAATTTGTATGGTGCAAAGTCCATGGCTAAAAGTGATACGCGTAATTCTCAACCCTTAGGGTTTTGACCTACGCGTATGACTTTCTACGCGTAATGGTTCTGAAAAGCTTCATGCCATGTTTTGTTGATTAAATGATGTTTTGTGATAATGTTAATGATTTGATGAACTTATTTCAGGATTTTCTACGCTTAAAATTCAGAATCAAGGTCTTTTGCATTTCTACGCATAAGGATTACCCTACGCGTAGTCAGTTATGCCTACGCGTAAGGTTCTACAGTGGGACTACGCGTATCTTGTGAAGGATATGCGTAAATAGTGACTCTACGCATAAGGTCTACTCTTACGAGTAAACCTTACGTGTAAGGTTTTTATAAGCCTACGCATAAGATCTACGCGTAAGGTCCCCTTTTTCTACGCGTAAGATAGGATCCTACGCGTAAGCTTATAACTACGCGTATAAAACACTTGCTTACGCATAACTTTGTCATTGCTACGCATAAGCCTGGATGGACCTTCATTATGAATTGTTACGTGTACAAACTTGTAAATAAACTAATCATATCGTCACGAAACCAATAATGTCACTAATAAATCTAGAATGTTTGAGATGTTGTGAACCATAAGTGATAACATAAACTTTAAAACTTAAAGTTAACTAACTCACAAAACATTTCCCGACGTCATTGGACTATTGGACATACAAGTGACTTAGGACTCGTAACAATCATTGACACTGTACATTCAATAACTAGACAATAAGACCTTCTGTTGACTAACATTATGTCTTTCGATATGTTGGTTCTTTTGGCTAATGTTATTTCAGATCACGACATGGCTGAACAAATGAATGTGGATGCATCAGAAGTTCTCTCCATTGCTGATATCTATCCTTATGGCTATCTAATGAAGATAGGAAAGAATAATCTCCGTGTTGACTTTGACACCCTCACTTGCTCAAAATCTTCGTGTTTAATTGCTATTGATATTCTGAGGACTCATCCGTATCAAAATATGCTCACTCACTCTGCAACTGTTCCTGAGATCTATATCCAACAGTTCTGGAACACTATGGAAAGGGTCAAAGGACGGACTGCTGTGACGGTGACTCTGAACCACAAACAAGTCACCATTACACCTGCAGACTTAAGGGCTATTCTCCTAATTCCTGAAGTCGAACCAACCAAACTATATGCCACACCTGCTGAAGAGCTCACTCTCCAATTCTTAATCGATATCGGTTATGACGAGGCTACAGGAGTAATCACCAAGCATTCTCACGTAGAGCTTAAGAGTATTCCTCAACCATGGAGAACTCTCTACATGATCATCACCAAGTCTGTTTCTGGTCGTGACAGTGGCTATGAGCATCCTAAGCTCATGGAACTGCAAATATTTTGGGCATTGGTCAACATGAAACACGTCGCTATCGAAGCTCTGATTTGGGATGACATGATGTCATTTCTCAACAAGCTTGGCTCAAAGATTCCCTACATCAGATATACTAAACTGTTGATCCAGAGAGCACTTGGACTTCATCCTGATATTCCCAAGAGGCTCAATGACCCCGACAATCACGATATGTTGACGGAGCCCATTCTATCTTTTAGAATCAAGGAATCGTCTACAAAGAAACAAGGTGCTGTGTTGCCAGATTTCCTTCTAACTGAAGATGTCAGAAAGCTCGAAACGTACAAAAGGTATCTGGAAGCAGTTAGACAAGGCAAAGTTGGTCATCTCGACGAAAAATCTTCTGGATCACCTGTAAGGAGAACCAGAAGAGGAAGTGCAGGAAGCGCAACAAGTACTGTGAGTCAAAGGAAGCTTCCTAAAAGGAATCCTCCTTCTAAAAAGATTGTTCCCGTAAAGGAAGCCGAACCTATTCCCACACTTGAACCGCAAATAAAGCTTGTGGGCGAGAGCTCTGACGATACTGATACAGATGAAGAGGTTCATTACTCTGCAACTGCAACCGAAGCACCTGCCTCAGTAGCAAAACCTCCAAGTCCTCCAGCTGTCCAAGGAAAAGGGAAGACTCCAGCAATTGTACCCTATGATGAGAGCTCTGAAGAAGAAGAAGAGCAACTGGATAAATCATACAGGACGAAGTTTAAAATCGTCAGACACCTTCAAAAATCTGAAGAATTTGCTAAAGATCAAATGGGTGGCCCCGGAGGATCAAGTGGTGCTGCCCACTCCTCTCCAGATCCTGATGCGGTTAATCGACCCGATAAGGGATCTGGTGCCACCACTCTTGTGCAACAACTAAAGCCTGCAGAGGATACTATTGTATATGATTTTGAGGAACCGGAAATTGAGAAAGATAAAGATGCTGCTTACGACGATGTGCTTCTGGATAGTCCTACACACTCACAGAAGGAAACTTCTGAACCACCAAAGGACCCGGAATCTCCTCACATCTCATCATCATCGGATTCTTCGTCTCATTCATCACAACCACCATCAAAGAAGTCAACCAGATCATCATCCAAATCCGTGAAGAAACCACCTAAATCTTGGATTTCTCAAACTCATGAAAGAATTGTTAAAGCTGTCCAACAAGTCAGAAAGAAGGACATGCTTTACAGAAAACTGAATTGGTTTGCTGACCAAATACAGTACTTAAATGATGAGAAAGACAAGATGCAGAAAGAAAGGGAATTTGTTCAGAAGTTCATGAAGAGTCATCGTAAAGAGGAACTGAACGAAATGATCGAAGGTTACACTAACAAGTACCTTCAGGATATCGTTCCTAAAGTCCAAGAGGAACTGGAGAAGACAGCAAGAGATCATACCCACAAGTTTCTTCTCGACACTGTCCCCGGTGTGACTAGAGAAGTATTTTCCAGACAACTCACCCCCAACATCGTCGCATTGGTTAAACATACAATGGCCAAAGAAGCTGATCTCTCTGAATCTGAGTTAATCGCTAAACTAGTGATGCAAATGTCAAAGCGATCTGGAACGTTTACTTCGGATGAAGCTAAATTTTTCGAAGGTCTACTTGATTTTCAACTCAGATCATCATGCAAGGAGTCAGCCGATCAACCCAAACGGCCAAGAGATGATGATGATAAGGACAAGGACTCTGCATCTAAACGTCAGAAGCAATCTGGTGAATCTTCTTCGATGCCACCTCCTCCACAACGGACTTCTTCTCGACAGAAGTCTCCTCCACCTCGGTCTTCTACTGATAAACCTCAGGACGATTCCGAGTTACCACCCCTGACTCAAAAAACAGGTGATTACTTTGAGTATACGGGTGGTGACGATGAAGAGGTCCTTGAGCCCCAACAACAACCCACCTCACCCAAACAAGGACAGAAACCAGCATCATCATCTAAGCCTTCGAAAAAGAAGAAGAAGACGCTTCATACTGACGTCGTATCATGGCTAGATGACGACAAAACTGCAGAATTTGAATTATTTGCTACACTTGTTAACAACACTCCCTACCCTGAAGAAGGTCAAGAATTGGTAGACGGTAGTACCTTGGAGCATGCAAAGATTTTGCAAGAAAGGTTCCGTGTGAAGAAGATGACGAAATCTGAGTTGAAGCGCATCAAGAATGATGCATTCCTACTTTTGAAAAACAGCTCGAAAAGTGCAATCGAGGTTGAATATCACCTTGAAAACATTGCTCGAGCCATGTCTAACAACATGGATTGGCTCAACCCAGAAGCAAACATCGACTTCACCAAACGGGACAATCCTCCATATTACACCGACTGGTCTCGACCTCTACCTACCATTGGCCAACCTGATCAGCCTAGGTTTCCTTTCAGACATTTCTTCAACAAAGACTTAGATTTTCTTCAACACGGTGGCGATGGTTCAAGGAAATACGCTACATCTCTGACACTTCCATTCCCAGCTGCCATATACTCTGATTGTATAGCCATCGAGGAACGTGCTACCCACATGTTCTCCGACAAAGTGGTAGCGTATGACCAAGATGCAATGTATGGGATTCACCATTGGCCGGAACGCCAAAGAATCTACTACGGAAGCTGCTTGGTCCATAATTCTCAACATGAAGTGTTCAGTACTAAAAGTATCGTGGCCATCCAACATGTTGGTCTATCGTCTAAATGGGACTACACTTTTCTCAAGAAGATTGTGGTCAAAAGACAAGACGAAAGGGACTATGCATTCTCTGAAGCTGACTTTGAGAATTTGAACATCAACGATATTGAAGACATGTACCTTGCCAAAGTTCAAGGTCGCATGAGACAATTTCCAACTGAAGTACAACGTGAATTCATCAAGTCACTGCTCATCTTCATTAGACGCATTGTCATCAAAGAACGTGTTGAAGATCTTCAGCTTGCAGTTGAATCATATCAGAAACGTGTAAACTTCACTCCACCACAGCTTGATCTTCCGGACATCAACCAGCTTAAACAACTTACGCTCATCAGCAAACCTTTCGGAGTCATTTACCACAGTGAACTTCAACGAAACTGCTTAATGGCGTGTGACGATCTTCACAAATTTGGAGATCACACTTTGAGGCTGGTTAGGGATGGATTGGCTTATCGGTTGAAGGATATACATGAAAAGATTGGGAACCCAAAGCGATGGAACTCTAAGGACAGAAGGGATGTGAGAAGGATCATCAGAATGATTGATGAAAGGTTGTTCAGAAGGGATCAGTTCAGACGATTGGAGAGCTTTGTTGGTGGTCGACCCAGGATGAACATTACCGGCTTTCAACGCCCTGTTTGCACTCCTGGAAAAATCATTGGACTTCCTGGTACTCCTTGATTTGGTTCTTTCATTATAAAATTTTGGATGTATGATGATATATGTCTATGGCTTGTGCACACATAACAGTGTACAACCCGTAATTGTCAAGAAAGGACCCTGTGGTACGCCTCAGTGCCACAATCCTTATAAAAGGAGCGAAAGCTTCTTATTTTTGAGTAAAACCTATCAAACCTTTTATTTTTCAAGGTTTTGCTCAAAAACACAAGTACTTCCCCATATGATTTTTCGAAACCTCAACCGTTTATATCACTAGTTGAGGGGGAGTATTTGAATTAAAACTTTGTTCACAAATTGTTCATAGTGGTCATCTTCCCGCAACACTCGAAATGGTCATATTTATTCTCAAACGTTTCAAAAATAACATTTTTATGCCATTTTTGAGGGGGAGAAATTTATGTGATAAGAAATATGTTGTGAAAAATGCAAATGAATCTGTGTACCTCAGACTTAACCAACGAATTGACGGTACTAAACTGTTTGTAACTCGAAAAGACTTGTCCTGGACGGGTAATAATTTCAAGCTAGCTCGCTAGTAATGTAAACGTGTCTCGCAAAGGACTTGTCCAAGTAGAAAGTACCATTCGAGAAACTCTTGATAGACATGAACTTGGACCGGTATGACAACCTTTCGAGGTTTGTCTACACCTTCAAGGTAGTTATTAGAGCTAGTTGTCACCTAAAAGCTGACAATGTAACTCTTTAACTATGCAACGTAACCGTGTCTCGCGGGGGATTGTCTATCTTCAGTGGATCAATTCAAAAAGTGCGCGCTCTTTCCTCACTGTGCATTTTACCATTAAAACTATTAAGCACATGTGGAGGGGGAGTATTTATGCAAAACCTTATCTCTCATAGTGGTTCAAACATGTTTTTCATTTACAAACCATTTGAGAGATGTTTCACATACAGTGGTTTTAATGGCAACATAGGTTAGTCATGGAGTTATAAGGTGACTAAGGTTAGGAATAACTGTCCTATGATCCGCCAGAGCCGGAGGGATCTACCCAAGGACACTACCATTAGTTAGTGTTAGAAGTCCTTAGGAATGATTGTAAAAAGGAGAAAATGAGAATCGGAGAAAGAAGGAGTTGAAGAATCAAAAAGAAATGCAAAGTAAAGGGTGAAAAGAAACAGCCCTCCAGATTATTCAACTTAGGGCAGACACCGGGTTCAATTCATATGCTACTGGCTGTCACTTAGTGACACCGGTATTGAAGATTAAAAGTCGTCATGGACCCAGTGACGCATGCACTAAACCTTCTTAGCCACTCAAGTTTCTCTCAACAGAAGCTTGTTTCATTCTCACAGGGAACCCTACATAAACTATTGGCTTTCTCTTAGAGATCGCTGGTATTGAAGAAGGAGACCCTCTCCCTAGTCTCCGCTCAGGAAAACCAAAACGCACTATTGAGTCTAGAGCCACGAGATTCATCAAAAGATCTCTTAGGAACACTTGACATTTTATCACTTGACGATCACCTAATAAGATTATCAGTGGTTCATATCGAGTCCTTCACAGATCTTAGCAATCTGTCGAGAACATTTATGAGAGGTTCACATCTGTGATCCTCAGTGATTGAATGGAAACTCCTGCTAGGGTCAACATCAAACAACCCTGACAGCAGGTCACTTCGGTAACTCCCCGTGGATTACGCGGAGTGTGTCTCAAATGGTCTACAGTCGTGAGGTGATGCTACGGTGTACCTCAGTGACTCATCTGAACTGTAGATGTACTTCGGTACATCGTGTTATCTCACTTGTGGGACTCCAGTTCAGGAACGGCCTTTGTAAGAATTAGAGTTGTGTTTTCACACTATGCTGTTAACACTCTCGAAGTTCAAACTTGTAAGTGCCGGAAACCGCTTATTACTAACCGTTTGAAATGTTTTCTTCTTATGGAAGCTCCGGAGCGGAATGATCGTGCTGATTCTACTCATGCTCACGCCAACATCATCACTAATGGAAGTTCTATTCAACAGCAACACAACCGTCAGAATGATTCTTCGTCAAACCGAAGAATCTACAAAGTTAAAGACTTAGAGAACTTCATCAGTCTTGAATTCCAACGTCATAGAGCGTGTGAGCATGTTGAAGAATGACGTGGAGACACTGGAGCAGCGAAGCAGACCTGAGGCAGACTGATGCAGACAACAACATACTATCACTTTCACCACAAAGAACAATGATCAAAGAACAAAGTTAATGATGACGTCGAAGCATAACTGTTCAAAGATAACTATCTCTCTATACTGGGGAGATTGTTCGAATCAAGGCAATTCCTCTCACAAGAAAGAAGAATGTCAGAAGACGTCAGAGCTACTATTACATCAACGCCTTCACCTTTTACATTCATATATACTTGAGGGGGAGATTGTTGGAATCACTCCTAAACTGTATTTCAAGTATTTATATTTCATATGTAATAGGTAGCTTATTATGGCCTTTATGTTTGTTTAAGGTCTAGCTTATGTAGAAGGCCCATAAGCTTAGGCCCAAGCCCATATAAGAAAGGATGGGAACTAGGAGTGTTGCCCTAGCTTCCCTCCTATAAATACTCTTGTAAACCCTCATTTGAGGGTTGGTTGTTCAATTTTTCCTTTCACTCATGCCTCACGCCTAAACCGTATTATTACTATTGTGTGTGTGTGTGTTAGATCTTGTTCAATCGCCTTATCTCTTTCTATATTACTTGTGTTTGTAAAACTAGTGACCTAACACTAGTTCACCAGGGTGATGCCATGATTCCACTCAAGAACTAGCTAGCCCAAGAGTGAGTAGCTACTTGGTAAAGGCTCATCAAATCTACTCAGGTTACTGATGCTGTGGAGGTTCTTGATGCTGCTGTTCAAAGGTTGCTAATGGAATCTTGGACTTCATTGTTGCTCTGGTAGTTCTAGGTGTTCTATTAGGGTGTACTATTATTTCAGTTGCTGGTTTTGTTCAATCCTCTTGTTTGCTAAAGATCTATCTGGAAACTTGAAGTTAACGAAGTCAAATTCAAGTTTAGGGGAGAATTGTTAGGAATTATGTAAACAGTTGGTTCCCGCTGATAGTTATTTTATTTCCACTGATAGAAAGGTTTCCTGCTGATAGTGTGCAGTTTCCTATGATAGTTAATATGTTTCTACGGATATGTAGTTTCCGTTTTTTTCTTAGTTTATTAGTTGTGATATGCTTGAGTTAAAATAGGAATAGATAGAGCATATCTTTTGAGTGCTAAGCAAGCTGCATTAGGGTTTCTTGTGCTATAAAAGAAACATGTGGCTAGGGTTTTATGCACGTCTTGAAAAACATTATAGTGAATTAATATAGATCCATATAGGATCAAGTTATTGTGTTTATTTTCTTCTTTAGTCTTGTATTTATTTTCCGCGTGAATACAATTCTTGCAAAGGTTCTCCTTAGTTGTTTTGTGATTACACAGGACAGCTATAATCTTTCTAGGCTCATAAGATCTATCTGGGACTGACCCCAACAAAAACCTCAAGTTATACGCCCCACTTAAGCATGATTTGATGTGTTTGTGAAATCCAATATGTTACAAGAGTCATTGTTGCTCGGGGTGTATGATGTAGGCTTTGATATAGCATTTTAACATATGTTGCTAAAATGTTGATATAAGGTTTAACGAATTTTATGCAGAAGTTTAACGACAACGTGTTACTAATAAAGGTAGTACTACTTATACCTAGTGAAAATTGACAAAAAATACCAGGAGCATCATGCTCATTTGATAGTTGAGGTTCTAGCCATAATGAATCTTCTAAGTCCTCATAGGTGGAAAGTGTGGTTGAGTTTGTTCAAACATGCATTTGACTCAGTACGTGTGTTGGGTACAAGAGCTTTTTGAGCAATACACTCAATGAATTCAAATGATGGTAAGGAAGGTGGATTGGTTTATCTATGTGGTAGGTCTTCTAGTATGTATAAATAAGGATGTGGTGATGTAGAGGTTTGTTGTGCTATGGGAGTACTTTAGGTTGAATATTTGTCCATAGATATTGAACACAACTAGTGGGTGAAGCGCTTGAAGTTTTGGTCATGTTTATGAAGCTTAGGGTCAGGTATAAGTTCATCTTGAAAGGGCGCGTTTGGTTCAAAGGATGCTCTTGGAGGTTCATGAGCAATACGCTCAATGGTGCCAAAAAGATGGAAGAGGGATAGTAGATGTCAAATAGGGATAAGTGCCATAGTGGGTTGTTTGTTTTGGATAAGTGTTCGAGTTGAGATGGTATAAGTGTTTGAGTCATTTTAGGATTAGTGTTTTAACATGTGTCGTTAAAATACTTGGATGTTGATTTTTCGGATATAACTTTTAATGACTACAATTGTAAGTCATATATACTTGAATATTTCGGATGAAATACTTAAGTTGTAAATCCTACTTTTTTGAGATTATAAAGCTTAGATTGTTCTCAAGGATAGCAAGACTTGATAATACATCTTTAACATACGTATGAATCAATGTAAATCCTTATCGTCTTGGAGGATGACACATTATTTTCATGTTAACCAAGTGAGGCAAAACATGTAGATACAAAATAATATCTATAGTCATATGTTAGACTTTTGTATGATATCTTTGCAAATAATGAGTCTGGATTTGTTAGTTTCGGAGGCAAGTCATCTAAGTCATCCGCAAACGGATGAGGAGACGTTGGTGGTGTTGTACAAAGTTTGATAGGTACAAGTTTTCGGAGACTTTGGTAGTCATAATGGTGGGTGATTTTGGTAGTGGAGTTGTAGTACTTAAGTTTTAGAAAGTTCTCATCTCAAATGGGTGATGAGATGTTGAGAGGTGACGAGTCTGAGGATGAAGAGTTCAAGTTGACGAAGCAACAAGATCAAACGCTAATCCTAGCAGTTTTATTAAGTGGCTTGTTTGAAGGTGATGAGGTTGAGGATTTAGTCATTTTGATTTTTCCTTAAGAAATGCTAAGCTTAAGGAGAAGTAATAGTTGAAAGTGTGAAAATGACCATCCTGAATGTGTTAATTTATAGAACTAAGGATTCATGGAGAAATGTGTTTGATTTGAAGTTGATCCATACAAAGATGGTGGTTTCTAATGATAAGGAAGTGTTAAGAGCATGTCAAACATCCTAAGTCAATCCATTGAGGATGCGTTGAGTGAGATATGAAAGATATGCAGTAAATGAACTTCAATCAATGCAAAATCTTAGAAGTCAGACACCCAAGGATTGCAAGGAACCAAATTTAGGGTTCCTTCCTTTATAGGAAAAGGTTCCTTGGGTGGATTTTGAGATTTTTCGAATTTTGGTGGGAAATGGATATCCTATTGGTCTAAGTAAATTAAACTAGTCCTAATATAAGTGAAAAGCAGGAAAAACTATCCTAGAAACAAAACTTGGTAAATTAGATTACGGGAATGAGTAGAATTCAGCAACTTACCTGCACTTCCCACGGCACCAAAAAATTACACGGACGGAACCCAAATTTTGGTTTCGTCTCGTCCGGCAGTAAGAAATGGCGGCACCAAATTTTATAACGGATGGAACCAATTTTTTGGGTCCATCAAATCCGTGATGTGCAGATATGTTTACAGAAGCGTTTTTTAACCGTCGTGGACTTTTCCGAATCATGAAATTTTTCTTAAAACATATGGAGATAATTATTTCTCATTATGAACAAGCAATAACACACATATAAACACACGGGAGCATGTATTTTAAGTAGGGGCTAGTGATTTTCACTAAATAGTGAAAAAGGTGAAAATTTGATAACATCAAAATGTTATCCCCCTGCACGGAAAAGTTAGTTCACATGATTGTTTTAAGTTTAGTTATCATCCTAGAAAGTGTAACATGTTTGTTTTCATAAAAACATCACATAACACTATATGGGTCGAATGGTTTGAAGTTCTAGAGAGAGAAAGTGGAACAGAGTTGGGAACTTAGTGACACAATGGAAAATGATATTATCAAAAGCTCCAACCCTTTGCCTTGCTAGGAAAAGGGTATTTATAGGTTCTTACAAGACACGCCTCCTACGGGCTGTGGATCAGGCATACAGTGGGTAAAGACCCATCCGTCCTCCACATTGTTACTTAACAAACTACTTACTAACACTAAAATAACTACGACTACGAACTTTCTAACGAATACATATACTTGAGGTGACCGACTCTTTTACTACAGGATTTTATAAACCTAACAATCTCCCCCTAAGGGAGGTCACCTCAATTACATCAATTACAAACAGATATTACATTTTGGTGTTCTTGAGTTCTTAATTCAGTTCTTTGCTTCGTAGCCAGTAGTCTTTGATTCTTCAAGTTCTGCATGTTTGGTTCTTTCAAGTGGAGGTCTTTAACTGATCCATGTGATGATGAGTTTTGAGCCAGCATTGAGATCATCAGCCACCATAAATCTTTGATTCATCCTTTGAAGTGTTGCCAACATGTGAAGTTGTGACTTTTGGACCGACATGCTCACATTCTGGATCATGATATCTTCTTATCAGAATTGCGGAAGCTTTTGTTAATTCATGATATTTGCAGCAGCATAGCAGAAGCATGGAGTGAAAATATCAGAGTCACATGATGAAGATATGCATGTATCATGATTTCTTTGAGTTGAACGTGATGTGTGAGCATGCGGCTATGGATTGACGCCCCAATTTTGATCAGCTGCAACCTTCGGGTATTCCTGCAAACAACAATTAGCAATAAAGAGCACGAAAGTGTCTTTGATCACTTTCGTTGAATAGGTTGCAAGAACAACGGTTCCATGTCGATCAGTACAAGTACTGCCTGTGATCAGGTATAATTCTGAAGAATCTCCTTGACAGGGTTTCGCAGTTGCTCTAGCCGTTCTAAAACCGGAACGTCTCAAAGAAGACAACGCGGAGTGAGTGAACCAGCAAATTGAGATTCGATGATTGAAGAAAATGATTTGAAAAACAATCGTGTATTGCTTAACATAACGAATTTTTTGCAATACAACGAAGGTTTTATAAGAAAAATCAATTTTCAATCATAAATACCTTTTAATTAGAAAAACTTACTACACAGTCTATGTGCTAGAGAAATGATTTTGAGCACAACGACTGGTTTTTCAAAGGTATCCGTCAATCCATTTCCTGAACCAGGATTGATTCATTATTGAATCGCCTCATCGTTTCTGTCCAGTTGTCACATGATTGATCTATTGGATAGATCTCACATGCCACCCACCAAGAGCTTGTTCGGTGTTGGCTCTAGAAGGCTTTCCATCTTTATTGTGAATATTTATATATATCACTCGGATGTTCTGGCAGTACCACAAGGATAATGCGTAGGACTCTTAATATATTCTTACTCTCCACATTATGTGAAACAACAAGTCTTCATTAATTGTATGTCCTAATGAGATTTATTGATGATCTCTTTGCTCTAGACTCAATCGTGCACATTTGGTTCCTATGTCGGAGACTAGGGAGAGGGTCTCCTTCTTCAATATCAACAATCTCTAAGAGAAAGTCGATATATTATGTAGGTTCCTTGAGAGAATGAAACAAGTCCCTTTTAAGAGAGACTTGAGTAGCTTGGGAAGTTTGGTGCAGTGCGTCACTGGTTCCATGACGTCTTGTCTTCAATACCAATGTTACCTTAGTAACCATCAGTAGCATATGAATTGGACCCGGTTTCTGCCCTAAGGTTGAATTATTGGAGGGCTATTTCTTTTCACCCTTTTCTCATTCATTTCTTTTTCATTCTTCAACCCCTTCAGTGCTTACAGAGACTTCATTACTAGAACCTTGTTGGGTTTACTCCAGTTCTAGCTCTATCTCAGTCCGCACTCTTCCCATTTCTCACTTTTCTCCTTTTTCATCATACCTAAGGACTTCTACACTTTCTAGTGGATTGTCCCTGGGTAGATCCCTCCGGCTCTGGCGGGATCGTGGGAACGAATACCTAACCTAACCATCCTTATATATTCGTGCATAAAATAAATTGGTCGGTCTTTTGGTATTGTTCATTTCGCCTCGAAACCATTTGAAAATCAATCAAGGTACTTGTGATATAAAATCAAAGCGTTTTGTACCTTAATTTTTTTTGATATTTTAGAAATGCTCCCCCTCAACATGTGCTTCAAGTATTTGAAGTTGGTTTAGCACATAGAGGCAAGAGGACTTTGAAATATTAGATTAAGAATGAGAAATTCAATCTTTGATTAACTATTTTCTAAAGATATCATCATCACTTCCCCTATCAAATCAAGTATTTTAAGTACTTTATACAAAATATTTTGAGAAGGATGAGTTTTTCATTTGATCGCTCCCCCTCAATATGTGCATCGATATTCAAAAGATTTTTGCACATATTAGAGGGAACCTGCACTTTGAGATAAATCAATCACGTTTCAATCCATTTTTGTTTAAGATGAATGCTCCCCCTTAACATGTGCATGAAATTTTGAAATTGTTTGGCACATGTAGGGAGGAGTGCTAGCTATTACATTATCAAAACCACTTATCAAATTAACAGTTTAAATCACAAATTCTCCCCCGATCACACTTTTCAAACCCTTTGAGATTTGTGATCTCTATTGATTTAAATTGATTTTGAAAGATTATGAGGAGAATTGTGACTTTCTTTTGAAAACATTTAAATTGATAAGGATCAGAGTTTGAGACTTTAAACTCCACTGTTTAAAACATGCTTAATGATCTTATGAAAACACAATCTTGGTCTGGATCCAATTGTATAAAACATTGTTCTTTATGATTATCTAAAATTAGACCTTGAACATTTACGTGCCAATTGTTTGAAAATATCCTTTTTGATATGTTTGAAATCACTATCCCCTTCAATCAATGACATAAGTTGTTGATTGAGTGATAGATATGTTGACAGATGATAAGTCCTGATGATTTTCAAAATAAAGATTAAGATATTTCCAAAGCAATTTTGTTTTCATTAGATGACAAATATTTTTCAGAAGAATCTTTAGAAGGGAAAAATATTTGGTTGGAAACATTTGTATTTTTGCGACAAATATTCCTTATAAAAATTGTGTTTTTAGAATCAGAGCGTGATATTTTAAAATTAGATGAAGCATAGCTCTGTTCTTTCATTAAAAACGGGTTACTGCCTGAAATGACAATAAACCATCATTTTTCTTTGTCTCAATTTTTTTTTTAATATTAAAACTGATCGAACTTCATCTAAAGACCCGTGTAATTCTTCGAATGACAAATCTAAGTCCGTAGATGTTATCGAAATCAGATAAAATATTTTTGGACTTTTTCAAAGATTTTCTTATTTGTTATGGATTTTGAAATTTAATATTTTTCTATTTTCTTTTTGTGGGTTTTATACTTTTGTATTTTGCTTTTTGATAATATATGTATAGAGTATAGATGAAGAAAAGCCTTTACTCCTCTTCTTCCTCTTGAAGACGTTTGAGTGTTTCCAGTTGTAGACTCTTTAGTCCAAGTCGTGGGAGGATGAACTCAAAACGTTCTCTAGGAAGAGCTTTAGTGAAGATGTCTGCCAGCTGATATTCAGTTTTCACAAAATATAGTTCCACCATACCTTTCTCCACTTGTTCCCTCATGAAATGATGTCGAATGCCGATATGCTTTGCTCTTGAATGTTGAACATTGTTACAGCAGAGAGCAATGACACTTTTGTTATCACAATACAAAGGTACTTTGTTAAATTCAAGGCCATAGTCAGATAATTGTGATCTCATCCATAGGATTTGAGCACAACAAGATGACATAGCTATGTATTCTGCCTCTGTAGAGGATATAGACGTACTCATTTGTTTCTTTGAAGACCAGCTTACTAACTTATCTCCCAAGAACTGAGCACCACCTGACGTGCTTCGACGTGTATCTTGACACCCTGCATGGTCTACATTTGCATATGTTGTTAGTGACATATTGGTGTCCTTCGGATACCAAAGTCCCATGTTAATGGTTCCTTGGAGATACCGAAAGACCCGTTTAACCGCTTCAAGGTGCTTTTTGGTAGGCCTAGCCTGGTATATAGCACACATGTATACAGCGAAAAGAATATCAGGTCTACTGGTTGTGAGGTACATCAAGGATCCAATCATACTTCGATATTTCGTTTGATCAACCATGATCCCTGAGTGGTCCTCATCCAGTTTTGTGCGCTCCACCATGAGAGTGTCAAGAGGGTCACAAGAATCAAATCCAAATTTCTTAAAAATTTCATTAGCATATTCAGATTGATTAATGAAAATGCCTCCGGGACTTTGTGAAATTTGTAATCCCAAGAAAAATGACATTTGTCCCATCATAGACATTTGAAATTTGGAGCCCATCTCTTTTGAAAAACGGTCACATTTATTAGTGTCGGTCGAGGCAAAAATAATATCATCAACATAAATTTGAACATGAATTAAGTGTTTGCCTGACTTTCTGGTGAACAATGTGAGATCAACTGCTCCTTTGCTGAATCCATTGGTCAATAGGAACTTTGACAGTGTATCATACCATGCCCTTGGAGCTTGCTTCAAGCCGTAAAGAGCCTTCTTCAAGCGGTAGACATGGGTAGGATGCTCTGGATTCACAAAACCTTCGGGCTGACTTACGTACACTACTTCTTTGAGATCTCCATTAAGAAAAGCAGTATTTACATCCATCTGATAAACCACCATGTTCTTGCTAGCAGCATTAGCCAGGAATATTCTGATAGCCTCAATTCGTGCAACCGGAGCAAATGATTCCTCAAAGTCAATACCCTCCTCTTGTCGTTATCCTTTAGCCACTAGTCTTGCCTTGTTCTTCAGAACATCACCGTGCTCAACAAGTTTTACTTTAAAGATCCACTTGAGAGCAATGATCATGGCACAATTTGGAGCAGGTACAAATTCCCATACATCAAGACGATCAAACTCATGGATTTCTTCTTGCATAGCACTAAACCAGCTGTCCTAAGACAACGCTGTTTTGACATCTTTAGATTCGATCTTTGATAATACATAATTGAAGAAGCACCATAAGGCATCTGTGGCAAGTTGTTTACGAGTGGATACCGGGCGAGACGGATTCCCAATAATGTTGTCCGATGGATATGTGTCCATATTCGGAGATGTTCATGTGGTTGATGATAAGGAACCGATGTAGCAGAATCTGGATCCCCTGATGAAGATGATTCAGGTGTTGGTTCATGGGCGAATATATTTTCAAACGGTGCATCTTCTGGAGTGGCAAAAGGGTTATCTCCATCAAAGTTGGCAGTAGCATTTCCATGATGTACACTCGAGGATTGAGGATTTGAGGATGATGATGAGTGATCTGCAGCATGCACTTCTTGAGATTGAGACACAGAAACAGTTGGATTATCTGTGTTGATTGGATTAGGAGCCGCCACTATTGACGGTGTAGAATGAACATTATCAAGAGGTTCATAGTATTCATCAAACATTGGATCAAACAATTTCTTCAAATCTTCTCCCGATGGAGGTACATATGGAACTGTAGGTAAGGGATTCTGTACAAGAGAAGAACTAATGGGACTACTTAATGAATGTTGAAATGCGGGTCCAGAACCAGATTTTCCAGGAGCCATTTGCTCAAACAGCTCATCGAACATAACGTGAATAGTTTCCATGATATCTCGGGTTCTTTTATTGTAGATTCGGTAACCCTTCCGGTTTGGTGCATAACCAACAAAAACTCCAATATCCGCCTTAGCTCTTAACTTCCCTAAATCTTGACCATCATTCATTGGATAGCATAAAACACCGAATACATGAAGGAAAGAAAGATCAGGTTTTATGTTGTGGACAAGTTCGTAAGGAGTTTTTCCATGAGTAGTGTGAATAAGGGAACGGTTTTGGGTGTAGCAAGCAGTGGCAATGGCTTCAGCCCAGAGAAACATTGGAACCTTTGAGTATATCAGCATAGTCCTTGCAGCTTCGACAAGAGTCCGATTTCTTCTTTCAACTACACCGTTCTATTGAGGAGTACGTGGAACACTTCTTTGATGACTGATTCCAATGCTTTCATAAAACTGACTTAGTTCTTTGTTAACAAACTCAGTTCCATTGTCTGTTCAGGTAATTCTGATTGTTTTATTAAGTCGAACTTGCAGCTGTTTGATAAGTTTGATGATGACATCTGGAGTTTCATCCTTTGTTCTCAAAAACTTAACCCAAGTAAACCGAGAGTAGTCATCAACCACGACTAGCACATATTTCTTCCCATTTATAGTTTTCACTCTCATGGGTCCGCACAAATACTTCCATAATTGAGTTTGCAGGTTTGGGTTTATGGGCGTATTTCTTGCTTTTTCCCAATTGGCATGCTGAACAAAGATGATCTTTCTCATATTTCAATCTGGGCAAACCTCTTACGAGGTCCTTTCTAGAAAGATCATTTATGGTTCTGAAGTTCAAATGATTGAGACGACGATGCCATAACCATGACTTTGTTTTCGAAGCCTTTGACAACAAGCAGATTAGAGAGGACTTCATCATGTCTTCGATAGAGATGGTGTAAAGATTGGTTCCACGGGTTCCCTTTAAAAGTTCAACACCATCTAGTTCTCTAACGAAGCAAGTATGTTTTCTAAAGGCCACTTCTAGATCTGAGTCACAGAATTGACCAACAGAGAACAAATTATGACCAAGACCATCAACATAATAGACCCTGGAAATTACACTATCACCAACAACATAATCTCCGTAACCCATAATTGCCCCAAAGTGGTCGTTCCTGAATCTAACAGTCCCGATGAAATTACTCACGAAGTTCATGAGCCGCGAGCGATCTCCAGTCATATGCTTGGAACAGCCTGAGTCCAAGTATCACAGAACGATTTGAACGACTTGCAGTTGAACACAGACAAGTATGGATGACTGGATAATTTGGATCCCCATGCAAGAATGGGTTCCATTTGGTTAGTAAACCAGATTGGAACACCCACATCAGAAGCAGAATCAATGATATGATTAGAGGTAGATGCAGGAATAGTAGTGACAGTAGATCTATTCAAAATTTGTTCACTTCTTAAAGGTATAGTTCTACCAGTGGTGTTAATACAAATAAGCCGTAAAAACGTTTATTTATATTTTACGATCTTCTAATGTTTTGTCAATAACAAAAGTAAGATCATTTTAACGAAACAAATAAAATACGTAAATGGTTTGAACTAATAGTTTTCTAACACACTTACGCTTTCACATAAAACACTAAAACAAGTACAAGTGATTTTATGATTTAGGAATACATATGTACAACAACTAGTGTTTACATAATTGGGTATAATATACACATAACTAATATGTAGTATATTGGGTAATATAAATGGGTAGAAACTTAAGTATCACAACCCATTGGGCAAATACATTGAATGTAGTTGGGTACAACCCAAAGCCCATAACCCATAGATCTTGACCCATAACCCATTGCATGACATCATGCTTATATCATACATGGATAATATCCATAACCCATGGATCAACCCATACCCAAGTGACCAAGTGCATTGCACTCAAAGATACATTGTATCTAGCCAAAGATCCATGGTTCAACCCATGACCCATAACCAAAATACCCATGGGTAAAAGGGAGCGTCCCACGGATCCCTGGCTTAATGCTAGACGGATCCCTTGTGGAAGGGATCCGTGGGATCCGGGGAACAGTAGGATTTTTCCTCTATAAATAGTGAGCCATTTCTTCATTATTTCTTACCCCTTTCTAACACACTTTCTCCCTGAGTTAATAACTCACTAACCTCAGATCCAAGAGATCTATGTTTGTAGTTTTGTTTTTGTGTGATCTTTTAGGTTCCTCTTAAAGGCAAGATCACCACCTTTGAAGTCGAGCAAGCTCAAGTCCATGAGTTGCCATGCTTCCTCATCATCAAGGCTACTGAAGTCTTCTTGTTGATGATTCCTTTCTTTCTTCAAAGAAGTGTAGTGTTGAAGACATTAGTGAAAGATGTCTCAAGTGTCAAGACGAAGATATTAGTGAAGGGTATCTATCGTCTATAGGATAAGCACCTGTGGTAGGTGCTTAGAAGTCAAGACAAAGAAGCATTAGTGAAAGGTGCTTAGAAGTCAAGACAAAGAAGCATTAGTGAAAGGTGCTTAGAAGTGAAGACACAAGACATTAGTGAAAGGTGTCTTGTAGATCTAGTCAAAGGCATTAGTAAAAGGTGCCTTAGATGTACATTCGATATGGTGTGTTTCGATGTACAAGATAGACTAGTATTAGATCCAAGGATATTGATATCCTTGATGATGTTGTAAAGGAGTAGATCTCCTTTGGGATTAGTCGTTGGTGTAGTGTGGTAGTAGTTCCTCCATTGCAATGGAACTAGGTGCTTAGCCTAGTACCTAATAAAGGATAGGCGACGTTGTGATAGGATTAGTTCTCCTTGGTGTGAAAGAACTCGGTGGTTAGCCTAGCACCGTATAAAGGGTAGGCGACGTTGTGTTAGGTGTGGTTCGCCTTGGTGTGAAAGAACTCGGTATTTAGCTTTGTACCGGAAAAAGGTTAAGCGACGTTGTGAAGGCTTCTCCACCATAAGGAGATTGGTGTAGTGTTTACGAACTCTCGAGTAGGTGACTCGGGGAGTGGAGTAGGGCAAGGAAGGTGTCCTTGTAGCCGAACCACTATAAATACTCGCGTTGTGGTTTTGTGCTTCTTACTCTTATCTTTTCATTACATATCTTTATATGCTTGTTTATCAACATCCAACACACACAACCAAATAGATTGACATAAGTCGATCTAAATAGTTTAAAAGGAAGTTTTAATTGGTAAAACTATTCAACCCCCCCCCCCTTCTAGTTTTCCACAATTGACATCAGAGCTTCATTACCAAGTTTCTTGAAGTATATTGTACTTTAAAAACTTAATACGATCCATGGTTAATTGAAAACTACAAAGAAGGTTTTTCATAAAAACAAACACCATGTCTTTTAAAACTATATGTTTGGATGTTGATTCAATAACAACATTTTATATATATATATATATATATATATATATATATTGTTTGCACTAATCTTCCTTGTCATGTTGATTAGTCCAAGCTCATACCCACCAAGCTTTAGGAGTCGCTTGGTAATACCTTCCTTAAGAAGGTATCTTAAACGCAAAGGAGCAGGAATAGTCTAAGTGACATTTGCTGTGTCATTTGTAAAGACATTTCTAAGTGCGCTAAAGGTATGATTCTCTTTTTACTTTGCTTGATAATTAAGTATACCTATTTAGGTATTTATATGATTATCTTTTGTGCAAATTACATGTTTTACATGAAGCTTCATTAGGAAGCCTTTTTCTTACATACGTGTCTTATCTCTCGTCTAAAGTCGTGGTATATAAAACTTATATTTTTCTTTTAATCCAACAATAAAACAAAAACACGAATTTCAAAAATTACTCCTTCCCTATAAAAACTCCCACGGTCGACCTATCTATCAAATCCTCACTTTTTCAAATCTTCCAATTTCAAAAATTTCCTCTCACTCAAAAAACTTCATCTTCCTCCTCATTCCATCTCAACCGAAACCAAGAAGATCCGTCATCAACATGGTTTACATCGCACTCGTGCTCATCGCCCTAACACTCATCGCACTTGTGTTCCCTATGTTGAAGTTCACATATGGAGACATTTACTTTGTGTTGTTAATCTACATTGGGATCATATACCCAATCCTTTGTATCATCCTTAGCATTGAAATGCAATATTACTAATAATCTTTGTTATTATTTATTTTCTTGTGATTTATATGTTTCATATTCCTTCGTGATACATTAGAAGTCATGAATGCATGCTATAAGAAAATGTAGGATAAAACACTTCTCGTGGTATAAAAATATAAAACCTATGTTTTTATCAAAACTGTTTCTGTTACTACAGATCCACGGATCCCGGAAGTTATACTAGCCGGATCCCTTTTGAAAAGAAACCGTGGGATCCGTCCTACTGGAGAACAGTTTTTCATGCAAATTAAAAAAACATTTTTTCTTCTAAGATGTAATACTCCACTAGAATGTCAAAACCATAAGTGAGTCAAGTGTCTTTCTTGTTTAAAAACCATTGTTAATAAAAATCTAATAAAAACGTTAGATAATTATAGGTTGACCATAAACATCACCTCTTATTAACCCATCACTTCTATAGGTTCAACTATGACGCATGAATACGAGTTTGATTTTTCACTCACTAGCGTCTACAGTCCTAACATCTCTCTTGAGCCCAACACACCTGGCAATCATGTCCGTGGGTTCAACAATCTCGAAACCCGTCATTTCCATGAAGGACGTATTGTAGACACCTCTCTACAATTCGAAGAAGGTATCAATACCTCCTTCCGAGCCGTAGGACTAGAATGTCTTCTTGAAATCAACGAGAAGATATGTCCAAGGTTTATAATGGAATTCTTCCGTCAAATCGAACTCGTTCGTAACAAGGATCACTCTCTATCTCTTTGGTTTTATATTAAAAACCAAAAGTTCACTCTAACCCTTGGGCATTTTGCTCACATCCTCCGGATTCCAAATCATGGACAATGTGCCTTCACCGAAGATTGGTCTCTTGATTCTCTCTTCAACTTTCGTGAAGAAAATAGTCCATATTGTTCACACATACCTTCTCCGGAAGATTTAAATCGCATAATATGCAAATCTTGACCATATTACTCCGATCCAAACATTATCTTAACAAGGGATATCCGAGAAGAGTACAAGCCTCTTGCACTCATCCTACGTGAAAATGTTTGGAGTCTTAGGGGAAATCGAGAAATTCTTCCCGCTTGTTGTGCTCACATGTTGTACTGTTTGCTAACACAACAACCATACAATCTCGCCTACTTCTTCGCAAGGCGAATTGCAAATCTTCAAGGCTCCAAGAATAAACTCATCCCTTATGGAATGTTCTTGACACGCCTCTATCATAATGTTATGCACTTCCATCCTTAATTTCAAAGTCCGTTATACGTACTTGTGAACAAGATGATGGAACCGCTAAACATATCTCTCATGAAGACTTTCTTCATTCTTGATTCCACCAACACTCATCAATCACATAATGATCCTCCTAGCGAAAACACTCAAGGAACCTAGTAGTATTCAAATAGGATCAATTCTACTCTACTCGTGCTTTATCAATGTAATCTTATTTCCTTCATGAAATAAAACATCTTATATTTGATATCTTAGTTTTAGAACTCCTTTAACTAATCTTGGAATATAATGCATTGTCAAGATCATTGCATACCTTTAGTAAAGGTTCTGCCTAGCAGATGGACGGATCCTAAATGTTTTACTAGACAGATCCCTATCTTTAGGGAACCGTGGGATCCGGTAAACAGAAAATGCAATTGCAAAGCATTATATTTCAAACATATCCTTAGAACACCTCACACTAAGTCAAATATAGTGTCTTAAGGCAAATTAAGTCCTTATCAAGATAGGTTGATCCTTCCTACTCACACACCTAGATCACACTCTAAAACGCTTGTAGATCTACCGTTTCATTTTAATCCATTACTCTTCCGCTCTCAAACTCACACTTCATTTTCTATTTAGTCTTTGAAATCTTTCAATTATGACAAAATTAATCATAAATCATCCTCACCTCAAAATTGATCCAAATTGATCAAATTCTAATTTTCTCATCTCAAAGCTTCTAGGATATTCTTCAAAACACTATCCTAAGTCACAATCTGATCTCTAGGATCATTTAGCTTCAATTGACACTCTCATCTTTAGTGTCATCCTTACTCATTTATTGGTACTCTTTGAAAGTTCCAAATCCTTCCATAAAAGACAATCATTAGCTACATCATTTATTACCCTCAAGTGCTTAAGCACCCCTTCATTTAAAACACTTAGGAGGACTGAAACACTCAAGATGTTATAGGTCTTAGATCTTAGAAACATCATTTCCACTTTTTCATAACTGCTGAAAGCCGGATCCATAGGATTAGCCTAGACGGATCCATCTGAGGAGGGAACCGTGGGATCCGGATGACAGTTTAGGTCAAATCTTGCTAAAACAATCACTTCAACTCATCTTCCTAACTCAAACACTCCATCTCATCTTAAATGAGTTCCTAGATCAGTGTAAACTCTGAAGTTAACTCTTGTGCATGTTAACCATCACATTCCAATGAATCCTAGTGGCTTAAGGCTTGAATGCACTTGCCAATTTTCTTGCTTTATAAACCACCTTGTTAGGACCTCCATAGTCATCACTCTCATCCTAACTTTCAGCTCTTGCAACCTCTTGAAATCATCTCATCATGAGGAAAACCCCAAGTAGTAACTTATCCACCAAAGAACCACCCATGAAAAAGGCTCGTGTTGTACACGAAATCTCTTCAACCGAATCATCTCCGGTCAAACCAACAAATGATAGAATCCTTCATCATCTAATCAAACCAATTCCTAAAAGGATAGTACCCACAAAACTACCTATGCCAAACACCACCATACCTCCTAGGCCAAACAATATCATCTCCACTAAACCATCACCATTGGTTCCTAGAGTTATTTCATTTACTTCACCACTATCATCACCACACCTCTACAATTTAGAGGACTTGCCTCCTAGGCCGTCTCATCCGCTTCCGCCGACAACATTCTCCTCATTAGGAGGAATAATGGTTCAAAATCAAGGTGTTGAGTCAACACTTGCTCCGGCTTCCTTTTCGTCGTCTCCATCATATAATCCTATTTGGATTATGATAAATCATCAAAGTCAACCACCCGACCATATGGAAGTTGACACTTCTTTACCACCACCATCATTCTTGGTTGAGGCATTCTCAAATGCACCTCCACCAATCCCTTCATCGTTTGAAGCTCCACAAGCCGCTTCACTTGATCCTTCGCATCAAGCCATTTCATTTCATCCACCACCACTACCTAGCCATGACAAAGATTGCTATCATTGTCAACATGTTGAAAGTTTGATACATGAAGTACGAGAAGACCAACGTTTCATGTTCTATCATCTCCTCGAACGTTTCGACGAGATCAAACCTAAACAAAACTTGAGCTAGAAGAATTTTAGTGGTGTCCTAGCATCAAGCGTTAGTTGGTCTAGAAAGTCCTAGTCATGTACTGTCTATTTTCTTATTTTTAGAGTCATGTATATCATAACTCTTGTTTTATTAAATGGAATTACATGCTACTTGTTATTTTGTTGATCATATGATTACTTTGTATTCATATCTCATTTATGTGATAACATTACTTGTTTTATCACCTTTGCTGATTTTATTTATCAGCCAAACGGATCCCTCATAATTGCCTAGACGGATCCCTACTAGGAGGGAACCGTGGGATCCGTGAGACAGGAAACTTTTTTCCTACTAACTTGGACCACATTTGCAAGAAATTGTGAATTATACTTGTTTTCTAACTTTTGTTTTGTAGTTATTCTATTAACACATGAAGAATTTGACACCCTAAAGCTAAGGGGAGCTTGGTGTCAAAACAATACATTGCAAAATTACTTGCAATCTTAGATTTATATTTCATGACTTCCCGTTGCAAAATTGCAATCATCTAGGGGGAGCACACCCGTCACATAAACGTAACCTTTTGCAAAAATTTGCAAATGAACTAGATTAGCATTACTTTCTTGACGCCCTTACTTAGGGATGGACTCGTTAAGGGGGAGTAACGACGAGGTCCTTTCTCGTTACTTGTTTTTTTTTCTTATTTCTTTTCTATTTTTCACACATTTTTCTTAAAAACAAAGTGTTGCTTTCTTTCAAAGCACTTTTTGTTTCGAAAAAAAATGGGGAGAAGAAAGTAAAAACTACAAATTCAAACTCCTACGAATTCTAGCTTTTCCTTAAAATAATCTTATGTTTTTTCATCAACAAAAAGGGGGAGATTGTTAATACAAATAAGCCGTAAAAACGTTTATTTATATTTTATGATCTTCTAAAGTTTTGTCAATAACAAAAGTAAGATCATTTTAACGAAACAAATAAAATACGTAAATGGTTTGAACTAATAGTTTTCTAACACACTTACGCTTTCACATAAAACACTAAAACAAGTACAAGTGATTTTATGATTTAGGAATACATATGTACAACAACTAGTGTTTACATAATTGGGTATAATATACACATAACTAATATGTAGTATATTGGGTAATATAAATGGGTAGAAACTTAAGTATCACAACCCATTGGGCAAATACATTGAATGTAGTTGGGTACAACCCAAAGCCCATAACCCATGGATCTTGACCTATAACCCATTGCATGACATCATGCTTATATCATACATGGATAATATCCATAACCCATGGATCAACCCATACCCAAGTGACCAAATGCATTGCACTCAAAGATACATTGTATCTAGCCAAAGATTCATGGTTCAACCCATGACCCATGACCCATAACCAAAATACCCATGGGTAAAAGGGAGCGTCCCACGGATCCCTGGCTTAACGCTAGATGGATCCCTTGTGGAAGGGATCCGTGGGATCCGGGGAACAGTAGGATTTTTCCTCTATAAATAGTGAGCCATTTCTTCATTATTTCTTACCCCTTTCTAACACACTTTCTCCCTGAGTTAATAACTCACTAACCTCATATCCAAGAGATCTATGTTTGTAGTTTTGTTTTTGTGTGATCTTTTAGGTTCCTCTTAAAGGAAAGATCACCACCTTTGAAGTCGAGCAAGCTCAAGTCCATGAGTTGCCATGCTTCCTCATCACCAAGGCTACTGAAGTCTTCTTGTTGATGATTCCTTTCTTTCTTCAAAGAAGTGTAGTGTTGAAGACATTAGTGAAAGATGTCTCAAGTGTCAAGACGAAGATATTAGTGAAGGGTATCTATCATCTATAGGATAAGCACCCGTGGTAGGTGCTTAGAAGTCAAGACAAAGAAGCATTAGTGAAAGGTGCTTAGAAGTCAAGACAAAGAAGCATTAGTGAAAGGTGCTTAGAAGTCAAGACAAAGAAGCATTAGTGAAAGGTGCTTAGAAGTGAAGACACAAGACATTAGTGAAAGGTGTCTTGTAGATCTAGTCAAAGGAATTAGTGAAAGGTGCCTTAGATGTACATTCGATATGGTGTGTTTCGATATACAAGATAGACTACTATTAGATCCAAGGATATTGATATCCTTGATGATGTTTTAAAGGAGTAGATCTCCTTTGGGATTAGTCGTTGGTGTAGTGTGGTAGTAGTTCCTCCATTGCAATGGAACTAGGTGCTTAGCCTAATACCTAATAAAGTATAGGCGACGTTGTGATAGGATTAGTTCTCCTTGGTGTGAAAGAACTCGGTGGTTAGCCTAGCACCGTATAAAGGGTATGCAACGTTGTGTTAGGTGTGGTTCGCCTTGGTGTGAAAGAACTCGATATTTTGCTTTGTACCGGAAAAAGGCTTCTCCGCCATAAGGAGATTGGTGTAGTGTTTACGAACTCTCGAGTAGGTGACTCGGGGAGTGGAGTAGGGCAAGGAAGGTGTCCTTGTAGCCGAACCACTACAAATACTCGCGTTGTGGTTTTGTGCTTTTTACTCTTATCTTTTCATTACATATCTTTATATGCTTGTTTATCAACATCCAACACACACAACCAAATAGATTGACATAAGTCGATCTAAATATTTTAAAAGGAAGTTTTAATTGGTAAAACTATCCAACCCCCCCTTCTAGTTTTCCACAAGTGGGCATCCATTTCCTAATGGGCATTGATCTGGTTAATTTAGGGCACAATTCATTAAAATTGAATTTTTGACCAATAGGTATCTAATGATAACCTACATTACTAAATTTTCTTCCTGTTGGATTCCAATATTTTTTAACCCTTTTCAACCTTGTTGTCTGACATCCTTAACCTGTTTAGCAATTCTAACAGTTTCGACTGGAGACTTAGCAACATATTTTACTTCATTCACAGCACATTCATGATAAGTATCAGAAACCAAACATTCATTACATGTTTTGCAAATCGAATCAGAATTTGAATTAATTACAGTACGCTTATAGCTAATACTAGAATCAACACGATTCGTCTTATTAAACTCAAACTTATTTTTCCTAGAATGGTCTTCTACTTCCTTCCCTTGATCACTCTTAGCTTGCGAGGTCCTATCTTGCTTTGTATTTGCCTGGAGGCTTTGACCTGCTTGCCTTAGTGTCACTGATTATTCCTGTAGAGGGAACGATGAGAAAATTAGTTGGTTTCACTACTTTCTGCATTCCTGGTCTAGAAGTACTAGGATCTGAAGTACTAGGAGGCACATCAAAGGACACTTGCTTTACTTTGGGCATAGAGCAAGGCATAACTACTCTATCTTTCTTAGTACCAAATTTAGGACATACGGTTATTAGGCATTCTAACAGCTCCTGAGATCGTTTCGTATATAAGCATGCATCCTTAATCGCACAATCAAGTGGCTTCTCTATCATATCCTCTTCAACAATCTCACAGAGACATTCTAGACTATCCTTAAGGTACGAAAAATATGTTTGAAGTGCAAGTTCATTATTCCTAAGATGAGGTGGAATGTATTTCACAGTCATAGCCTATTTAGCACAAGCAGGCACCTTTGGTGCAGTAATCTCACAATTGATGATTGGCATTTTCCCTTTTACCTGACTCTTCAGATTCTCAATTTCATTTTGCAAAGAAGTTACCTTTTCGTTGTTCTTGTCACTTGTGACTTTAATTGATTCATATAACTCTTTGAAATGCAATTTAACCTTTTCATTTTCCGCTAGAAAACATTCATTTTCATGTTGTAATGAATTAATGATGTTTTGAAGATGAAAATTCTGAGAATTCTGAGAATCTAAAGGAAGAGGCATTTGGGAGCCAATCACATCATTCTTTTCACTCTTTAATTGTGAGATTTAGGTTTTCAATCTTTTGATCGTGTTACAATGAGCTCGAATCTGTTCATCACGTTTTCTAATTTCAAAAACTGTATCAAACTCTAGAGCATCCGAGGATGTCTTGGCATTTGAGGTTTTAACATTTTCTTTTAGATGTTGATATTTTAATTACAAAGCAAGATGTTCAACTTCCAATCTAGAAAAATGTTTGACCAAGTTATCATGATCATCTTGTTCTATTTTATCATACAATTTTGAATTTGTGGACTCAAGCTCAATGACACGATCATGGGAAACTTTCAAGGAAACAGATAATTCATGAAATTAAGAAGCAGTAATAGAATAATTTGTAACAGTGTAGAACACATCCTGAGCAACACATCTAGAAATCAAATTATCATTTAAGATAGGTAGATTTTTCCTCTCAATTTCATTACTTTTAAGCTCACGTTCATAGTCTTTGACCTCAATTTCCATTTCATTAAACACCTTTTTCATTTCTTAAATCTCTATATCTATGCCCTTTTGAAGACTCTCAAATTGTTCTTTTAGTTGTTTAAAGAAAGGCATGACCTTAGTTAAATAACACTCTTTAGTTTGCTCAAAACCCCTTTCCCTTTCAGTAATCCCTGTGGGTGTAATTCTCTTCTTACATGTTTTCTCAAAATCAACAAATAATTGATAAACTACATATAGGATGATTAAGGTCTTGCTTTGAGTAGAAAGAGTTCTGGGCACTAAATGCATAGGTGTATTCGGGGGATACACAGTGGCTGGAGGCAATTTCCTACAAGGAGGATTATTCTCAATAAGATTATCAATTTTTTGTTTATCCAAATCTTTCTTCCAGAACACTTGCTCAGGGGTTAATTGAGTTTGAGGTTTAAACTTATTCAAGGCCATCCAAATTTCTTTAGTGTAATCATGGGATTTAAGCGTTATATTATTCTTTATAGAGTAAACTACACCATTAGTCCTTGTAGTATACGTTGACCATCAAGTTTCGTCCTTTGACCAAAAAAATTGCACCGTTAGTCCTTAACTGCGAAACGTTACTCAGCGTTGGTCCCTCCCCCTAACTGGTGTGAGTAACGGGCGTTAAGCCTATTTAAGTTGAGGGTATATTTGTCTTTTCCCACCCTAACAGCACAAAAAGAAGAAATTTAACCCAAAATGAAAACCAACAACTGCCTTTCATCGATTTTAGTACACATGATGCCATAACAGGTAGTACACATCTACAATGAACAACCCTGTGTACACATTTACAGTCTAAAGAAATTCAACCCAAAATGAAAACCAACCCTTCTGCCTTTATCAAGTACATTTTAGTACACATCTACAATGAACAACCCTGTTATGAACATGATGCCATGATCATATGTGTAAGACTGTAAGTACTTTGATAGAACACCTATATTGACTATGTTTTATTACAATACAAGAAAGAGACTCAACTGGGAAAATAGTATCATCGCCTGGGGTACGCTTGTCTCCCTACCGAGGCAAACCTCTTGGCAACACCCAATATAGCGCCTTTTGTCAATAGACGACGGTCAATACTACAGGCGACCATAACAGCTACACCAATTATTAGAAACTTTGACAGTTTTGCTCCCACCGCCTGGTTCTCTTGTTGGGTCACCATTTGAGTTTCTTCCGTTTTTGCATCTTGATATTTATCAGATTCTAAAGAATCCAGGTAGTATTCAGCGATTTTAGTACACATCTGAGCCATGACTACATGAGGGGATATGGTACTTTATTCTTCTTCCAGCAATCCATCTTCATCTACTATCTTTATCAAACACACTAACACCACCACAATCTTCTCCATCTTTATCTTCACCACCACCCCAATTCCTTTTCTATTTTCTTACAAATCAAAACACTTATCATCATCTTTAAAATCCATCACTAACCACAAAATCTAAACCCTATCACCACCCGCCAACATTCTAGATACCCACAAATTATCAAGACCCACCAACAAGTTTTGATCTTTCAACTTTTGCAAATTTAAACAAATCAAACAAATTGTTCAGGTTCTTTTTTTTTTAACCGAAAACTAAAATCAATACCTTAATCCAATAACACAAACTCAAAAACATAATAAAGAATAGCATCACCGGGATTATTCAACCCCATCATCTTACTCTCTACCGCCGCACCACCACCACTAGCAGCACCACCTTGTTTAAAAGATCAATGATGGGTTTTGTAGATCTTTAAGAAATTTGCTTGTAAATAATATAACCCGAGATCCCCTTTTTCGGTTTTGTTTTTATACACAAGTTTGGGTCTTGATTTTTTAAAAACAAGTTTGGGTCTTGATTTTTTAAAAACACTACTGAGATCAATGATGGGTTAGTGTTTCTTTGAAACAAGTTTGGGTCTTGCTTTTTGAAATGCTAATGTTAATGTTCTTACAAAAAGGGTGCTAAGGATTCGGTTGAAGAGAGAAGCCAAACCAAAGAACTCTTGAACACCAATCGAACCAAAGAGGAGAGGCAAATTTGGCGATGGAGAATGGCAGGTGTGGGGTGTGGTTTTCTGGGGAAGACAAAAGAAAAAGAGAGAGTTATCAGGGAAGGGGGCGTGGGTTGGCAGGGGATAAGGGTTAAGATTTTTAGTTAGGGTGGGAAAAGACAAAGATACCTCCACTTAAGAAGGCTTAACGCCCGTTAGTCCAACCAGTTAGGGTGAGGGACCAAAGCTGAGTAACGTTTCGCAGTTAAGGACCAACGGTGCAATTTTTTTGGTCAAAGGACGAAACTTGATGGTCAACGTATACCACAAGGACGAATGGTGTAGTTTACTCTTCTTTATACACCAAGGATCATTTAACTTCTTTTTAATTTTCTCCCTAGAGGCATCTTCTAATTTTCTATCCTCTTCAGTGCTTCCTATACATGATGGTGTTTGCCTAGGCTTAAGGATCTCATTACCATCATAGACTACCAGTTGAGCAGCTCTAGCAATTTTACCATACTCGGGATTGGGTTCCTCTACAAGGGGAATACTATGCTTATCACTTAAGACTATATGCTTAGTGATCATGTGAGCAGTCTGAATGGTGTTCCCTTGTACGTACAGTTTGTTTTCAAGTTTGTTTTTCAAAGATTTTACGTTGGAAAAATCATTTAAAATTTTTGATTCCTTAGCATTAAATTCCTGTTTAAGCACTTTTACATTTTCTTGATGTTCTTGCTTTTGCTTAAAAGTTTTATTGAGCTTTTCTTGTAAGGAGTTTAACTCTTGTTTTAACATTTCTTCCCTAAAATTACCTTTTCTAGTAATTGTACTTATTTGGTTATCCATCTCCTGCTCACGGGTAGTCAGCTCAAATTTAGCACGCTGTTCATATATGGCAATTTGTTCTTTATAGGCATTTAGTTCTGAGGTTATGGAATCATCAGGAGCACATGCAGTGTATTCATCAAAAATATAGTCATCATTGACTGCAGAAGATGCATCACTTGGTACAATTTCACTTTCATCTTGTTTCACATATTGATCATATGGGACAACATTGCTATTACCCATATTTTCAATATTTGATTCAATGATTTCAGTTGATTGTACTTTGTCGCGAATCATTAGCCCATCAATCTCATCGTATAATTTTAATACCTCTGATATGATCGATTCCTTAGAGGGACTGGCCTGTTGTTGTGAAGAGACCTTTGGAGAGATCATTGGTGAAATGCTAGCCATGAAGATGGTATGGGTAGTTGGTTTATCATCAACATCTGAGTCAAATGCATCACAGTCTGCAACTTGAAATGCATTGGGATTATTCTGACCCATACCCTGCACTGGTTGTTCATCCACATCAGCATCATAAGTTTTGGCATTTCCCTCAGCTAGGAATAGCAATTCTTCCTCATTCAACATAGCTCCACAATCTTGAGCATGCACCAGTAGCATTTTGTCCCTGAAGTACTCTGCATTTTGTGGACGTTTTGGAATAGTGCATTTCCTTGCTATGTGTCCTTCTCCACCATAGTTGTAGCACTTGATTGGCTTTCCTTGTCCCTGGGCCATGTTCCTTCCACGATTCTGATTACCCACATATCCTCCACCTATACCAGCATTCCCATAACATGCACCAACCCCAACATTTCCTTGCTCATTATGTGGAAGATAAGCATTGTGTCTTCCCTGTACGTTTTGCACAACTACCCTTCCATCCTTAACCGTAGCATGATTGTGAAGATTAGAAGCAATTCTGAGATGATTGTTGGTATGTGGGGTAAAGTTCAGGTTTTGCTTAACCATTAGAGCCAGTTGATTGACAAGTTGTTCCATGAATGAGTCTGAAGGCTTATAACTTGGATCTGGAATGAGTTTGTGGTTACCATCCCCAGTAGGTATAACTTGTGATGCTTTTGTAGTTATTACCACATTAGTGTAGAATGCGGTTGAATCATTTGAGGAACTTGCATCACCAGTACTGGTATTAAACTTTTCCATGACCATTCGTTCAAAAGCAGCATGCTTCTCATTTTGAAGCAAATAAGCATACAATTGCTCGTAAATGGTGTTCCTCGATCCTTTGATCAGTTTGACTGCAGTGACAAATTTGTGCCATTCGGGATTCATGTTGTTCACAAACTTTGAATTGAGCTGAATATTTGGCATTGTCATTTTGATATTCCTCATATCATTCACAAGCTTGTGGAATCTCACATAATATTCAGTAACACTTTCCCCTAGTTTCATTTTAAAGTTCTCAAAGTCATCATACAGCTGAGACTCCCTATCTTCTTTAGTCGATTCTGAACCAGAGAGAAGCATCTTAACATTGTCCCATACTGCCTTAGCTTCAGTGTTGTGATTGATCAACTTGTAAATGTCCTTAGGTAAACCCTGAAGTATAATGTTTGAAGCCCTGATGTCTGCATCGTATCTCTTCTTCTCCTTATCATCAAGCTCATCATACATCTTTGGTCTATCTAATCCCAATATAACTGAACCATCAACAGCAGTTTCAAGGATATCTCTGGTAGTCTCAATTTGATATGGTCCTTCATCAATTGACTTAAGGATGTTAACCCCATTTTCCTTTCCTAAGAAATACAGTCTGATTCTTTGAGCCCAAGAGTCATAATCGGTTCTATCCAGCATGGGAGGACGAGTATCAGATCCTGCAGCTTGAATGTCATCAGCAACGTAAGAAGTGATCGTAGACATGATTACAGATTCCACGGGATTTTACTACTCTTTGATTAAACCGGGAAATAGATTCTTTCACGGGATTTTACTAAATCAATAGAAAACCGTAAAACGTAACATGAAGAAACGACAAGTCTCAATAGACAAATCGCACACTTGACAAACCGCTTCAGTCAAATCGCACCCTTGACAAACCGCTTCAGTCAAATCGTACCCTTGACAAATCGCTTCTGTCAAATCGCTACCTACTCAAATTTCTTAAGTGTCAAATCGCTTGATTAACAAATCGCTTAAGAGACAAATCGCTTAAGTTGACAAAATGCTTAGTAGACAAACCGCATAACACTCAAACCGCATAACACTCAAACCACATAAACTGACAAATCGTATAGTACACAAGTACACCCACTACTTCCACTACTTTATCCTTTCTTGTCGTTTTATCTCAATAGACAAACCGCATACTAGTCAAATCGCTTCACAGAATATGACAAATCGCATACAAATTTTGACAAACCGCTTCAATAAGCGTTCATTTTAGAGACAAATCGCATAATTTTTAGAACAAATCGCATAGAAGAAATTCTATTCGAGACTCAAATCGCATACATGAAACTTTCAAAAACAACACTTTTCAATCCAAAAACAATCCAACCACGATGATTCAAGCCTTCCAAACTAAAACCTAAACTCTTATAATGATTATAAACACAAAAGTACTATCAAAATTTAAACTTTAACACAAGAAATGATCCAAATGATGAAAACAACTCTAAACTCATTCAAACCCAAAAACCTTATGAAAAACCACTAGAAATCCAAGAACATGAAAGATGAGTGATCAAACCATGGCTCTTGATACCATTTGTAACATATTGGTTTTCATAAACACATCACATAACACTATATGGGTCCAATGGTTTGAAGTTCTAGAGAGAGAAAGTGGAAGAGAGTTGGGAACTTAGTGAGACAAAGTAAAATGATATTATCAAAAGCTCCAACCCTTTGCCTTGCTAGGCAAAGGGTATTTATAGGTTCTTACAAGACACGCCTCCTACGGGCTGTGGATCACGCATACAGTGGGTAAAGACCCATCCGTCCTTCACGGTGTTACTTAACAAACTACTTACTAACACTAAAATAACTACGACTACGAGCTTTCTAACGAATACATATACTTGAGGTGACCGACTCTTTAACTACAGAATTTTATAAATCCTAACAGAAAGTGAAAACACATAAATTACATCATGCATCATTGTTTTTGTCCTTGTACCAAACACTTCTTAAAACCATCATTTTTCAAAGTACTTAACTAATTTACTTAGTTCTCATTAGGGGTGGCAATCGAGTCGTGTTCGGGTTGACCTATTCGGGTTCACGGGTTGGCGGGTCACTATAACCTCAACCCAAACACGACCCATTTATTAATCGTGTCAAGAAACTCAACCCTAACCCAGACATGCATAACATGTGCGACCCATTGGTGACCCGTTTAACCTGTTTAAGTAAATAGGTAAAGTGGTGAATAAGGTTGATGGTTTGCCAATTTAACAAGGTTAAATAACATACGTATAACAATACGACAATTTCAATGATATGTCAGTTCTAATCGTAATTCCCTTATATTAATTACATACCAAAGTATATTTAATCCAAATCTAACACAAAATCCAAGTTATATATTTTATTTTTAGAATAATATATACTTAAATGGGTTCACGTGTTGACCTGTTTAATACTTACTCAACCCAAACACAACCTGTTTATTAAACAGTTTAGACGGTTTAACCTGTTTCTGACCCAAACATGTTTATCCTCAACCCAAACCTATTTAACTTCGTGTCGGGTTCGGGTCATTTATCGTGTCGTGTCGAGAACTCCCACCCCTAGTTCTCATTGCTAAGTGAGTTATGGCATTTCATAAGTTATGCGAGATGTTAGTATAACCTATGCAAAGAAAGTAATCTAAGTCTATAAGTGATGGTAAAACAATTTTCTAACTTAGTGCACAAAATCTAGTAAATGTTCTATTGTGCATAAACAAGAAATCGACAAACAAGCGAATAAATGACATGACAAGATTGACACTTATGTTATACAAACAAACAACTGTAAACAACAATTTGAAAATATGTAACCAACATACATGTAAACAACATAAACAAGTAGTCATTTAGTATAGCATAAAAAGAAAAATACTTTTCGTCATTTTGCGTTTAAATATGACGATGTATACCAAGCATGATTAGTTTCCTTTAAACATATTACCAAATTATTTAGTTTCAAATGAAATTGTATCAATGTTCTAAGAATACTAACTTATATTGCTTGACTCAAAAATTTGAGTTTTTATGTTAGAGCGAAATTTAAAATCTTGGGCATATTGTAGTATTTGGTCTATTTCACTTATTTAAAATTAGACTCAGGCCATGAGAGTATTTTTAAATGAAAGTAGACGCAATTCCCTTTAAAATGATAGGTGGCTCGACTCGTACGGACTTACGGTCAATTAGTTATATTTTTTGAAGTTAGCCAAAAACCTGCATACTGTGCAGACCAAGGAACCAAAATTTTACAAGGGAGGAACCCTTTTTTTTTCCGCCCAATCCGTGGTCTTCACAGAATGATGAAAAATATACTTAAGCATAGTGAGAAAGTGTAGGACTTACTAGATTTGATAGAAAAAAATATAATACACATATTTTGTTATTTATTCTTACTAATGTGACTTATCTAAACATTTAACAACAAAATTTCTAAGTATAATTAGCAAATCATTTTTCATATTATATTTCGCTCAATGGTAATTTGATAAATGGATCGTGCACCATTTTAAAAACCATTTGTTTTGAAAATAAGAGCTCATGGCTCTGATACCAATTGTGAAAACGTAGAGGGGGGTGAATACGTTACCGTTTTAAAATTTTAGATCTTTAGTATCAAATCGCTTATGAAGTTTGTTATAATATGAAAGTGTCTATTATCATCTGTGACTAATATAAAGCAAGTAAACCAAGTTGTCACACAAACATCAAGCCACATCACAAGCAATAGTATAATGCAATCATAAAAGTAAAGAGATAAAGAAAGGAAAGTGCAAACCGAACACGAGGATTTATAGTGGTTCGGTCACGGATCTCCTCTCTGCCCTACTCCACTCCCCGAGTACCCAACGCGAGAGTTACTTCACTAGATCAACAAGCTCTCTTCTCGGCGAAGAAAACCTTACAATCGTCGCTTACACTTTTTCCGGTACAAAGCTAAATACCGGGTTCTAGTTCGAGGTACAACCACTCCGGGTACAACCACTCCCGTTATACAATATTTCCGACACTAAGCTAGATGTCGAGTTCTTTCCGGGTACAACCACTCCCGTTATGTTTTAAGGCCCAACATAACAAACCTTGTGTTTTGTGGTACAAACACATAAACCATCTAATCAAGTTTAGTGAAAGTGTTGTGATGCTGCAATAATGTTAACAATGATGATCCATGACATAAATGTCTAATGGATATGAATGACTAATCTAAATGATATTCTTGAATAAAAAGTCTTCAATCAATGAAGATAACAAGAGATCTTGAATCTTCATATGTTGATATGCTTTGGTGAATGAGAATGGCTAGATCTCCAAGCTTTCCTTGGTTGATCAAAGTGTAAAGTATGCTTACAACAAAGATGAATGTTAGAAGCATTATGATCATGTGATGATGAGGGTGATTAATGTATGTTACTACATGGTTATCTATAGATCTAAAAGATGAAAGAAAGATAGAGAGAATGTGTGTTGGAAGGGATGAGAAAATGAGAAGACAATGGGCTCTATTTATAGCCAAAAATGTAATCTAAAAAAATATATTTTATTAGATTTGATATCTTAGAATATCTTTCAAATCTAACCAAATATTGACCAAATCTTCTAAAGATCTTAAAGATATATGATGATGCATGAAACGATCTAAAAATGCATTTTCATTTAGATTAAAATGTTCATGAAAATAAACTTGTAAAATGTATTATGTAACTAGTTGATAAAAGTCTAGTTGCCTTTTATAAAATAAAATGTCTAGTTAAGTGCTTGTCAAAATAAAATGTATTTTGTCAAGTGTAAGTAAACTTTAGTACTTGTATAAATATTATAGTTAGTTTACTTGTACAAATAAAAGTATATAATTGTTATACATTTTACAAAAGATGTATTTGTATAAAATACTTGTGAATGCAAAATGTAAAATGAGGTTTGAAATAGAATGGTTAACCTATTAAAATACTTAGTGACTCTAAACGTATTTTAAACATTCTAAATGATTTGTTAATGGGTTTGATCATAATGCCACATAACAAACATGTACGAACCTGTTTTGTAACATACGAGGACTTGAGACATCGAGAGGTGTTGAATGTATGTTGAGACAAAATATGATTACGAGTAACTTGTACATTTTACGTTATATATTACAAGTGACATGTTTGTCATCAATCAAAACAAACGAGACTGTATAGATTAAATATCGTAATATTTGCACTAACATAGTGTACATGCAAGCATAAGCAACATCACTATCTAGTGGTTTCTCTATTCTATCATCTTCAACGATCTCCCGAAGACTATCTAGGCTATCCTTAAGGTAAGTGAGATATGCTTGATAAGCATTCCTATTGTTCCTAATAGGAGGGGGAATATACTTAACATCAATTGCATACTTATTACAAGAAGAAACCTTTGAAACAACATATTCACAAGTATGGATTGGCATTTTCCCTTTCACCTGAGTCTTTAGTTTCTCAATCTCGTTAAGCAAAGAGGTTATATTTTCATTTTGTTTGTCATGAGTGACCTTAATTGAATCATATAACTCTTTGTATTGCAATTTAACTTTTGAATTTTTAGCTTGAAAACATTCATTTTCTTGTTGCAATTTATTGATGATGTTTTGGTATTGAAAATTCTGAGAATCTAGAGACGGTGGTATATGGGAGCCTACCACTTCACTCCTATTTCCCTTAAATTGAGAAATTTGAGTTTTCAATTTTCAGATTGTGTTAGAGTGAGCTTGAATCCGTTCATCTCGTTTGCTTATTTCAAAATATGCATCAAATTTAGGAGCATCCAAAGATGTCTTGGCCTTTGAAGTTTTAATTCTTTCTTCTAGATGTTGATATTTTAATTGTAAATTAAGATTCTCAACCTCTACTTTATAAAAATGCCTGACCATGTTATCATGATCATCGTTTTGGATTTTCTCGTGCAATCTTAAATTCTCGGCTTCAAACTCATTGTTAAGAACCTGGACAACTTTAAATGCAAGTGACAAATCATGAAATTGAGAGGCAGTTAAAGCAGAATCAGTTGCAGTATAATACACATCCTGGGAAATACATCTAGCAATTAACTTCTCATTGGTGATGTGAATATTCTTCCTCTCAAAATGGTTAAAAGTTATGATATTGAGAGGAACAATATTCACATCACCAATGAGAAGTTGATTGCTAGATGTATTGCCCAGGATGTGTATTATACTGCTACTGATTCTGCTTTAACTGCCTCTCAATTTCATGATTTGTCACTTGCATTTAAAGTTGTCCATGTTTTCCATATCTTTAAACACATCTTTCATTTCTTTAACTTCAGTTTCTAGAGCCTTTTGAATGCTCTCAAAATGTTCTTTGACTAGTTTAAAGAATGGAATAACCTTAGTTAGATAACACCGTTTCGCTTGCTCAAACCCCCTTTCCCCTTCAGTAATAGCTGATGGTGTAATTCTCTTCTTACATGTTTTATCGAAATCAGCAAATAGTTGGTAAAGTACATAAATGCTAATTAACGTTTTACATTCTGTAGGAAGATTTCTGGGAACTAAATGCATGCGTGTATTAGGTGGGTACACCGTTGTAGCCGGTAATCTCATTAAGGGAGGGTTTTTTATTACAAGTTCTTTGGCCTTTTTCTTTTCCATGTCTAACTTCCAAAATACTTGTTCAGGGGTCAACTGAGTTTGAGGTTTGAAAGTAGTTAAGAAGTTCTCCTTAGAATAATTGGGAGATTTTTGGTTGACCTGATTTTTCACACTTACAAGGTCATTCATTTTCTTAGACATTTTATCTGTAGATAATTCTTCTAACTCCTTATCCTCTTCTAATAATGGTGCACTAGTAGGGACATGATCCGGTTTAGCGATTTCACTTCCATCATATAAAGCAAGTTGGGCCACTTTAGCTTTCCTAAGGTAAATTGGATTTGGGTCACCTATGGATTTCTCACTATGTCCATCACACAATTTCTTATGATTTAACATCATGTGAGTAGTTTGTATAGAGTGGTCTTGTGCGTACAACTTGTTTTCAAGTTTATTCTTTCACGTTTTAAGTCTGGAAAAATCATTCAAGAGCTTTTTTTTTTCCTTTTCTTCGAAATTCTGTTTAAGCATTGTTACATTTTCTTGTATTTCTTGTTTTTTCTTAACCATTTGATTAAGTTTCACTTGTAAAGAATGTAACTCCCTTTTCAATGTTTCTTCCCTTAAATTACGATCTGAAATCAGTGTATGCATTTGACTATCCATTTTCTGTTCACATTCAGTTAGTTCAAATTTCACACGTTGTTCATATATGGCCACTTGTTCCTTATATATATTAAGTGTAGTGGTCACTGAGTCATCAGGGATGAATGCAGTGTACTCATGTAACATTGTAATCATCATTTAGAACAGAAGATGCACTACTATGTACAACCTGACCTTCGTTGTGTTTCACTTACTGCTCATATGGGATAACATTGTTATTTCCCATATTCGCAGTATCTGACTCAACAAATTTTGTGTGTTGTACTTTGGTGGGAATCTTTTGTTCCTCATCCATATCGTACAATTTGAGAACCTCTAAGTTAACTGATGCATTGGAAGGACCAACTTGTTGAGGTGAGGAGACCATTGGAGATATATTTGCCATGGATATGGTTTGAGCAGTGGGTTTATCATCAACATCTGAGTCAAAGGCATCACAGTCATCGACTTAAAATATATTGGAATCATTCTGTGCAATATCATAAACTGGTTGGTTATCAACATCAGCATCAAAAGTGTTTGTCCCTTTCTCCAGCTAGAAACAGTAGCTCTTCTTCATCCAACGCAGCATCATTCTCTTGAGGTTGCATCAACAGCATCTTATCCTTGAAGTAATCTGAATTCTGTGGACGCTTTGGTTGAGTGCAGTTTCTTGCAATGTGCCCTACACCACCACAGTTGTAGCACTTGATTTGCTTTGCTTGTCCTGGAATAGCATTCCCACCTCTGTTTTGTGCACCACCAACACCAGCCGCACCATTTCCACGAGCAAAGTTTCTTTGGTTCATATTCTGTCGCCCTTGAACATTCTGAACCACAACCCTTCCATCCTCCATAGTTGCTTGATTATGTGGATTTGATGAAGTTCGAAGTTGGTTGTTGGTTTGAGGGAGGGATGCTCTAAATTGTTGAGCAAGTAAGGCGACTTGGTTGGAGAGATTTTCAATCATCTTATCAGTTGGAGTGTATCCTGAATCAGGTAAAATTGTCTGATTCTGTGAAGAGGATGGGTACTGATAAAATTGAGTTTGTGATGATTGGGTGAACACTTGAACATTCGAAACAAGTGCAAGTGGATCATTTGTTGTTGTTGGATTGAGCCTTTCCATAATCAGACGATCATAGGCAGCATGCTTTTGATGTTGTTGTAGGTATGCATACAGTTGTTCATAGTTTGGTCTCTCAAACCTTTGTTAAGCTTAACTTTTGTTACAAACCTATCCTACTGGGGTGTCATGTTGTTCACAAACTTGGAGTTGAGTTGAATGTTTGGCATTGTCATCTTGATGATCCTCATGTCATTGACAAGCTTGTGGAATCTAACATAGTATTCATTGATGTTCTCACCCAGTTTCATCTGGAAATGTTCAAACTCATCATACAACTGTGATTTTTGATCTTCTTTGGTCAATTCAGAGCTAGCAAGAAGCATTTTAACATTATCCCACACTGCTTTGGCTTTAGTGTCGTGGTTGATGAGTTTGTAGATGTCTTTGGGAAGCCCTTGAAGCATAATGTTGGAAGCTCTTATATCTGCATCATAACGCTTCTTTTCATTCTCATCGAGATCATTGTAAGTACGTGGTCTGTCCATTCCAAAAGTGACAGTTCCATCATCAGCAGAGGAGATTGTATCTCTGCTAGTGCCCATCTGAAAAGGTCCTTCATCAATAGATCGAAGAATGTTGATGTCATTTTCCTTACCCAAGCAATATAATCGAATTCAATGTGCCCATGATTCATAATTCGTCCTATCAAGCATAGGAGGGCGGGTATTAGACCCGGCAGATTGAATGTCATTAGAAACAGTTGACATGGAGTTCACTTACACGGGATTTTACAGATCTATGATTTAAACCGAGAAATAGACTCTTTCACGAGATTTTACAAAAACAAGAAGAAACCGTGGGACAAAATTTTGGCAGCACAACGTTTGGTTTGATTTGATAAATGGTCTTTAGAAGTCAAATCGCAACACCAAATCGCAATATCAAATCACAGTTCTCCGAGGTAAAACGCAGAGCCAAATTGCAGAGTCTTGAGTCAAATCGCAAGACTTCAAAACGCAGGACCAAATCGCAGTATCTTGAGTCAAATCGCAGGACTTCAAAACGCAGGATCAAATCGCAATGTCTTGAGTCAAATCGCAGGACTTCAAAACGAATGACCAAAACGCAGATTTTACCAAAACGCAGTGATTAAGCAAATCGCAGTAACTTCAAAGCGCAGAAAAGAGCAAAACATCGTGTCTTTAAAACGCAGAAAAGAGCAAAACGCAGTGACTTGGGTCAAAACGCATGACAAAAAGACAAACACGGTGTCACTTTCATGCAAGTACACACGTCCCTTTCACCCAGTTTTGTCTTTATACCCTTTTAATCAATAGATCCAAAATGCAATAGAGTCTCTAAGGCAAATCGAAACCACTTAATACCGTTCTAAGCTCAAACCGCAGTGAGGAAATCCACAAACGCAGTCAAGAAAATCTCAAAACGCAGTCAAGAAAAACTTTAAAAACTTTGAATGCCACCTAAACTTTCAACAAACAAAAGAAATACACAAACTAATCACTAAAGTAAGCACAAACAATACCCCTAAACACAAAAATACCAACCAATAACAAGATTAATCACAAACAAAGCTCAAATAAGGATGTATCTTGCTTATGTATTCAAACCAAACAAAGAACCACTCTAATCAATCTACAAATCTGAGCACACACGAACTAGATGATCAAACCATGGCTCTTGATACCAATTGTAAGATATTGATTAACATAACTCACTTATAAGATTGATGTTTGATTCGAATTATGTAGAGAGAGAAAGAAGGATGGGAGAGTTTCTAGAGAGATAAATGAAAGTGCTAGCTCGATTAAATGAAATCTCCAACCCTTTCACTTGGAGTGAAAGGGTATTTATAGTTCTTACAAAACACGCCCCTAACAGGCTATGAAACGGGCATACAGTGGGTAAAGACCCGACCCGACTCCATGGTGATACGATAACTTAACGTTTGCTAATAAGACTACGACCTAACTAATGCTAGATGATACTCGGGGTGACCGAGTCTTTAATATGGAATTTCGTAATCCTAACAACTCATTTTTAGTGCATTATTGTTATTTGTTAAACCCTTAGTTAATTATCTACTTGATTACATGTTTGCTAAATCAAGTCATATCTTTTGTATACAGTCTTGGGATGATTAGGACTCATGGGTTTCGTAATATTTATTATGGAGTAATGGGAAAAATTCAGAAATTATAATTCCCATATCTAAATAAATTTTTAAGTGCTCTACGTGTTTTGATCCTCGTAATTCGGGTCATTAGTTAGTTTTTATTTATGTATGTAAAAGTTCAAGTGTAGGAATGCAACTATAAATCTCTTAGTTATGATGTATTTTTTTGCTGATGGTAGGGCAATAATGTATGAAGAAAAGAGAGAGAAAAAGAAAAAAAATCGAAAAAAAAGAAAAGAAAAAAAAACATAAAAAAAGAAAAGAAAAAAAAACATAAAAAAAGAAAATGAAAGCATACGGACTACGATCCCGCCTCTATCCTTTATATTTTGTTTTTGTTTGAGTTAAGAAAGTGTCATGAAAAATACAAAAAGAGTTAGAAGTTAGTGAGTCGAGACTTGGCTTAGCAACGCCACGTTTAACATGTGATTAACTTAGATAATTAACTTGCCACCAGTAAAATTCCTTATATCCAACCAAACTGTGTTTTCCATACCCTTACACCTAACATTACAACCCTTTAAAAGCCCTCTTTGATAGTCTATCCTAGGTGCTTACGCCAAAGCGGTGGAGCTTTGATCTATTCTCAATCCTATGGTAATCTATGTGTTATGACAGATAGAGAGTGTTATTTTTTTCCCGTTTCCATACATGTTATATAACCTATACACCCGAAAGATGAGAGAATCCAAACACTTTATGTAAGGTGCTAGTAAATAATTTTCGTGCTTGTTATGACTATTGTGGAATGAGTTGTGTTGTAATTACTTTTAAACCAATGCTGAATGCCCCTTAACTTGTAAATTGACTGGATAAAAGCACATTTTCTTGAGGACAAGCAAATCCAAAGTGTAGGGATATTTGATAAGGATTTAAAACATACCTTTTAGGGGGTCATTTAGTCCATAACCTTGTATATATTTGATCAATTATTGCCCCAAATCTTTTCTTTTTGCATTTTAGGTACTTGGGACGCGAAAACTGGAAATTGACGTATTTTTGGCTATTTTGGACAAAGAAACGAAGAAAAACGACCAAGTCGTGAATTCATCAGGAATGGGGACCTGACGGAGTCACAAGATACAATGTGACGCCGTCACTTGTATTTGAAGATGGAGACTTGGTGCAAATTCTGCACGTGACGGCTCAGGCTTTTTGGACAGCTTGAGAGCTGACGGCGTCACTACCATATGAACAGTAGATGACGGTGTCACGACCTATAAGGTGACGTCGTCACAACAGCGACATGGCTAAGAAATAAACCCTAATGATGGCGGGTTGACGGCGTCACACTTGTAAAGTGACGCCGTCACTTGAAAATTGAAGATGTAAATTCCAGATTTACAAGCGACCCCCTACTCTGACCCCCTCACGATTTGAACTTGACCCCGTCACTTGTTAGAGCTTAGAGGGTCATGACGAATTGACAACAAAATCAGCTATATAGAACATCATAACTTCACTTTTTGCAATCCCTAAACCATAAATCTGATTCTAGGGTTTAGGTAGGTGTTTTTTCAGCAACTTAGAGGGTCTTAATCATTTCATAAACATCTTGTAATAGTTTTTTTATTGATTCAATTTTATTTTATGTCTTCAATTATCATTATTGTTGCTTGCTCTTCATTGATTATGCTTTGCTAATTTACCTAGTGTTTACTTATGATTTTATGAAACTTGTTTATAATTAATTAGATCTTATTGTTTTCGTGACAAACTCAATAAGTCTAGTTGATTTAGTTTATAATTCTTGCTTCCTACTGTCTCTTGTTTAATTGGTTGTTGCGTTATAGTAGGAAAACTAGCTAGAATCTTATATGTGTTAGCTTGATAGTCTGAATTAACGCCTTTATACCCTAGAGTGCACTAGTTGGTTCTTTCGTTGTATTTATTGCGTGATTTGCGGCTTGTTGATAGTAGGAGATCCTAAGGAGATGACTTAATTGTCACTTGTAGATCTAGGGTTTTCTAAAGGAGACTTATACACTCATAGAGTTAGGTAGATTGCTACCACCCTACGACAACAAAGGAGTACAATGCGCCAATTGAACAAGGATGTGACAATTCAGTAGGTAGAATTGGATAGCTAGCAAAGAGTAATACATCATAAGTAGATACACTTCACTTCCCTTGTAGAACCCTAATTTACTTTTATTGCTTTAGTTTTGATTTAGCTAATTAGTAGTTAGAACGCCCACTATTCAAAACCCCGAGATTTTAATTTTCTTTCTAAAAAATATAAAAATACTGATGCGCGCAAAACCGTCAAGTTCTCTCACGCAAGCGTAAGAAAACTTAAAGCAGCTTAAGCACGAAATCAATGAGGATCAGAGGAGTATAAAGTCTCCCCGGGTCGTTATGTCCCAGCGAGCTATGCAGTGGATCAATCAACGAATAGTGATCGAGGAATTTGAACGAAAAAGGGAATTGTGATTATTATAACTAAGAAAAAGCCAACAAATTAAAAACGCCTTAAATGCAAATTAAAGAAAATTTAAAAAGATAAAACCTATTAAATAAACGCTATCACTATAATTAAAATAATGTTTTTGTTTTTATGTTTTTATAAAACTGAAATTAAAATCTACGCGACGTACAAATTAAAAAGTGAAACTAACACAATATTAACCCTAAAAATATGAAAATGATGTTTTTACAAACCTAATGATATAAGAAAATATTTAGAAAAAGAAAATTATTTTTTATAACTAATTATCTAATTATTATTAATTAAAAACTATTTTTAACTATTAAATAATAACCTAAAATACAAGAAATTAGGAAATAAAGCTAGAAAAATAAAATTAAGACTTAGAAAAATCTAAAATATCAAAATAGAATTTTCAAAACTATTTTTGTAATTTTCTGATTATTTTTGGATTTTCTATGACTTAAAAACTATTAAAAACTAATTAAATTATCTAAAAATACAAATTTAACTAAGAAAAATCTAGAAAAATACTTTTTTGTCTTTTTATATTTATCTAAACTTAAGAAAAATGAAAAACTATTTTTTTGAACCTTTTCTTAATTTTTTGTATTAAATGCTATTTAAAAAGTACTAAAAAATGATTTAAATGCAGAAAAATAGCAAACCAACTTGGAAAAATCTGAAAATTTCAGGAAAACTCTAAAATTATATTAGGAAGCTAGGAAAATTGGAAAAACAAGTGCTTATGTGCAAGAATATGAAACTGATGTGCCAAGTGCTTACAAATAAGCACTTGAATAAGCTAAATGAAGACCAACAAGCACCAACTGTTTACAGAAGCCAAACTAAGCTAAAAGAACCTAAATGCAACAGATTTTAACAGGCCTTAACCTCTGATTTGCAAGTTTGATCAGATTTGATGTTTTTTAGTTTATAAGCTATAACAGATTTTGGGTCAGTATTGCAGCTACAAAACAAGCACTCAAATAAGCTATAAATCAAAAACAAAAACTTGGAACCTACACTAGACCTAGCCAACTATTTGTGAACCAAATTAGAGCCAACAACAAGCTCAAATGAGCTCTGTGCAATGCTGCACAAAACCACCTGTACACACTCAGTTTACTCTGAGTGTGTACAGGGCATTTATCTCCATTTTGATAAGCATTTTTGAAACCTTTAAAAAAATCACAAAAATTTACAAAAATGCTATTAAGAAATTAGACCAACAGTAGATTTTAAAACCACAAGTCTCACTTAGATTGGTTCAGAATTGAGTTCACTAAAAATCTTTCTAGCTTGGCCCAAAACTGAGTATTTCACTATTTTGACTTTTGAACAAAAAATGAAATATTGACTTTGTTGAGTTTTGAATCAAGTGTGAGGACTGATATTGGTTATTTATGATGAAATGAAGTTATTTCAAGTTGTATCTATGATTTTAAAACACAAAACAAGTGTTTCCTTTTCTAAAATTCCAACAGACTTCCTTATAAGACAGATAACACAAGATGTTGACTATTGAGAGCTGCAAACACAATTTAATGACAGATATGAACATAAAAGAGTTGCACAAGCATAAACCAAAAGACCTTGACCAATGACCAAGCCTTCAGCACAGTAAAACCAATAGATCCAAACACCCTTTTAACTTACTGTTTTGCAAGTAAAGTAAGATAACCACAGATCTAGCTTAAGCAAACAATTAAACTAACTATAACTACCCTTAATACAACTTAGTAAACATATTTGAACTAGTTAAAACTACAAATGAAGATTGTGCAATAAAACCTTAAAATTCACTTACAAAAGTCCTTAGCTACTATAGCTTGAAACATGTGAAACAGGGAACCACTATCCTAACTATATCAACCCATTAGCTCAAAATCAACCCAATCCATCACTGCATCAACCCATGACCAACTCCATTTCCATTTCTGCCCAAATCAACCTTGTTTGACTTTCTTTGACCAAAGTTCAAATTTGCTAGAACCTTAAATGTGAGCTTATCAAAGGTTGTAGTAGACTCACATAAACCTGTTTTGAGCTTAAAAATAAGCTAATAAAAGCTTGTATATGGGACTTTGACTTAGAAATTTAAAACAGTGGACATAAAATGAGAATTGTAAACACAAACTGATATTAATACTTGAATTGAGTTTCAGTACACTTAAAAACTTTAACTTGATACAAAGTAACAAAAGATTACAAGTTTTATGCTAAATTAAGAACTTAAAGATAAAAACGACATTTAGAGAAAATTAAAAACTACTAGACTACTCTTCCTGCTCCTCTTTTGCTTCTTTTATAATCCAAACTCTTTATCTCTCTCTTCTGAATAGTTCCCATCAATCCTCAGCCATTGGATGGCTTAAAACTGATCCTGCCCTTAAAACAGATTTTGGCGCCAAAACTAGCATTTGACAATTGGGGTTGAGTGAGGGGGGGGGGGGAAGATGCATTAAATGAAGTTTGGAGGTTAGCTAAGGTGGGGGGAACAAGGAAAAGTGGATGAGAGGGGGGGGGAATGGGTTGCCTGGTGAGTTGCAGAAGCAGTTGGGAGGGATGACTCTTTTGGCGGGTTTTTTTATTTTGACCAGAGATTGACCAAAGGGTATTAATAACCAAGGGGTTCAAAATTGCATATGACAGGGGGCCAAAATGTATTGACCAGGCCAAAAGGTTTTGAAAGGGTTATAAATGACAAGGGCCTATGTGTAAATTCTGAAAATTGCAAGGACCATATCTGCCAATTCTGCCAAGTTGTTCCAAGGACTAAAAGTGACAATCTCAAAAAGTACAAGGACTAAACTTGCCATTTTCCAATTTCCAGGGGCCATTTTTGACATTTTTCAAACTTGAGGGACCAAAGTTGTAGTTTTGCAAATTTTATATTTCAAGGGTTTGTTTTGACAACTTTTGAATCCCATGGACCTTAAATGACATTTTTCTTTATTTTGATATACCAGGGACTGTTTTTGACAACTTTTGAAACTTGGGGAACTAAAACTGCCAATTTTGCAAACTTGATACGTTTTTCATCTGATTTTGATCTTTTTGCATTTAAAACACATAAAACACTGATTTGTGATATTTTGATCATTTTGATGTGTTTCTGAGTGTTTCCAGATGATTTTGCAGTTTATTTTATACAAAAATGATGAGTATTTACACACTCATCAAATACAAAAAGACTCATCCCTCACCTTTAGACCTATCTCGACATACACTTCGGCCTTCACAACACTATTCCCCTAGAGAACGATCAATCCCCAGTGTCCTACCTATACTACACTACAACGTAAAGGTACGTTGTCTATGAGGATGGTAAACTTTTTGAGGTCTTACAAAATCCGTATCATTAGGAAAATTACAAAGACCTCATTTATCAACTGCTCTTAAAAAATGCAAATAAACAAAAACCAATCAATAAAAAACACACAACCACATACATGGTCTAAAACACACTATGTAACAATAAATGCATGTCAGAATTCAAACAAACAAAAACACAAATCTATAAATACACTAATAGCATAACACAAAAACTGAGAAGTCGACATACCACACATCAATAAAAATTATCCAAACTAAAACATATCTAGAATCACAGAAACCCTATCTCTAAAATTAATCGACATACACTTAGCATAACACAAAAACTGAAAAGCCGAGATATCATACATCAATCAATATCCAAAATCACAGGAACGCTATACCCAACATCAATTAACACAAACTTACAACTTTGAACATGAATTGAAGCTTTTAATATGTGATCCTCTTGTTATATGAATCCCAAATTTAGCGACAATATCAAGAAACTACCACCAAACACACAATCTTACACACACAACCTCACAATCACTCTCCCTCTCAGTCTTACACAAACTCTTATTTAATCAGTGATGATACAACGGGCACGTGATACTGAGGAGTATGTATCTAAGACACGTGACCATGACTTTAAGACACATATAAAGGCAAGCTTAAACTAAAATGACATCGCTTTAGTACAATGTTATAACAAAACAAACGACGTTGTTCCAAGCCCAACAAAGAATAATTAAAAAAACGGCATCGTTTTCGCTGTATATATATAACGAGATGGAGACGCCCGCCGCGTTGTGGCGGGATTATTGGAATATCAGATCTTACTCCCTATACTATAATCAGCCGCCCTTGATGCCTGTATTCCTTCTCTCCCACTTATGTCAACACCTATATCAGCTTGTTGGATCATTCTCGCATCATTTCCACCATTTCCAATGGCCAGAGTTCTATAGTCACACGATTTAAGGAGCTCTACAAGCTGCAATAGTATAGTGAATTCAAACTTTAAGGGAGATAATGGACGATCAAGCAAATGATACATAGAAAAAAAATCCTTGTATAAGAACTGCAATCTCTGGTAATTAATATACAGCTACTGCCATCATTAATACAGAATCCAAGATAACGCTTACAAAATAAAAGGTCATAAAAAATTATAGGCACTTGTGCCTTATGTGACGGGGTAACGCGACAGCATATAGCTGTTCGTGACAATATTGCCAACTCTGTGAATGCTTTTTGGTAATACTTGAGAGCAATTTCAAGAGCCCATCCATCAATGACAAAATCCACATCCTACAACAATGTAAGAAATCCCAATTAGATCAAACACAGGATGTATCATGAAAATTGAAGAAATATTAGATAAAAGGAAAGAACAAAAGAGATCATTTATGCTCAAGTATGTAGTTTCTATTCTTCTATTTTGCCAAACTATATAAACCATAGATAGGATCAACATAAACAATTGAATGTTTGTTAAATAAAAAAATATAAGCGGTTACCTTAGGTTCTAGTTTTGTTATTCTCATTGTGAGCAAAACTATTTCCAGATTTTTGCGAACTTCATCTTCCGTTTTCCCGTTAATCAACAGAAGTTGCCCTTTAGGTTTTGTATTCCAGCAAACAGATTTTAAGATTAAGAAAGCAAGAGATCTACTTCTTAAATAAGTCAGAAAATTAGGTCGCGAGATTCATAGCAAGTAGGATTCAAATTCTATCTACATATAGAGGCATGTATACATACACGCATATGTATTATGTATATGGCTTACCAGGGGAAACAAAATTGCATGACAGAGCAATATGTATAGCAGTATTCTGCTTGTCTCCAGTCAGCATCGAAAAATTTATCCTAGCTTTTCTGAGTGTTTCAATCGTCTCTGGCACACCATCCTGCGCAATATACAAGATAGAAATGGGTCCAAGCCTCCATACACAACTGAAAATACTTCTATTGCAGCATTTGGGCATATTGATATTAGTTATTAATTGCAGGAACTACTAATTTACCTGCAAACGGTCCTCAATTGCAGCAACCCCAAGGATTTCAAGGTCATGTTCTAATCTTTGGCAAACCTCCGCCACTCTCCACTACAAAGATAAGATTAAAGGTATGAATTATTTGTAAACACACGCGCGCACACAAAATCAGTCCATGTGTTGTTTGTACTTGTCAACTAACGTGGTATTAGCCTCTTTAAACATCAAAGACCAATCTTGATACTCAATCTCATTTACTTCCCGCCAAGCTAAACAAAAAGCACGTACGCCCATTTGGGCATATTTAACTACAGCTTTTGAAATGTCTTTGTTTGATGTCCTGACACAGCTCGACAAATACAAAATTAAGATCAATAGCTACAATACAATTGATGCAAATCAATAAAAACATTTATTTCCTTCAAACGCCAATAATATATATAAATGAGTCGAAAAGATGCAGGGCAAATTGCAACTCGTTAATATTTGATCAGTATATCCATGAAATAAATATAACTATACAAGTAAAAATCACTGAAAAGACTAATAGACACCACTACCCAGTTGTCGATATCGAGTTTTCCAAGCCAAACTGCGGGCTCATGTATAAACTTATAAAAATGACCCATTAATACCATATGTATCAGATGCATTTCCCTAGAACGACCCATTTTAGCCCGCATTTCAGCCCTCGAACACGTCCAACTCAGCCATGTTTCATCATCCCAACGTATGCATTTCAGCCACCAAAGCTCTGCGTTTTTTTATAAAATAAAATCATAACGATATAAGAAATAGTACCATGGTTCATACGCTTTTTCGAGGTTAGGATCCGGTACCGTACCGGTTACTGAAAGTAACCGAACTGCTGAAAATTGCTTCCGTCTCACCAAACATCTTGGCAGGGCGAACCGTTACCCGAATTCCCAATAGCAATAGGCAGCTATTATAAAACACGCACAATCGATATTGTACCAGTTTTATAGTGAACTACCTATTGCTATTGCGAAAAAGGTGCTTCAGTCAAGGTGACCCACAACCATAACCGGGTCCATTATATATCTTATACATTTACGGGTTTCAACAATTGCCGACGTTATTCTGATTCCACACAAAATGCCATACGAACAGCGTGGCCACATTCCCAAACCCAGGAACACATATAATATCTAGCAACGACGTAGCGTTATAGTACATACATATAAGATAATAAGGACTATAAGGCTCAGATATGGAACAAATTAGGCAAAAGAGGATGCGCTCGCCATGGCTGTGAACCTAACAGTTCGCCCCTCCAAGATACGAACTATCTCTACTTTCACCGAACCCATTTATACTCATCATAGCCTTTTTAGTATCCATTTAATAGTGCCACATGGAGACGCCAAAAACAAGAAAGCCAGTGAATCATATGACCAAAAAAGGCAATGACCACGTTTTATAGCAACCCATAAAACCAAATGTCGACACCCAAGACCCACCATCGCTGCAAAGCAAACCCACGTATAGTTGTCGCAGCAAACGCATAATATAGACAATAAGCAAATGACCCATGAATGAAAGCCGCCACTCGGGTAAGGATGTCGAGCCAATACACTGGCGCCGCAATCAATATAATATGTGGCTACAGTAATTTGTTTGTTAGTGAATAGTGTTTGATACAGCACCTTCAATAAATGCATAACCGGTTTCAATCCAGCTCTCACCCACCTCAAACACATACACGGTTACCTACTAGATATCACCCATCTACAAACAATGGGTCATTGTGTAAATGAAGTCCATGGCTGCAAATATAATGATTTGCCCCGCCATGCCTGAAAACGGATAAAAAGGCATCTGGCCCGTCATGGCTGCAAAAACGATGTCGTGATGCCCCGCCGAGACACAGGTAGATTCCACCCATCATGATCTGCCAACTTACCAACTACCACCAAGAAAACGGTATATGATCCGCATCAGCAAATCCAAACCCTAATTATATATCTATAGTAAAGCACTTGGTCAGTGACAATTTAAAAAACACGTCGGTAACATTTTATAATCAACTCATGCATAAAATAAACTCTCGCATAAAATAATACTAACCTTTTGGCCCAAATACTTAGCCCAAACGATCTGTTAGCCCTTTTATTTTATATATATATATATATATATATATATATATATATATATATATATATATATATATATATATATATATATATATATATATATATATATATATATATATATATATATATATATATATATGTATATGTACTAAAACGCTACGTCGGTTGGCATATAATATTACGGTAGGATTAAAGTATTGCAAATCCGAAATTGCAAACATAATTATTTGCCCCGCGATAGCTGGAAACGGATAAAAAGGCACCTGACCCGTCATGGCTGCAAACACGATCTCGTGATGCCCCGCCAAGACAAGGGTAGATTCCACCCATCATGATCTGCCAACCTACCAGCTACCACCAACAAAACGGTATCTGATTCGCGTCAGCAAATACAAACCATAATTGTAACAAAAAAACACAAATTATAACCAACAAACAATATTAAAAAAATACAAATTTAACAATTCATGAACAAAAAAACGTCTAAAGTTTATAGAAACAACTAAATCTACAAACAAAAATAAAATAAAATAAAAACCCTATCCTGGAAGAGTGAAAGAGATAGTTGCATAAACTCAGCCCATCTAACAAAATCATTAGAAAATTATAAAATATATATAAATAAAAAAAAATGGTTGAATTTTTATAATATAAAACAAAGAATTGAACCTTGCGATAAACAGACCATTAACAACCTCATCATTGGAATCATAGCTACAACGCCGTCGTCAAACCCGACACCTCATCTTCCCATCAGATGTAAGAATGAAGATTTGAGGTCACATGAAATTTCAAACTTGTATTTGATAACCACCTCATGTATGACTTTGTGTGGTCGAGTATAGATGCATCTGCAAAACCTGTACCGAACACCGATCGATCTTAGTATGGGAAGCTAGAAGATTCTAGTGAGGGGAAAAGTTTTAGTGAAGCGGTGTAAATGGCGGTGTATAGCAGAAGATGATATAAAAGGGCTAACAGATCGTTTGGGCTAAGTATTTGGGCCAAAAGATTAGTATTATTTTATGCGAGATTTTATTTTATGCAAGAGTTGATTATAAAATGTTACCGACGCATTTTTTTAATTAGCACCAACATGGTGCTTTACTATAGATATATAATTAGAGTAATACTAGCAATAACAATAAATTAATAATTGTATATGTATTAAGCAAGAATTAAAAATTGTTTAAACTTATAATCGATGTATATTTCTTTTGGTATTTTAAGTGTATATTATAGTCACTTTCTCTGAAAGAAGCTAACTTTTTTCTTTTCCTTTTTTTAATAACAATATATATATATATATATAGGGAAGGGATCCAGTAAGAAGAAAAACTAAAATGAGAAGAATAAGAAGGATTTCTAGCCACACATTTCAAATAGGGAGGAGAATTTTAAGGGGAGATGCATCCATTTTTGTAGATGCATCTGAAATGAGTGGTTGTAGTTTCTTCTTATCATTCTTATTTTAATTTTTCTTCTTATTTGATCCTAACTCTATATATATATATATATATATATATATATATATATATATATATATATATATATATATATATATATATATATATAATAACAATCGATTTAAGATTTATAGTAGTAGTAAATTTTTAATTTGTAAGAAAGAAAGATTTCCTTTAGAAAAAGTGAGTAGTGATTTTATGAGACATTTGACAGAGTAAAAAAAGAAAAAGGGCATATCGTGATTTGAAAAAAAAGTACAGGGAGAAAAGAGAAAATGCGTAGACAAAATAATCCACTTTAACCCCTTCAAAAGCTATCTCTGCTTAGTTTTACTTTTTAACGAACTCAACAGCAATACTAGTTTCTTGCTCCAATACATAAAAATCTAAATTCAATTTACTTATGCATTTCTAGCTTGTACCCTGTTAATTAAAAAATATACACTTTAATAGATACTATTATTCTTGCAAAATTTCATGGGAAACTAGCTCAAATGCCATTAAAGTAAATATTTTTAACCCCCGGGTTACCATTTTACATAAGTTATAAATGCTATTGTATAACACTGTAATGTATAATTGTGATAGTTGATTCAAAAAATATGGTTCGAGTATCACCTCACCTGTATTAACTATCAACCTTTTCTGTACGTATGTTTTTTTCCCCGAATCTGATGAATTTATGTTTGAATATTAAAATAGATAGGAAGGAACATTGCAACTCGTTTATAACATGTTAATCAAAGTAAGGGCGCATAGTCGTACAGATGAATGGGGGCTGACTGAGGTAAAGCTCGAAACAAGTTGAAAATGACACTTATCTTTACTAACTTATAATGTATTTAGGACATTTTTTAAATAGTAAGGCTTAAAATTCAGACTTTATAAGTTACTTATTATGAAATATAATGTCTCTTTCTAAATTAATACATACATATGCTAGGTTAAAAGTTAAGCCAATACTTGTAACATTAGGGGGGAGGGAGTGGTGATCGGGTAGGGATTCGGGTACCCTAACCCTATCGGTAACACCATTCCGTGGTGATCGGGTAGCATAAATCGGGTTCCAAGCCCGATCGGTGAAGGTGATAATTTTCAAAAAATCCGAACGTTGGGGACTAACCGTTGGGCTGTTGTACACTAAAAAAAAAAAAAAAAAAAAAAAAAAAAAAAAAAAAAATCCCTTTAAAACCATATCATCACAAACTCATTTTTTCAAAATAAAAACACACACTAATATTTCAAAAACACAAAACCATGGATCCAAGAAGAGGTAAAAAAACTTCCACCTCGCGTCAAGGTCGGTCTCAACCCGTTCAACCGCAACCACAACAAACTCCGTTTCCAAACCAGTTTTTGGAAACGGATTCTCGAGCATTACAAGGCAACTTTGGGTTCGAGTTCACGAACTTTTCATGCGTTGAATACCAAGTGGAAAACAATGAACACGGCCATGGGTATTTTCAACGACTACTACCTCCAAGCGGTACAAGCTATACTTTTTATTTTACATAATCTATACTTTATTATTTACAATTACATTATTTTGTTTAAGCTATACTTTTTATTATTTTGTATATAATGTAGAAACGTGCTAAGGCTAGTGGGTGCAACGACTTGGGCGTGGTGAGGCAAGCTGAGGCGGATTACTATACATCAAAAAAAATACAATTTGCTCATAGCTTGGCGTGGGAGGTTGTCAGAGGTCATGACAAATGGACGGAGAAAGAATGTTTTCAAGATATTGGCGGTGCGACAAGCAATTCTTCAAAAAGGAAGTCGGGGGAGTATGAATCGGCAAGCAACATCATTCCCGACATGAATGAAGACCCCACCCCTCCACTTGAATCAAGAAAGATGAAAAAGAAGCAAGGCGCATCCTCCTCGTCGATCTCAAGTGTTGCGGATGAAATCAACTCCTACACACAAAAGAAGACACAATATCTGGAAGAAAAACGCGAGAAGGATGCGTTGGCGAAACAATTGTTGGCTACACAACTCGAGGGGGCGAAGTTCAAAAATACACAACGGGAGATGAAGTTTTTTTTGGAGCCGCATGATCACATTCGCGATCCCGCTATGTTGGAATTCGTTCTTACCCAAAAACGTGAACTTGCGGCCAAACACGGATGGGCTTGCAATTTTTAAGTTGTAGTTTCAATTTTTTTTAATTTCAACTTATGTAATGTTTTTTTTTAAGTTGTAGTTTCAATTTTTAAGTTGTAGTTTTTTTAAGTATTATGTAATGTTTTTATTTTTAATGAAATGGTATGTTTTTATTTTAATATTTTATGTGATTTTATGTATTTAAAAAAAATCGGGTACTAGGGTACCACTCCCTCCAAATCGGGTAGTGTTAGGGTAGAATTTGTCAGTTTTGAGTTGGAGAGTTTTTATTGGATAGAGGTGATGAGGCACTTAGGGTACTAGGGTACCACTCTCTCCCCCCTTAGTAGTCATTGAATACAAAATTTAAAGTCCCTCCAATATTTTTAATGCCCACTTTTATGACTTTAAAAGCCATGTATTGTAACAGCCTCATTCTTTTAGCCCATCGCTGCGTTCCTGAGTTTTATTTTTGAAAAAAGTGAAAAGAAGTGGGAAGAAAACAAAATAAGCTCGTGTTCCTAAGTTTTTTTATGAGAGAAGAGAAAAAAAAATGAGAGGAAATTTGGCTAAACTTCTCTCCAAAACTTTCTTCTCAAAAGTGAGATGATTTGGAGAGAAGTTATATTTGAAATATTTTAATAAATGTAATTACTTAAATAATCTAATATAAAACATAACTTTTGAATATAATAAAAGGTATAATTGTAAAATCATCGATTATCTCTTTTTTTCTCTCTTAATTCGAGAACATAACATAAAAAATTAAATTTCATTCATCTCCTCTTCTTTTATACTCTACTCTTCTTTCCTTTCATCTCAAAAACTTGGAAACAGAGTGTAAATGTATTGATTAGTACAAAACAGGTATAAAAACCCACAAATAAACACACACAAAAAGATCAATCATATCTCACACTCTATCTCAAAAACGTAAATTGCCTCTTTTGTGCTAAATAGCAACCGACCCCACCAACTAAATCTGCCACCACCGCTAACATCATGTGTCGGCATCACCACCCCTTGGCATGGTCTAGGTGGCCTTCGCTTGCCAAAACTTTAAGTATAATTGAAAAACATTGCACGCCAAAAAATTAGTTTCAGGGTACCCGTCGCCGCAACGCGCGAATACCCTGCTAGTTTCTATAAATGAGCTTGATTAGGCTGGCAAACTTAGTCGATTTTTAAGAGCATTTGAAATATCACAAATACAGCGTATATGTGTGTATGTATATATGTATTTTAGTCTCTTTTAGACAGTATTTACATTGATAAACAAACACATTATTAAAAATGTAAATGTTTATTAACAAGACAACTTTAAGTCACGCTTTATTTCTTTAGGCTGGACGCATTCGTTCCAAAAATATCGGTTGGGCACCAATATTTTTCACCCTCGACCGAATTGAAGATCGGTTGGCTCGATTGTGGGCGAAGGTTGCAACATCGGTCGTGGCATCAAATTTGCACACATCGAGTGAAAATAAGACCGATGTCCACGTCTAGTATTTGCATCTTTATTCACTATCAATTTCAAAAATATGACCGTTTGGTCATTTAAACAAAAAAAAAAAAACTTTTTTTAAAACCAAATTTACCACTCTATAAATACCAACTTCTCCTCAAACACAATTCACCACTCACCATTTCTCATCTATATTCAATCAACCATTCTAACGAAATACCCACGAAACACAATTTTTAATATGTCGTCATTCGAGCATTTATTCAGTTCTTCTTCGTCTTCCGACGAGGAAGAAGTTTTTAGTGAGTTTGTGGAGTTTGCAGATTTTGCTTGGAAGGCTTACAAAGCATCACAGCCAAAAATCCGACGAAGGTACATACATAGGGATCATGAGGGTGCTCATAATCGTTTAGTGGCGGCATACTTCTCCGAAAACCCGCAGTTCGACGCAAGAACATTCTCTCGGCGGTTCCGTATGTAATGTTTTTAGAGGAGGCACGAAGCAGCAAGGAAAAGATGTTTGTACAAGAGGAGGCACGAAGCAGCAAGGAAAGATGTGGAACGGGCTTTTGGTGTGTTGAAGAAAAAGTGGAAAATGCTTAAAGTTCCTGCTCAAGGGTTTTTTAGAAATGATATCCAAGATATTATGTATACATGTATCATATTACATAATATGATCATCCGACACAAGCAGCGGGCGATATGTCCTACATGGTTTGAAGATGAGGGACACCAAGATCATGATCCCTTAAGAACGCATGAAGAATCGTTGGTGGTTACTCAGGAGCTAATGGACTCATCAACTCATCAAAACTTAAAATCCGATTTGGTCGAACACATTTGGAGAAATCGTCGACATCATGTCGAAGCAGTGAATCAAGTCGATAGTGACGATGACGATGAAGAGTTTTTGTAATGTTTTAACGTTACTTGAATTTCGTATTGTAATGTTTTTTTTTTTTTTAATTCGTAGTGTAATATTTTTTTTTTATTTTGTAATGTAATGTTTTTTTTAATTTGAATGAAATTTAAATTTATAGTTAAAAATGTTTGAATTTAAAAAAAAAAAACAAAAAAAACAAAAAAAACAAAAAAAACTTGGGTCGTCGACTGGGGCATCCGGGTTGTCCCAGGTCGCTGGAGAGAGAAAGCTGACGTGGCGCTGGATGACCCAGGTTGTCCCAGGTCACGACTGAGACTAGCCTTATGCCCATCGTAAAACAAGTAAAACCGAACTCATAAAGTATGTCACCATCGGAGCTCGAGTTCAACTGACTTAGGATTGAGCTAGATCTTCTGAAATGTAGACGATCCGAGCTTGTGGTTGGCCATCTTCAAGTTCAACCTATGTCATTTACAAAAAATATTACTTAAACATTCGACCAATTTACAACTAGTTTAAGACTGAGTGCTTAAGTTTAATGGATAGTGGTACACCACCGGTGGTGACCACCACCACGAACAAATCCTAATACACGCCCTTTTGAACAGTGCGTCAACCTAATTTTTTGCACGGTGGACCACCAAACCCATCGCACTCTTTGTTTTTTTTGTGAGGTATGTTTGTATAAAATGTTATATTATGTTTGGTTTGGTGGTAACAGCTACACATGTTTGATGGTAGGTTTTATAATATACTAAATGGTAATTTGACGCTGATAACGATTTGATAAATTTGATGACCATTACATCTATGTTTAGCAATATGATTATAGGTAATAACGTAAAAAATCAAAACCTACTAATAATACATTAGGTACTAGCCTTAATAAGGTTTCAATAAATTAAATCTCATTTGAAAATATGACACAATTGAAGATTTTTTAATCGTAATTTACGATCTTGCAAAGATATAAAACTACAAATTTTCGGGAATACTTTTTTATTATGTAAATACTAATATAACAATATATGAATATAGTATATCTATATGTATATGTATGTTTCGTGGTGGGGTGAGGCGGGTTGGGGTTGTTGTTCCCCGATTCCCGCCCCAAACCTGATAAAAAAAATCGTTAATGTCTCGAAACCTGCCTCGCAACACGATAAGCATGGCCCGCCTTGCCTCAAAACTTTGGGTTTCGCATTTCCCCATTGGGTTTGGATTTTTTTTCATCTCTACACACAGGCCTAAAAGTTTCACGAAACAACCCTAAATAACGTGATGACACCCACTTCTTTCAGTTTTCCTCACTTTTACTCGGTCACCAAAAATTGCTGACAATACTAAAACATCATCCACTGTCTAACAATTAAGAAATTGGCGAAGCATATTCGTCGTCCACAATTTACACGAACTCACGAAATACTATTACTATATATTTGAGCTAGTAAACAAAAATAATACGGTCAATACATGTTTGTGTACGTCTGTTTGAACTGCGAAATGACGACAAAGACCCTACATAAATAAACAATTGGAGTGAAAGCCTGCAATGACTGTGTTAGCTTTATGTAAATACAAAAGGGCCCCGTTAAATCATTAAAATACACACTGTACTTTTGGTGTATTCTTTTTTTTTTCTTCTTCTCTTTTTTCCTCTCTCTTTTAACTTTTCACTGTCTCAAAACCTTTATATAGAAAAAGTGATTAATAACAAAATGCAAAAACTAAATAGAATACTATGACGAAATTATCCATTTCAATAAATGTGTATATTTTTGCCCATGAAAACAACTATTTATAGGTATTCAGTTTAATCAAGTAACGATTCATGTTAGAATATTTGTAACGGTAGGTGGTCATTTCATGATGGCCTTCATCGTAAACGTAGTTGATCATGGTCACCACTGCATCTTGTCACGGACGGAATCAGAAGACAAAGTCACCAAGAGCATTTATGAGAAATCAAACAAGATTATATGTATAACTTTTTGAGACCGAGTGCATTTATAAAAAAAACCAGATGTTTTATAACAAAATTAACACTACGAAACAAAAATTCATAGGTGTCCCAGGACCCCCGGTACACCCTTGGTTTCGTCCCTGCATCTTGCTAACCATAAGAGAACTAACGTACTTTTGTTTCTAGATTGTGTGGTAAAAGTGATGGGATCATGGTAAAAAGGAAAGCAGATGTGACAACACTGATATGCGGCAACCGTAATAACAGTTGTAGATATTTAAGAAGTTCTCACTTACAAAATCTAGGTGTTTGTTTTTTGAAAACTGTCTTTTAATAGCCTCTTAATCTGACTCATTCAGACGCGGTCAAACATTTTGGTCATTCAGACCGTTTGTTTTTTTGTTCCCGTTCAGACGCAGTCAGAGGCAGTAAGATCTTAATGGTCTAGACCTGAGAGGTGTGTCTTAATGCCTCTTGTTGACACAAAAATAACAAAAAAAAAATTTAGTACGAGCAAGCAAATGTGCGGTTCAAACATGAGTTTTTTTTTCCCGTTCAGATGCGGTCAGATTCAGACATTTACGCCTCAGATTCAGATTCAGATATGCGATTTAGATTCAGATTTAGAGCCTCTTAAAAAACAAATATCACCTAACATATGAATACTACATATTATAGAACAGCTATCTATGGCAAGAATATATTAGGTATTACCATTAGTCCATTACCACTATATACATTCATCAAACATGTATTACTATTTATTACAAAATAGCAACCCTCTAATGTAGTAATACAAAATCCGTTCCGTTTAACTATTATCAAATTTGGAGAATTTTTTTTAAATAAACACTTTACCTTCACCTTTAGTAAAATGAACAATTTAAACTCGTTTTTATCAAAATTTACACTTTGGGCGAGCAAACATTTGCTCTTCATGTTCTTTGTCTTGTAGCGAGGCGGAGAGCAATTGAAAGGGAGAGCAAAGTATTTGCTTTCCATGTTCTTTGTCTTGTAGCGAGGCGGAGAGCAATTGAGAGGGAGAGTAAAGCATTTGCTCTTCATGTTATTTGTCTTGTAGCGAGGATATGTGGGTGAAATGAATTGGAGAGCAAATGGTTTGCTTGTCTAAATGGTTTGCTCACCCAAAATGTCGATTTTGATAAACTCTTTTGAAAGTGTTTATTTTTGTAATTGAGTGTGAGAAGTGTTTTTTTTTAGTAATTGATTTATCAAATTTGCCCTCTTATTGCTAGTTTATAGCACTTGCAATATACCAAATTTATTAAGAATTTTTTGTCCATAATTTTTATTTTTATTTATTTATTTATTATTATTTTTTTAAAATACATATTATATATATACATATACTAAAAGACAGGAACAATTCTAGCATTAATTACTATCTATAGTCATTTAACCAAAATAGTCCCTAAAGTTTAAGTGTCTTTGCAACCTAGGTCCCCACCATTAATTACTATCTATAGCCATTTAATCAAAACAGTCCCTAAAGTTTAAGTTTCTTTGCAACCTAGGTCCCCACCATTAATTACTATCTATAGCCATTTAATCAAAATAGTCTATAAGGTTTAAGTGTCTTTGCAACCTAGGTCCCCACATATTAATTAGTATGTATAGTCATTTAACAAAAATAGTCATTAAAGTTTAATTGTCTTTTCAAAGAACACATTGTATCATTAATTAGTATGTATAGTCATTTAACCAAAATAGTCCCTAAGATTTAATTGTCTTTGCAACCTAAGTCCCCACAAATTTCTTGCCAATTCATTTGTTTCAAATTTACATGTGCAAAAACAACCCCGCCGCAACGCGTGGGTTACAACACTCGTTTACTTACTATAGGTGTATAGGTTTATAGATTAGAGCAGGTTCAATCATAATGGCATAACGCCGTTGGTGGTATAAATAACGTCGTTAGTGGCGTTAACCCATTGGACCTCCGGCGTTATTGCAGCATTAGTCCCTGCACGTTAGTGGCATAACGGGCTTTTTTTTTTTTTTTTTTTTTTTTTTATATGCCTCTAAATGAGGGGTTGTTTTTGTAAATTGTTTGAGTTTAAAGTTTAACTTGGGATGTTATTGATGTGGGTGTTTTTTGGGGATGTTAAGGTGAAATGTTAAAGCTGATGTAGCGCTGACATGGACGGTGTTATTTTATAACTTGAGTTATTGAATTGCTCTTATAAGTTTATAACACTCGGAATCCTTGGTAAAATATAGTAACGTTTTAGTGTGGTCAGTAAACTCGTTTTTTCTTTTAGATTGAAAATACGTAGAAGATTAATTAAAAAGGCTAAAAACTAGCCAAGTAATGTGGATACTTTGTATTTTATGTAATTACAGAAAATGAATATAATCCTCAATGATTTTGATTTATGTACATAACAATATAGATATTAAAATTTCAAAATCAACTTCTTATTTTCAGATTAATAGGTTAAAATTTAGCAATTTTGCTATAAAAATATGCCAATAAAAAGAACTTTATATATCGAATAAAATGAGCCGAATATTACATTACTTTTGAAAAAAAAATAGCGATTCAAAATTTCAAGTCAAATTCTTATTTGGTACTAGGCCAAAATGAGATACAAGTTTATATTAAAACACATGAAATCAAATTATATAGACATATGCAATACTTTTTGTGAAAAGAAAGTAAAGTAATTAAACGGTGTAAGTGATAAAACAATACACCATCGTAACGCGCAAAAAACTCATTTCTCGTTATGCAACATAACATATCTAAAATGAAAGGTTTGTGCCTTTGGGGTTATTTATACGGTGTGAGATGCTTATCAACAAAGCTGGTTTCAAGAGCCGTTATCTAAATTAACCTTAAAACTTATTCACATTATGTAAACAAACATATAAAATAACTATGATACTTTTTTTAAACAAACTCACTAACATATTAATTTGCCATAATTTGTTTTCATAATTGTTGGAATTTATTGATTTGATGATAACAAAAGAACCAAGATTGCCAATATGTAATTCTCGAAAAGATGAAAGATTCTAGCAGACTTGCTAGAAAAGATAAAGATAAAGATTAGGAAAGATTTAGTTTTTAATATAATTATGTTTCCTTTGTAACTCTAGATGGACTCTATATATAAAGAGATCCCTAGACATTGTTTATGTATGTGTTAATCATGTTTTAGGAACACATAACCGGTATCCCCACTGGAGATTGGTTCACGCCCTAAGGTTAAAGATTTCTTTGATCATTGTTATAGTTAGGTGTAACACGTTCTACCATAATCAAGTAGAATTGGGGCGTATGGTGTAAAACCTTGTTAATAACATTGTGTTTGTTTAATCCGCTGTGAAATTTATTATCTTTGTTATTAATAATCCTAGTTGAGTTTATAACGATCTTCACAATTGGTATCAGATCCAGTTTGCTCATGATCTAGGATCTACAAGGTATTACGAGCGAAGAAAGAAAAGTTCGTCTTTGGTTTCTATTTCGTCACTTTCTGCACAACTGTGGTAAAAAGGGGATATCTCATTCGTTAACCGTTGGAACTTAACGAAATTTTTATTGAATGTTCTTTACTCATATGGGCATATTCTCACTAGAGGGATCTTCAATCTGTATTTTTAATTGAAAGATATGAAAATTTTGAAATCTGCTGCAGAAAAGATGATGTTGGTAATGGTATTATTACCTAATTAGTCGATCAAGTATTATTACCTATCCCTATTGTCTTTATTTTTTATTGATTGTTTTAATTAATCTATAATAGTGGATTGGTGGTTGTATGCCTTCACTTTTGGTCGCTTGTTGAGGGTAATATTTGTTTGATCGTTTTGAAGCCTTTGCATGTGATCCGATTTTAGGGTGCCGTGATTTGCATGTTTGAAGATTACATTGCTTAGCGTTTGAAGGTTGGTTGATGCAGGTTTTCTGACCAGGTTTTAATATTTATAAAGTCTCGTTTACCTAGTCCACCTTATGCACTCACGGGCAGTGTATCCGGTCGTGTGTAGTGTAGTAATCGGTAAAACCGAGGTCGTCCCAAGAGCTATGTGAGCGGATTCTAATTAAGTTTAGGTGTCACTGGTTTTAACTGATTTTATGATTGAAATGATTATTAAACTAATAACAAGAAATAAATGCGAAAAGTAAATAGAGATGTGATAAATAGAGGTAAAGTGTGCTAACCTAATTACTCATCCTATCATGTAATGCCCACGTTTTACTACTTCCAATTGATTCAAGTGGGGGTTTAAGTCGCTAGGACAGCATTTGGTCAGTTCGTCCTAACCTATCGGCAAAGGCTTTCACCAAAGATCAAGATTCTACCCTTGAAAGTCGAGTTGTATTTAGTCTACTAAGCCGAGTCATTAAGTACTGACATCAGCCTTTTTGAGGGGAGTCTAATCAAATGTAGTGTAGTGTGTGTTCCAAAGTATTGCAGAAGAAACTGCAAACCTGGGTCGTTCTTCCCAACGAGGCTGTGATGGTACTCAAAACACGGGTTTGTGATCGGGTGATTTGGACAGAAAAAGGAATATGAGTGAGTGAGTGATTAAACTAAGGAAATTAAATCTATAAAAGACTTTGAAGTCATTTTAATTCTATATTTAAAGTCGTTTAACGATTAAAACCTAAAACGTACGTTTAAATAAAATTACGTGAACGTACGAAATAAAACGTGAAAATAAAGAAGTAAAATACCTACGGATATGGAAAATACATTTTTACAATCCTAATGATGCAAGAAAATTATTGGAAATTTAAAACTAATTTTTTTTGGACTTTTCTTGATTTAATTGGAATTAAAAACTAATTTTAAATATTTAAAATAGACTTAAAATACTAAAAATCAGGAAAATAAACTAGAAAATTACAAAACTATTTTTAAAAAATCTTAAATGACTAAAAAGAATTTTAGAAACTGGAATCACCTTTTTTTGACTTTTTCTCTATTTATTATGAATTTAATACTATTTAAAACTAATTAAAATGCTAGAAAATATTATTTAAACTAAGAAAATTATGGAAAAATATTTTTTTTGGCTTTTTATATTTATCTTAATCTAGGAAAATTATTAAAACTAATTAAAATGCTAGAAAATATTATTTAAACTAAGAAAATTATGGAAAAATATTTTTTTTGGCTTTTTATATTTATCTTAATCTAGGAAAATTGAAAACTTATTTTTTTGAAGTTTTTCTGATTTAATTGCAATAAAGGTTAATTAAAAAGTCCTAAAAACTATTTTAAATAAGAAAAAATAGCAAACAGTGATGAAAAATTATGAAAAATTCAGGAAAATTCTAAAATAATATTCTAAATCTATGAAAAATATAAAAACTTATACTAGTGTGCAAGATTATGAAGCTGTAGTGAAATGTGCTTATAAATAAGCACTCAAATTAAGTAAATAAGCACTAGAAAGCACAAAATGAACACAGAAGCTAGATTAAGCTATAATTCAGTGAAAAGAACCTATATCAACTAGTCTACACCTCTAGATTACCAGCTACAAGCTTATGAATACAAAATCAAACTAGTGAAATCAGTTCTGAGGAGCTGATTTCAAGCTTAAAAATAAGCTATCTACCCTAGTTGGAACTTAATACCAGACATCATAGTCTCAAGTAGACCTGGCAAGGAGCATATAAACCAAAAATCAGACCAAGACAAGCTCTCATGAGCTTGTTGAGAGCTTCTGCACAAACCTGTGCACACTCAGTGTATGCTGAGCATGTGCACAGGGCACTTTTGACCCATTGACAAGCTGATTAGGAGCTTATAGATTATGACTAAAATTTCACAAAAATCAGTTTCCAACTCTTGACCAACTGAACTTGTTAAGTCCAAACTTTCACTTGAATTGAACCAAAATTGAAGCTATGAAAAATCAACAAAGGTTGGAGAAAACTGAGTTTTTCAACTTTTGACTTTATAAGCAGTTTTGCAAGTTTGACTTAAATGACTTTTGATTTCAATTTGTGAACTGAAATTGATGAAATAAGCTAAAGTAAAACTGAAATAAGCTAATACTTCCAAATCTGAGCCTAGATTAAGCTAATGAATGGTTAAATTCTAACTGTTTTAATCCTAGGATAGATTTAAAGTGAAATTTGACTTTTGATGAACTAAGGTGCAATTTAAAGATCCAAATCTACTTAATGGTCCTAATTAAGTCTACTGCAACAGTATTCTACTAAAACTCTTACCTCTAACTCAGATTTATCCAATGATCCAAACACTTAGTTTACTAACTAAAATGCAAATTCTTGAATCAAATCTCAAATCCAAGCCTAGCCAACCTTCAAAACAGATTTAATATGCTAAAGTACAACTAATTGAACCACATCTAACAACAATATCCTACTAAACTAAACTGATGAATGATATGCAGATTTGAGCTCAATAATGACATAAAGTGAATGAGAAGCTTACAGCAGTCCAGCTTATTTTGAAGCTCAATCCAGAACCATAACTACACTAACCTAAGCTAATCCAACCCAATCCAAGCTCTGCAACAACCCAATTCCATAACTGAGTCCATATTGAGCTTTACAGTTGACTTTTGTTGACTGAGGTATAAAGTTTGTTGAATCTGTTTGATAAGCTTATTCAAAGCTATCAACAGCTTGAATAAGCTTATATAAGTTGTAATGAAGCTATTTGAAGCTTGATACTTAGCAATGTTAAAACAAATTTGATTATAGAAAGTGGAAAAACAGAAAACTTAACCAAACTTTGAATTAGAACTTGAAATGAATTACAACTGATACAAAAGCTTAGTTTTAGTACAATGAAGGTTAAAATTGCACTTTAGAACTTACTTAAGACATAAGGATTACAAAACGACATATATGAAAAATAAAACTAAAAACTACTCTCTTTCACTCCTTCTCTTCCCTCTATTTATTCAAGAAAAGTCTTCCACTTGCACTCTGATCATTTCCCACCTCTAATCTTGGCCATTGGATGATTGGAATTGATATTGGCCGTTGATTTCATTTTGGCGCCAAAAAAAGATATAGCAACTGGGGGGTTGAGTGCAAAGAAGAAGAAGCATTTAATGCTCCTTGGTTTGTTGTGGAGGTGGAGGGGACATGGAGAGGTGAAGATGAGCTGGAGGTATGGAGAATGGAGTGTGTTGCAGGCAGTGGGTGAAGATGAAGGATTTTGGAGGGAAAAGGTGTGTGGTGAGTTTGACTGCTTTTGACCGGGGGTTTAATATTAGACAGGGGGTTCAAGGGTATATTGGCATGGGTTCAAGCAAGGGTCAAGGGTCAAGGCTTGTTTATTAATAACAAGGACCATTTTTGTAATTCACCAAAAACCAAGGACCAAATCTGTAATTTTGCAAAGTTGTTCCAAGGGTCAATCTTGCCAAGTTTCATTAGTACAAGGACCATAAAAGATAATTTTCCATTTTTAAACTTCCAAGGACTATTTTTGCCAATTTTGAAACTTGAAGGACCAAACTTGTAAATTCTCCAAACTTTTTACCCAAGGATCATTTTTGATAAATTTTGATTTTGAAAGGACTTGGGTTGACTTTTATTTCAAAACAAATGCTCAGGGACTGATTTTGTCAAGATTTGAAAGTTGAGGGACTGAAACTGCCAATTATGCAAACTTAGCTCGTTTTTCATCTGATTTTAAACATTTTGCATCTGAAACATATAAAATACAATTTTGGGATATTTTCAGTATTTTGATGCATTTCTGAGTGTTTTTAAATGTTTTGCAGTTCCGATTTGACCAAAAATGATGAGTATTTACACACTCATCAATCCCCCACACTAAACTATTGCTAGTCCCTAGCAATCTTTTGAGAATACTTAATGGATTTAAGTCTCTTTACCAAAAGCCATTACTTCTGGAGTAGCCAATTGTTTCAGTTCAAGTAAGAACCTTGGTACAATGATAACCAAATAATTTTGAGCAAATCACCAGCTTTCAACGGTTTTGATTTGTCTTTACCAGAAGCCGTTTGCTTCTGGACTAGCCAACTCTTAGATAAAATATCTTTGGTGAGTCGATTACCAATTATGGTTTTCCAACTGCCTTTACCACAAGCCATAAACTTGCGGGCTAGCCAACTCTTCACTAATTAAAGATATGGTGAGCTGAACACCATACAATTTTGGGCAAATTGCAAGCCGTCAACGGGTTTGAGATATCTTTACCAAGAGCCGTTTGCTCCTGGATTAGCCAATCCTTTTGTTTATTAGACATGGCGGACTGATAACCATAAGCTGAGTAAGTGCAAAACACTTACTCCAAAAAAAAATTTGGCCAAAAATGGGGGAATAAGATGGTAATACATATGATAAAATTCGTGAGAATTCCCCCCCACACTAGAAATGAATATTGCCCTCAATATTCAAAGTACCGGCGGTTATGCCGAAACAAAGAACGTAAAAGGGAAATACTACGGGCCTTTTTTTTTTTTTTTTTTTTTTTTTTTTTTTTTTAATTGAAAACTTATATACAACAGCGGGGGGCAACTCCCCCACACTAGGGTGGTAGAAAGTAGAAAGAAGTCAGAAATATGGGTGAAAACCCATATAGTGTGCTACTGTTTTTGATTCCCGAGTCGCTAGCTTGACTCGACCCCGCATTCATTGGTTCATGGGGAAGCAAAGTGGAAGAAACAATCTCCATCGGACTTTCATTCAAGATGTTTGGACAAACATTTGAAGCACGTGAAAGTTCCACACCGATGAGATATATTCCCGGCTCAAGATAATGGTACATGGAAATGCCGGGATCAAAGATAATGTCTTCATTCCCGAAGGAGTGAAGAACAGGAGAAGTGACAGAATATATGAAGAAAAGAAAGAAAATCATGATAAAAATCATGACTAACTCTTCATCCTCAATAGGAGAATTCATAGTTTCATGAATCTCATCAGTTAAGCTCGCTTGATCAAGACATATTATGGGTGTGTCTAGATCAAAGTAGAAATTATCATACTCCGGCGGAGATATGATATGAGTGAGTTCATCTGAGAACTCCTTTAAGGTGAATGAATCATATTCAGAATTGATATGAGTGGGTTCACTGGTGAACTCCTCCAATGTAAATGATTCATAATCGGGGAGAGAATTATGAGAATGAAAAGTGGTACTGCCACTAATCTTCTCTCCCATATTATCAAAACAGAAGGCTTTCATTTCCGGATTAGAATCATCGGAAAGAATGTCACTACCCTTAATGGGGATAGGAGATGAAATAGGTTTCTCTTTGAAAGCCTCGATTTTAGAAATGAGAAGACTGACATTCAGTAATGTTGCACGAAGTGCTTCATCTTTGATTTCAGTGTCAGTAACTTCATCATTCTCTTCTTCTAAGCTAACAAGCTCAGAAGGTAAATCTTCCACATAAACGATGTCTCCACAAGATAACGAATCATCATCATTAGAATCGGAGAACATCTCAACATGATCTTTTGGGAAGACAAGAGGGGTAGGGATATCACACAAATGCTCGAGAATTCCCTGTGACTCTCTTGGGATTGGGACAAGGTTCTCGACACTAGACTTTATGAATTCGTCCGGTTCTTTTTCAGGAACAGTGTCAAGATGCTCATCCCCCATAATAAGAGAGTGAGTGTGAATCTCGGGTGTGATAACAACAGACTGAGGGAGTTGAGAAATATTATCTTTAAAAGGATAAAAACTCTCCTCGTCATCATCATACATAGCTGCCTTAAGAAATTGGGAACGCCTTAGAGCTGCATGCTCTAAGACCAATAATTCTTCCCTAGAATTGCGAGCCTCTCGTTCTTCGGCTAGCAATTCTCCCATGGTCTTTTCACCACTCACTTGATTCTTAAAGTCACGAATCATATCATCAAGTGTTTTCATTGCGGTTTCAAAATCTTGGGAAATTTCTTGAGACAACGGCTCAGGTGGAGTTTGAACCGTATGGTGCTGTGGAGGTTGGAAATTGTCAAAATCGGAAGTATAGTAATTTTGATTCCACGGTTGGCATTGAAGATTATCGTGAGGACCTCCACAATTCTCACAACAGTAAAACTGTTGAGTCTGGACTGGTGAATTATATGGATATTGGTCATAACCAAAGTTCTGAGCATCACCGGAAAACTGTTCATAGACAAACGTGTTTCCGGATTGACACTCAAATCCTTGGTGAGGACCTCCACAAAATTCACAGCAGTTATGTTGATTATATGAAGATAAGTCGGGCTGTGGTGGGTAATTGGAAAAGTTTGAGGGGTCGTTAAATGAGTTCGGATTAGGATCATAATCAAATGAATTCCTCAAACCACAAAACAAACAACTCCCGTTCCGAATATCATTACCACATTGTACACACGTACACCAGCGACATGGTGAACCAAAAAGAGGCTTACCACAACCGACACAAGGAATAAACGATTCCATTTGAGAGTTATGAGAAGGAATCGGTTCATTCAAAGAATCAACAAAACCAACATGGTGATCCGAATGACTATCAAGTCTCGAAGAACATTTTGAAAAATCCGGAGGTGGGACAAGTGGTGTGCTCTGAGAGCTAGCAATTTCCACCTCTTCCGTTATGGTCTCCGGTTCTGGTTCTTGAGAAACGTGAAGATTAGGCAAGTCATTCTTGCTAGTCACCGGTCTAAATTCTGCATGATTGCTTTTAACAGTAAATTGTGAAAGTTTAGGATCAATTTTAGACGGCTTAGGAGCAATTGAGGGGTTAGATCTTTGGATAACCGTAGGTTGGACGTATTTAGCACTTCCATTATCAGAGGGAAGTACCTGGTCCTTTGTCCCCCCGGTTTCTCGTTCCATTTCCCTACGCAGAATTAATGGATCATCACGAACAACACGAATCCTTGACATTTGTGATAAAGTATGAAGTTTTTCAACTTCGTTCCAGAATTCGTCGTAGTCGAGAGATTCCATGAGAATAGAAGAAGTTAGAATCAAATGGATAGAGGGTAAAGGGATAAAGAATCAAAAAGGGTAAGAGGGTAAAGATGAATATTTTTGGGTTTTGATTTTATAATATAATAAGAAAACAAGAGAATATTAACAAGGATGGTAAATATACAATGGATGTATATCCAGGATCACTAATCTGCAAACCGTTTCAACACGCACACAACCTCCCCGGCAGCGGCGCCAATTTGACAGCAGCCTTTTTGAGGGGCGTCTAATCAAATGTAGTGTAGTGTGTGTTCCAAAGTATTGCAGAAGAAACTGCAAACCTGGGTCGTTCTTCCCAACGAGGCTGTGATGGTACTCAAAACACGGGTTTGTGATCGGGTGATTTGGACAGAAAAAGGAATATGAGTGAGTGAGTGATTAAACTAAGGAAATTAAATCTATAAAAGACTTTGAAGTCATTTTAATTCTATATTTAAATTCGTTTAACGATTAAAACCTAAAACGTACGTTTAAATAAAATTACGTGAACGTACGAAATAAAACGTGAAAATAAAGAAGTAAAATACCTACGGATATGGAAAATACATTTTTACAATCCTAATGATGCAAAAAAATTATTGGAAATTTAAAACTAATTTTTTTTGGATTTTTCTTGATTTAATTGGAATTAAAAACTAATTTTAAATATTTAAAATAGACTTAAAATACTAAAAATCAGGAAAATAAACTAGAAAATTACAAAACTATTTTTAAAAAATCTTAAATGACTAAAAAGAATTTTAGAAACTGGAATCACCTTTTTTTGACTTTTTCTCTATTTATTATGAATTTAATACTATTTAAAACTAATTAAAATGCTAGAAAATATTATTTAAACTAAGAAAATTATGGAAAAATATTTTTTTGGCTTTTTATATTTATTTTAATCTAGGAAAATTGAAAACTTATTTTTTTGAAGTTTTTCTGATTTAATTGCAATAAAGGTTAATTAAAAAGTCCTAAAAACTGTTTTAAATAAGGAAAAATAGCAAACAGTGATGAAAAATTATGAAAAATTCAGTAAAAGTCTAAAATAATAGTCTAAATCTATGAAAAATATAAAAACTTATACTAGTGTGCAAGATTATGAAGCTGTAGTGAAATGTGCTTATAAATAAGCACTCAAATTAAGTAAATAAGCATTAGAAAGCACAAAATGAACACAGAAGCTAGATTAAGCTATAATTCAGTGAAAAGAACCTATATCAACTAGTCTACACCTCTAGATTACCAGCTACAAGCTTATGAATACAAAATCAAACTAGTGAAATCAGTTCTGAGGAGCTGATTTCAAGCTTAAAAATAAGCTATCTACCCTAGTTGGAACTTAATACCAGACATCATAGTCTCAAGTAGACCTGGAAAGGAGCATATAAACCAAAAATCAGACCAAGACAAGCTCTCATGAGCTTGTTGAGAGCTTCTGCACAAACCTGTGCACACTCAGTGTATGCTGAGCATGTACACAGGGCACTTTTGACCCATTGACAAGCTGATTAGGAGCTTATAGATTATGACTAAAATTTCACAAAAATCAGTTTCCAACTCTTGACCAACTGAACTTGTTAAGTCCAAACTTTCACTTGAATTGAACCAAAATTGAAGCTATGAAAAATCAACAAAGGTTGGAGAAAACTGAGTTTTTCAACTTTTGACTTTATAAGCAGTTTTGCAAGTTTGACTTAAATGACTTTTGATTTCAGTTTGTGAACTGAAATTGATGAAATAAGCTAAAGTAAAACTGAAATAAGCTAATACTTCCAAATCTGAGCCTAGATTAAGCTAATGAATGGTTAAATTCTAACTGTTTTAATCCTAGGATAGATTTAAAGTGAAATTTGACTTTTGATGAACTAAGGTGCAATTTAAAGATCCAAATCTACTTAATGGTCCTAATTAAGTCTACTGCAACAGTATTCTACTAAAACTCTTACCTCTAACTCAGATTTATCCAATGATCCAAACACTTAGTTTACTAACTAAAATGCAAATTCTTGAATCAAATCTCAAATCCAAGCCTAGCCAACCTTCAAAACATATTTAATATGCTAAAGTACAACTAATTGAACCACATCTAACAACAATATCCTACTAAACTAAACTGATGAATGATATGCAGATTTGAGCTCAATAATGACATAAAGTGAATGAGAAGCTTACAGCAGTCCAGCTTATTTTGAAGCTCAATCCAGAACCATAACTACACTAACCTAAGCTAATCCAACCCAATCCAAGCTCTGCAACAACCCAATTCCATAACTGAGTCCATATTGAGCTTTACAGTTGACTTTTGTTGACTGAGGTATAAAGTTTGTTGAATCTGTTTGATAAGCTTATTCAAAGCTATCAACAGCTTGAATAAGCTTATATAAGTTGTAATGAAGCTATTTGAAGCTTGATACTTAGCAATGTTAATGATTATAGAAAGTGTAAAAACAGAAAACTTAACCAAACTTTGAATTAGAACTTGAAATGAATTACAACTGATACAAAAGCTTAGTTTTAGTACAATGAAGGTTAAAATTACACTTTAGAACTTACTTAAGACATAAGGATTACAAAACGACATATATGAAAAATAAAACTAAAAACTACTCTCTTTCACTCCTTCTCTTCCCTCTATTTATTCAAGAAAAGTCTTCCACTTGCACTCTGATCATTTCCCACCTCTAATCTTGGCCATTGGATGATTGGAATTGATATTGGCCGTTGATTTCATTTTGGCGCCAAAAAAAGATATAGCAACTGGGGGTTGAGTGCAAAGAAGAAGAAGCATTTAATGCTCCTTGGTTTGTTGTGGAGGTGGAGGGGACATGGAGAGGTGAAGATGAGCTGGAGGTATGGAGAATGGAGTGTGTTGCAGGCAGTGGGTGAAGATGAAGGATTTTGGAGGGAAAAGGTGTGTGGTGAGTTTGACTGCTTTTGACCGGGGGTTTAATATTAGACAGGGGGTTCAAGGGTATATTGGCATGGGTTCAAGCAAGGGTCAAGGGTCAAGGCTTGTTTATTAATAACAAGGACCATTTTTGTAATTCACCAAAAACCAAGGACCAAATCTGTAATTTTGCAAAGTTGTTCCAAGGGTCAATCTTGCCAAGTTTCATTAGTACAAGGACCATAAAAGATAATTTTCCATTTTTAAACTTCCAAGGACTATTTTTGCTAATTTTGAAACTTGAAGGACCAAACTTGTAAATTCTCCAAACTTTTTACCCAAGGATCATTTTTGATAAATTTTGATTTTGAAAGGACTTGGGTTGACTTTTATTTCAAAACAAATGCTCAGGGACTGATTTTGTCAAGATTTGAAAGTTGAGGGACTGAAACTGCCAATTATGCAAACTTAGCTCGTTTTTCATCTGATTTTAAACATTTTGCATCTGAAACATATAAAATACAATTTTGGGATATTTTCAGTATTTTGATGCATTTCTGAGTGTTTTTAAATGTTTTGCAGTTTCGATTTGACCAAAAATGATGAGTATTTACACACTCATCAAGTACCCTACATGCAAGATTCGTAACAATGAGTGCCCGGGCGCTAGCATCTTAGACTCTCATCCCTAACTTTTTAAGTTCATCCGTTGGTCAGTTCGCACAAGCGAGGAAGGGTCGTCAGTTGGTCAATTCTTACCCTCCCTAACTCTACCTAACTACTTAGGGTCAGTTGGTCAATTCTCCTAAGTAACTAGATACGACCGCCATTCAAAACTACCGAAGCTAGGGTAGCTACCAACAAACTATGCATGCATACACTAAAAACAATTATGTGGAAGCATGAAAACATAAACAAAACATTTTAAGGAATCATAACTAGGCTAGCACCAAAGGTGCTTAGCCGATCATATTAAACGAAACAAAAGATTCAATGTTTAACATAATGAAATGCATGAATCAAAAGTAAAAGATAAAATAATCGCTAATGCTTATCGTTAGGGAGTGATTTCTCCCTTGGAGATGGCTCCGTGTGCTCCGAAAGATCTGCCTTTGGAACCCTCTTCACGTTCTCTGCTTTTTGGTTGTGAGTGGATGATGTGAAATGCAGAAATTAGGACTAGTATTTATAGGCACGATCTAGTTACGGCGTAACTTGAGCTGAGAGTTACGCCGTAACTTCTATAATTCTTCAAATAATGCTCTCGTTAAGCAGGTTATGGCGTAACGCTTGGAAAAGGTTACGCCGTATCTTCAGTACAGGTTACTTTTGCAATGATTACGCCGTATTCCATGTGAGGAGTTACGGCATAGTTGATGGAGGCGCAAAACATTTCTAGACCTAATTGATTATGGCGTAACCTTAGTTAGGAGTTACGCCGTAATTGCCTTTAAGTTGGTCTTCAGAGTCAACGCGCTAGCTACGGCGTAATGAGAGAGAGAGGGGGAGTTACGCCGTAGCTTCTTTACAGTTTGGATACTATCATAAATCTTTAAGAAAATCTCCAAATCCGCGTCTCGTAAGCTCCAATGCTCGTAATTTACCCGAAAGTGAAATATAAAGGAATACAAGCGTAAATCCATATTAATGATATAAAATACGAGCATTATCGGGGAAAATTGACACTTAAAATTCAGGACTATTTGATGTTATCAAATATCCCCCCACTTGAACTCTACTTGCCCTCAAGTAGACCTTATTAGAAAATTTTCTAGAAAGATATCTCCCATACCTGGAAAATATGAGTTTAAAAATCCCTTATGCTAGAATAAATCCAATCCGAACACCTCACGAAATGGGAACAAAGCACTCAAATTCTCTCAACTAGTCTAAGTGTCAATTTCGGGGTGATCACTCAAAGCACAGTCATAGCATATATTCTATCATAAGCTTGGCGGTTACACAAATCTCCACCACTAGAGTTAAGGACTAAAAAATTCTTGAAGGCAATATGGGTAGACACAACATGGGTTAAGGGTGTAATGTTATTACTAACATGTCATGGCAAAGTAGACAAAATCAATGATACATGACAAAATCCATGACCAAGACACCAAAGATTGCTCGCTTCATCACCTAGACACGCTTCATGACTAAAAGGTAGGATAAGACATGGGAAATAATTGGTGTAAAATAAAAATAACAAAGCAAATAATCTTAACCTATAACCAAGTTGTCACCGCCTACCGTTCATCCAAAGTTCAAGATTTAAGGTAAAGAAACCGGATCATGATCAATTCAAGTAGATGTGCCATTAGCGGAAGTCATGATTGGCACATTACTTGCTCTTCAACTGTTGGCGCAATAATTACCAACTCAATTCTTCAAATGTGATTGAGGTGGCCTCCTCGATGCTAAATTTTTTATGAGCTCCAATCATAGTGCTTATAACATTGCATTTTACAATATACAATAAACTAATACTTTTTTTTTACATCATAACATAACATAACATCCCCCCACTTGAGATGAATATAATATGAGAATCTGGGGGGTCTTCAATGATCTTAAAATGTAAGTCTTTAACGAAAGCGTGATTTCCGAACCTCTCTACTTGAACCTTGAACTTAGGCAAACAATGACTTCCCGATCACAAATTAAGACCACACAGTAGGCTGAGGCGAATGGGTGTAACAAAACAATATGTATTGGGTGAACAAAACGAAAGGAATGGCTCAGACGGGTGTATCTAGGGGTATCTTGCACTAAGGATGAGTGCAACAAGAGGGTTTAACATGGGGGTCGAAAAGTCGAGGTGACTAATCGATAGACACACAAAGATAGGCTATTTGGGTGATAATCCTAAAATATTGTCTTCTCAAACTTATTATTCCATATACATTGAGCGAACTCAACATACCTCGTCTATGGTCTCGAAATGATGCAAAGGCCAAGTTATAAAGTTTACAAGCTACTGGCTGGAAACGGATAAGGCTAATCTCACCATAAAATATCAAGGGTTATAATATGCTCGGATAAGGTCTAATCTAGTTAGGTTAAGAAAAACATGTCAAAAATTTAAAAATTGCATAATTTTTCAAAATAAACTAGAAAAACGAGGGCAATAAAGTTTAAGAAATAATTATACTCACGTCCCCCCACTTGAAATGTACAAAGTCCCTTTTGTACTAAACTTTAAATAAAGGTGAAGAAAAAGTAGAATTAGAGCGAGAACTTCCCTGAAATTTGCTTCTTAAAAAGAAAGAAGGCCCACGAAGAGAATCGTGCCTTCGCTTAAGCATCCACGAGCAAACTTCATTCCATGAAATCACACTAACCAACAAGCATAATTCTAAAAAGAAAAACAAAAACAAAAAGACATCTAACTCACTTTCATAGGAATCATGGTTGCATTTAGCATATGCAACAAGCCTTTTAAACCACTTGGTGTCCCAAGTGGACGAGTGTAGTCTCGTGAGGGCTTATAAGGAACATACCCACAAAGTTCATTTAAAAACTAATACAAGGTTATTGTTTTTATATAGGAAAAATTAGAACTACAACGTGATTACATCGTAACCCAACAAAGGAGTTACGCCGTAATTGTGATAAAACCTGGCAATCACTACTGGAGAATAGCTATGACGTAACCATGGAATGAGATTACGTCGTAATGGTTTATTCCTTGGATAGAATCGCTATTGATGATATGTTACGGCGTAACCATGAGGAGGAGTTACGCCGTAATTGTTGGACAGAACTGGTCCCCGTTTTAGACACTTGTGAATTCATCTCCAATTCCTGCAAAAATTGTTAAAAACACAAAACCCAACAAAAAATGAAATAAAAGAAATAAAAAGGATAATTCGGGTTGTCTCCCGAAATAGCACTTTTCTTTATTACCGAGCCTTTAAGTTAGACTCAAAACCATGGGGCTTTATGGTGACCTTCGAACTTGGCCAACTTCTTCCATATCTTTCATCCAGTTGTGTCTGACCCATGCAACACTAGTAGCGGTGCGGAGATACTCCTTTGTCTCAATATTCCGAAACTTGGAAAACTTTTCGTCCGGCCCCAAGTGGTATCTTGTAATCTAAAATTTTTCAGCTATAATTGGTGGTTGCCTTTTGTACGAAATACCAAGAAGTTTGCACCTCCGTTGTTCGTATGCCTGATCATCACCCATCTTCACCTTGTAGTTCAAGGTTTTTTATAATTCCCTCAATGTCATCATCAACGGACTCGGTTCCCTTAAACCACTTGTCATCTAGTAATTGTTCAATAAGCACACGCTTGCATTCTTCTTTTTCATTTCCCGATGCATCTTTGTTATCCTCATTCATCATTTCACTCGTATCATTGGGAATCTCTTCAATTAGGTCTTCTTCACTCATGCTTCCCTTCCAAAAATTTTCTTTATTGGAAGCATCTACTTTTTCGTACTTGATTTTAACCCAATCGTCAAATCCCAACTTATCTAACCAAGGTAACTCAGTTCTCTCATCGTCATTGGTTGAGGTCCACAAAAATTCGTCATCCCCAACTCTAGCTATGCTACTCCCCCTGTTACAGTCATCGCCAAACGGGTTACAAGAAGCCCAAAAGACTTCACCAAAGGTCTTTATCTTCTCACACCAATGCTTTCGAGCTGTCTCGTTGTTGGTATTGCTTGAGGGATCATTCTTGCAGGAGGTATCATCTTTGATTGACTTTTCATCCATGGACTCTCTTTGTTGGAGACAATGTTCTTCGTAGTCGAGCTTGAGCTTCCTTAGTAGACCTGCACTAATAATAGCATCCCCGAATCTTACCAAATACCAATCATGAAAGGATAGATCTCCGAACTTGATGTCGTGTATTTCTAGCTCATGGGCGCATGTCCATTCTTCACCCTTCATATTACCTCCCCCATTACAATACTCACGAAAGGGATTGCATGTAGGCCATGATCGTGTAGATTCGTCTTCCATCATCATTATTGGATTACAGCAGTGCTTAATAGGGGGTTTCTCAATGTCATCGTTTGAGAATTTTGCCAACCTTTCATCATCGTTAGTTGTAGACCACATGTACTTGTTATTTATAACCCTCTCTTGGTCGTCTCCTCCGTCGCAAATGTCATTATGAGGGTTGCACGAGGCCCAAAGATCGTACCTCTTATCATTATCCACTGGTATCGCCTTGCAACAGTGGTACTTCCTCTTGGATGGGGATGTTGGGATCATGTTTGTATCACTGGACCACCCATTAATGACATGTGTTCCTGATTCATCCAATTCGAGAAATCTGTCAGACCAAGTATCCCAGTTACGTCATAATTTGGATGTGGGGTTACGGCGTAACTGGCTTTTGTCAGCACTTCCAACATCATTTTCCTGCACATTGCTAGAATTATCGTTAGACGCATCGTTTTCAGAAAATGGCTTTGCAAATTATTGGTTTGCTTTCTTGTGCTTCATTCCTTCTTTGTACTTCATCGCTAAGTTTACCAATCATGGTTTCCAGATTTTTTAGCGATTCGTCATGACTGAAAAGGTTCTTGTTTGTATTTTCTTGGAAGTTCTTTAGCCATTCCTCATGTTCCGTTTGTCTTTTAGTTAAGTCTTCAAGGTATTTGCTGATCGTATCCTCCAAATTAGATCTTTTTTCCCCGAAAGGCCCACGGTTATGTGGGAGGTCCTCTACGATAACCATTTTCGTTTCCATTAGCCCCTTGAAACGGTCTATTTTCACCATATTTCACTTCTTCGACTTTACTATCATTGTCAAAAAGAGGACAAATTTTAGTGAGATGTCCTCCACCGCAACTTTCACATCCTACTTGGATAGCACGAACACTTTCCTTGAGCTTAAGCATGTCATGACCAAGATTTTCAAGCTTACTTGTGATGGCAACAATACCATCAAAATTTCCACCTAAGCTTCTTTGGCTTCCTCCATCATGCCATTTTTGAGAATGATCGGCCATTTTTTGAATGGCTTCAATGGCGAGAGTAGGGGTCATCTCCGGGATAGGCCCTTGGTAGTCCAGCATTTGTCTTGTAGCAATATTGATACCTTTGTAGAAGATATTGACCTTTTACTGGCAGTTTAGGTCATGAGAACGACTGATAAGGATTTAAAAGGTACACTTTTGAGGGGTCATTTAAGCCCTTAATCGACCACTTTTATATCCGTTACTTCTTAACTTCGTTCCTTTTCACTTTTTAGGTCTCTTGAAGGCAAAATGCTGGAATGACACTTATTTGGACGAAAAGGCATGAATAGGTGAAGAAAATGTCCAAAGTCAAGATCGAGACACTCAAGCTGCTGGAAACGCACCGGACGAAGTCATAGATAAAGGGTGACGGCATTCCTATAATTGCGACAGCTCAGAAGTGAAATTGCTATTTTGTACCTGACCGTCAGGCTTTAAAGAGTAGGGCGTCACAACTCAGACGGCCTAGATTCAGATTCCGACGGCGTCAGAAGATGAAGCCGACGGCGTCACAACCACAAGGTGACGCTGTCACAAAGTTGACTTAGTCAAGACGAAACCCTAATGGCGGCGATCCGATGGCGTCACAATTAAAGAGTGACGCCGTCGCAGTTGTAACTCTATATATAGAATTCGAATTTTCAGACTTTTAGAGAGGTAGAATTGTGGAGTAAAACCTAATAACAATTTTTGGCTGTCTTGGGCAGTATCTTAGGGTTCTCATACCCTATTTTACAACAAGATAAGTAATTTATTTCATTAGTTTAATTATGTCTTCAATTGTATGTGTGTATGCTTGCATGTTCACCATGTCTCTTATCTTAATTGTAATTGGCCTAGGATTGCAATAGGCCATCGCTGTGTTTTTAATGCTTGAGTAATCTTTGTTTACATTAGTTTATAATCGCCTAGAATTGTTGTAGGCTAAAAATCCAAGGATAACCTTAGAGTTAGTTTATAAATCCTAGAGATTTTGTAGGCAATAACCTTAAGGTAGTCTCAAAGAGTTAGGGAAGAAAGCATACCCTACGACCTTAGAAGACATAACGCGTTAAGAATAAGGACGTGACAATTCAACCATCAATAGGAGATAACTATGGAGTAATAGCATCTAGGTAAACACATCTTTAATCATCATACGAGCACACATCAATTAGACATAGACTACCCCTTAGATTAGTTAATTAGAATAGATAATAGTAGAGTAATCGGTAGAAATACCACCCCCCAAATCCAATACCCCGAGATTCGTAATTTCAATATTCTAAAAAATATAAAAAAGATAAAAAAATAATCTTCCTCAGCCCCACCCTTAGCGTAGTAATTTCTCACTAGCATTCCTATTATCCTAGAGAACGATATAAATCCCGAGGCTTACCCTAATACTACACTACAACGATTAGGTTCACTGCCTAGGTGGTTGAAAAACTTGCTCGAAGAAAAGGAAGTTTCCTTTGACCCCGAACGCATGTTGTATGCGTATCAAGTTTTTGGCGCCGCTGCCGGGGAATAGAATAGCTAGTTAGGAGTCTATCTCATTTAGGTTCTCTTGCTTGATTCCTATCAAGTAAGCTTTTTTCTCATTTTTAGCTTCCTCGTAGTCTATCCCCCTTCTTCGTGACCTTTGTTCGTAATCCCATCACTTTTCATCATGGAAGGTGATAATCAACCACCACTCATCAACCCATCACCAAATGACCCACCAAGAGGCCGTACTCTTGGTGAATACTCAAGACCAAGCCACCTAGGCTATAGGAACACCATTGAGCTTCCCGACCAAGCCCAAACTACGGCTCTTCGATCCGACACCATCCGGTTGGTGCAAAACGAATGTGCATTCCATGGACTTCGTTCCGAAGATCCTAATCAGCATCTTAAGGATTTCCTTAAAATCGTTGATTCCAACGACCTCGATGCTACTACTCGGGAGACCACGCGCTTGCGTCTCTTCCAATTCTCTCTACGGGACCAAGCTAGTAATTGGCTTGAGCGACTTCCCGCCGGCTCCATCTCAAGTTGGTATGATCTCACCACTCGTTTCCTTGCCCAATTTTTCCCACTGGGGAGAACTACTAATCTTAGGAATGAAATCTTGATGTTCCAACAACGTCAAGGTGAATCTCTCTACGAAGCAAGGACTCGATTCAAGGACTTACTCCATAAAGTCCCTCATCACGGCATTGATCTTTGGCTTCAAGTCCAACTCTTTTATGATCATGTCAACTTCCCAACTAAGCGATCCATCGACCAAGCGGCCGGTGGTAAACTTAGTGATCTCACCGCGGAAGAATCGTGGGGTATAATAGAGGACCTTGCTCTCTATGACAACAAAAGTTGGAATGACCCCCGTGAGTTGCCCAAAACCGTAAAGACAATCTCCTTGCCTCCTATTGACTCACAACCTTCCGACCATAGGATGTTGGAGCTTGAAGATCAAGTCAAATTCCTAATGAGCTCCTACTAAAATCATAAGTCTTCACGCCAAGTGAACAAAGTGTCTTCCTTCTGTGAACTATGTAGTGGTCCTCATGACACTCGCACTTGCACAAGACTCCCTGAACAAGATTTCGTTGACTACGCATCTTCGCGTACCAATAGAACGGGAGGAAGATTCCCTACAACACCCGGACCTAGGACTTTCAATGATGCCCGAGATGCATGGAAGGGAAAACCCGACTTCTATTGGGGACAAACCAAAAAATTCACCTCTAATGATTTCTCATGGCACGCCTCTCACGGACCTAGCCAACAAAACATAGAAGGGATGTTACAACACCTAGTTACATCCCAAGAAGCTCAAATAGCTAAGCTCTCGGACCGCTTTAACCAACAACAAGTCGAGATGGATAGGAAGATAGATAACCTTTTGAAATCCATGACCAATAGTGATAGGAAGGTTAATGCCATCTCAACTCATTCTCCCGAAGCTTCCGGTGTAGAAATTAAGGACCCAAGTAAGTTAGCCAAGCACGTTCAATTCGTCAATACCATCACCTTAGTGAAACCTAATAGGACAAATGATGAAGCGAACCATGAGACGGTACTTGAGGTTAGTGAAACCCCTAGGAATGAAACAACTAAGGAAGTAGATGAAGTAGGCGATGATTATTTCAATAAGTTTCCTACATAAGAAGAACTCTCTCGCCACCCACACTTAGTACGCGACCTCCATCACATGTATGTTAGGAAAAGCCCTATGATCAAGTTTGGGAACCCTTGGAATCTTAACATACCATGTTGCATAGGACATCTTTTTATGGCAAAGGCCTACATTGATCGCAAGTCCCCGATAAATATCATGACTAGCACCTACTATAATTGGGTAATGAAGAAGCCTGTCCCAACTAGGAAGGATCCCGGTAATCCTAGGGTTAGTTGTAATTTCCTTGGTAGAGTTAAGGGATTGCCCGTCTATGTAGGTAGTTTCACGTATCCTACGGATTTCATAATTGTGAATGATATTAGTACGGCCATAGATCCTAGCTTGTCCCACGTTATTCTAGGAAAGCCTTTCACCGGGATGACTTATGATCCGTCGTTAGGAATAGTGAGATTCAAGGATGAGACCGATGACATAGCTTACCAAATTCCGTTTAAGATTGAGCAATTTTCCTCATTATCCAATGATGAAAAATAACTTATGCTATCGGTCTACTATAGGAATGAGGAGGATAAGGAGAAGGGAGTATATTATGCGATGGATAAGATTTTTGGTTTCTATAAGGATTGCTTGAAACTAGGACCGGAATATAGAACCGATTGGGGAGAAGATGACTTCTTAGAAAGGTGCATAATATGGCACTACTATAACATGGAAAACCCCAATAGAGACCATCATGAGGAATAAGGTGATGGTAACGAAGTCACGTAGGGAGCACGACTTCGAGTCTAGCTACAAGACTCATAAATAAAGAAAATCGCTTCGTGGGAGGCAACCCATGCTTAATTGTTTGCTTGTTTGTATGTCGTATATCTCTTCATTGATTGTTTATTCTCATGTTTTAATTTGTGAAAATGCTTTATTTTTTCTTTAACCTCGTCTTAATTACATATAAAGGTATTTTATAAAAGGGATAAGTGTAGGGAAGATTACATACATTTTCAAAAAGAACGTGAACATGAGAACTACGATTATTGAAAAGATATACATGTGTGTTTGTTAGAGTCAAATGCTTGTATCGAGTCATAATGGATGTTTTGCAGGAATTTTTCCAGATTCTAAAGATATAAATTTTCCAGAAAAAAAAAACGCAGCAGACCAGTTTCTGTCAAGATAACCTGACGGCGTCAGGAGGAGCAGAAACCACTTATTTAACTTCCTCTCGTTTTCTGTGCTACTTACAAATTTTTTGAATTTCTCGGGTCTTAATTTTCCAGAAAATTTGCAAACATCCATTCCACAAGCATTATATCCTAATATAATAGAGTCATATATAGTGTTACCGCCGATTTTATGTGAAGGTTTCATTTGTTTTCTTAAAGTGTGCAGGTTTTATTTATCAAGAAGAAGATACATAAGATTGGATGGAGCTTTTCACGCATACATTCTTCTTGAAGAAGAATTTAACCACTACTTCACACGGATCCTACCGAGGTAATCAGAGGAGTATTAGTTTCTTTCGTTTTTAATTACCTTCTATTATCATAACTTTGATACTTTCAGAGAACATTGGGGACAATGTTCAGTTTAAGTGTAGGGAGGGAAAATAAAACGGGAACTTTGAAACTATGCTTATCCTTGACTATTTGCCTTGTCCAATATCATTTGTATAATAAACCATGAGAAATATCGGTTAGGGTAATTTTGGCACCAAATTTAAAAAATTTCATGACATGTAGGAGTGGGCCATTAGTCTTAATAAAGTGTCTCATAGATAGGAAGTTATATGACTAGCACAAAAACCCTTTACCACTTAAATTCCACCCTAAAAATGTGAGGTTCGCCCTTAGATTTGTAGGAATTAAAGAATTCACCTTTAATGCTTAGAGAGTGTACCGGTAGTATAATACATTCTAGAACTTGTTTTGTGATGCATTTCGAGATCGCTAGTGAGACTACACTTGTGTAGTTAGGAATAACTAAATGATAAGAGGCATTAGGATAACCCTTATTTGATACCCGTATTATAATTACTTCTTCCACATCGGTTGAGTAATTCCCCCACACCTTTGCGTTGTACTCATCTTTAGTACACGATACCCCTAGTTAACCCCTCAGAGCCTATCCTTTTCGCTGTTCTTGTGATGTTTCGATTTTCTGGAATATCAATGAAGAGCATTGTTTATAATCCACCCTCAAATGTACACCCAAATCGCCTTAGCCTACCTTGTATGCACTCACTTTTAGTGCATTATTGTTATCATACTAAACCATTAGTTCAATTATCTAGTTACTTGCATAAGTTGCTAAGTCGAGTCATATCCTTTGTACACAGTTTTGGGACGATTGAGACTCATGGGAAAAGTTAAATTTTATGAAGTGACAGGAAAGAACGTTAAATTCAAATTCCCTTTATTTACGTAATAATGTACTCCAAGTGTTTTGATCTTTTCAATTCGGGTCAAATTAGTGTTAGAGTAATAAAAACTCAAGTGTAGGTATGTTCTTATAAATCCCTATTATTTTGAGGTTATTGTAGAGGATGGTAGAATAAAAGTGTATGAAAAAAAAATCGAAAAAAATAGTGTTGGAAAAAAAATGAAAAAATTTGAAAAAACATATGGGCTACCATCTTACATCTATCTTTATATTTATGTTTGTTTGTTTCAAGTTATCTAGAGTTTAGAGTGTCGAGTCTTGGCTTAGCAACGCCATTCTTCTCATGCTTGTAACATAAAGTGATTGTACAAAAGATTGCACTACCAGGCTTCGATGATGATCAAAGGTATGAGGGGTGTATGTTCCAGCCAAGACTTGCCTTTCACCTGAGAATAAGAAATATGAAACACTACGTTAAGTGATTACGCAGGGGTAGGACCCTGCGAACCACCTCCGGCGTGAGATTAAGTATGAGTTATGGTTGTATAAGTGTGTGTAAGTAAAGAGATGAGTGTGAAATGAGCATACCATAATCCATTGCCCGTCTAACCTATTTATAGTTGAATAAATAGGGTTAGGGGCACTTCTGCGCGAATGTCGGAGATCATGGGGGCGTCCAATGATTGTGGGTAACCGCTAGGGCTTAGTGACCCACGTTCTCAAGCTTGGCGGGGAAGCCAAGAAAGAGAGGGAGATCGTGGGTTTGACCAAGTCATGAGGTTCTCCTATCCATTACTCCTTCGTCAACCGTACCCCGAAGGGCTTAGGGCCTCGAATGGCGAATTCCCCTGAGGTAACCTTCGTGATAACGAATGGTTTGACGCCTATGGATATTCTGGAATCCTAACTTGGGCCTTCGAATAGAAGGGCTTCGACACGTCTCGGAGGAGTGTCCTTTGAGCTGTTCGGAGGGTACATCATCAAGCCCCCCAGTCGAAAGTGATGCATATGAGCGAAGAGGCATTGCGTTCGACTTCATGCTTCGAAAAAATACCCTCCTGCTACTAATCGTATTAGTTGGAAGATAACTATGCACCTAACTCAGCGCATTTAATGCTAATTAAACCTTTCAGCTGCCCGCTACAGGAATCACAATTCCCCACCTTACCCGGAGACCAAAAGACTATTTAAAATTTAAAAAGTGTAAACGGATAATAGTAATTATCCAGGACACGTGTGCGGTGTTTAAGAGAAGTGAAAAAGAGTATTTAAACGGGGGTGGTTGAAACCCTAGCGCATTTTACTCTCTCCGTCTCTTTCTACACGCAGTAAAATTTGATCGCCACCACTCCGAAATCAAAAGGTAAACCTTCCTCCTCACTTGTAGCTTTTTTTTTTTAAAATGGATTCCAAGTTTATCATAAAACAACAAAAATGTACATTGTCTGTGAAAGATTTACACGATCACCTAGCTGATTTTCCGATCCCATTGGAGTAAAAAATCATGTTGCCTAAGTCTAATCATGGTATAATTGATGCTCCTGAAGGTTTCATAGGGCTATACACACATGCATTTAGCCATTCCAACCTTAGGATTCCACTGCACCCACCCACTGATATTAGAGTTTATGCAATACTACAAGGTTCATATCTCTAGGTTCAACCCATTTGGTTTAGCCAAACTGACCACATTCATAGTGATGTGTAAAGCATACGGCTATGAACCAACATTAAAGGTGTTAAGGGTTTTTTGAATTTGTATCCTGGGGGAAACTGGTAACCCTGGCTAAGAGGCCTGAGGCAGATGTGCCGAACCTGTTTGGGAAAGTATACACTAACATAACAGCTTGGAAAGGCAGCTTCTTTTATGTGCAAAACACTTTTATCCCACCCAACTATCCAGAGTTGCTGAATAAGGAAAATATGTTTGATGCAAAATGGTACAATGACCCCTTGCCATATGAGGTGCGAAGGGATCCCTGCTATTAGCGTTTGGCTAGATACCCTGTTGATGTGCAAGTGTTCCCCGAGCCAATCTTATACATGGCTGGAATTGCCCAGAGCTGGGAGGGGTCTCCCAAGAAGCCTGTTATCATGTACCATGGACAAAGTATGTTTCTCTACTTCTTGTAAAGTAAGACCAATGTAGCACTGATATTTATTTATGTTTGTTTCTTTTTTGCAGAGATGTCATTCAGAAACTTTATGTACCAAGATTTGGATGAAGACTTGAGTTTCATGCCAGCGGATAAGGCCGAAGAGTCTTACGGTGCTGGCTCTCCTTCCACATCCATCAACAACAATGAGGTGGATACTCCAAAGCCGGAGCCCATTGCATCAGAACCCCCACAACTTGCGCTGGAGGGTCCTTCTCAACTTGTTGAAAATGTTGCTGACTCGGATGATCCTGCTGAGGAGGATGTCCTGGTTGTAGGTTCCACCGGGATAGCTGACAGGTTGAAAAGCTGAAAAGGAACAACTGGCAAGGCGATTAAGTCAACCAACAAAAGGAAGAATCCCCTTCCCACCTCCGGATCGAGGGCTGTGAAGCAGAAGAGTGCTGAAGGCAGAAAGTTTGTGAAGTCAGTCTTTGAGTTACCAGATGAATCAGTTGAGGTTCATGGTAAGCAGTTTTTCCTTATAAAACATGTGAATTGATAATTTTCAAAATTAACGTAGTCCTTATATATTGTATTGGTCGCAGGCCTTCCTGAAACAAAGGAGCTTCCCAATGCTTTGGCTTGCCACCGGATTGTGGATCATGTCACCCCTCCTCAATGGAAAGGTTTGATGGACAATATGTCCATTGAAAAGGTTTGTGACATGCATGACAATGGTGTAGCGAGGCAGGCGGTTTTGGACAATCATCTAAATGGCAGAACCAGAGAGTTGCTTAGGGTTGTGACCAAGGCTAGACAGGAGATGGATGTCATGTTGGAAAGGGAAAAATATAGGGATCATGAGTATGAAAAGTTGGAGGCCAAGTGTGATGAAATTGAGATGGACCTTGAGAAGAATCCTCTCGTTCAAGACATCCGTCAAAAGGTTGCAGAATTGACAACTGAAATTGTCAAACTCAAGGTAGAGGAGGGTAGGATAGTGACTCTCATTGGTCAAAATGCTGTGCTTGAAGCGAAATTTGCTAGTTTAGAGAGTGAGAGGTCTAGGCTTGGAGAGGTGGAAATAAAATTAAGGGAGGAGATTGATGGCTTGCAAATGAGATACAAGATGCTGTAAAAGGATCGTGCGGAGGTTGTGTCTAAGGTGGTGCCATATATAGCCATGGAGCTTTATCATAGTGATGAGTTGGGAGCACAAATGTGGAAGGTCATCAAATCAGCTATTTTTCATGGGAGGTGCTTAGCATTGGAGGAGGCTGCTAAAACAGGAAAACCCGTAGACCTCTCCAAAATTGAATGCTACCGCCCCACATCAAAAGCTGAGTATGATGAGGCAGGAAATGCATTTGCAACAGCAGAGTACTCCTTCCTAACTGAAGCTACCAAAGATCCTATGGCACCACTAGAAGACCTCCTTTCCAAGAAACCCCACAAGGTCAAGCCTACGACTCCTACCAAGAAGACAATATCTACCAAGCCTGTCTCCGTTCAACCATCCCCCACTCCATCCCCAAAAAATCATGAATGAAGGCTGCCATGTTGGCAGTAATTTGGTTTCGAGGGTGGCATGTACCCTTTAAAACAATTTGTGTTATTTGACAATGCTTTTCTGGTTCTCTAAACAATCTGAATATTTGTGATGTATGGCCTTGGGCCAAAGACAATTTAATTGGGGCTTAGGCTCCTCGTGCAGGTACAAGGGCACTAGCCCTTATTTTGAATGGTATAGTGTAGGGGAGATACCTCTACACACCTGGTTATGATTTATGTTTGTCTTGTGAAGTTCTCTTACGCCATTTTTCCGACGCTTAAGTTTTACATCCTAAGGTTAAACAACCTCATTGTGTGTAAATTTCAACACCAAGAATATAATGACCAAATTTGATCATTGACAGAGGGTCGCGACCCACTCTATCTCAAATCCTTTACGTAGTATGACTTTGTATGTATTTTCACAAGTGTCATAAACTACTAGGAGAGTTAATGTGAATGTTTGAGTAGGCGTAAATGATGAGGCGTATATTACCCCTTGTGCCCCTTTTATTCGACATTGAAACTCATAAACGACTTGGTTGAACAAATCTTTGTGTTTAAGAAACGAAGCAAGAGATTTGTGGGAAATGTCTTATTTATCATTGAATTGGTAGAGAGGATTACATCATTCTTGAAATGAAAACTAAGACAACTACCAATAATGTTTGCTTTCCCCTGAGAAGCTTTTAATTACAAGAATGAAAAAGTAAAAGTACTTCTTAAACATAGAACTTTCGAAGGTTCGTACCATTCCATGTCCTGTCGATGGGCAGGCTCCGTTGCCGTAGGCCTCAGCTATCATGTAAGGTCCTTCCCAAGTAGGTCCCAGCTTTCCCTGGTATTCTGCTTTGCTTGCACTGTTGAGGCGTAGCACATATTCCCTAGGCTTGAAGGTGGAAGGCCTGACCCTTTTGTTGTAATAGCCTTCGATCTTATACTTGTGCATTGCTTCTCGGATGGAGGCTATCTCTCTTCTTTCTTCTAGTAGATCCAGGTTCTCCCTGATCCTTTCATCATTTTGGGAGGCATCATACGTTGCCACACGTTCCGTGTGTACACTTAGTTCCGAAGGGATGACCGCTCCTGTTCCGTATGTTAGGTTGAAGGGGGTTTCACCATTGCTTGACTTAGGGTGTGTTCGGTGGGCCCATAGTACTTGAGCGAGTTCGTCCACCCATCCATGGTGAGTTCGTCCTAGCCTTTTCTCTATCCCCTTTACGAAATCTCTGTTGGTCACCTCCACCATACCGTTACCTTGTGGATGGTAGACAGATGTCCAAGACTGCTTTATGTTGAGTCCTTGACAGAAGTCGTAGAAGACTCCTTCAGCGAACTGCTTTCCATTGTCAGATATGATTATGTGAGGTACTCCGAATCTGCAAACAATGTGCTCCCACACAAACTTCTCGATCTGTCTCCCCGTGACGGAGGCTAAAGTTTTAGCCTCTACCCACTTAGTAAAGTAATCAATTGCTACGAGCAAGAATTTGACTCCTCCAGGAGCTACAAGCATGGGTCCAACAATATCAATGCCCCATTGGGAGAAGGGCCATGCGGATGTCACGCTTGTCATGTCCTGCTTCAGTATCTTGGAGATGTTTGAGTGTATCTGACAAGCTTCACATTTGAGAATGATTTCTGCCGCATCCCTGTGCATCGAAGGCCAATAGTAGCCCAACTTCATTATTTTCGAGACAACTGAGCGAAGTCCTGCATGGAGGCCGCAGGATCCTTCGTGGACTTTAGCGATAATGCTCATAGCCTACTTGGGTCCCACACATCTTAACCAAGGTGATAGAAATGACCTTCTATATAGGGTTTCCCCTATTAGCCGGTACTGTGGGGACTAGACCCGAATTTTCCTTGCTAGCTTGGGATCTTTAAGGAGAAGACTGCTTATCAAATATTCACTGATGGGGGTCATCCATGTCTCTCCTTCCTCATTAACCACGTCTGCAACTTCCTTGCGAATGATGGATCTTTCAGGTAAGACTTCGACAAGTACTTCTTGGGTGAGATGAGCGAAGGCCATAGAGGCTAGCTTGCTCAGTGCATCTGCCTTCTTGTTCTGATTCCTACGAACATGTTGGATGGTGTAGGAGTCGAAACTTTCCAGCATCTCCTTCATTTTTTCCAAGTATTGTTTGATGACGGGCTGCCTTGCTTCATAGGAGCCTGTCACTTGGTTCGCTACCAATTGGGAGTCTACGAAAACAGCGAGTGCTTTGACTTCCATATCTTTAGCTAGTCGGAGACCTGCTAGCAGGGCTTCGCACTCCGCTTCATTATTTGTGGCTTCGAACTCAAAACGAAGAGCATACGTATGCTCCTTCCCTTCAGGGCTGACCAACATTAGACCTACTCCAGAACCATCGGAGCTGGATGCTCCGTTTGTACAAAGTTTCCAGTCATCCTGCACTTGAGTGAGTTTAGCTTTGGGCTCTTCCTTTTCTGTGTCTGGCTCGGAAGGTGTCTTTGCCAAGAAGTCTGCGAGAATTTGCTCTTTAATAAAGTTTCGACCCTTGAACTCTATTTCGTGCTCTCCAATTTCAATAGCCCATTTTAGCCACCCTCCCAGACTTTTCAGGTTTTGACAAGATCTGTTTGAGTGGCTTGTCGGTTAAGACTGTGATCGGATGGGCTTGGAAATAGCGCCGGAGCCTCCTTGCTGTGTAGATTAGGGCTAGTATTAACTTTTCCAATGTTGGATAGTTGATCTCCGCCCCCTGCAGGACCCTGCTAACAAAGTAAATGGGGATCTGTCGTTTGTCTCGTTCTGCCATAAGGACTGCGCTAATACTCTCCATTGAGGATGCTAAGTACATGAATAACACTTCGCCTTTGATTGGGGCTGTAAGTGTTGGAAGGATTTCGATGAACTCCTTCATCTTCTGAAAGGCAGTTTCTGCATCCCGACTTCACTGAAAAGTCTTCTTATCGACGCATTCTTTGAGTGTTTTGAAGAATGGTAGGGACCTATCAGCCCCCTTCGACAAAACTTGACTTAGAGCAGCCAGCTTCCCATTCAGACTTTGCACATCTTTTAGACACTTAGGAGCTTGGAGATCTGTAATTGACTTGACCTTGGAGGGATTAGCCTTTATCCCCTGCTTAGTGATCAAATTCCCTAAGAATTTCCCCTCTTCGACACCGAAGGAGCATTTCTTAGGGTTCAGCTTCATGTTAATCGCCCGAAGCTGGTCAAAGGTTTCCTTTACATCGAGGAGTAGGTCCTCCCCCATCTTGCTTTTGATAACCATGTCGTCAACGTATGCTTCGAGATATATGCCTATTTGTTTGTTGAAGGCTTTATCTACGAGACATTGGTAAGTTTCCCATGCGTTCTTTAATCCGAAGGGCATTTTTTTTAACAGTAGATACCTTTGCTTGTGTAGAAGGCTGTCTTTTCTTCGTCCTCCTTTGCCATATGGATCTGATGATACCCTTTGTAGGCATCTAAGAAGCATTTTAGCCGGAAGCCTGCCAAGGATTCTACCTTTCAGTCAATTTCTGGTAGGGGGTAGCAATCCTTCGGACATGCTTTGTTGATGTCAGTGAAGTCAACGCACATGCGCCACCCTCCGTCGCTCTTTTTGACCAATATTGGGTTGGCTACCCAAGTTTGGTATTTAACTTCCCTTAGGATACCTGCTTGTGTGAGTTCATCAACTTCTTTGCAGGCTGCAACATTTCTTTCGGGGGCTAGGCTCCTCTTTTATGTTTTATTGGCTCAATGTGTTTGTACTCATTAAGTTTATGCTCCGTTCCGAAGGACTGTCCGTCTATCAGCAATGTTCTTGGTACCCCTGTCAAGTCAGAATACTTCCAAGCAAAAATATCAAGGTTAGTCCGCAACAGTTCCGTGAGCTTCGCCTTGAAATTTGCCGGGAGTTCTTTTCCTATTACCACCGTTTGTTCAGGGTAGCTAGGGTTAACTACGACTCGCTCCTCTGCATCTGTACAGCTTAGAATTGCTATCGGAGGCTCCTCCGATTCTTCTTTGATCCTTTTGACACCATATACACCCTTATCCGCCCCATAATTAGAATGAACAGTTCCTACCCCGAAGGGGGTTTGGAACTTAATAGCAGCATGTATGGTTTAAACAACAATGCCCATCTTTTGCATAGTTGTTCTCCCTATTAACAAGTTATAAGGAGAATCTGACCTGACTATGACGAAGGTGAGTGTCTCCGTGCGGGATAAGGGGCCTTCGCCTATGGTGATTTCCAACGGTACCTCTCCCAGGGGCCACGAGTGCTCGCCGAAGAACCCTACCAGTGGTGTTTTCGAGTCCACCCTTCGTGAGCGTATGGATGATTTGAGCTTTAGGAAACAATGCTCATAAATGATCTCGCAGGAGCTTCCACAATCCATATACGCTCGATTTACCTCCCTGTTTGAGACTCGTACCTTGATGACCACGGGGTCAGTCGAAGGTGTCTGCCCTAGGATGGAAGGGAAGGTTATTTCTCCTACGCTTCCCAGCTCCCCATCTGCTTCCTTCCGTTTCAAGGTTGGATCATTCATGTGCACCATTAGTATCGGAGTCTCTGTAGGGGTAGCCTCCTTCTTGTTCCCCTTCCATTCACCCAGTTGGGTGTCGGAGAACTTGTCTTTTCCTTTTTTGATGCCCTTAACCAGGTGTGCTAATTATCCGGATCGTACCGCCTCTTCAATCTGCTTCTTTAGCTCTCTGCAGTTGTTTGTGTCGTGTCCATGGTCTTCATGGAAATGGCAATACTTGGACATGTCCCTGGCTTTGTTTCGTGCTGTCATCCGAGGTGGTGGATCGAAGGACTTTGCGGCTTTCTCGGTAGCCAGAATCTCCCGGGGAGATTTGACCAAGTTCACCAAGAGTCCATGGTTCGAACCTTTGTTGTATGGAGTGAAGCGGTCTCTGTTCTTCTTCTTATTCTTGGATCCTTCCCAGGAGGACCCTCGAGAGAATTTGTCAGAAGCTTCCTTTTGCTCTATCAGAGCCCCGTTTGCTGCTACTTCTTTGGACTCAATCCAAGTGTAAGTCTTCTCCATCAGTGCCTTGTAAGTGGTGGGAAGATCGGTGGACAGGAATTCCACCAAGCTTCGCTTCCGAAGGCCATGTACAAAACCTGAGATCCTCTGATCTTCGTGCAAACCCAGAATTTGCAAAGTTTCATCGGTGTACCTCGTAACGAAGGCCCTTGTACTTTCGTTGTCCCTTTGCTTGATGGTGTGCACGGCTAGATGGGTCTTGGTTTACTTCTTCTGTTGGCTAAAGTGTGATCGGAACTTAGCCTTAAGGTCGTCTAGACTTACAATGCTTCCCAATTTCTATCAATTCCACCATATTCTCGCGGAGTCTCGGAGCGTGTAAGTGAACATGTGGCATGCTACGGGCATGACCCACTTTTGCATCTTGATAGCACCTTCGAAAAAGTGTAGGAAGTTATCAGGATCGCCTTTTCCATCGTAGGTGTTTGTGTGAGTAGGCATCTTTACACCGTCAAGTAGAGAGTAGTCTTCAATCCACTTCACAAAAGGCGTACAAGCTCCAGAGGCTTCAGCGTAGTATGGGTTGTATGGAGGTGAATAAACAGGTGTAGGGTTATATGGGTTAGGAAATGGCTGTGTGTAGGCAAGGTAAACAGTAGAAGGTTGGTACGAAGGTTTTACACCCATTGGTTGCGTAGGAACGTGTCCATAGGGAATTTGCTGGTAACTCTGGTTGGGGAGAGAACCATTCGAAGGGTAGGTGTTATAGGTTTGAGTAGGTAGGTAGGGATTCATTCCCGTGGGAGGTAACTGATTCATACCTGAGTATGGAGGAGGGCCTCCGACACTCAAAACATACGACGGGGGTATCGGAGCCCCCATCCCTTCTCTTCCTAAATGGGCAGCTAAGAGAGGGGGTAGGTTTACCCCTCCGTTCCCTACCGGGTTGCTTCCTCCGTTAGAGTTCTCGCTCCTTCTTTCACATTGCATTTTTTCCCTTCTTCCCGGATCTCCTCTGGGACCTTCCTCAAAACCCACGGTCCTTCCATTTGGCCTTCTGATGGAAGGAGAACCATTTCGTAGGGCCGAGCGCCCCCTGCTAACCGGTCGAGGACTCTCCTCTATTTCAATCTCTTCGTCATACTCCTCACTGGAGTATTCCAACTCTCTTCGCATTTCAGTGTTGCGAATCTGCCTCTTATGGGCCCTTAGTAAAGACTATAAGGCTTCAAAGTTTGCCTCAACGAAGGTGGGGCTAATATCTGGAATAGGGTTAGCGGATGTTGAGGCGTGATGTACGGGAGTGGTTTCTAAACGAGATCGTGTGGTGAAGGTTGAGGCCGTTATGGGGCCGAGATTATCGGTGTTGGTTGTGTTGAGAGGGACCAGGGTAGAGAAACCTGGTGGAGGTGTATCTTCTCTTCCTGGTTCCATGCCGGAAATGTAGCGTAGTCGGTTAGGGTTTTAGGACTGGGTGATTACGGGACTAATAGTAGTGGTCCCACGGATGGCGCCACTGATTGTACAAAAGATTGCACTACCAGGCTTCGATGATGATCAAAGGTATGAGGGGTGTATGTTCCAACCAAGACTTGCCTTTCACCTGAGAATAAGAAATATGAAATACTACGTTAAGTGATTACGCAGGGGTAGGACCCTGCGAACCACCTCCGGCGTGAGAGTAAGTATGAGTTATGGTTGTATAAGTGTGTGTAAGTAAAGAGATGAGTGTGAAATGAGCATACCATAATCCATTGCCCGTCCAACCTATTTATAGTGGAATAAATAGGGTTAGGGGCACTTCTGCGCGAATGTCGGAGATCATGGGGGCATCCCATGATTGTGGGTAACCGCTAGGGCTTAGTGACCCACGTTCTTAAGCTTGGCGGGGAAGCCAGGAAAGAGAGGGAGATCATGGGTTTGACCAAGTCAGGAGGTTCTCCTATCCATTACTCCTTCGTCAACCGTACCCCGAAGGGCTTAGTGCCTCGAATGGCGAATTCCCCCTGAGGTAACCTTTGTGCTAACGAATGGTTTGACGCCTATGGATATTATGGAATCCTAACTTGGGCCTTCGAATAGAAGGGCTTCGACACGTCTCAGAGGAGTGTCCTTCGAGCTGTTCGGAGGGTACATCATCATAAAGATTTTTGACTTGCCACCACTAAATCGCCTATCCAACCAAACCCTTTGTTTCCATACCGTAAGTGATCTGCGCAAAACCGTCAAGTCTAATCACACGAACTGGCCACTTGTGAATGACCAGCCGTAACAGACTTAAAACAGCTTAAGCACAGATGCAATGAAGATCTGAGGAGTATAGTGTTTCCCCGGGTCGTTATGTCCCAGCGAGTTGTGCAATGGATTATCAAACGTTTAGTGATCGGGAGATTTGAACGGAAAAGGAGATTGTGAATAGATTATAACTAAGGAAAAAGCCAACAAATTACAACGGCTTAAATGCAAATTAGATGAAATTAAATAGATTAAAAATATTAAATAAACGCTATCACTATTTTTACAAAATGATGTTTTTGTGATTTTATAAAACAAAATGACTTAAATAAACTATTTTAACTAAAACGTAAACTTAAAATATCTAAAAACGTGGCCCAAAATGAAAACGTACGTTATGTATAAAAACTACGCGAGTGCGCAAGGAAAAACGTAAAATTTGTGAAATAAAAGTCCTACGAATGTAAAAACAATTTTCTCACGTACTACATGACAAAAGAAATTTTTAGGAAAAAGCCGGGTATTTTTTCGACTCTTAAATTATTTTCTACGAATTAAAAACTAAATTAAACTAATTAATTAATTAAAAATATTAAATATTTTTAGAAAAATCTGAAAAAATTATAAAAAAAAAACTTTAACTTAAACTGAATTGAAGAAAAATAAAAAGCCCTACACTACTTTTGAAATAAGCTGTAAAAAAAATCCTAATAAGATTAAAGGCTTAAACTACTAAATGTGTATAAATAATTAACAAAGGGAAATCTAACACAAGACACTTACTAGTGCAGATGGAAAGGGAGTGTCTGCTGTGTCTCTGCAACAGGGCGTGAGGTCGTGGGTTCAAGTCCCACTGCCCACGTTTTTGGTACTTATTTATTTTATTTAATTTATTCTTTTAAAAACTAATCTAAGTACTAACTCAAGTATTTCTAACACAAATTTGACTTGAAAAAAAGACCACAACAAGCTGTAACAGCTTACTCTATCAGCAAATCCACAAGGGACTATTTGGTTGTGCAGCAAAAAGGACATTGCCCAAAGGGGGCTGTTTGGTACAGGTGCAGCTAAGGGGCTGTTTGGGACAGCGGTTACCAAGGGAATTCCGAGCTATAACAGACCGTCAAAAAATACAAACAAGCTAAAAACTAAGTGCCATAATCCTAAAACAGCAACTAAGGGACAACGGCACCCTAATAAGCAATAGCTAAGCACTTCAAAAGCAAATAGGAAAGTAAAAAGAAGGGGCAAGCTGCTGTTTGGAACAGGAACAGAAACAAACACACCTTTTGCTAATCTTGTAAGCTAACATAACCGAAAAGACTAATGAAGATTAGGAGATCAGTTGGCTACCAGGGAATCTTAAAAACTAAGATATGTTTGAAAAGAAAACTGGAAGTGTCCTAATAAGCACTAATGAAAAAAAACTAATAAGCACAATCCTAAAGTTACTAACTACACTATATTAAAACAACTTAGTAATTTCCTAGATAAGCTACATAAGCAAAAGAAAAAAAAACTATAAACCTACTGATGTGTTGCTGAAGTAAAACAGTCCAAGAGGGGGCGTTATAGAACTAAATTAAAAGCTATAGGATGAATAAGCTAGTATCTAACAAGCATAAAACAGCATTCTACATAAGATAAAGAGCATCTAGGAACAAAATTGAAGCAATAAGGAGCTTGTATGAGCTAATTAGAAACTGAGCAAAAAGAGCAGTTGGACTGCTGGGAGTCTGCTGCTGTACCAGTTAGCAAGATAGTCCAAATGGATCAATTGGGTGCTTATTTGAGATAAGCTAGAGTGTGAATAAGATTCTGAGCTTCTGGCCACTAGGAATCCACCTAGCTAGCTGTAGTTTGCCCCCATATCTAGCTTTTGTGGAGCCACTTCAAGCTTGATAGGAGCTTATAATGGGAGCAACTAGAGTGGCTGTTAGGCACTTTTAAGAACTGTGACAGCAAGCAAAGAAGTATGTAGCAGATTTCGCGAACAAATTCAGCTAACTAAAGCTTATCCTAGGTACGATTAAGCTAAACACTGATGAAGTTGGGTATGTGAAGATCTTAAAGAACACATTTGTGAAAGGTTTTGACTAAAAAATGAGCTATTGAGAGGCTTGTAAACATTGGCCTATGGGACAGAATTGGACATTACTCTAAAAATTTGCAAAACACTTAAAACAGCTTGTGAGGCTTACATGCTCTTTAATAAACTAACTGAAGACCCAGTAAAATGATCTTGACATTCAAAATGGGTAAAAATCTAGTATTTGACCCACAACACTAGCAGTTCCAAACAGTGCCTTAGGGGTAGAAAACTGTGAAGCTGCTTCTAAAAAATGGTTTGAGACTTTGGGAATTTTTTTTTTTTTTTTTTTTTTTTTTTTTTGTTAAAAACTGATTTAACAATTTCAACTAAAGCTTACAAGAGCTTCAAACAACTCAAGCACAACCTTAAACAACTATGGCAGATTGAAATAGCATGAATGAAAATTTAGACTACATAAACTTAAAATGGAATTTAAAAGAAACTGAATTTGCATAAAACTGAAATTAACGATTACATTTAAATTAAAATGACAAATAAAAATGAAAATGGGACTAGAACTTGACTTTCTGGACTAAACTAAGAACTACATTAAAACTAAAAGAAAGAAACTAACTACTAAAGACTAACTACTACCCTCAATCTTCTCTCTTCCTTCTCTTTTATAGCTCCCCAAGCTTCTCTCTCTCATCTTTGATTAATCCCACTTCTGTTTTCAACCATTGGATGACTTAAGGCAATCTTGGCCTTTGATTAACTTTTTGGCGGGAAATGTTTTTTAACAGTTTGTGGGGATTGAGTGTGAAGAGGGGAAGTAATCAATGCTATTTGGAGGGATGTGTTTGGAGTGATAAGGCTGGTGGGATATGAGTTGGAGTTGTGTGTTGCAGGAAAGGTGATGATGGAGGGGGGAAGAGTAAAACCCGTGACTGGTTTATTATTTAAAATGGTGGGTGGCGGGTTGGTTAATAACAAAAGGGTTGGGTCAGGTTTGGAGGTGGACTGGGTTGGGTTTTAGTTGGGCCAAGGATTAGAATTTGAACCCATTTGAAACATTAAGGACTAAACATGCCAAACTGAAACTCCAGGGACCAAACTGAAAATTATGAAGATGTAATCAAAGGGTTGGATTTGCCAAACTTAAATAATCCAAGGGTTAATTTTTGACACTTTTGAAATTTCCAAGGACTAGATTTGACCAATTTTGGATTTTCAGGGACTAAACTGTAATTTTCTCAAAACTTTTAGATTTTCCACCAAAGGACTAAATATGACAATTTATGATTTTAAAAAAGACCTTTGGTGACTTTTCTTTTGAAATTTTGGCTCAGGGACTATTTTTGACAATTTTATAAACTTGGGGGACTGAAACTGCCAATTATGCAAACTTTGCTCATTTTTCATCTGATTTTAAACATTTTGCATCTGAAACATATAAAATGTAATTTTGAGATATTTTCAGTATTTTGATGCATTTCTGAGCATTTTTAAACGTTTTGCAGTTCAGATTTGACTAAAAATGATGAGTATTTACACACTCATCAATCCCCCACACTAAACTATTGCTAGTCCCTAGCAATATTTTGAGAAAAACTTAATGGATTTGAATCTCTTTACCAAAAGCCATTACTTCTGGAGTAGTCAAATGTTTCAGTTCAAGTAAGAACCATGGTACACCGATAACCATGTGATTTTGAGCAAACCACCAGCTTTCAACGGATTTGATTTTGTCTTTACCAGAAGCCGTACCCTTCTGGACTAGCCAACTCTTAGATAAATTATCAACATTATCTTTGGTGAGCTGATTACCAATTATGGTTTTTCCACTGCCTTTACCACAAGCCATAATCTTGCGGGCTAGCCAACTCTTCACTTTTTAGGATATGGCAAGTCGAATACCATACAATTTTGGGCAAATTGCAAGCCGTCAACGGATTTGAGATATCTTTACCAAGAGCCGTTTGCTCCTGGATTAGCCAATCCTTTTGTCTTACAGACATGGCGGACTGATAACCAGATGAGAAAGTGTAGAACACTTACTCCAAAAAAAAATATTTTGGCCAAAAACGGGGGAATTGGTATAATTACATGATAAAATTCGTGAGAATTCCCCCATACACTTAGAAATGAATATTGCCCTCAATATTCAAAGTACCGGCGGTTATGCCGAAACAAAGAACGTAAAAGGGAAATACTACGGCCATTATTTAGAATGATTTTTATTTTTTTTTATTTATTCTTTTTTTTTTTTAACATGTGGGGCATCACCCCCACACTTAGGTGGTAGAAAGGGGGTAAGAAGACAGAAATATGGGTGAAAACCCATATGGTGTGTGCTACTGTTTTTGATTTCCGAGTCGCTAGCTTGACTCGACCCCGAATTCATTAGTTCATGGGGAAGCAAAGTGGAAGAAACAATCTCCATCGGACTTTCATTCAAGATGTTTGGATAAACATTGAAGTACGTGAAAGTTCCACACCGATGAGATATACATAGAACCGGCTCAAAAATGATAATTGAAAATGCCGGGATCAAAGATAGTGTCCTCACTCCCGAAGGAGTGAAGAAGAGAGGAAGTCACCGAGTAGGTGAAGAAAAGAAAGAAAATCATGATAACAATCATGACTAGATCTTCTTCCTCGGGATTAAGTGCAGTTGCACTTATTTGGATTTTATTGGTTGAGCTCTTAGGGTTGGAAGGCATCTCGGGATGGAGGGTGGGAAGATTTGTCATAACTATGCAAATTGAGATTCTCTCCCCCCGATCATGATTTTTGCCATCCACGCAATCATACTCCAGCGGAGATATGATATGAGTGAGTTCACCGGCGAACTCCTCATGAAGAATATACGGAGGTGGGACATGTGCGGTACTTCGTGGGCTATAAATATGCACCTCGTCCATTATAGTCTCCGTGTCAGACTCATCACTATCAAAGATTGGATTAACTGAATTTAGAGTAAATTCAGAACCGAATTCGAATAAGGGATTAGTGATAGTCGTATTAATTGTTGTGGAAACAACATGGTCAACATCCTCTTCTAAGTTGACGATCTCGGAATGCGGAAGTGATGCATCAATAAATTCTATGTCTTTAGAATATAAAGAATCGGCATCACTATAATCATTGTCAAAATCTGAGAAAGTCTCAACAAGATCATTTGTAAGAGGAGAAGACACATCACACTCATGGTCAAGAATTCCCTCAGACTCACTTGGGATTGGGACAAGGTCCTCAACACTAGACTTTATGAATTCGTCCGATTCCTTTTCAGGAACAGTGTCAAGATGCTCGTCCCCCATGTTCAGAGAGTGAGTGGGAGCTTTGGGTGTGATAGCAGTTGTTTGAGATGGAATCTCAACTGCTGGGATATGAATTGACTGAGGGAGTTGAGAAATAATATTCTTAAAAGGAATACTCTCCTCGTCATCATCATACATAGCTACCTTAAGAAATTGGGAACGCCTTAGAGCTGCTTGCTCTAGGACTAATAATTCTTCCCTAGATTTGCGAGCCTCTCGTTCTTCGGCTAGCAATTCTCCCATGGTCTTTTCACCACTCACTTGATTCTTAAAGTTTTGAATCATATCATTAAGTGTTTTCATTGCGGTTTCAAAATCTTGGGAAATTTCTTTAGGCAACGGCTCAGGTGGAGTTTGAACCGTATGGTGCTGTGGAGGTTGGAAATTGTCAAAACCGGAAGTATAGTAATTTTGATTCCATGGTTGACATTGAAGATTATCGTGAGGACCTCCACAATTTGTGCAAGAAAAATTCGGTACATTCTGAAACGATGTGTCATTAAAACTTTGATAGCACGGTTCTTGCTCAAATGAATACTGAGGAGTGTGGCTAAAATCGTTTTGAGGATGATTGGAAAAGTTCGGATAAGTGCATGAGTTTTCAGCTTCCGAAGCACAAAACGAACAAAATCCTTCCGTAAGATAATTTCCACACCTCTCGCAAGAACATTGTTGACATCGAAAATCAACTAACGGATCCCCACAACCATAGCAATACTGCTGATTGAACGAAAAATTTTGGGGTTGGGGTGGGTAGTCGGAGAAGTTTTTCGGCTCATTGAAAGAATTTTGATCATAAGAACATGAATTCCTCGAACCGCAAAACAAACAACTTCCGTTATGAATGTCATTACCGCACCGTTCGCACGTACACCAACGACACGGTAAACCGAAAAGCGGTTCTCCACAACCGACACAAGGAATCGATGATTCCATCAGAATAGAAGAAGTTAGAATCAAATGGATAGAGGGTAAAGAGATAAAGAATCAAATAGGGTTAGAGGGTAAAGACGAATATTTTTGGATTTTTGGATAGACATGATGCAAAAACAAAGACTAAAATCTTTTTGGATTTTTGATTTTTAAAAGAAAATATAAACATATACAGATGGTATAAACAAGGAGTGAATATCCAAATCACTAATCTGCTAGACGGAAGATAATCAGCACAGCTCCCCGGCAGCGGCGCCAAAAATTTGATCTGCGCAAAACCGTCAAGTCTAATCACACGAACTGGCCACTTGTGAATGACCAGCCGTAACAGACTTAAAACAGCTTAAGCACAGATGCAATGAAGATCTGAGGAGTATAGTGTTTCCCCGGGTCGTTATGTCCCAGCGAGTTGTGCAATGGATTATCAAACGTTTAGTGATCGGGAGATTTGAACGGAAAAGGAGATTGTGAATAGATTATAACTAAGGAAAAAGCCAACAAATTACAACGGCTTAAATGCAAATTAGAGGAAATTAAATAGATTAAAAATATTAAATAAACGCTATCACTATTTTTACAAAATGATGTTTTTGTGATTTTATAAAACAAAATGACTTAAATAAACTATTTTAACTAAAACGTAAACTTAAAATATCTAAAAACGTGGCCCAAAATGAAAACGTACGTTATGTATAAAAACTACGCGAGTGCGCAAGGAAAAACGTAAAATTTGTGAAATAAAAGTCCTACGAATGTAAAAACAATTTTCTCACGTACTACATGACAAAAGAAATTTTTAGGAAAAAGCCGGGTATTTTTTCGACTCTTAAATTATTTTCTACGAATTAAAAACTAAATTAAACTAATTAATTAATTAAAAATATTAAATATTTTTAGAAAAATCTGAAAAAATTATAAAAAAAAAACTTTAACTTAAACTGAATTGAAGAAAAATAAAAAGCCCTACACTACTTTTGAAATAAGCTGTAAAAAAAATCCTAATAAGATTAAAGGCTTAAACTACTAAATGTGTATAAATAATTAACAAAGGGAAATCTAACACAAGACACTTACTAGTGCAGATGGAAAGGGAGTGTCTGCTGTGTCTCTGCAACAGGGCGTGAGGTCGTGGGTTCAAGTCCCACTGCCCACGTTTTTGGTACTTATTTATTTTATTTAATTTATTCTTTTAAAAACTAATCTAAGTACTAACTCAAGTATTTCTAACACAAATTTGACTTGAAAAAAAGACCACAACAAGCTGTGCCAAAAATTTGATCTGCGCAAAACCGTCAAGTCTAATCACACGAACTGGCCACTTGTGAATGACCAGCCGTAACAGACTTAAAACAGCTTAAGCACAGATGCAATGAAGATCTGAGGAGTATAGTGTTTCCCCGGGTCGTTATGTCCCAGCGAGTTGTGCAATGGATTATCAAACGTTTAGTGATCGGGAGATTTGAACGGAAAAGGAGATTGTGAATAGATTATAACTAAGGAAAAAGCCAACAAATTACAACGGCTTAAATGCAAATTAGAGGAAATTAAATAGATTAAAAATATTAAATAAACGCTATCACTATTTTTACAAAATGATGTTTTTGTGATTTTATAAAACAAAATGACTTAAATAAACTATTTTAACTAAAACGTAAACTTAAAATATCTAAAAACGTGGCCCAAAATGAAAACGTACGTTATGTATAAAAACTACGCGAGTGCGCAAGGAAAAACGTAAAATTTGTGAAATAAAAGTCCTACGAATGTAAAAACAATTTTCTCACGTACTACATGACAAAAGAAATTTTTAGGAAAAAGCCGGGTATTTTTTCGACTCTTAAATTATTTTCTACGAATTAAAAACTAAATTAAACTAATTAATTAATTAAAAATATTAAATATTTTTAGAAAAATCTGAAAAAATTATAAAAAAAAAACTTTAACTTAAACTGAATTGAAGAAAAATAAAAAGCCCTACACTACTTTTGAAATAAGCTGTAAAAAAAATTCTAATAAGATTAAAGGCTTAAACTACTAAATGTGTATAAATAATTAACAAAGGGAAATCTAACACAAGACACTTACTAGTGCAGATGGAAAGGGAGTGTCTGCTGTGTCTCTGCAACAGGGCGTGAGGTCGTGGGTTCAAGTCCCACTGCCCACGTTTTTGGTACTTATTTATTTTATTTAATTTATTCTTTTAAAAACTAATCTAAGTACTAACTCAAGTATTTCTAACACAAATTTGACTTGAAAAAAAGACCACAACAAGCTGTAACAGCTTACTCTATCAGCAAATCCACAAGGGACTGTTTGGTTGTGCAGCAAAAAGGACATTGCCCAAAGGGGCTGTTTGGTACAGGTGCAGCTAAGGGGCTGTTTGGGACAGCGGTTACCAAGGGAATTCCGAGCTATAACAGACCGTCAAAAAATACAAACAAGCTAAAAACTAAGTGCCATAATCCTAAAACAGCAACTAAGGGACAACGGCACCCTAATAAGCAATAGCTAAGCACTTCAAAAGCAAATAGGAAAGTAAAAAGAAGGGGCAAGCTGCTGTTTGGAACAGGAACAGAAACAAACACACCTTTTGCTAATCTTGTAAGCTAACATAACCGAAAAGACTAATGAAGATTAGGAGATCAGTTGGCTACCAGGGAATCTTAAAAACTAAGATATGTTTGAAAAGAAAACTGGAAGTATCCTAATAAGCACTAATGAAAAAAAACTAATAAGCACAATCCTAAAGTTACTAACTACACTATATTAAAACAACTTAGTAATTTCCTAGATAAGCTACATAAGCAAAAGAAAAAAAAACTATAAACCTACTGATGTGTTGCTGAAGTAAAACAGTCCAAGAGGGGGCGTTATAGAACTAAATTAAAAGCTATAGGATGAATAAGCTAGTATCTAATAAGCATAAAACAGCATTCTACATAAGATAAAGAGCATCTAGGAACAAAATTGAAGCAATAAGGAGCTTGTATGAGCTAATTAGAAACTGAGCAAAAAGAGCAGTTGGACTGCTGGGAGTCTGCTGCTGTACCAGTTAGCAAGATAGTCCAAATGGATCAATTGGGTGCTTATTTGAGATAAGCTAGAGTGTGAATAAGATTCTGAGCTTCTGGCCACTAGGAATCCACCTAGCTAGCTGTAGTTTGCCCCCATATCTAGCTTCTGTGGAGCCACTTCAAGCTTGATAGGAGCTTATAATGGGAGCAACTAGAGTGGCTGTTAGGCACTTTTAAGAACTGTGACAGCAAGCAAAGAAGTATGTAGCAGATTTCGCGAACAAATTCAGCTAACTAAAGCTTATCCTAGGTACGATTAAGCTAAACACTGATGAAGTTGGGTATGTGAAGATCTTAAAGAACACATTTGTGAAAGGTTTTGACTAAAAAATGAGCTATTGAGAGGCTTGTAAACATTGGCCTATGGGACAGAATTGGACATTACTCTAAAAATTTGCAAAACACTTAAAACAGCTTGTGAGGCTTACATGCTCTTTAATAAACTAACTGAAGACCCAGTAAAATGATCTTGACATTCAAAATGGGTAAAAATCTAGTATTTGACCCACAACACTAGCAGTTCCAAACAGTGCCTTAGGGGTAGAAAACTGTGAAGCTGCTTCTAAAAAATGGTTTGAGACTTTGGGAATTTTTTTTTTTTTTTTTTTTTTTTTTGTTAAAAACTGATTTAACAATTTCAACTAAAGCTTACAAGAGCTTCAAACAACTCAAGCACAACCTTAAACAACTATGGCAGATTGAAATAGCATGAATGAAAATTTAGACTACATAAACTTAAAATGGAATTTAAAAGAAACTGAATTTGCATAAAACTGAAATTAACGATTACATTTAAATTAAAATGACAAATAAAAATGAAAATGGGACTAGAACTTGACTTTCTGGACTAAACTAAGAACTACATTAAAACTAAAAGAAAGAAACTAACTACTAAAGACTAACTACTACCCTCAATCTTCTCTCTTCCTTCTCTTTTATAGCTCCCCAAGCTTCTCTCTCTCATCTCTGATTAATCCCACTTCTGTTTTCAACCATTGGATGACTTAAGGCAATCTTGGCCTTTGATTAACTTTTTGGCGGGAAATGTTTTTTAACAGTTTGTGGGGATTGAGTGTGAAGAGGGGAAGTAATCAATGCTATTTGGAGGGATGTGTTTGGAGTGATAAGGCTGGTGGGATATGAGTTGGAGTTGTGTGTTGCAGGAAAGGTGATGATGGAGGGGGGAAGAGTAAAACCCGTGACTGGTTTATTATTTAAAATGGTGGGTGGCGGGTTGGTTAATAACAAAAGGGTTGGGTCGGGTTTGGAGGTGGACTGGGTTGGGTTTTAGTTGGGCCAAGGATTAGAATTTGAACCCATTTGAAACATTAAGGACTAAACATGCCAAACTGAAACTCCAGGGACCAAACTGAAAATTATGAAGATGTAATCAAAGGGTTGGATTTGCCAAACTTAAATAATCCAAGGGTTAATTTTTGACACTTTTGAAATTTCCAAGGACTAGATTTGACCAATTTTGGATTTTCAGGGACTAAACTGTAATTTTCTCAAAACTTTTAGATTTTCCACCAAAGGACTAAATATGACAATTTATGATTTTAAAAAAGACCTTTGGTGACTTTTCTTTTGAAATTTTGGCTCAGGGACTATTTTTGACAATTTTATAAACTTGGGGGACTGAAACTGCCAATTATGCAAACTTTGCTCATTTTTCATCTGATTTTAAACATTTTGCATCTGAAACATATAAAATGTAATTTTGAGATATTTTCAGTATTTTGATGCATTTCTGAGCATTTTTAAACGTTTTGCAGTTCAGATTTGAATAAAAATGATGAGTATTTACACACTCATCAGTAAGCCTAACATTACAACCCTTTAAAATACCTCTTAGATAGTTTTTCTTAGGTGCATACGCCAAAGCGATGGAGGTTTGATCTAGTCTCAAGCCTATGGTAATCAATGTACTATGACCGGTTAATGAGTGTTTATCTTCCATTTCCAATTTGACATATTTTATATACACCCGAGAGATGAGAGTATCCAAACACCACTTGTGAGGTACCAGTATGTAATTTCTGTGCTTGTTATGACTTTTGCGGGGCTTATACTTGTTGTGAATTGTTCTAAACTAATGCTTCATGACCCCTAATTTATAAATTGATTGGCCAAAAGCACATTTGCTTGAGGACAAGCAAATACCAAGTGTAGGGATATTTGATAAGGATTTATAAGGTACACTTTTAAGGGGTCATTTAAGCCCTTAATCAACCACTTTTATATCTGTTACTGCTTAATTTCGTTCCTTTTCACTTTTAGGTCTCTTGAAGGCAAAATGCTGGAATGACACTTATTTGGACGAAAAGGCGTGAATATGTGAAGAAAATAGCCAAAGTCAAGATCGAGACACTCAAGCTGCTGGAAACGCACCTGACGGCGTCACAGATAAAGGGTGACGACGTCCCTATAATTGCGACGGCTCGGAAGTGAAATTGCTATTTTGTACCTGACGGCGTCAGGCTTTAAAGAGTAGGGCGTCACAACTCAGACGGCCTAGATTCAGATTCCGACGGCATCAGAAGATGAAGCCGACGGCATTACAACCACAAGGTGACACCGTCACAAAGTTGACTTGGTCAAGACGAAACCCTAATGGCGGCGATCCGACGGCGTCACAATTAAAGAGTGACATCGTCGCAGTTGTAACTCTATATATAGAATTCGAATTTTCAGACTTTAGAGGGGTAGAATTGTGGAGTAAAACCTAATAACGATGTTTGGATGTCTTGGGCAGTATCTTAGGGTTCTCATACCCTATTTTACAACAAGATAAGTAATTTACTTCATAGATTTAATTATGTCTTCAATTGTATGTGTGTATGCTTGCATGTTCACCATGTCCGGCTAATTTACTTGTGTGTTTGCTTAGATCTATGAAACCTAGGTATTGAATATTGATTGGTTGTCTCTTATCTTAATTGTAATTGGCCTAGGATTGCAATAGGCCATCATTGTGTTTTTAATGCTTGAGTAATCTTTGTGAACATTAGTTTATAATCGCCTAGAGTTGTTGTAGGCTAAAAATCCAAAGATAACCTTAGAGTTAGTTTATGAATCCTAGAGATTTTGTAGGCAATAACCTTAAGGTAGTCTCAAAGAGTTAGGGAAGAAAGCATACCCTACGACCTTAGAAGACACAACACGTTAAGAATAAGGACGTGACAATTCAACCATCAATAGGAGATAACTAGGGAGTAATAGCATCTAGGTAAACACATCTTTAATCATCATACGAGCACACATCAATTAGACATAAACTACCCCTTAGATTAGTTAATTAGAATTGATAATAGTAGAGTAATCGGTAGAAATACCCCCCCCCCCCCAAATCCAATACCCCGAGATTTGTAATTTCAATTTTCTAAAAAATATAAAAAAGATAAAAAATAATCTTCCTCAATCACAACCTTAGCATAGTAATTTCTCACTAGCATTCCTATTCCCCTAGAGAACGATATCAATCCCGAGGCTTACCCTAATACTACACTACAACGATTAGGTTCACTGCCTAGGTGGTTGAAAAACTTGCTCAAAGAAAAAGAAGTTTCCTTTGACACCGAACGCGCGTTATGCGCGTATCAACGACACTTGTAAAGTAGATCGTTGTATCTATCCCAAGCTTGATACAACGTTTCGTCATCTCCTTGCTTAAAATTTTGGATCTTCAAGAGTTGATTTGATATTTTCGAAGGAGGACAATATCTTTGAATGAAATGTTTCTTTAGGAGAGCCCATGTATCAACTGCCCCGGTGGGCAATCTATCGATCCATCTTCTTGCTGCCCCAGTAAGTGTTATGGGGAAAACTCAGAGCATAATCGCGTCATGAGAAACACCAGGTATGTTGAAAAGGCTTGTGATGTACAAGACGTTTTCAACGTGTTCATAAGCATCTTCATTTCTGTTTCCCGAGAAAGGGTTAGCACGTAGCTCCCTCATAAACTGCTCCTTGATCTCAAACGGACTTCAGCTCCAATAGCCGGCCTAACGAGCCCCGGCCCTTGTTCATCCCTAGTCATGGCCAAATATTCTTCCAGAGTGAGGTCATCAATGTTCACAACTTCCATGGTACCTGAACCTTAAAAAAAATCGTGAGAAAACAGAAAAATTAAATTAAAACAAAAATAAAAGACTTCATAAAAATCCTAATATAACTATTCGGCAACGGCGCCAAAAACTTGATGCAGGATTACTGACTAGGATTTACATTTATAGTAACTCGTCTACCTATGGCCTACCTAATTGATAACGCTACACGCGTCGTTCGGGGTCAAGGAAACTTCCTTTTCTTCGAGCAAGTTTTATAACACCCTAGGCAGTGAACCTAATCGTTGTAGTGTAGTAATTAGGGTAAGCCACGGGTATTGATATCGTTCTCTAGGGGAATAGGAATGCTAGTAAGGAGTTACTACGCTAAGGTTAAGATTGAGGAAGATTATTTTTTTATCTTTTTATATTTTATGAAAATGGAAAGGTACGAATCTCGGGTATTGGAATTGGGGGTTTGGTATTTCTACCGATTACTCTACTATTATCTAATTATCTAAACTAAGGTTGTGGGAGTCTATGTCTAATTAATGTGTGCTCGTATGATAGTTTAAAGATGTGTTTACTAAGTTTGTATTACTCCTTAATTATCTCCTATTGATGGTTGAGTGTCACGTCTTATTCCTAGTTGCGTTGTGTGTCTAAAGTTGTAGGGTATGCGTTTCTCCCTAACTCTTTGAACTTACCAAAGGGTCTTGTCTACAAACCCACTAGGGATTATAAACTCCTACTCTAAGGCGCTCTTTGGATGGTTTAGCCTACAACTACTCAGGTAATTATATTCTAAGGTTCACAAAGATGAATCAAGCATTAAGTACACAACGAATGACCTATCGCATTACTAGATCATTAATCAACTAAGATAAGAAACAACCAATCAATATTCAATAATTAAGTTTCATACTTCCTAAGCAAACACACAAATAAATTAGCCGGACATGGAAAACATGCAAGCATACACACAAATAATCAAAGACATAATTGAATTAATGAAGTAAAGACTTATCTTGATGTAAGATAGGGTTTAAAACCCTAAAATACTGTACAAGACACCTTAGGTTCGGTTTTAGGTTTTTACTCCAAGACTCTCCACACAAAGACTGAAAAATTCGGATTCTATATATAAGATTACAATTGCGACGGCGTCACCTTATGTTTAGTGACGCCGTCGTGTCGCCGTCATTAGGGTTTCGTCTTGGCCACGTTAACCTTGCGACGGCGTCACCTTATGTCCGTGATGCCGTCCTCTTCAGCTTCTGACGTCGTCTGGATTGCATCTAGGCCGTCTGAGTAGCGACGGCCTACTCTTTCACAACTAGACGCCGTCTCTTGAAAATACGAGTTTTGGGTTCTGGCCCGTCACAATAATTTTGGGACGGCGTCACAATGTAGCACCTGACGCCGTCGCCTTCTACTTTCAGCAACTGTGAGTGTCTCGATTTTGACTTTGGCCATTTTCTTCATATATTCGCGCCTTTTCGTCCAAATAAGTGTCATTCCAGCATTTTGCCTTCACGAGACCTAAAAAGTGAAAAGGAACTATATTAAGCAATAACGGATACAAAAGTGATCAAATAAGGACTTAAACGACCCCTCAAAATGGTACCTTTTAAAACCTTATCAAATATCCCTACACTTGTTATTTGCTTGTCCTCAAGCAAATGTGCTTTTAGCCAATTAATTTATAAGTTAGGGGTCATGAAGCATTAATTCAAAACGGTCCACAACACATATAAGCCCCGCAAAAGTCATAACAAGCACGGAAATTACATACTAGCACCTCACATGGGGTGTTTGGATACTCACATCTCTCTCGGGTGTATATATGAAATATAACAATATAGGAAATGGAAGATAAACACTCATTAACCGGTCCTAGTACATAGATTACCATAGGCTTGAGAATAGATCAAACCTCCATCGCTTTGGCGTAAGTACCTAGGAAAGACTATCAAAGAGGTCTTTTAAAGGGTTGTAATGTTAGGCTTACGGTAGGGAAATAAGGGTTTGGTGGGATAGGCTATTTAGTGGTGGCAAGTCAAAAATCTTTATGTTAACTGCATATGAAGAATGGCGTTGCTAAGCCAATACTCGACACTCTAAACTCTAGATAACTGAAATAAATAAACATAAATTTAAAGATAGATGTAGGATGGTAGCCCGTATGTTTTTTATTTTTTTTTTTTTTTTTTTATTTTTTTTTTATTTCATACACTTTTACTCTACCATCCTCTACGATAACATCAAAATACTAGGGATTTACATGCATATCCCTACACTTGAGTTTTTATTACTCTAACACTAATTTGACCCGAATTGAAAAGATCAAAACACTTGGGGTACATTATTACGCAACAAAGGGAATTTGAATTTAACGTTCCCTTCCCGTCATTTCATAAACTTTAACTTTTCCCATGAATCCCAATCGTCCCAAAACTGTATACAAAGGATATGACTCGACTTAGCAACTTATGCAAGCAACTAGATAATTGAACTATGGGTTTAGGGTGATAACAAACATTTGCACTAAAAGTGAGTGCATAAGGGGTAGGCTAAGGCGATTTGGGTGTATATTTGGGGGTGGGGTGTAAACAATGCTCTTCATTGATATTCCGGAAAAACCGAAACATCACGAGAACCGCGAAAAGGATAGGCTCTGAGGGGTTAACTAGGGGTATCGTGTACTAAAAATGAGTACAACGCAAAGGGTGTGGGGGAATTACTCAACCGAAGTGGAAGAAGTAATTATATTACAGGTATCAAACAAGGGTTATCCTAATGCCTCTTATCATTTAGTTATTCCTAACTACACAAGTGTAGCCTCACTTGCGATCTCGGAATGCATCACAAAACAAGTTCTAGAATCTAATATACTACCGGTTCACACTCTAAGCATTAAAGATGAATGCTTTAATTCCTACTAATCTAAGGGCGATCCTCACATTTTGGTGGAATTTAGGTGGTAAAGGGTTTTGTGCTAGTCATGCAACTTCCTATCCATGAGACGCTTTTGTTAAGACTAATGGCCCACTCTTATATGTCATGAAAAATTTTAAATTTGGTGCCAAAATTACCCTAACCGACATTTTCTCATGGTTTATTACACAATCACAATTGGACAAAGCAAATAGTCAAGGATAAGTATAGTTTCAAAGTTCCCGTTTTATTTTCCCTCCCTACACTTAAACTGAACATTGTCCCCAATGTTCCCCAAAAGTATCAAAGTTATGATAATAGAAGGTAATTAAAAACGAAAGAAACTAATACTCCCCTGATTAGCTCGGTAGGATCCGTGTAAAGTGGTGGTTAAATCTTTTCCAAGAAGAATTATTGCGTGAAAAGCTCCTTCCAATCTTATGTAACTTCTTCTTGACAAACTAAACCTGCACACTTGAAGAAAACAAACGAAACCTTCGCGTAAAATCGGCGGTAATAATATATATAAGACTCGATTTAAACTAGGATATAATGCTTGTGGAATGGATGTTTACAGAATTTCTAAGAAAATTAAGACCTGGAAAATTCCAAAAATTTATAAGTAGCTCAGAAAACGAGAAAAAGTAATCTGATGTTTTTAATCCTTCCTGACGCCGTCAGGTTGCAATCCTGACGCCGTCAGGTTATCCTGACAAAAACTGGTCTGCGATTTTCTGGAAAAAATTCTGGAAAATTTTACATCTTTAGAATCTGGAAAAATTTCTGCAAAACATCCATTATGACTCGATACAAGCATTTGACTCGAACAAACAAACATAAATATCTTTTAGTTAATTGTTATTCTCATGTTTACGTTTCTTTTGAAATCGTGTGTAATCCTCCCTACACTTATCCCTTATGTAAAATACCTTTATATGCAATTAAGACGAGGTTAAAAACAAAATAAAGCATTTTCACAAATTTAAACATGAGGATAAACAATTAATAAAAGATATATGACACTAACAAGCAAACAATTAAGCATGGGTTGCCTCCCACGAAGCGCTTTTCTTTATTTAAGAGTCTTGTAGCTAGACTCATAGTCGTGCTTCTACGTTGCCTCACGCATCCTCAATGAGAATTCTATCATGTTGACAAAATCTTCATCGACTCTATACCTAAGCCCTAGAGTTAAGCAATCCTTATAATAATGCCTCCTTCTTTCCCACATGAATTTATAACCTTTTTCAACATCTTCCTTGCTTTTGTCCTCAAAAGCTTTGATGTTGTCTCGATCATAAATGGACAAGTGGCCATACTCAGTCGTTTTCCAAGGCATCCTATAGGTGATCTCATCGGTTCCTTCCTTGAACCTAACCATTCCATCATGCTTGTTACGGCTCATTCTAGATGTTTCAACAAACGGTTTCCCTAGCACTACTTGGGATAAGCTATAGTCAATGACGCATCCTACATCTTCTAGGACCATAAAATCAACTAGGTAGGTGAAATTTCCTATAAAGACATGCACGTCTTTGACTCTTCCCACAAAGTTGCAAACTCCTCCTGGATACTTAGGGTCTCTCCTAATATTGAGTCGCTCATTCATAATATCATTGTAGACAGCAGATGACATTACATTGATGGGGGATTCCGTATCTATGTAAGTGTGGTCGACACTCCTATATCCGATCATACAAGGGATTTTTAGGTTCCAGGGATTTCCTCTCCTAATCTTTGGGCATATCCTAATGATAGGTGATCGTGGATTATTGATTATGTATTGATGGTATGCAACCTCTTCCTTAGTGGGGTAAAGATTGAAGTAAGCATTATTTTCCACATCCACGTTGTTGTTTATCATGCCATTTTTCGAATTGCTGCTAATCATAGAGCCAACTATAGCAACGCTGACTACTTTCTCAACAGCTTCCCTAATTGTACTATCGAATATTTTCTGCAAATCCTGAAGGTCGGTGTTTCTACTCACATATCGGCTTTGACGGTTGTGTTGGTTATTGGGTTGGGTTTTGAGTGACATTGAATTTTTTTGTGTTGGGTTATTAAGTGGTTGTTGGTTATCATTCTCCATGATGAAGAGTGATGGGTGTTACGAACAAAAGTCACGAAGAAGGGGGATAGACTAAGAGAAAGCTAAAAAATGAGAAAAAAGTTTACTTGATAGGAATCAAGCAAAGAACCTAAACGAGGTGGACTACTAACTAGCTATTCTATTCCCCGGCAGCGGCGCCAAAAACTTGATAACGCTACACGCGTCGTTCGGGGTCAAGGAAACTTCCTTTTCTTCGAGCAAGTTTTATAACACCCTAGGCAGTGAACCTAATCGTTGTAGTGTAGTAATTAGGGTAAGCCACGGGTATTGATATCGTTCTCTAGGGGAATAGGAATGCTAGTAAGGAGTTACTACGCTAAGGTTAAGGTTGAGGAAGATTATTTTTTTATCTTTTTATATTTTATGAAAATGGAAAGGTACGAATATCGGGTATTGGAATTGGGGGTTTGGTATTTCTACCGATTACTCTACTATTATCTAATTATCTAAACTAAGGTTGTGGGAGTCTATGTCTAATTAATGTGTGCTCGTATGATAGTTTAAAGATGTGTTTACTAAGTTTGTATTACTCCTTAATTATCTCCTATTGATGGTTGAGTGTCACGTCTTATTCCTAGTTGCGTTGTGTGTCTAAAGTTGTAGGGTATGCGTTTCTCCCTAACTCTTTGAACTTACCAAAGGGTCTTGTCTACAAACCCACTAGGGATTATAAACTCCTACTCTAAGGCGCTCTTTGGATGGTTTAGCCTACAACTACTCAGGTAATTATATTCTAAGGTTCACAAAGATGAATCAAGCATTAAGTACACAACGAATGACCTATCGCATTACTAGATCATTAATCAATTAAGATAAGAAACAACCAATCAATATTCAATAATTAAGTTTCATACTTCCTAAGCAAACACACAAATAAATTAGCCGGACATGGAAAACATGCAAGCATACACACAAATAATCAAAGACATAATTGAATTAATGAAGTAAAGACTTATCTTGATGTAAGATAGGGTTTAAAACCCTAAAATACTGTACAAGACACCTTAGGTTCGGTTTTAGGTTTTTACTCCAAGACTCTCCACACAAAGACTGAAAAATTCGGATTCTATATATAAGATTACAATTGCGACGGCGTCACCTTATGTTTAGTGACGCCGTCGTGTCACCGTCATTAGGGTTTCGTCTTGGCCACGTTAACCTTGCAACGGCGTCACCTTATGTCCGTGACGCCGTCCTCTTCAGCTTCTGACGTCGTCTGGATTGCATCTAGGCCGTCTGAGTAGCGACGGCCTACTCTTTCACAACTAGACGCCGTCTCTTGAAAATACGAGTTTTGGGTTCTGGCCCGTCACAATAATTTTGGGACGGCGTCACAATGTAGCACCTGACGCCGTCGCCTTCTACTTTCAGCAATTGTGAGTGTCTCGATTTTGACTTTGGCCATTTTCTTCATATATTCGCGCCTTTTCGTCCAAATAAGTGCCATTCCAGCATTTTGCCTTCACGAGACCTAAAAAGTGAAAAGGAATGATATTAAGCAATAACGGATACAAAAGTGATCAAATAAGGACTTAAACGACCCCTCAAAATGGTACCTTTTAAAACCTTATCACTAATTCACTAACGGGCAGTGTACCCGGTCGCATGTAGTGAGAGAATGGTAAGACCGAGTTCGTCCTAAGAACGGTTGATTCCTAGCTATCTAATTAATTAAATTTGTCACATATAGAGAGATGGATAAAGGTGCTTCGAATACATATGATTATGTGCAGCGCGATAACGAGGGCAAAGAAAGTGCGCAATATTGAAGTCGTTACTACTGCTCTTATGGTATTCGTTTGATACATGATTACTAGTGCTTAACCATTTTTAGAACTGTTCTTCGTTGTTACTACTGCTTAGTATCGATTACTATTGTTAGTCATTTTTCAGACTGATGCAGGTTTTACTGACCAGGTTTTAATATTTATAAGTGTCTCGTTTACCTATGGTCTATCTTATGCACTAACGGGCAGTGTACCCGATCGTGTGTAGTGTAGTAATCGGTAAAACCGAGGTCGTCCCAAGAGCTATGTGAGCGGATTCTAACTAAGTCTAATTGTCACTGGTTTTAATGGTTTTAAGGTTTCAAATGATTAAGTAACTAATAAGACAAAAAATGAAAGAAAGACAATAAAGGCAAAGGTTGTGATCAATAGAGGTAAAGTGTGCTAACCTAGTTACTCATCCTATCAGGTTATGTTCACGTCTAATTACTTCCAATTGCTTCAAGTGGGGGTTTAGGTCGCTAAGACAACATTTGGTCAGTTCGTCCTAACCTATCAGCAAAGGTTTCCACCGGAGATCAAGCTACTACCCTTGAATGTCCAGTTGTTTTTAGTCCCGTAAGCCAAGTCATTAAGTTCCGCTACATGCAAGATTCATAACAATGAGTGCCTGGGCGCTATCATCCTAGACACTCATCCCTAACTTCTTAAGTTCATCCAAACGGCAGGTGATCATTTGGTCAGTTCGCACAAGCAAAGAAGGGTCGTCAGTTGGTCAATTCTTACCCTTCCCACTCAGTCTACCTACTTAGGGTCAGTTGGTCAATTCTCCTAAGCAACTAGACACTACCGCCATTCAAAACTACCGAAACAAGGGTAGCTACCAACAAACTATGCATGCATACACTAGATACAATTACACGAAAGCAATGTTAACATAAACATAACAATTAAGGAATCATAACTAGGCTAGCACCAAAGGTGCTTAGCCGATCATATTAAGAGAAACAATCAATGCAATGTTTAACATATTGAAATACATGAATCGAAAGTAAAAAGAAAGAAAATCGCTAATGCTTATCGTTAGGGAGTGATTTCTCCCTTGGAGATGGCTCCGTATGCTCCTCAAGATTTGCCTTCAGTCCCATACTCATGTTCTCTGCTTTTTGGTGTGGAGTGAATGATGTGAAATGCATAATTTAGGACTGGTATTTATAGGCGAATTCTAGTTAAGGCGTAACTTAAGTTGAGAGTTACGCCGTAACCTATGTAAATCCATAATAATGCTCTCGTTATAGCTGGTTACGGCGTAACACATGGAATGAGTTACGCCGTATCTTCAATACAGGTTACAATGTCATGATTATGCCGTAATCGTTGGAAGAAGTTACGGCATATCTTGCAGAGGCGTGGAACTTCTTTTGACCTAATGGGTTACGGCGTAATCCTTGGTAGGAGTTACGCCGTAATCTTCTACTGAGCTAGCCTTCTGAGTCACGCATTAGTTACAGCATAATGTGAGAGTGGAGTTACGCCGTAACTTCATCACAGTGGGCATACTATCATAGTTCTCTTATAAAATCTCCAAATCTGCATCTCTTTATCTCTAATGCTCGTAATTTACCTGAAAGTGAAATATAAAAGAAAACAAGCGTAAATCCATATAAATGATATAAAATACAAGCATTATCGGGAGAAATTGACACTTAATATTCAGGACTATTTGATGTTATCGACCTAATGCAAAATTAGTGTTGCTCGTCATGGATGGTACTACATGGCATTCGTTACTATTGGTGCTTAGTTATTCATATTGTTCTTATGGTTACTTCAATGGTTAACATATTGGTTTCAGAGGAAGAATATGATAAAGTGTTTAACCATTTGAGGGGAAGGTTTTTACTACTGCTATGTCATTATTATTATTGCTGGTTTAAGTGTTTAACCTTACTTGAGTTACTTGAGGTTATTATTACAAGCGTTAAAAAAGTTACAAATTAATTGGTTAAGGGCAAAATTATCTTTTGTGCAAAAAATAAGAAAAAATAAGCTATAATTATGATATTTTTTTTACATTATATGTTTTTTATCTGTAAACAATTATTTTGAGATTCTACTATTAGAGCACCCGGTGTGGGTCTCGTCGTGCCCTTCGTCGTCCACCTCAGCGCCTCGCCGAGGCTTGTTTTGACACCGGCGTAGCTCGCCGTCCGGCGTCGTGGGAAGCTACGCCGTCTGCACGGCGGAGAAGAAGTGTACTCTTTTTTTTTAGATAGTGAAATTAATAAGGTGATATTTAAAGGTGAAGTGTTTTAGAAGATAGTGATATTGAAAGGTTCGTAGAGAAAAAAATGCAAACATAAACGCATAATGATGAAACCTTTAAACTGAAACTTGAAAAGTTAACTAAAAACTTGAAATACATAATAAGCTTAAACATAAAAAACTACAGAATCTCCCTAAAAACAACATAAAAACATGAAATACATAATAAAACTACTAAAAACTTAAAAAAAAAGAGTCATCCGAGTCCCAACCATCAGAACTGGTTGGCGGAGAATAAAACTCCCCATTCATGTATCGACTCTCCATTATGTCGAAATAGTTGTCTTGGAGGTACTGAGCCTCCCGTGCTTCTTGCTCACGGCGAGCAGCCTCTTCACGTGCCTGCTCTTCCATAATCTCCCTAACGTTTTCTTCATCTTGTTTCAGTTGCCGGAGGGAAGCCTCACTTAACCCGCTGGGGTGGTTTTGAAAATCCACCTGTGGACTGTTCACAGGTGGAGTTGGAACAATTGGGAGGTATGGGATGTTTTCAAACCCCACCGGAAAGACATTTTCCGGTGGTGTTGAGTAAACTTCAAACTCTGGCAGAGTTGGAAAGCTGGTTTCCGGCAAGTGATTTGGGGTTGGAAAGCTGGTTTCCGGCAACTTCTCTGGGCTGGGGAATTGATAAGAAAAGTCTTTGCGAGACATTTTTTTTGTGTGAATTGTGTTATTTGTGTGTGAATTGTGACTGGTGGGATACTATATATAGAAAACTAAACCGTTTGAATTTGAATTTAAAATTTAAAATTTGAATTTGAATTACCCCGCTCAACAGTACACGGTTTTTGAATTTGAATTTGAATTACCCCGCTCAACAGTACACGGTTTTTGAATTTGAATTTAAATTTTGAATTTGAATTTTGAATCCGAATTTTATAATTTGAATTTGAAAACCACCCTTATAAATAACATCTTATAACCACAATTTTTTCACATCTACATCAATTAAAAAAAAACACACAAATGTCTCAAACTCTGAAGTGGAACAAGTCTGAAGAAATCTTGCTTGCGCAAGTTTGGATAGAAATTTCGCAAGCTATGGATATGCAAAATAACCGTTCCGAAAATATTTTTTGGAACGACTTTATGCATATGTTCAATAATCAGACAACCGATGATCATCGTACAAAAAATTCAATCACTGGTAAATGGACGAGGATTAACGTCGATTGCAAAAAGTTCAACGCAATTTACAAACAGTTGCAGCGTCGAAGTGCTCAAAATGACCACACTCATCTCGAAAATGCGAAACTAAGCTTCCAACAACAATTTGGTGGAAAAGAGTTCAAGTATGTTCACGTTTGGGAGATTTTGAAAAATTGCCCGAAGTGGGATGTCGAAGATTAAATCCAGTAGTATGTGTTGTATTTTTTTTTTACTCGTGTTGTTTTTTTTTCCGTATCGTGTTGTTTTTTTATTATTGTGTTATGTATTGTATTTTTAATTTGAATGAAATGAATTTATTTAGTTTTTATTTGGAAATGAAAATTGAATAAAAAATAAATAAAGTGGTAGTGGTGGGCTCCAAATGAAGAGTTTGAGGTTTGTTATGAGTGAGGAGGGGGTTTGTTGTGGTTAGTTGTGAAAAAATGAGATGCTGATGTGGAACTGATTTGGCACGACGACGAAGCTTCACTTCGTTTTGACACCTTGTGCTCTTAGTATCCCTAGCTCATAAAAGTATAAATATTTATAGAGAAAGTTTTGTCTGAAGGATTTTTATAACCTATTCTTTATAGAGAAATTAAAATATAAGCGAGGGTGCCCGCTGGTATGCATAAATACAACCGAATATATAAATTTGGCGGGTTAAAAAAAGAAAGCCAACTAAAAATAACGGTGTTTTGGACCGGTCTGTCGCTTTTCTTTTTACAATGACTTTGCCTTGACCCACGCGCCCTTTGTTTTCCGTATTTTACACTTCTAAGGTAAAATGTTGACAACACATCTTGACCACCATGACCCCACAACATCGGTTAAGTAACAAAATTTACAATATTGGACACCACAAATCTAAAACAAAACAAGTGAGTTACGGTTAATATTAAGGGTTTTTCTAACATGTGCTCCCGGGGCACATGTTAAGCACATCAAAAGGACGGCGGGACTCACGAAAAAAGCCGTTCGGACCCACATATTTTATTTGAAAAGTGTTATTTTTTTGTAGGTCCGGACGTTCTTTTTCGTGGGTCCCGCCGTCTTTTTATTATGCTTAACATGTGCCTCCGGGGCACATATTAGAAAAACCCTAATATTAAAACAAGTAAATACTTGGGGTAATTGCATATATATCCCTCAAAATCCTCATAATTACATATATATCCAATTAAAAATTTATAATTGCATATATATCCTTCCAAAGCCTTAAAATTATCATATATATTCAACCAAACTCATAATTGCATATATATATATCCTTACAAAGCTTTAAAATTGTCATATATATCCAAATGATTATTTTAATAAAAAAAATGTTTAATAATTATAATTAATATATAAAATGATGATTATAACATTTTTTTTTCTTTTTTTTACAATTAAAAAATATATTTTTATTACTTTGAATTTTATTATGTCATTTGATTTATATAGTTTACGTTTAGATGAAACGATGGATGGTGCAGTTGATATTCTTATTCAAGATTCGTCGATAACGAATACGCTTGAGTCACCGAACATGGTTGCTCTTTCTTTTCTTAAAAAAAATAGTTTAAGGATATTTTGTAATTGTTAAAAAAATAATATTAAATAAAAAAAAATAAGTATAAGGGTATAATCGTTATTTTATATATGAACTATGTGTAGTCGTTATTTTATATATTAAATTATAATTGATATATAAAATAACGATTATACCTTATACTTATTAAATTACTATTATTTATTATTATTTTTTTAACAATTACAAAATAACCATAAACCATTTTTAAAGAAAAGAAAGAGCAAGCATGTTCGGCGACTTAACGGTGTTTATTATCGACGAATTTTGAATAAGAATATCAACTGCACCATCCATCGTTCTATCTAAACGTAAACTCCTACATATATAGATCAAATGACATAATAAAATTTAGACCAATAAAAATATATTTTGTGAGTGTAAAAAAAAAATAATAAATTATAATCGTCATTTTATATATCAATTATAATTATTAGACATTTTTTTATTAAAATAATCATTTGGATATATATGACAATTTTAAAGCTTTGGAATGGTATATATGCAATTATAAGTTTTGGTTGGATATATATGACAATTTTAAGGCTTTGGAAGGGTATATATGCAATTATGAGTTTTGGTTGGATATATACGTAATTATGAGGCTTTGGATGGATATATATGCAATTCCCCCTAAATAGTTTAAGTAAGGGTGTGATACTCGCATCACATCTTTTTTATGCATGTACTACAATTTATACATTATTTATAGTATTATACGATACAAACTGTAATAAACAAACTGTGATGCATGCACAAAAAATGTAATGTAGATATCAATTCTCTTTAAGTAGTACTAGATATATCTAAGTTTAACAATTCTCGACGTGATATGATAATTGCAAAAACTCGAAACAAAAAGTAAACATGTTTAAGTTGAGGATTATCATGTTTGGGTCAAACATGTCATTATATCTAACCCGTTTAATAATCGATCATTTTTGGGTTGAGTAATTATTAAACAAATCAACTCGTGAACCCATTTAATCCGTGAATACATTTAAGCATATAAACCTTTAAAAAAAGAGATATACCTTGAATTTTATGTTAAATTTCTAATATATCTATATTAGTATGTAACTAATATGACATTTAATTACGATTTTAATTTGGATATTGTTAAAATTGTTGTATAGTTGTTTAAGTGTTTTTTCTTTTTATTTTGTTATATAATTTTTTAAATAATAATATTATTTTCAGATTGAAACTAGTTGAATTAACAAACTGGTAACCTTCTTTATTGCTTGACCGGTTCATTTAAAAAGGTTAAATGAATCATAAACATGTTACACGTGTTATGCATGCTTGTGTTAGGGTTACGTTCTTAACATGATTAATAAACAAGTCATGTTTAGATAGATGTTATACCAATCCGCGAACACAAATAAGTCAACACAAACACGACTCAATTGCCACCCTAAATATATGTCATGCATTCATTATTTATTTTCTCATATTCACCATCTAAAATAGAACAAGTGAGTTTAAATACCATACGCAATATTAATAACTTCAAAATTCTAGATGCAAGCTCAATAGGAGACTACTTATTTGAGCAATGTTGCCCATGATCAAATCGAAATAACTAAAATACAATTATTCAAGTGGATGTGATTTTTTGTCCTCCATCCTCTTGGTCCACTTCAGTTTACATTACAACACAGATTTTTATTAATTTTTATTTCATATTTTTTTTCAGTTTTAAACTTTTGATTTATTAAACTTTATATTCTTTATTCAGTACTTTCAAGTTTATAGTTTTTTAATATAAAGAAATTGTAAAAATAAAAAAATAAAAAAACAAAAAAAATAAAAATATGAAAGGTACAAAATGTATTTTAAAGGGTCCTTAGGCTGGTTCCAGTAAGGGGATTCAATCCACTTACTTTTCACTGTCACGTCAGCTTTCTCTCTCCAGCGACCTTCAAGCGATTAGGTGCTCCAGTAAGGGTGACCAAGATCATTTTTTTTAAACACTTTTTAACACAAAATAAATTTTCATTAATAATTAAAATGTTACATAATAATTCTAATAAAATAAAAACATTACGAAACTTATTAAAACATTACAACACTTATTAAATATCTAGGTTGTGGAGTGGCTTGATCGAGTCTTTGATTTTCTGCATTTTTTGTTGTTGTAGTGCGGGCAAAGATGGGTCGATTGGCGTGCAATAGAATATGATATCTTTATCATATTTCTTTTGTCGATCAAATTCAAGTTTTTCTTGTTCTAGTGCCAATTTTTTGTCTTCCCTTTATGATCTCTTTTACTCCAGCTCAAACTCCTTTTGCCATTGTTCTAGCTCTTTCTTCTTCAAATCATAGTATCCGTCTGTCAGCTCCTTCTTCTGTCCGAATGCCTTGGACTTGATGATTTTCCATTTCTCGGCAACACCTTCCATGTAGGTAGCTTTGGAAAACTCCGAAGATTTCTTTTTATTCTTCTTAGCGGTATCACGACCAATTGGTCGATCAGGCACAGACGCAGGCACATCCGAGTCGGTTGAAGTCCTTGCTTTTTTGCGACCCTCATCTTGGCTTAAAAAAGGCGGCATCTCATTATCCTTCCAAACCGAATGCTCCCTCAAAATTTCCCAACAATGCCCCAAAACAAACACATGATTACACACTACTTGGTATTCATCACACGCTCGTCTATAAACAGTGAGGTCATTCTCACCACTTCCGTAATTCTTGTAAGCATTGTTGTAAATGGCACAAAATTGACCAACTCTAGGACGAATCCTATTTTTCCACTTGGTAATGATAGAGTTGTACGTTCTTTCTGCACCAACCTCCTTCTCAAAGTAAGCAATGACTTTCTGCCAAAATCCCTTAGCATTTTGGTTATTTCCCGTTATACTATTCTCGGATACATCACACCAAGCATTGCACAAGGCGATCTCTTCTTCTTTTGTCCAAAGCGACGAATCATTCTTGCTTTCTTTCTCGACAACCTTCTTCTTCGCCTTTGTAGCTCGTTTCTTCGGTTTCACCGGTGACGTCTCTTCTCGACATTCTTCTTCTTCGTCATCAATGTTAACCGAATCGTGATACGATCCATGAGCCGAACCGGTACCCGAACCGTGATACTCTTGAGCCGGATAACCCGAACCGGTTCCAACAAAAAAAATCAGGATTGTTGTATAATTGTTCTTCGAAATCAAAAGCATAAAGATTGATACGGTTAACCGGAGAATATTGTTGATAATTTGAATATGAAGACGTTGATGAATCAATTGTTGGACGGTACACAGATTCGGGTGAGCCATGCATAGATTGGTGGCTTCGACGAGAGTGGCTTTGTTGTTGTTGTTGTTGGATATTTTGATACGGTGGAACAGATGGACGATTCATAAAAAATGAATTGTTAGTTTGTTGTTGTGGAGCTTGTTGGGATTGATAATTGAAAGCAGGGGGACGGAAATTGATGCTTGGTGAGACACCGGTTAATCAAAAATTCGGATCCGGTGTTAAAATATGCAGGGCGTTTTGTGCCAAACGGGATTTTCGGCCTTTTTGTTGTGGTGTTTTCTTAGACATTTTGATAGAGATGATTATGAGATTTTTGATAGAGAGGATTGTGAGATTTGTGAGTTTAGTGTGTAAATATGTTGTATGTTTATAGGGTAGTTTAGTAGTATTTTTTTTTTTTTTAAACAAACGGCAATTTTTTTTTGCAACGGTAGGATTCCTTTTTTTTTGTTTGGATATGCAACGGCACAATAATTTTGGAGGTTTGTGGTTTGGTTTACTCGATCGAGCAGAGGATTGATTTGGTTGTGATTCTGGGCGATCGACTGCATCCACAACAAGACGATCGATGGGGAATCGATCGCCACAATCGATCGTGTCTATCTATTGGAGCCAGCCTTATAACATTGGCCTTTCTTTAAGAGCACTCCCATCCATAACACCATAACACCAATAACACCGTCCACGTCAGCGCCACATCAGCTTTAACATTTAACATTAACATCTTCAAAAAACACTCACAACCATAAAATCTCAATAACACCATAACATTCCCAACAATTTACAAAAACAACCCCTCATTTAGGGGCATAAATGAAAAAAAAAAAAGAAAAAAAAAAAAAAAAAACAAATAACGCCCGTTGGTGTGGCAACGCCACCACTTTAACACCACTTTAACACCCAAGTTCCATCCATAACACAAAATAACGCCGGTAACGCGGCTTTAACGCCGGTTCCGGCGTTATGAATGTAACTGCTCTAATTATTCTTATATAGCTTCTCTCATTTTTATTTAAGGTTAACCCTAGCATAGCCTAGGTTTAATCAACCCAAACTCAATTAGATTTAAATTAAATTAAGTTTTTTTCTTTAAAAACCTCATTAATCCAACGCAAATAACCCTTATTCAAACAGGTCAAGCCAAATCATACCACTACTACGTATACAATAAACTTTTTGTTTAATACGTTGAGTAACAAAAGGAAAAAAATAAACAACATTGTTCCAATTAGTTTTACTTTTAACCATCATGTCATTATCTAGATAGAGGTAACTTTATATTGTATTATATAATATACTAAAAGGCATTGGGGTATGAACAGTAACCGTTCATGAACAGTAACACGGATGAACAGTAAAAAAAAAAAAAAAAAAAAAACTTTAGCAAATTCATTCCCGTGAATAAAATGATCGAGGGCAACGCACTCCCGGCGCAACGCGCGGGTTAACCCTCTAGTTAGTACTTATATTTAATTCATTGATGTACACATCCATCCATGGCAGAAAACAAGAAGGGACACCACAGGACTCATACAACAGGATAGAAGCAGAGACCAAGTGAAAGGCCAAGGTCACACCCATACACACACTTCTCTCTCCATTTCTAGAGAGAGAAAAAACACACACACATAAACACAAGTAGAGAGAGAAAGTTTATTTACAAATTACAAGCAACTTCAACACATGGAGCTCAAATGGTGATATGTTTTATGAAGATAAAAGGTATGTCTCAAAACCCAGAAGAAAAAAAAAACTAAAAATTTCTTGAAACTTGTTCTGGTTTTTATGTTTTTTATTTCTATTTTTTTATGGTCTTTTTCATATTAATTGAGCTAATTTTGAGCAAATCTCAAAGTTTCTAGTCTTTAATACCCCAAAACATTAAATATTTTTGGACTAAAAATAATCAAGAATCTTGAAAGTAGTTCTCATTCTTCTTGTCCTAATTTCCTGTTTTGTTGTTTATTTTAATTTTTTAAAATCTGTTATGTTTTAATTCAAGCTCATTTTGAACACATCTAAAAGTTTCAAATCTTAGAAAGCTACAATTATTAATTTTCCATATTTGAAATAGATGTACTCAAGATTTGTTGCAAGTTGTTCATGTTGCATATCATGCGGTTAATTTTCTCCTTATTTTTTCTTTCAATTAGTTTCTTTTTGTTTCATTGACCTCATTTTGAACTCATATCAAAACTCCAAACCTTAAAACACCCACAAAAAAATAGCATTTTTTAGACTAAAAAAATCAAGTTTTTTTTGTATAAAGCTGTTGCTAACTTTTTCTTGGGTTTCATGACTTACTTTTTTTCTCTGTTCCAAATCTTGAAATCCCACAAAATAAAAAATAAAAAATAAAAAAATCAAGTAAAAATCTGTTATTCCCAAAATAATCAAATTTACCCCATCTCAAAATCTTTATAAACCTTCATATTTGGATCATTATCATTATTGTTCAATATTGATACATTCTTAATATTGCTTAATTCATAAAAATGTAATTTTTCTATAAAGAGTTAAATTATTATTTACAATCTTGAAACATTTATTATCTTACAAACCATTTAATTCATGTTTTTTTTGGTATGCAGATGAGAAGTATACCATTTGAAGCTAGTACAACTTTCCAACCTTCACCCGACCCATCAACCAAAACAAAAGAAAAAAGCTTTAATAGCAATGAACCCATCTCAGTTCTTGACACTCGCCGGAGCCCCAGCCCATCCACCTCAACTTCCACCCTCTCCGGCGGCACAACCACTACTACAACCACTGCACCGCCACTAGGTGTCACCACCAACCACCACCACATCCAACAAAAATGGCCGGAAAATGTTCCTCAAGAAATGGGCTTTTTTGGGTATCTGGCAAATAACTTTCTAGTGGGTGGTGGTGAGTTGCAGCCTGTCCCGGCCGTGTTCGAAGATGATTGGGAAAATTTGTTGACACAAGATCAGTCTTTAAGGTGGATCTCTGGTGACTTTGAGGATAGTAGTTTGAGTCTACAACAGCTTTTGCAAAGTAACAACCAAATTGAACAAAATGCCGCGAGTGTTGAAAATCAGCTGAATACTGCTTTTAACGCGCAAAACGCCAACTTGTTGCCTTTTTCTGATCTGGGTTTTCAAAAAGATGCGATTTTGGACACCGGTTTTCAAAAAGATCAGATTTTGAACGCGGGTTTGCCAAAAGATTTGATTTTGAATCAGGGGTTTCAGAAAAATGGGGTTTTGAAACCGGCGGTGGTGGTTGGGGCGAAGCAAGAATTAGTACAAAGTGGGATTGTTTTGCCTCATAATAACCATCATCAGCATCATCAGTACCAGGTTATGTGTGACCAGCTATTCGCTGCGGCTGAGCTAATGCTATCTGGGAACTTCTCACACGCGCAAGGGATATTGGCGCGGCTCAATCACCAGTTCTCTTCGGCTTCGGCTCAAGCATCAAATAAGCCGTTTCAAAGGGCAGCTTTTTATTTTAAAGAAGCGTTGCAAATGAATTTGCAGTCTTTGATGTCGAATTCGAATCTGAATCCGAATAGGATTACACCTCAGTTTAATGGTATGTTCAAGATGGGGGCTTATAAGATGTTTTCTGAAGTGTCTCCAATTATTCAGTTTATGAATTTCACTTCAAATCAGACTATTATCGAGGCTCTTGGTGACGCGAATAACATTCATATCATTGATTTTGATATCGGGTTTGGTGCACAATGGGCGTCTTTTATTCAAGAACTACCGAATAGAAACAAAGGTAGTGGTGGTGGATGTTCATTAAAAATTACTGCCTTTGCTTCCCCGTCCACTCACCATCCCATTGAACTTGGGCTAATGCACGAAAACTTGTCACAATTCGCTCAAGAAATTGGGATTTCTTTCGAGCTTGAAGTTGTCAACTTTGACTCATTCGATCCAAGAACGTTTTCTGTATCAGGAAACGAAGCAATTGCTGTAAGTTTACCAATTTGGTCAGCTTCGACTCACTTATCAGCAATTCCTTCAATCCTTCATTTCATAAAGCAGCTCTCGCCAAGAATCGTGGTATCACTAGATCGCGGTTGCGAAAGGACGGATTTACCCTTTCCACATTACCTACTCCAAGGTCTCCAGTACTATGAAGTTTTGTTAGACTCGTTTGATGGTGCTAATGTTGTTTCAGACACATCAAACAAAATCGAAAGGTTCCTTTTCCAGCCTCAAATCGAACGCATGGTGTTAGGCAAACTTCAGTTCCCCGAGCCGATGCCACATTGGAAATCGCTGTTTACAGCTGGAGGGTACTCTCCTGTCCTTTTTAGTAATTTCGCAGAGACACAAGCGGAATGTTTGGTCAAAAGGATGCAAGTTCAGGGATTTCGCATTGAAAAGAGGCTGGCGTCGCTTGTTCTATGCTGGCAGAATCGCGAGCTGATGACTGTGTCGGCTTGGAAGTGCTGAATTTCGCTCCGGGGAGGTGTTAATGAACTTTGAACTCTTTTTAGATCATTAACAACTTTAATAAATATGTGAACTAATGTCTTTGTTTATGTGGCCTCTCTTCCAAGTTTATTTATGTAAAATTTTTCCTAAACTGAAAATGATCATCTTTATTATCTGTCGAGTTTAGACTGTTTTATCAACTTGCAAATTGTTTTTTTGGGATGTTGATTCTTGTAGTTTAAATTCGATTTTGCTTGTGATATTCATGTTTGATGTCTCATTTAAGAGTGCGATTTAAGAGTGCTGAGTTGTTAATATTGCTATTCACATATGAGGTCTTAGGCTGGCACTACTTCTAATATATTAAAAACTGCGCGTTAGCTCCCAGTATTGACCAGTGAGAATTTACAAGCGACGTCTTAGATTAGAACCGTTGTCGGTCTTTTAAAGACATTGTCATTTACTTCCTCATAATATCACATGACCGTTGAACTGTTGATAGGGGCGCCATTTAGGGACAAAAGCGAGCTCTTAGTTAGATTGGCTTCACTTCTGATCTTTCAGTAACATTGTGATTTCTTTCCCTGCATGACATTTGAAGGGTTAGTAGTGACGCCCAAGGTTGGCAATGAGTTTTCCATCTATCCTATTTATACCACCCACCGACGACACGTTCTGGGTTGATTTTGAGTACAAGTTGGTCGTGTGCACGACCTGTTGGAAGTAAATGACAAAACCAGAAACTTAGTAGTATGTTTAATATAGTTAAGGGTAGTTTAGTGTATATTTATGTTATGTTTCTGTAAGGTTTAGTATAAACCGACCCATACTAATCGGCTGGGTTTTTTAGATAAATTACAACGTTTAGAAACGGTATAACCGTTTTAGGGATTGCAACGTTTAGGAGGGTTACTGAATCGGTATAACCCTTTTGAAGCACCGATTCAACAAGTATATATAGGGCAAGAATTATGTAAACAATTCATTCCATATCAATACAATTTAGTTTTTACGCTTTGATAATTCTGTTCATATTTTTCTGCACTTTTTCTGTCTCAACAAACTGTCCCAAACAGCAAGATTCATTCGAACCCATATAAAAGCTGTGATTAAAGGCCGAACAACAGTGGCATCAGAGCAAAAAGAATCCAAGAAAGAACGAGCAAGAGTAGGCCATCGATTTGCAGCAAGAAAGAAAGAAGGGATCGAATTTTTGCTTTTATTGCGAAAAGAAGAAACACACGCAGAAACTGATCAGAAGCAAGTTGTTTTGGAATCACGAATCTGGAAAGCATCTTGAACCTGTAAACAAAACACGTTTCCAGGTTTTCACTAATCAATCGTTTTTTTTTCTTTTAATTCTTTCAATTTTCTCTTACTTTTCTACCATATAAAGTAAGAAATATTTTGTTAGTAAGATAGAAATCCCATTAGCGAAGAACCCCGATTGATTAGAATAGCAAATACCGTTTTCCCTTTAGATTCATAGCAAGATAACCCGAACCCTTGTGGTTCATAGCAAGATAACCCGAACCCTTGTGGTTCATAGCAAGATAACCCGAGCCCTTTGTGGTTCATAGCAAGTCAAACCGAACCCTTTGTGGTTCATAGCAAGATTATTCCGAATCCTCGTGATTCATAGCAAGATTAACTGAACCCTTGTGGTTCATAGCAAGAGAAAACCTAGTGTTTTCAAGCAAGAAGAAACCTTAGAGTTTCAAGCAAGATAGCAAGAAGAAACCTTAGAGTTTCAAGCAAGAATTTTGATCTTTTGATCACAAAAGCAAGAACTTTTGATCTTTTCGATCAAACACAAAAGGCAAGAAAATCAGAAACATCTCGGTTCTGATTATAAGCAAGCAAGCAAGCATGGTAGAAGGAGACAAGAACGCTAACACATCGAACAATACATCAGTTCGAGAACTAGGAAATGTTTCACTACAATGTCCAAAATTGACCGAAACAAACTACACGACATGGGCATTGATGATGGAGACAATATTGAAGGCATATGGCATATGGGAAATGATAGTTGCGAAAGACGGAACAACAACAAATGAGAAGAAAGAAAACACGTCAAAGGCAATAATCTTCCAATCACTGCCGGAAGATGTTTTAATGCAAGTTGCACAATACTCAACTGCAAAGGAAGTATGGGACTCAATCAAAGTCAAGCACTTGGGAGCCGATCTTGTTCAAAAGGCACGACTACAAACATTGAGAAGTGAACTAGAGACGCTAAGGATAAAACCAAACGAAAAAGTAAGTGACTATGGAGGAAAATTAAGTAGTATAAAGGCCAAGTTTAGAGGACTTGGTGAAACCTTGGAAGATAAGGTGCTAGTAAGGAAACTACTTAACTCTGCTCCAAAGAAGTTTTTACCTATCGTGGCAACTATAGAACAATATCAAGATCTAGACGAAATGTCGTTTGAAGAAGCCATTGGAAGGTTAACAGCCTATGAAGAACGAATTAAGAGTCAAGACATACTAGAGGCAAATGATCAAGACAAGCTTCTCATGGCAAATTCAAACAACAAAACTTATGGTAAATGGCGAAGTAAAGATTTCAACAAAGAAGGCAAGGAATGGAAGAATAATTCGAATGCACACAATGCAAGTACGAGTCAAGGAACTAATGACAAGAGCAAGCTCAGATGTTATGAATGTGGCAAGCATGGACACTTTGCGAAGGAATGCACGAAATGGAAATACAACAAGCAAGAAGAGTCACATCTCACCTATGACACTGACACCGAACCTACATTGCTGTGAAGACTCGTCAAGAAAGAAAGAATAAAGGAAGCACTGATTTTGTCATTAGGGGGGAATGTTGGAAGTAAATGACAAAACCAGAAACTTAGTAGTATGTTTAATATAGTTAAGGGTAGTTTAGTGTATATTTATGTTATGTTTCTGTAAGGTTTAGTATAAACCGACCCATACTAATGGGCTGGGTTTTTTAGATAAATTACAACGTTTAGAAACGGTATAACCGTTTTAGGGATTGCAACGTTTAGGAGGGTTACTGAATCGGTATAACTCTTTTGAAGCACCGATTCAACAAGTATATATAGGGCAAGAATTATGTAAACAATTCATTCCATATCAATACAATTTAGTTTTTACGCTTTGATAATTCTGTTCATATTTTTCTGCACTTTTTCTGTCTCAACAAACTGTCCCAAACAGCAAGATTCATTCGAACCCATATAAAAGCTGTGATTAAAGGCCGAACAACACGACCGACTTCTTTTTCTTTATTTGTGTGTGTGTGAGAGTGTATTGTGAAAGTATGTTTGTGTTTTTGAGTAGTGAACTTGATGGCCGTATTAAAACTGTTTGATGGTGATGCTGTTGGAGTCAAAAGGTGACGTGACCATGAGTTAGCGGTGATGATGCTGGTCACCATTACACTAGCCTTAACTTTTTTTTTTTTTCAAAAGAGTCTTTGCCAAAATGTATGTGATGTTACTTCGTTTAGTTCTGTTACTTTTAGCAAGTGTATACTGTGGGAGGGTTTATAAAAGAAACTCATTAGCAATATGGTCTCTTTTGAACAATTTTGGTCTTTTCAAATCTTAGTTTGGCTTGAAAAGTGTCGTCATTGTTTTTGTCGAATGTTACCATACTTACCAAAATTAGGGACTAGCGAATCGTTAGCTTAGGTTGAGAAATGTAGCTAATCAGTATCAATAGATGTTATTTATACCATAAAAATGATTATTGTGATTCACAAATTTGTGATAAACAACTTGATGTTATTGGTAATCCACTAACTTGTGACTAAACAATTTTATCTTGTGCATTATCAGTCTGTACCTTCTACATGATTATATGACTTCATGAGCAATCTTGTATGTCACATAACATTAATAAAATGCCCAATTGCTCATTATACAACATATATTTTTCCAGTAATGACGTATTTTAAATTGGATTTTACTTCTTTGCTTGTATTAAACCAGACACGCTAACGTGCTTAAAATATTAAAGTTTGAGTATTTAAAGTTAATTCATTTCGAAGGTGGGGTTTTTATCTGATTATTATATAAGCATTAAAATAATTATACTTGGGCTTTAGTTAAATAATACTCCTCTATTTAATCTTAATGATAGGAACATGGGCCTATAATTTATGTACGTATTTTTTTTATTTAATAAAATACAAAAAATGACATCGTTGTCGTTGAAAACCAACTTTTATATTTAATCCTTGCCAAACAACCTTGATAATCGTTACAGATTTGGACTAACTCTATATTTAAATGCCTATTATCTGTAATTATCATGTTTGTTATTGCAGTTTTATAGTAATAATTAGTCTGTGTTGAAAGATAGTATAACAATATAGTGATATGCTTTAAGAGGTCGAGTTAACCATTTTAGATGATCCATTATTTATCAAAGTAAAAGATATTTAGGCATTGCAATAATCTCATAGTTGATATTAATGTAAAACCAAAATTATCTAAAGATTCAATGAACCAATAATAGTTTCTCATTTTTTCATCGGAATAAAAAACCTCACTTTTCATTTATTTTTTAAAAATAAAATAATCTTGCGAACGGTAAATCGTCAAGTGAAAAAAATTGGGAAAAGTGTTGTTTTTGTTTGTTTGTTTTTTTTTTTTTTTTTTTTTCAGTTATGTCTGGAAAAATTACATGTGATTTTTTCATACGTAACTGAAAGAAAAATCGAAAAAAATTCGTCGATAGTGTATAGAAAGATAATTTAATTCTCGACGCGATAGTATGATTCGTTTTGCGTAACGATTAACGGTTTTTGAGACATTTAATTTTTTTAAAAACCGGTGAAAGTTTATTTATTTTTTTTTATTTTGATTAAAAAGTAAATAGTCAAGATTGATTCATTAGATCTTTAAAGTTTAAAGAATACCAGATCTACATTGAACTTTTCTCATTCATATCTCATAATAAGAGACGATGCAACTAGCACTAAGAGTGGTGCGTTTTCCAGGAAGGAACTGCTCCCACGTCATCGGCATTCATTCGGAAACTCGGGTAAAATATTCCGTACGGGGGTGTTAAAAGGCGTTCGAGGGAAAAAAAAATGAATTTTTCAGTTTTATAAAAAGATTGCCCGTAACGGTTCAATTGATTAATAACTCAAGTGAATGTGGAGGCTTGATTGAATCTTGATATAGGGCACCACACTTGGTAAGGTCTACATGGCGACTTTTATGTTATTTATATGAGATCGGATGAAACGAGTAAACTATCACCAAGGCAGCCTAGGTGGTCCGACGTTAGAGTGTTTTTACCAGAGGTATTAGGTTTAAAAATCACTATAAATATTTAGGGGGTAGTCAAGGAAATGGTTCGAAAACAATCGGAAGATAGCAAGTTTAGGCCATATACATTTGTGCTAAAACTCGCTCTCTCAAAGTAACTATATTTCCTCTGTTTATTGGATGAAACGAGTAAAAGTCAACTAAGAACAAGGATGAAAACGATTAGGATATCAATAGGAACTAAATATAACGTTAAATACTTTGTGTTTTATATACACATGATTTCATTTAGAACCACAAATGCTAAGAACATTTTGCCCAAACTTGCTAGTCGAACACAAAAATGACGAAGGGAAGGTGCACCCTAAAAAGATCCTAAAGTGTAATGTTAATTATTCTTGAATCTTAAAAATACAAAATGTATCATTAGGGGCATTGCCTAAATCTCTTATTAGAACATACAAAATGAGAAAATATACTTTTTATTAACTAATAGAAAAGCTCAGTTTTAAAATCAAGTTCTGTAATTAGCTAATGTAATTGGCTAATAAAAGTCAAAAGTGATTTTAATTTAATCAAACTTATCTAAATTTCATAAAGCAAAATATATATTTATAAAAATATATGTGTCGATTTTATAACAAAAAACTAAAAAAGATGAAGTAACTAATAAAAGTTTGGTTGTTAAATTTTAAACAAATTATAAAAACTCAAATAAACTTATCAATTTCATGTTTTTAATAACTTCAAATATTTAAGAGTAAATTACTTGGATCGTCCTTGTGGTTTGTCAAAAATTACATCTATAATCTCGAGAGTTTCAAACTGCATTCACCATCCTTAACTTTGCAAAGAATCACCCGCACAGTCTTTAGTTTTAACTTTCTTTAGTTTGAGTCGTTAAATCCCCCATGTGCCTCTCACACGAGGGTAAATTCATCATTTTGCATATAATTACTGATTTATATATTTAATATATTTTTTTCACTCATTTTTTTTTTTCTTTATTTACTTGTTTAACCAACCTAATTTAGTTACCAACTATACATCTAGGGCTGCAATCAAGCCAAACTTTTATCAAGCAACTCGAGCTTAACTCGATCAAGCCAAGCTTTTATCAAGCTCAAGCCCAAGCTCAATCCCAATAAATTGGCTCGAAACATATAACAAGCCAAGCTCAAGCTTTTGATAGCTTGACTCGAGCTTTTATCAAGCCTTAGTACATATATCTTTTTATATTAAATTCATATAAGTAACTAGGGGCTAATTTGAATATTATTCTAATTATAAGGATTTACTTCATAAGAATTATTTAATATACTCTTGAAGGACTTTTATATGGTAAATAAAGTTGAATTATTTGTAACAACGATATCTTAAACCAGTGATGTTGCTTACTTGCTTTATATCTAGAAGTGAATACAAGGTTCTAGTTATGAATCGTAAATATTAATAAACCAAAATATATACTACTATTAGATAATATTAGCTTTTGTTTATACTTAGTATATCGATGACAACATTAATTACTACTTTGGCTTATGTTTCATTGTAATGTTTGCCTTAGTATGAAAATGTTATTGTTGGTTTTATTATTGTTAAATTAATTTAATTTGGTTTTCAAATGTGGTTTTAGTTTGTATTACTTTATAAATATATATATATTTTGATGGCTTTTCTATCAAATACATTATTTTTGTATACATTCAAATTTTTCAAGCCAAGCTCAAGCTTTGCTCGAAACCTATTCAAGCCAAGTCAAGCCTGGATGATTAAAGCTTGACAAGCTATCAAGCCAAGTTCAAGACTAATATTTTTGTTTCAAGCCAGCTCAAGCCTTGTTGAGCTCGAGCTCAGCTTGACTCGATTACACCCCTACGTGTGTCGGTTACCGGCACAACCACAAGATTCCTTCTCTCTCTCATTTCTTTCCCTTTCGTCATGTCTTCTTCTTCATCCATCCGCACCAACACTTCTATCCACCATTTCATCATCATCGAACTCATAGAAAAAGTTATGATTATCCAATTATAATCAAGATTTGCCACAACCTCTGGCCACCCCACCACAATCTTTAAAACTTTGAGAGAAATCATCACCAATCACGGCCGTCACCCGCCATTATCATTCCACCACCACCAAAAAAAATATAAAACACTACAAATCAAACAAGTATCGTTTATATCTTACCAAGTTATTGAAAAACAAACAAGAATGAAGAAATCTTAAGGTTACAATTGTGCCAACGAAGGTCAAGGTGGTGCCGCCGATTACTGTTGTGGTGCCGACGAAGGCGGTATGATTGGTAACGACTACTCTTTTTGGCTTCCCCTTCACACTCATACCAGCCACCCCTAAAAGGAGATAGAAAATATGGGTTTAGGTTGATAATTGTGATGGGTTTAGGACGTTAGGTTGACAATATCATCAGTTGTATACAGGGACAGAACCAGGATTAAATATGATCGGGTGCACAAAATATTTTGTACTAGAAACATATTTCGATAGACTGGGTGCATTTAAGTTCCACTTAAGAAAAATCGATGTTTTTGTCAAAAATTAACACTATATCGAAAAAATTCATGGGGTTTTCCAAAACCCCCTTGGTTCCGTCCTTGGTTGTACACAATATAATTTTAGTTGTGATGGGTTTTGTTGATAATCGGGATTTTATTTTAGATAAAAGTGTAGTATTGAGAGACGTTGATTATAAAAACGACGATGAGCTTTTTCTTGTGTACATACGCAATAACAAAACAGACTCGATAGGAAAGATAGAAAATGACTAAATTTTCCCTTATGTGCATGGTACTTGAGTGATTTAATAAATAAACGGAAGTTAAAATCAACGATCGCGAGTGTTATTCTTTGCAAAGTTGAGGACTTTGAATGCAAATTAAAAGTCTCAGGGTCGGTAGATGCTTTTGAATAAACCAGAGGGACGATCCAAGTAATTTACTATAAATTTAATAAATGTCCCCAAGACTTTTTATTTAAAAAAAAAATCATATACGTTGTTGTTATTTTAAATATTATTATCGTTATATATCAAATTAACGTATACGCACATACTTATAAATAGTAAAATGAATGCATGAGTTATTGTAATATTTAAATGAATACACTGTAGAATAATGTTTGATTGATTGATTATTCATCCAAAACCGGATGTACATATACAAACGCAACCCTAGAGTATCATGGGCTTTTAGCCCGAACATAATAAACATGCCTAGATACAAATACATAATTACTAACACACCCCCGCAGTTGGAGCGGGAGGACAACGAACACTCAAACTGGAGCGAAATTCCTCAAATAAAGTTGAAGGCAATCCATTAGTGAAGATATCCGCAAACTGATATCGAGATGGAACATGAAGAACTCTGACTTGACCAACAGCCACCAAATCCCAAACAAAATGAATGTCAATCTCGATATGCTTTGTTCGCTGATGCTGAACCGGATTAGAGGACATGTAGACAGCACTAACATTGTCACAGTATACTAGCGTAGCCGAAGACACCGGAGTATGAAGCTCTCGAAGGAGATTTTATAACCAACAAGTCTCTGCAACAACATTGGCAACCCCACGATACTCTACCTCAGCACAAGAACGAGAAAGTGTTGGTTGACGCTTAGAGGACCATGAGAGTAAGTTGTTGCCAAGAAAGACACAATAGCCAGAAGTCGATCGCCTAGTAGTTGGGAAACCAGCCCAATCAGCATCAGAATATGCAACCAAGGAGGTAGTGGAAGATGAATATAACTGCAACCCGTAATCTAAAGTACCGCGAATATACCGCAAAATCCGCTTTAGAGCAGTGAAATGAGGCTCGCGCGGATCATGCATATGAAGACACACCTGCTGAACAGCATAAGAAATATCAGGACGAGTAAATGTCAGATACTGTAGAGATCCAGCAAGACTACGATATAATGTGGGATTAGTCACCAAAGCACCATCATCTCCTAGTTTAGACTCAGTGTCAACCAGAGTCCGACTAGAGTTACAACCAAACATGTTAGCACGCTCTAGTATCTCTATAGCATACTTACGCTGAGACAGAAACATCCCTGAAGAATCACGTGTAACAGAAATACCAAAAAAATAATTTAGTGAACCCAAATCTGTCATAGAGAACTCCTTATGCAAAGATGTAATAATACGTTGTAGTAATCCATCAGAAGAAGCAGTCAGAACAATATCATCAACATATAATAAAAGATAAGCAGTGTTAGACCCTTGGTGGTAGATAAATAAGGAGGAGTCACGACGACTATGTGTAAATCCAATCCCAAGAACATAGGTAGCAAAACGCTGGAACCAAGCCCGAGGAGCTTGTTTCAACCCATATAGTGACCTACGTAACAAACAAACATAATCTGGACGCTTAGTATCTCGAAAACCAGGAGGTTGGTGCATGTAAACAGTTTTGGCCAGATCCCCATGTAGAAAAGCATTCTTAACATCGAGCTGATGAACAAGCCAATGTCGAGAAGCCGCCAAACTAAGAACTGTCCGTATAGTGCCAGGTTTAACAACCGAGCTAAAAGTCTCATCAACATCAACGCCCTCTATCTGAGTGCTGCCATTCGCGAAAAGGCGAGCCTTGTAGCGACTAAGGGTACCATCCGCCAAATACATGTGACGAAATAGCCACATACACTGAATGATGTTGGTATCCGTAGGACGCGGTACAAGAATCCAAGTGTTGTTTTTAATAAGAGCATTAAATTCATCATACATAGCATTCTGCCAATTAGGATCGTGAAAAGCAGCTTTATAGGATTTGGGTAAGGGGGAAACCAAAGATATATGACAAGCATAACGAGGATTGGGACGGGTAGTCCCGACACAGGAGCGTGTAACCATGGGATGAATAGACGGGGTGGTGGTGGTAAGGTTGATAGGGATTTGGGGAGAGGGGAGAATATCTGGGGATGCCACAGTTGGAGAAGATGGTGGGTCAGGTATCGGAGATGTAGGAGGGGTAGGTACAGATGGTTGAGAGGAAGTAGTTGGTGTTGGGGTGAGTTTTATGATATTGGAAATGATATTGGAGGAATCATCCAGAAAGTCATAAGATGGTGTAACAGAGGGTGGCGTGGATCCAAAAGGAAAAACGGTCTCATCAAAAGTCACATGGCGAGATATAATAATTTTGTTGGTCTTTAGGTCTAAGCAACGGTATCCACGATGATTGGTGGCATACCCCAAAAATATGGATGATGTGGCTCGAGCCCTTAGTTTGTGATCTGCATCGATGTGAGGGTAACAAAGACACCCAAAAACGCGTAAAATAGTGTAATCTGGTGTAGTGCCAAGCAAGCGCATAAATGGGACATCATTATCAATGGCACGGGAGGGTAAAATGTTTAATAGGTAAACGACCATGTTAAGGGCTTCGGCCCAATAGTTGGGTGGGAGGTGGGCCTGAAAAAGCAAGGTGCGAATGAGATTATTAATGGTGCAAATCATTCGTTCAGATTTGCCATTCTGTTGGGAGGTGCAAGGACAAAAGAAACGAAATTGAATCCCATTGTCGTTAAATAATTTATGAAAGGCATGATTGTCGAATTCACCACCATGGTCACACTGAAAAGACTTGATTTCACGGTTAAATTGGGTTTTGACAAAGTTACGAAATAATATAAATTTGGACAAAACATCAGATTTATAGACTAACGGATAAACCCAAACAAACTGAGAATAATGATCCAAAAAGATAACATAATATTTAAAACCAGACAGACTCGGGATTGGGGAAGCCCACAAATCCGAGTGAACAATATCAAAACAAGTTTGAACTAAAGTAGATGAACTAACAAATGGAAGTCGCACGTGTTTGCCAAGCTGACAAGCATGACAAAGCATGGGATATTTCTCTTTATTACATGAAATAGAATTATTAGAAATAACACGACGCAACACTTCACTTCCTGGATGTCCAAGACATTGATGCCACATATACTGACTTGTGAGGTAGACTTGGGGAATGGGAGAAGGCTTGGTGACATGGTAGAGGTCGCCAGTGCTATCACAGTAGAGCAGGACTCGACGAGTTTGGAAGTCCTTAACAGAAAAACCAAAAGGATCAAATTCAACAGTGCAATAATTATCACAAACAAATTGACGAATGGAAATCAGGTTTTTAACAATATTAGAAGTGATAAGAACATTATTTAGGTGAAGGGGTCGAAAGGGAGTCGGCGAAATGCTATGGCCAGAGTTGGTGACGGGAATGGTATGCCCGTCACCAACTGCAACAGATGAATAAATACACGAATTAAAAACATCACTTAGATTATGAACCGAATCATTTAATCGTGAGGACGCACTTGTATCCATATTCCAATTGCCAGGAGCAGGGTCATGAAGAGTGGGAGTAGCAAAAGTGTGTGGCAAAACGGTTTCATGTCCCAAAGACGCCCCTAATGAACCTCCATGTGTCTGCTGAACTGGCGCTGGAGTCTGACCTGTCAGACCATAGTGACCCGGTGCTGGTCCAAGAATCCCAGCACTAATCTGAACCGTACCCACTGGATGAACCGTACCACTAAGTTGACATGTTGGTTGTTGAACCTGAGCTGCGTTAACCTGACCCGGGTAGAAGACAGAAGGGTTCTGAACCATGAAACCTGAAGGATGGACCATGTGACCTGTTAGCTGACCTTGGTTCACGACCTGAGTATACATGCCTGGGTTCACGAACTTTGTAGTGGGAGTTGGACCTGTATGGACATACGAATCTCCAAAACCTGGTGGGCTGTGATGAAGTGAGTATCCAGTAGGGTGTGGGCTGGTATGAAGTGCAATAGGTGTGGCAGTAGTAGTTTGACCATGCAACTGAGGAAAAATGCTCGTTCCTTGACACCCCATCTTTGCCAATAATTGTTGCAAAGTTTGCAAATCGTTAGGAGACAAAGTGTTGTTGGTAGTGCGAAGCTGATTTGAGGTACCGCCAAGTACTTCGTTGTGCAAAAACTTGCATGACGCTCCAAAACGGCAAGACCCTTTGTGGAAATTAATACACGGCTTGTAAACTTTTCCCATCGAGGAGGATGATCGACGAGGGTTAGATCCGTTGTTGGCCAACAACACCATTGGTGATGATGGTGTTGGATTCGAAAAGCTATCGTGCACACGAGCCTTTAGGCGCATCTCTTCCGTGGTAAGCATAGATCTCACAGTTTTGAGATCGGGAAAAGGATCCCGATGAGCAATTATTGTAGCCACATTATCATACCTCACATGCAAAGCTTCTAAAGCAAACGTTACAATGTCGTCATTGTCCAAAGGCGATCCAAGGCTAGTCAATATCGTTGCAATGGATTCGATCTTTCGAAAGTAGGCATCAATACCCATATCACCTAGTTTCAAAGATCATAGCTCCGCTTTCAAAGCAATGGAGCGGGTTCTTTTGTTGTTCGAAAAGATCGCGGCTAAATAATCCCATGCATCTTTAGCCGTTTTAAGGTTTTCAACGACTAATCGTTGTTGAAGGGTTTTAGAAACAATGACAAATATCCAAGAGAGGAGAATGGAGTCAATCTTCAACCACTCAACATCGTGTGGTGGTGAGGTGCTCGTGGTGGCAGCTTGCACATCCTTGGTTTCCAGGTGGTCCAAAAGAAGGTTACCTCGACAGAAGTGGGTGAAGAAGTACACCCAAGAAGAATAGTTCATCTCATCCACGCCTAATTTGATGGGTATGATGTTGGTTAGGTTAGTAATGGCCATTAGTTTGTCGGAGAGAAGAATAGTGGGCTGTGTTGGAGGATCAATGATAGTCATGATGGTGATTAATCGTGAACAGTAGCAAGGGTGAGGAGAGGGCAGAAACGAGAAGGGAGTAAACATGTAATAATAATGATGGTCGATTGGATATAAGACACCAACGATCGACACCAATATTTTAATGATAAAACTGCTGGATATACGACACCAGCTACAGGATAATGATGGGAAGAATGCAACGGAATGGAGGGTTTATTTAGGGTTTTGAAAGAGAACTCGTGATACCATGTAGAATAATGTTTGATTGATTGATTATTCATCCAAAACCGGATGTACATATGCAAACGTAACCCTAGAGTATCATGGGCTTTTAGCCCGAACATAATAAACATGCCTAGATACAAATACATAATTACTATGTAGAATAATGTTTGATTGATTGATTATTCATCCAAAACCGGATGTGCATATACAAACGTAACCCTAAAGTATCATGGGCTTTTAGCCCGAACATAATCAACAGGCCTAGATACAAATACATAAATACTAACATACACGAGATTGTACATAAATGAACGACTCATGTTATTTTTCTATATACGATTAAGTAAGGAGATCCGTAAATGTATTTTTTTTACCAATGACGTTCCATAACGACTCATGTTATTTCTCTTCGTCCTACGCCACTCCACAAGTATCCAACTCGAGAGTTCACTTCACTTTGTCAGCAAGCTCCATTCAGGCGGAGAAAACCGTACAACGTCGCTTACAACATTTTTCGACACTAAGCTAAATTTCGAGTTCTAGTCGAAGTAGAACCAACCTTTCACATGCGTATTTTCATGACTAAAATACTAACCGGATCACACTTGTATTTTCAGGACTAAAATACTAACCGGATCTATCTTCGATATAAGTTTGGTGGTTATGAACTTGATGTATGACAATATACAACAAAGATGTAACAAATGTTACGAATGCAACAACTACACTGCAACACTTCATATCTCGACAAATACTTTTGTTCTTCTCTTGCACTTGAATGAATGAATGTTTGGATCACTTTAAATAAGCTTAAACAAGTTTAATAATCAAAGAAAAGTGGTTTAAATGTGATGAAAAAATGCAGAAAACAAAGTGCTAAAAGGTGGAATGAAAATTGTGAAATGAGCCACTATTTATAAACACAAAGGGACCAGGATGCTCCTGCACAATCCCACAGTTTCTTTAATTATTTAAAGGAACCATTCCTATTTAAAGGAACCGTTCGGTGTCAGGAGACTCTCATTTTTTGTCTTTTGTGGTGGCTTGTAAATCTAGTTAAAAGATTTTTCTTTTATAAGTTTATTTCAAATTTTGAAATTTATTTTTATTAAAATATTTTTTATTTAATAAAAGATAATTTGTATAATTAGTTTTTTTTAAATGTTTTGTACACATTTAAATGTAATGTACATAAATATCAAGTGTATGGCAAAAAATATTTCTTTGATCATCAACAAACTAGTTTAATTTTTATTGTTCGTACCTTTAGTGATATTGCATTGAAATGAAAATTTACGACTAATAACTTGTTTACATAAGAATGTTTTTATATTTTGTATCAAAACATAGAGAAACCGAAAAATATATATAATGTTTTTAGACATTATTTGTATTAATAGAGTTGAAGCATACGTCTTGCAGAAACAAGTAATTAAGTAGTCTATAAACACCCTTAATACGTGTTTAAGTTTAGGCTATATCTATGTTTAGGATATCTTGGTATTAGGGTTTGGTCTGCATGACCTTGTGTATTTATTTTTCGTTGTACGTGTATGTTTTATAGGTCATACGATGACCGCTAAATCCTTAGGGTGGTGGCAACAATGCCTAAATCATTTTTTCATGCCTAATCACCCGCCAATTATATCCTTCCATCTCATCTCATACCAATATCATACCTAACAATATATTTTAGTGGAAACCATGTCTAACTCATACCTCATCTATTTTTTTATTTTTTTTTATTTTTTTTAATAATTATATTAAAAAATTTAATAAAAACATAATATTTTATTAATACTTAAAAGAAAATTACATGGTACTTATTAAAAAAAAACACTAGTCATCAAGGTATGGTAAGTCTTGAGCGTCCACATACTCCGTAAGATCATAACGAAGACGGATGGATATTTTCGTCTTGTAACTCCGGTAGTACATTCGGGTCATAAACTGGCGTAACCGGCGGATCCATTATATGAACCGGTGATATTGCCACCCCGTCGTGTTTTAAAATCATATTGTGTAATATAACATACGTATGAACGATTTTTCGAATCTTTTCGACGGACATAGCCCGGAGAGGATCTCTGAGAATAATCTATTTTGCTTTAAGACGACCAAAAGCTCTTTCGACATCCTTTCGTGCAGACTCTTGTAGCTTCTTGAATCTCTTTTCTTTCGGGTCAGTTGGATAAGGATATGCTTTAACAAACGTTGAATACGTAGGATAGATTCCATCGGTAAGATAATATCCACGTTTGTAAAGCCGTTCATTTAGAGTAAATGAACTGTTTGGCGCCGTTCCATTTCGATGAGTAAGATACAACGAAGATTGATTCAAAACATTGATGTCATTATTTGCACCGGGAGGACCAAAAAACGAATGCCAAAACAACATATCATTTGAAGCAACGGCTTCAAGCATAATAGTCGGGTATTGGTGATCACCTCTTTTATATTGCCCTCTCAAATGCCTTGGACAATTTCGCCAAACGAAATGTGTACAATCAATGCTACCAAGCATTCCAGGAATGTGATGTTGCTCTTCATGTGCCTCGAATAAGCGTGCAACGTCGTGGGTTGTCGGCCTACGTAAGTACTCTTGCCTATATAATTAGATTACCGCTTAACAAAAATGATCAAGGCATTCACCTACAAAGTATACCGAATTATAAATAACGAAAACATTATAAAAATACATCGAAATATAAAAAATGTTGAATTATACAAAATAAAAAATATTGAATTATAAAAAATTAAAAATACCGAATTATATAAAAATAAAAAATACCGAATTATATAAAACTAAAAAATACCGAATTATAAAAAATAACCTGATGTTCTTCGTGCCATGTTTAAGTAGTCATCGTATCTATCCGGAGGTCCACCCGTTGCGAGTTGACGAATAGCCGATGTGCATTTTTGCAACGCCGTGAAACTTTTTTTCCCTCTAGCGTCTACGCCCTCTTGAAACCATTCGAAATCCGCTTCAATATCACCAACAATTTTTAGAAACAAGCTTTTATTCATACGAAATCTTTCACGAAAAACATTAGAGGGAAACTTTGGGTTTTCTTCGACGAAATAGTCATTCATTAGAGTTTCCAGAGCTTTTTCACGATAACGGGTAACATGTCTTCGGGTTGAGCTAGACGTGTCTTCAATGCTATCGCACGCGGCTAAATAGGTTTCTATGGTAGAACCGGTGGAAAATATGTCCTCGGAAGAGTCGGATAGAAAATCTAACTCGTCCTCGGATGAAGAAGATGAAGATGAATCCATTTTGTTTGTGAAATAGAAATGTTTTTGTTTGAGAAAAAATAGAGATGTTTTTGTGTTTAAATATGGAGAAAAAAAAAGGGAATTTTTTTTAATGCACCTAACGGTACAATTTGACTAGCAACGGCTAGTTTGGTGAGCATGTAGATTCGGCAATGTTTGCCGATTATTCACTTTCTCATCCCAAACAGAGTCATGTCGATTCCCACGCATTGCTCATGCCGATCGGCATGAATGACACCGATGGTCATGCCGAAAGCGTTGCCAGTACCCTTACAGTGGTATCAAAGCAACCCTAATCATATATAACCTAGCTAGACTTCTTAGTAATTGCTTTTTTTATCATAAAAATCAAATCTTGATTTTAGTTATGTGCTTGTTTGGTCGATTCTTGCAAATTAGGGTTTTAGGGTTTATACGTTTTGATTGACAACTAGGGTTTGATCGCTCTTGTGACCACCCTTAGTGAGGGTTATCGTTTTGACGCGCTTAATTTATCACCTGGTTTATGTACGCATCAACATCGTATTCATTTTCTAAGTGCACATAGAATTCGTTGATTTTAAATAAGGTCAACTTATACTTTCCATATAATACAAGGTAAGCGGTTTGAGTGGAAACTTGGCTCCACCACAACACTTACTTGAACGACTTTGGTAGCTTCTCAATTTTGGAAGTTGTCCATCTAAGTTTGGACCCACAATGTTTTCACTCGACAAACGGTATGACCAAAAATCGTCTTAAGTTTTAACATGTTGTTTGGTCGTATAAATTATTGATTCATTTTATTTTTTGATTTTTTTTCCTTCTTTTTAGAACGAAATTTCCTACTATTTTACAATATTTATATCATAAATTTATCTCACATATAATAAGCAAGATTGTACTTATAACCATTTAGTTGTAGAGCTTATCTCACAACATGAATATATTTAATCATTTGTGTTATAAAAAATTGTGTTCATAACAAAGTAAATGTGCTGGGAAGTGTGCTTAAGGTTTCTATAATAATCACAAAAAGTTTATACAATGACTATTCAATGTAATTATTGAATTAATATGTTTGTTATGTATCTACTTAAGTGTGGTTTAGTTAACATCCTTGCAAATCCTTAGTTTATGTGTTACACGAAGATTTCACTACACACATATGACATATTTACAATTGCAAGTTGCTGAACAACGCACGTCAACACATCAAAGCTAAAAATCAAACAAAAGAAACCTTAACTAGAAGACAGCTACAAAATTGACAAACTCACAAGAAATACCCTAAAATTGTTTATTCTTAATTAAATCACTAAGTGTTTGCTCAAAAAAGAATTTAATCACTAAGTAAGTTAAACCATACTAGCTACCAAGAAGAGCGTGTATTATAAAATACTCAAAGGCGGATCTAAGCTTGTGTAGGTGGTGCTCAGGAACCACCTTAGAAACAAAAATCATTTATAAGTAATATAGAAGGAAAATTATGAACTATCTTAGAAAAATGTAGGGAACCACTTTAGCGACGAAGAAAAGGAAAATGCAATGAAAAGTATTCTTAGATGTTTATAAAAAAGAAAGAAATAATAACAAAGAAAGGCCTTTAGCCGGAGATGTTGTCGGAAGTAAAGTGAAGATGGAGATACTTTTGGTCGTGGCTGTTGGTATCGGTTTTGGAGAGAGAAGAATAAAGCATTTATCTAATACTTATATTTGTTTTTAGTTTAATTTCCAATTTTTAATATGCGTTTGAGTATTGATAAAAATTCTACCTTGTGAAAAGAGAGAAAACTACAAACCATTAAAAGTCAATTTAATTCGGTTTCAGCAAGTCTTTACTTATTAAATGAAATTTCACATATATTTATATACATAATTTTGTAATTTTATTTACTTTGCAAGCGAGTCACAAGATGAAAATTTAATATCAAAAGGTATAAGTCAACACTCAACAAAGATGAATTTAATTTAACATTTTATTTATGATTACTAAGGATTTTGAGTGACAAATTGGAAGTACATTGTTATGTAAACATTTTGATATTGTGATAAATTAAAAGGAATAAAATAAACCGAAACTAACATAGCGATCTCTATTTGTATTGAAGTTAATAGAATAGTTTTGACCGAGCCCAATATAACTAGTAACTTTGTCTCAATACATAATATTTGTGTAATTTCCCATCATTATCTGCATTAAAGGACATTTGGGTCGATCTGACCCGACTCATTTTTTCCTTCTCATTTATAGTCTAGGAATCACCTTAGATTTTCTCTTAGCTCCGCCACTGAAAATGCTAGTGTCATCTATTCAAAGAGATTATTAGCTTTAATCATCAGTATAGTCTACATAGAAAACCTATAATTTGCATACCAATATCTTCTTTGTACTACAAAGTTTTTACTAATACGGAGTATTTCATCAACCATGTAGGCCGGCCCAAACCATTTGGTGGCCTAAGGCGAAGTTTCAAACAGGGCCATTTCGAATATTTTTGTATGCATAATTAAATTTTTCAATATGATTGTATTATCAGAAGATTTTGCTAGAAACAAAAAAACATACTAGTAAGAAATTGAGAATTAATTGAAAAATGAAAAATGATAAGTGAGAATTAGAGAAGACCAAACTTTCTTGTACTAATAATCTAGATGTATGGCAGTCAAAAACGAACAAACATGATAGGCGTGATTGCTCATTTGTCTAAGTATAATAATTAAACAAAAGACATAATACAAATGCTAAACTGAATATGGTCGTGTTCATGATTGTTTGTTATGAAAATAAGCTTGTTCGTGTTCATTTATATTTCTTCATCAAAAAATTATCGTATGAATACAAGTAAAAAAGCCTTAAATATAAATAAAATTCTTTCGTGTTTGTGTTTGTGTTTGCTCATGTTTGCTTAATTATTTGTAACTGCTTTATTAAAAAAGAGTCCAAGTGAGACGAGTCCAGTAAAGTATCAAAAACATGGTCTACTTTGTACAAGGCTTGTTGGTTTGAACTCTTTATTTGAAGTCTGAACCCGCCATTCCTATTTATTAAAAGAAGTTATGAGTGTGTTTAGTTGGAGAAAAAATTCTCTTATTTTTTATCTTTAATTTTGTAAAAATTTAAAGGGGAAATTTATCACCATAAAACACTTTGAAAATATAGAAAAATTCATTTAGTTGATGTTTGTATTTCTATTTTGAACAAGGGGAGGGAGGTTTAGGGGTTATAAAGGAAAACAAGGAAATGGGAGATTTTGTGTTTTGCAAAACATTTTGTTTGAAACGTTTATTTGAACGCGATAAATGTTTTCTTTTTTTATTTCACAAAACATTTTGTGGAAAACATGGGTGTTTTTCTCCAACTAAACGCACCCTATGTGTTTCAAAAGATTCCACAAAAAGATGTAGATTGGCGGGAACACCTGACCCCGGGTACCTTTTGGCACCAGCCATTGTCCACCCACAAGGAAGAGCTCCGGAAACTCTCATGGCCTAGTGGGGCACCAACTGGAGTGAGCACGAGCCAAGACTCGGACCCCTGAGCTCTTATTTCACAAAGTCTCTTCGGTGTGCCCATAGGTTTTGCGAAGGTGGGTACCTATATGAAGCAAATGCCAAGAATGAGATTTGAACCTGGGTCAATTGACTCAAACACAAGTGCTTCAACCATTAGACTGATGCTTCATTGGTTATTTGTTTCAAAAGATAACTGATGTGATAAATGTATCACCAAGTGTTATGCTATTATAAGGAGTAGTTGTTTCAACTTTAAATGGTATTCTGTATGTGCTCTTGATTTGTATTTAAAGAAAAAAAAATGACAATTCAAGAAATATTTAGAGATTGAAGATGAACTGAGGTGGAAAATTAAAAACAAAAAAATACGTGGATATTTTTTTAGTGGCATGGCAACTCATCCGATCACCTTTATAACATTTACACAAAACAATAAATTTCAATACCGATATGAGAACATTTTCGACCATGTCTTTAACTGTTGTAAAAGTTGGTAAGTTCGTTTATAATTGATAGACTTAACCCAAAAATTTATCGTACGAATACAAAGGAAGCAGCAACCCCAATTCAAGAAAACTGGTCAAAGCTACGGGTGTTAGTACTCCTTTTCTAAAAGACTTGTGGGAAATAAGTGATGTTTCAAATGTGATGACAACTGAACATCTAGAAATTACTAGTTGTTGGGCTTTTAGTGAGATTTATGCCGAATATTCATATCAAGCTCAGATTCAGAATGAGATTGCAGACTTGTTAAGATCATATGATGATGTTGGGATGAAAATAAATGAATATGATCAAGTGTTGAATGATATGACAGAGGATACTTTAACACGTAGTCGTGTTCAGGAAATATATAGAAGAATTCAAGAAAATAAAGAAAAACATCGTCAAGAAAGAGACAATCTCAGAGTTGGAAGAACCCCGTGAAAGAAGAGTGTTCTTTAACAACAATTTAGACTGTTTTCTCTCCAAGTCAAGTCTTGTTTGTCAAAGCATGTGATCAACACAAATATGAATGGCATGTTTCTTAATGATAAGTTTGCAAGGGTCTTCTCCAACAAAGTAGCCGACATAGATCCGTTTACAGATGGATGTCGTTGGTTTGAATGCATTTTAGAGTGGGGCATATTTGTTTGTTATGAAGCAGAAAAGAAATCCCAAAGCTGAAGTTTACCTAAGAGAAGAAATCCTTACAGTTAAAGAGATTAAGTTTGAAAGAAATTATGAATAACGGATTCCATACTTCACGGTTGCAACAAGGTATTAGTCTACATGTCGATTTTCTGAAGCTATTTTTCAACATTTGCATATACATGACATTGAAGTCTTGTATAATATCTTTAGAGATTGGAATTACAGTGTGAAGTTGATGACCAAGGATGAAGCTGAAGCCTACAATTCAAGACACATTGTATGCTTGAGCTCACAATTTTTAGCTAGGTATTGAAAGCTATCAAGAGAAGATTAACCTCACCAAACCAAAGAAGTTTTTCTCATTCACCAAGGAATATTTTGGTTGCTTTTGGCGGATCGCTTATTACTAGGTTGGATCGGATGTCAACCTGTGGAGGCACCATTTGTGACTATTGGACAAATTTCCCCTTTAGTTTTCTTCTTGTTCTTTACTATAACGCCATTCTGGACAACTCGGAAGAGGAATTCCTAATTCTTATACGGATGAGACTGCCTGAAAAGTGAGAAACTCTGACACTCATCATTTTCGAGTGAGTATTACACCAAGAATTGACAGCCTTTAGTTGTAGGTTTTCTATTTCTTACATGACTTTGATGAAAGAAAGCATTTCAGGAACAAGAATTACAGTAAAGGGGAATCAAGAAACATATTCTCTATCTACTACACTTGATTCCATAGTTTGGATTGTCTATCCGAATTAGCAGAATGAGAATAAGTTGTTGTTTAATGAAGTTGAAAATTATTCAAATGGAACTCTAATGATGATGTTGTTTAATCAAAATACAAGAAAGCACAAAGACAAGTATGGTCTAGAATAATATCTTCTTCCTCAACAAGCAAGAGTTCTTCTAGACAATACCTTGGATAAGCTGAATGATATTCTCATCTCCATAAATGTGGCTCCAAAATTAGGGATGTATATTGGAGATAGAGAAAGATTGTTGGGTGTTGGGCTTAGACAACATATTGACATGTTAACGAGGAAGTTGGATGATTTATTTTTACGTTTACTTGTAATAATAAACTAGAAAATACAAAAATAGAATAAGTTGTAATTACATAGATTCATATGAGGAGATTGTTAGGAATAAGGAATTTGGGTTCCGGGACAATCCAGGAACTAGAGATGTCATTTATGTATTTTTTCCACCACTATATAAATTGGGGGCATTTGGTCCTCTTTGTATAACTTTGCACGCCATTTCACAAGCTCAATTAATAAATATATTTATTAAGGATAGTTCTCTTTGACTTTCTCTTTACACACACACACGATACTCACACACATTACACACACTAAACACGAAATCGCCATGTGCATGTTTTAACAACCACAAACCAAAGTTCATATGCAAACTTTATGCTATAAGCCCTATTAAAAGATTATTACTACCTATGTCTCAAAATGGATTGGGTTTCAAATGTATTTTCACCGGTATAATTTTCATCAAGTATTATATAACACAAACAAAAATATTTAAGGTCAAAGTTGAACAAAAAAGACTCCAAAAAGTCAAACCCGACACTTATTTTGGGATGAGGGAGTAATTATTTGTCGGGTTCACGTTCGAATTCGGATGGTTGATGAAATATCAAAATTTGCTAGGTCTTATCGGGTTGATCTGATAGCATGATAAGATAAATAACTTAACAAAAACCCAACCCTATAATAATATCAGGTTATCTGGTTCAGGTATAATTAAAGCAATACAACCCGACCTTAAACTAGTCGTAATAATACCATAAAGACGCATCCATCGTCCTATGTGGCACCCCCAAGACTCACTTTCCTTATTACACTCACCCTAGTCACACGCATCTTGGAGGTGAAACAGGAGGACTCGATCATCCCCAAGACCGATTCCTTGAGGAGTTTTGTGTGAGCCAAAGGTGAGTTGTTTTAATTTTTTTATGTGAGATATATTTGTGTATAAGCGCGATATATTTGGGTGGTGCAGTTGATTGTCTTATTATACTAAGTTGGTGGTAAAGTTAGTTGTCGAGAGAGAAAGCTAATGTGGCGTTGAGTGACAATGAGTGGTGATGGTAAAGTTGATTGCGATGCTCTCTTATTACCACTAGCCTTACAAGTCTTAGTAGGTTGGGATTTGACTTTGAATTTAAATGAAGTCAACTTGTCTTTGTTAACACCCTACTTGTTAAACCCTTTGAATATGCATTCATGCTAAAAAAAAGTTGTATACATTTATTTGCCAACTTAATTTCAATCATGAATTGCCTTTAAAACACAATTCTTTACTTTATTTTAGAAATTTTGTTTGAGACACTTTCAGATATGGGTGTTAATCGGGTCAGATTCGAGTTAAACGAGTCGGGTTTAAGTCGGGTCGAGGCTAAAATAACATACCCGAATCTGAGCTTATTTGAACTCGAGTTAGTCGGTTTTGAGTCTAATCGGGTCAGGTCAGGAAAAGTTTGGTTCAAATTTTTACCATTTACAAAATCACATAATTTGATTTCTTAAACTTAGTAGTTACAATCACATATTTTGTTGTTGCATAAGTTGTATATTAACTATAAGTCCACATAGTCTTTTTACTCCTTTAGTAATGCTTGGAGCTCACGGTATGGTAACGCCTAGGCCGGCGTTATGCTTAGGTGGAAACGTGTTGGACGGCATTATTATACCAGCTAGCGGCATTATCGTCCCAGTTGATACAAGAACGTATCTTGTAATGTGCAAAAACAAAAAAAAACAAAACAAAACAAAAACAAACTCTTCCAACGGCTAGTGGCGCTTCAATTCTTTAAAAAAAAAAAAAAAAAAAAAAAAAAAAAAAAACCTTCCTTATTTAGTTACTACGGCTAGTAATTGAAAAAAATTTACAAACGGCTAGTAGTTTTTTTAAAAAAATATTAATTTTTTCAAAACCTTATAAATACCCACTTTCACATATTTTTTTTACACACTATCACAACGCAAAATAAAATTTATATACTTACATTCTCGCAAAAAAAATGTCGGGATATCCAAACGAGAGTTTTCTGAACCTGCTTGGTATAGCGAATCTGAATGCGGGATCTTCTTCTAACCCGAACCCATACGCGTCTTTGTCCGGTTTCTGTAACCCACTCGGCATGACTCTCGAGAAACTTTTTCAACAACAACAAATGTTTCTTATGTGGTAAAACGCCAATTTCCAAAGTTTACAACAAAACACATCACAATTCGAACAACAAACCTAACCGAAAACCCAATCCTCACAATCACAATTCGACCCCGAAGCTACACAATCCCAAAAGCCCAAAAGTCGAGGTAAACGTATGGCAAAAAAATCAAAAGAACCCGAACCCTATTTCGAAAAAAATCCACACTTGACCAGGAGTACATTATGTTGGTTATCGAGCGAGGAAACGCTACTTGCCTCGTAGATTACATTTCCATTTACGAGGATCCAAATTTCGGAGTTTCATAAACTTGCAACACGTTTTGGTATCGGGTTTTGAACGAGTTTAATCAGAATAATTTCCAACCACACAACAAGGATATGTTGACAAGCAAGTGGTATACGTTGAACGGAAATTGCCAAAAGTTCAACACGGTTTTCAAACGTGCTAAACGTTTGGCAAAAAGTGGGGAAAATGATTTAGATTTTATGAGACGGGCTAGATCAATGTATCGTGACGAGCATAAAGGTCTCTCGTTTGCTCAAGAGGATGCGTGAGACATTTTGAAATCCCATGCAAAATGGGATGCGCTGAAACCGATTGATTTAACCGGAGAAAAACAACGCGCATAGCTATTCGGTGATGATGAACGACCACGTCCAGTCGGCAAACAACGCGCCGGTAAAAAACAAAAAACCGATACCACGACGAGCACCGGGGAAATTAACTCGTCAAGCCAATTTGGGGACTTTATGACATCCGAGCTTCGTTTCAAACGGGAAGCGGCCAATCGGCGTACGAGGTCGCTAAAAAGAAAGACCGTACGATAATGCGTTTGGAAGAGTTTAAATTTATCGGTATTAACACGAAGGAGATGGATGAAGATACTGCGTATTGGATCGATATGGAAAAGCCAAAAATCAAAGAAAAATATAAATTACAACGCCCCGAGTAGTTGTATTTTATTTCCATATTGTATTTTTATTCGTAACCTTTTTTTTATCGTAGTTTCTTTTTTGTATTTTTTTATTTCGTAACATTTTTATTTCATATTGTAATTTTTAACTTTATTAATGAAGTATTAGGTTGTTTAATGAATGAAATAGTTAAGGGTTTTTTGTAAATTGTAATTATTTAAAGGTGGGTCGAAAAAAATGGTGTTATGAGGTGTTATGATAAGGGGTGAGTTTTGGGTGTTAAATGTTGACATGTTGAAGTGAGGTGACGTTGAATTGGCAGCAATTCTTTTGTGTTACCAAGTTATGGTACATTGGCCTCTTAGAAGATGATGAGTTGATAATGAGAAAAAAATTGAATGATTTTATCCTGGAATTTGTTAACAGTTCAAACAATATGATACAATACATGTATAGATAATATAACAAGAGATAATTTTGAAAGGGGACCGGTCGCTCCACGTGTTCACCTTTTCTACACCAATAAAATATTTTTTCCTCAAATAGACATGGGATACTTTCGAATTGGGGGACACCACTTAATTGTGACATGTGTCCCTCACAATACTATTTGGTCTCATTATAATTTACGTATTTACCATCTTCTTCATTATCCCACCTTAATAACAAACAGAATCCGGCCATCAGTCTTCGGCCAACACCACTACCAACCACCAACCCAACCCATATTTCGGCACTCCAACCCAGATTTCGGAACTCAAACCCTAGTTGGGTTTATCAAATCATACCTAAATCGATCCACTACACACCCCCAAATTCATGTGAACAATCACTTTGGAATAATCAACTGGTTATAACCGAATCCTTAACACAATTGCTAAAAAACAGCCACTAATTCTAAAATCCCCATTTTCTTGATAAGAACCCTAAAAATCGATTTAACAAAACTGATGTTCTAAACATGAAAACTGATATAATCGAGTGTTGTATAACACTTTCTGAGCAAAGCCCCTAAATCTATTGCAATAATTAACCACAAAAAATAATATTTATAAAAATTAAATCTTTCTTTCTTTCTTGATACCCAATTCAAATCACCTCAAAATCCATATGGGTTTTCCTTAAAACCAATCGAAACCCTAAAACAAAAGGTCATCAAATCTTTAAAAAAAGAAAGAAATATGCGGATATATATATATATATATAGGGGAGAGTTAACGTGAGATCAAGCTTAAAGTTGTAAAAATAAGATCAAGTCTAAAAAACCACTAAAAAGTTTATAAATAACAATTTTAGCAATAATACACATAAAAATAATATTTTAATACAAATTAACATTTTAGCAGTTAATAACCAAATGATACATGAGTTTGGATTAGTGATACACCAGATATACATTACACTAATAAATATTCTAAAATCTGGTACACATACAAAAACCTGATACACATTACACTTCTAATCAAAGTGTTTCACCTAAGTTTCGTAAATTTTAAAAAGAAATCTATCGAAACTTTAACAATTTTAGTTATAGTTAATAAAAATTTTATTTTTGTTGTAAAGAGAGTGTCGTTTGTCAAATTTTAGAGTGATCTCATTTTAACAACTTTAAGTTTGGTCTTATTTGATCTAGTAGCCCATGTGCAACACCACCAGAAGGCTTAATGATCTTATCAACTGATTAATATTAATAGATCCATTGTTAAGAATGACTTGTTGAGAAGCTGTAACACATTGAATTTCACAAACACATCAAAACATATTGAAGAGGGGCGTATGGTTTGAGGGTTTAGAGAGAGGAAGTAGAGAGAGAGAGAAGTGGGAACTTGATGAAACAAAGAAAAATGGTATTGAAGCTCCAACCCTCTACCTTGGGAGGTAGAGGGTATTTATAGATTCTTACAAGACTCGCCTCCTACGGGCTGTGGATCAGGCATACAGTGGGTAAAGACCCGTCCGTCCTCCACGGTGTTACTTAACTAACTACTTATTAACATAACATGACTACGTCTACGAGCTTTCTAATGAATACATATACTTGAGGTGACCGACACTTTAACTAATGGATTTTCTAAATCCTAACAATCTCCCCCTAAGGGAGGTCACCTCAAATTACATTGAATACAAACAGATATTACATTTTGATTGTTCTTGGATTCTTGATTAAGTTCTTTGCTCAGTAGCCCGTAGTCTTTGATTCTTCATGTTTTGCATGTTTGGTTAATCCAAGTGGAGGTCTTTAACTGATCCACGTGATGATGAGTTTTGAGCCAGCTTTAAGATCGTCAGCTACCATAAATCTCTGACTCTTCCTTTGTAGTGTTGACATTATGTGATGTTGTGATATTGGACCGACATGCTCACATTCTGGATCATGATTTCTTCTCATCATAGTAGCGGAAGCTTTAGATGATTCATGATATTTGTGGCAGCGTAACAGAAGCATGGGGTGAAAATATCAGAGTCGTTGAAGCACTTATCATGATTTCTTTAGAAATGAATGTGTTGTGTGAGCATGCGGCTATGGATTGACTTCTCAATTCTGATCAGCTGCAAACATCGGATGTACCTGCATAAAACAGTTAGCAATAAAGCGCACGAAAGTGTCTTTGATCACTTTCATTGAATTGAGGTACACGGCCCACGGTTACCCGTTGATCAGTACAAGTACTGCCTGTGATCAGGTAGAATTCCTAATAATCTCCTTGACAGGGTTTCGCAGCTGCTCTAGCTGTTCTCAAACCGGAACGTCTCAAAGAAGACAACACAGAGTGAGTGAACCAGCGAATTGAGAATCACTGATTGATGAAAAGTGATTTGAAAAACAATCGTGTACTGCTTAATATAAAGTGTTTTGCAATACAACGAAGGTTTTAAGGAAAATCAATTATCAATCATAAACACCTTTTATTTTGAAATATTAATACACAGTCGATGTGCTAGAGAAAGGAGTTTTAAGCACAATGACCGGTTTTTCAAAGGTATCCGTCAATCCATTTCCTGGACCAAGGTTGATTCAATATTGAATCTCCCCATCGTTTCTATCCAGTTGTCACAAGTTTGATCTATTGGATAGATCTCACATGTTACCTACCAAGAGCTTGTTTGATGTTGGCTCTAGAAGATTTCCATCTTCATTGTGAGTATTTTACATATCACTCAGATGTTCTGGCAATACCACAAGGATAATGCGTAGGACTCTTAATATATAATCTCACTTTCCACATTGTGTGAAACAGTGAGTCTTCATTGATTGTGTCCTAGAGAGATATTGATGATCTCGTGGCTCTAGACTCAATAGTGCACATTTGGTTCCTATGTCGGAGACTAAGAGAAAGTCGATAGATAATGTAGGTTCCCCGTGAGAATGAAACAAGTCCTTTTTAAGAGGAACTTAAGTAGCTTGGGAAGTTGTAGTGCAGTGCGTCACTGGGTCCATGACGTCTTGTCTTCAATACCGGTGTTACCTTAGTAACCACCAGTGGCATATGTATTGAACCCGGTTTCTTATTTTCACCCTTTTCTCATTTTATTTCTTTTTCATTCTTCAACCCCTTCAGTGCTTATCGAGACTTCATAACTAGAACCTTGTTGGGTTTATTCCAGTTCTAGCTCTATCTCAGTCCGCACTCTTCCCATTTCTCAATTTTCTCCTTTTTTCATCATACCTAAGGACTTCTACACTATCTAGTGGATTGTCCCTGGGTAGATCCCTCCAGCTCTGGCGGGATCGTGGGTACGAATACCTAACCTAACCATTCTTATATCTCCATGCATAAAATAAATTTGGTCGGTCTTTTTGGTATTGTTCTTCTGCCATTGAAACCATTTGAAAACCGTTTGAATAATCAATCCAGGTACATGTGATCTATGATCAAAGCATTTTGTACATGAATTATTTTTAATATTTCAAAAAAAGCTCCCCGTCAACGTGTGCATTGTATGTTTGAAATTGCTTTGGCACATGGAGGCAAGAGGACTTGAAAATCTCAGATTGAGAATTAAGAATTCACTTCTTTGATTTACATTTTCTAAAAATATCGACATCACTTTCCCGATCAAAATTAGTATTTTAAATACTTTGATAAAGATATTTTTGGGAAAGGATGTGGTTTTCTAAAAGTTGCTCCCCCTCAATATGTGCATCGAGATTCGAAAGTGTTTTGCACATATTAGGGAGAACCTGCACTTAGAGAAAAATCAATCACGTTTCAATCCTTTTTGGTTTGATATAGATGCTCCCCCTTAACTGAGCACCTCCTGACGTGCTTCGACGTGTATCTTGACACCCTTCATGGTCAGCATCTGCATAGGCTGTTAGTGACATATAGGTGTCCTTCGGGTACCAAAGTCCCATGTTGATGGTTCCTTGGAGATATCGAAAGACCCGTTTTACCGCTTCAAGGTTCTTTTTGGTAGGCTTAGCCTGGTATCTAGCACACATGCATACAGCGAACAGAATGCCTGGTCTACTGGCAGTAAGGTACATCAGGGACCCAATCATACTATGATATTTAGTTTGGTGAACCATGATTCCTGAGTGGTCCTCATCCAGTTTAGTACGCTCCACCATGGGAGTGTCAACAGGGTCACAAGAATCAAATCCAAATTTCTTTAAGATTTCATTAGCATATTTAGATTGATTGATAAAAATGCTTCCGGGACTTTGTGAAATTTGTAATCCCAAGAAAAATGACATTTGTCCCATCATTGACATTTGAAATTTGGAGCCCATCTCCTTAGAAAAACGGTCACATTCATTGGGGTCAGTCGAGGCAAAAATAATATCATCAACATAGATTTGAACATGAATTGAGTGTTTTCCTGAATTTCTGGTGAACAATGTCGGGTCAACTGCTCCTTTGCTGAATCCATTAGATACAAGAAACTTCGATAGCGTGTCGTACCATGCCCTTGGAGCTTGCTTCAAACCGTAAAGGGCCTTCTTCAAGCGATAGACATGAGTAGGATGTTTTGCAGCGTTAGCCAGGAAGATTCTGATTGCCTCGCTACGTGCAACTGGAGCAAATGATTCTTCAAAGTCAATACCCTCCTCTTGACGGTATCCTTTTGCAACCAATCGAGCCTTCTTCTTTAGCACATCACCATGCTCATCAAGTTTTACTTTGAAGATCCATTTTAGAGCAATGATCATAGCACAGTCAGGAGCAAGTATTAATTCCCATACATCTAGTCGATCGAACTCATGAATTTCTTCTTGCATGGCATTGAACCAGTTGTCTTCAGTCATGGCTGTTTTAACGTCTTTTGGTTCGACCTTAGATAGTACGGAGTTGAAAAAGCACCACAAGGCATCAGTTGCAAGTTGTTTACGAGTGGATACTGGACGAGAAGGGTTTCCAATGATGTTGTCCAATGGATGGTCATGTGTCCATTTTCTAAGGTGTTCGTGTGGTTGTTGTTGAGGAACTGAAGTAGAAGAGTTTGGATCTCCTGATGAGGATGGTTCTAAAGTTGGTTCAGGAGAAAATATGTTCACAAATGGAGCATCTTCGGGATTAGCAAAGAGGTTATCTCCATCATAGGTGCCAGAAACATTTCCATGATGTACACTCGATGATTGAGGATTTGATGATGAGGATGAGTGATCTGCAGTAGGCGCTTCTTGACTCAATGACATAGAAACTGAAGGGTTATCCACATTGACTGGGTTAGAGGCAACCTCTGTTGATGGATTAGACTGATCATTAGCAATAGGCTCATAGTGTTCATCAAACATTGGATCAAAAAAATTCTTCAAATCATCTTCCGAAGGGGGTACATATGGAATTGTTGGTGAGGGATTTTGTACAAGAGATGAACTAATGAGACTACTTATCAAATGTTGAGATGCGGGTCCAGAACTTGATTGTCCTGGAGCCAGTTGCCCAGACAGCTCATCGAACGTGACGTGAATAGTTTCCATGATATCTCGAGTTCTTTTGTTGTAGATTCGGTAACCCTTCTTGTTTGGTGCATAACCCACAAAAACTCCAATGTCCGCCTTAGCTCTTAATTTACCTAAATCTTGACCGTCATTCCTTGGATAACACAAAGCAACGAATACACGAAGGTAGGAGAGATCAGGTTTTTCGTTTATGGACAAGTTCGTATGGAGTTTTTCCATGTGTGGTGTGTATGAGGGAACGATTTTGGGTGTAGCAAGCAGTGGCAATGGCTTCAGCCCAAAAAAACATTGGAACCTTTGAGTAAATTAGCATTGTTCTTGCAGCTTCAACAAGGGTCCGATTTCGTCTTTCAACTACACCGTTCTGTTGAGGCGTACGTGGAACACTTCTTTGATGACTGATTCCAATGCTTTCATAAAATTGACTTAGGTCTTTGTTAACAAACTCAGTGCCATTGTCTGTTCAAATAATTCTAACAATCTTGTTAAGTCGAACCTGCAGCTGTTTGATAAGTTTGATGATGACATCTGGAGTTTCATCCTTTGTCCTCAAAAACTTAACCCAAGTAAATCGAGAGAAGTCATCAACAATGACTAATACATATTTCTTCCCATTTATCGTTTGCACTCTCATAGGTCCGCACAAATCCATATGAAGAGTATGAAGAACTTCCATAACTAAGTTTGCGGGTTTGGGTTTGTGGGCATATTTCCTGCTTTTTCCCAATTGGCATGCTGAACAAAGATGATCTTTTTCATACTTTAATCTGGGTAAGCCTCTTACTAGGTCCTTTCTGGAAAGATCATTAATGGTGCCGAAGTTCAAGTGATTGAGACGACGTTGCCATAACCAAGACTTTGTTTTCGAAGCCTTTGACAACAAGCAGATTGGAGAAGACTTCATCATATCTTCGATAGAGATGGTGTATAAGTTTGTACCACGTGTTCCTATTAAAAGTTCCACACCATCAAGTTCTCTAACGAAACAAGTATGTTTTCTAAAAGCTACTTCTAAATCAGAATCACAGAATTGACAGACAGAAAACAAATTATGACCAAGACCTTCAACATAGTATACCCGGGAAATTACACTATCACCAACCACATAATCTTCATAACCCATAATTGCCCCAAAATGGTCGTTCCCGAATCTAACAGTCCCGATAAATTTACTCACGAAGTTCATGAGCCGCGAGCGATCTCCAGTCATATGCTTGGAACAGCCTGAGTCCAGGTACTACAGAACGATTTGAACGACCTGCAGTTGAACACAAAGAAGAATGGATAACTGGACAATTGGGATACCCATGCAAGAATGGGTTCCACTTGGTTAGAAAACGAGATTGGAACATCCACATCAGAAACAGAGTCAATAAAATCATTAGAGGTAGATGCCGGGCTAGTAGAAACAGTAGATCTATTCAAAGTATGTTCACTTCTTAACAGTATAGTTCTACCAGTGCGCATCCATTTCCTAATGGTCATTGATCTAGATAATTTAGGGCACAACTCATTAGGATTGAATTTACGGCCAGTAAGTATCCAATGATAACCTACATTACAAAATTTTCTTCCTGTTGGTTTCCAATGTTTTCTCGCCCTCTTTCTCCTTGGTCTTCTGACCTTTTTATCTTGTTTGCTAGTGTTAACCAGTTTAACATGAGATTTTGTAGTATTACTCAACTCATTTACAATACATTCATGATTAATACCAGAAATCAAGCATTCATTACATGTTTTGCAAATAGTAGCAGAATTCGAATTAATTACAGTACGCTTATAGCTAATACTAGAATCAACACGATTCGTTTTATTCAATTCAAACTTAAAGTTCCTAGGGTGGTCTTCTACTTTCCTCCATTGATCACTCTTATCTTGCGAGGTCCTATCCTGCTTTGTATTGCCTGGAGGCTTTGACCCGCTTGCTTTTGTACCACTGATTACTCCTGTAGAGGGAATTATGGGAATATTAGTTGGTTTTGCTACTTTTTGCAATCCTAATCTAGAAGTGCTGGGATCTGAAGTAGTTATAGGCACATCAAAGCTCACATGCTTGAATTTCGGCATAGAATAAGGCATAGAATGGGTTGCATACTTAGCACTAGGCATAGAACAAGGCATCACAGATTTATCTTTCTCACATAAGGATTTAGGGCATGTTGCTCTTAAACATTCTAACAGCTCCTGAGATCGTTTGGCATATAAGCATGCATACCTAATTTCAATATCAAGTGGCTTATTTATGCAATCCTCTTGTACAATCTCACGGAGACATTCTAGACTATCCTTAAGGTGACAGAAATAGTCATGAAATACAAGTTCGTTATTTCTAAGATGAGGAGGAATGTATTTAACAGTCACAGTATACTTAGAATCTGCAGATGCCTTTGATGCAACATTCTCATTAAAGACAAGTGGCATTTTCCCTTTTACCTGACTCTTCAGGTTCTCAATTTCCTTTTGTAACGAAGTTATTTTTTCATTGTTCTTGTCATGATTGATTTTCATTGAATCGTATAACTCTTTGAAGTGTCGTTTGACCTTTTCATTTTCTTCTAGAAAACTCTCATTTTCTTGTTGTAATAAGTTAATGATGTTTTGAAGATGAAAGTTTTGAGAAAATTGAGAATCTAAAGGAGGAGGCATTTGGGAGCCAGTCACATTGTTCTTTTCACCCTTTAATTGTGAAATTTGGGTTTTCAACTTTCTGATCGTGTTACAGTGAGCTCGAATCTGTTCGTCACGTTTGTTTATTTCAAAAACTGCATCAAACTCTGGAACATCCGAGGATATTTTGATGTTTGAGGTTTTAACATTTTCTGTGAGATGTTGATATTTTAGTTGCAAATTAAAATGTTCAACTTCCAGGTTAGAAAAGTGTTTTACCATATTATCGTGATCATCCTGGTCTATTTTCTCATTCAGTTTTGAGTTTTTGTTTTCAAGCTCAATGAGACGATCATGGGAAACTTTCAAAGCAACGGATAATTCATGAAATTGAGAAGCAGTAATAGAATACTTAGTAACAGTATAAAACACATCTTGAGCCATACAACTCGATATCAAGTTCTCATTTAAGATATGCAGATTCTTCCTTTCAATTTCATTATATTTGAGTTCACGTTCATAATTATTGACCTCAACTATCATTTCATCAAATTCCTTTTCCATTTCTTTAATCTCTGAGTCTATCCCCTTTTGAAGACTCTCAAATTGATTTTTTAATTGTTTAAAGAAAGGCATGACCTCAGTTAAATAACATTCTTTAGTTTGCTCAAAACCCCTTTCCCCTTCAGTTATCCCTGTAGGTGTGATTCTCTTCTTACATGTCTTCTCAAAATCAACGAATAGTTGGTAAACAACATACATGCTGATTAAGGTCTTGCTCTTAGTGGGAAGAGTTCTAGGAACTAAATGCATTGGTGTATTCGGAGGATACACAGTAGCTGGAGGCACTTTCCTAAGGGGAGTGTTTGTTTCAACAAGTACATTTGCTTTTTGCTTATCCATGTCTTTTTTCCAAAAAACTTGTTCTGGGTTAATTGAGTTTGAGGCTTAAACTTGTTCAGGGAAATCCAATTTTCTTTAGTGTAATCATGGGGTTTGACCGTTATGTTTTGCTTTTTACACAGATGATCTTTTAGCTTCTTATCCATTTTCTCCCTAGAGGCATCTTCTAATTTTCTATCCTCTTCCGTGCTTCTAATACATGATGGTGTTTGCCTAGGATTGAGGATCTCATTACCATCATATACAATCTTATGGTAAGATTTAGCCTTTTTACAGTACTCGGGATTTGGCTCCTCTACAAGGGGAATACTATGCTTATCGCTTAAGACTCTGTGCTTAGTGATCATGTGAGCAGTCTGAATGGTGTTCCCTTGTACGTACAGTTTGTTTTCAAGTTTGTTTTTCAACGTTTTTAGATTGGAAAAGTCATTCAAAAGTTTTGATTCCTTATCATTAAATTCTTGTTTAAGCACTTTAACATTTTCTTGAAGTTCTTGCTTTTGCTTAACAGTTTTTGTAAGCTTTTCTTGTAAGGAGTTTAACTCTTGTTTTAACATTTTTTCTCTAAAATTACTTTTTCTAATAACTGTACATATTTTGTTATCCATCTCCTGCTCACGGGTGGTCAATTCGAACTTAGCACGTTGTTCATAAATGGCAACTTGTTCCTTATAGGCATTTAGTTCAGAAATTATAGAATCATCAGGGGCACATGCAGTGAATTCATCAAGAGCATAGTTATCATTGACTACAAAAGATGCATTACTTGGTACAATTTCACTTTCATTTTGTTTCACATATTGATCATATGGGACAACATTGCTATTACCCATATTTTCAATATCTGATTCAATAATTTCAGTTGATTGTACTTTGTCGTGTATCTTTTGCACATCAACATCATCGTATAGTTTTAATACCTCAGATATGATTGATTCCCTGGAGGGAGTGGCCCGTTTAGGCGAAGAAGCCCTTGGAGTTACCATTGGTGAGATAGTAGCCATGAAGATGGTCTGGGCAGTTGGTTCATCATCAACATCTGAATCAAATGCATCACAGTCTGCTACTTGAAATGCATTGGGATTGTTCTGACCCATGCCCTGCACTGGCTGTTCATCCACATCAGAATCATAAGTTCTGGCATTTCCCTCAGCAAGAATTAGCAATTCTTCCTCATTCAACATTGCTCCACTGTCTTGAGCTAGGACCAGCAACATCTTGTCCCTGAAGTACTCTGCATTTTGTGGATGTTTTGGAAGAGTGCAATTCCTTACAATGTGTCCTTCTCCACCACAATTGTAACATTTAATGGGCTTTACTTGACCCTGAGCCATGTTCCTTCCACGATTCTGATTACCCATATATCCACCACCACCTCCAGCATTGCCATATCCAGTACCAGCATTCCCATATCCAGCTCCAACATTCCCATATCCAGCACCAACATTCCCTTGCTCAATATGTGGAAGGTATGCATTCAGTCTTCCTTGCACATTTTGCACCACTACCTTTTCTTCTTTAACCGTAGCATGATTGTGAAGATTGGATGCAGTTCTGATATGATTGTTGGTGTGTGGGGTGAGGTTCAAGTTATGCTTGACCATTAAAACCAATTGATTAACAAGATGTTACATGAATATGTCTGAATCTGGAGGCTAATGAGTTTGTGATTACCATTACCAGTTGGTATCACTTGAGATGCTTTGGTGGTTATTCCTACATTTGTGTAGAATGCAGTTGAATCATTCGACGAGCTTGTATCACCATAATTGGTTTTGAACTTTTCCAGGATCATTCGTTCAAACATAGCATGTTTCTCATTCTGAAGCAAGTAAGCATACAATTGCTCATAGTTAGTGTGCCTCAAACCTTTGGTAAGCTTGACTGAAGTGACAAATTTGTGCCATTCGGGATTCATGTTGTTCACAAACTTTGAATTAAGCTGAATATTTGGCATAGTCATTTTGATATTCCTCATGTCATTCACGAGCTTGTGGAACCTCACGTATTATTCAGTGACATTTTCCCCTGGGTTCATCTTAAAGTTCTCAAAATCATCATACAGTTGAGACTTTCTGTCTTTTTTAGTTAATTCTGAACCAGAGAGAAGCATCTTGACATTGTCCCAAACTGCTTTGGCTTCAGTGTTGTGATTAATTAACTTGTAGATGTCCTTTGGTAGACCCTAAAGTATAATGTTTAAGGCCCTAATATCTGCATCGTATCTCTTTTTCTCCTTATCAGTAAGTTCATCATATGTCTTTGGTCTATCCAATCCTAATGTCACTGAGCCATCAGCAGCAGTTTCAAGTATGTCTCTGGTAGTCTCAACTTGGTATGGTCCTTCATCAATTGATTTGAGAATGTTAACCCCATTTTCCTTACCCAAGCAGTACAACCTAAGTTGTTGAGCCCATGAGTCATAATCAGTTATGTCTAGCATAGGTGGACGAGTATTGGATCCAACAGCTTGAACATCTTCAGCAACAGAAGAGATGATAGTAGGTACGTTGGTAGACATGATTACAGATTCAACGGGATTTTAAAACTCTTTGATTAAACCGCGAAATAGATTCTTTCACGGGATTTTACTAAATCAAGAGAAAACCGTAAAACGTAACACGAAGAAAACACTAAATCTCAAGAGACAAATCGCACAAAGTGACAAGTCGCTTCAGCCAACAAATCGCTCAAAACAGACAAGTCACTCCAACTAACAAATCGCTTATACTGACAAGTCGCTTGATAAGACAAATCTCTTAAACAGTCAACTCGCTTCAATAAGCAAGTCGCTTAAACATACAAGTCGCTTAAACCAGCAAAACTCTTAAATGACAAATCGCTTAACCAAGACAAATCGCTTAAACTACAACTCGCTTAAATAAACAAGTCGCTTAAAGTGACAAATTGCTTCTCCGCATAAATCGCATAAGTATAACCACTAGCCGGACAAATCGCTTAAATAAGCGATTCTCAACTGACACAAATCGCTTCCAACAGAGGACAAATCGCTCGTCAGAACAACTTTACGAAATACAAATCGTAACCTTTAAAACAACTAAAACGCCACTTTTAAATCCAAAAACAGTGATTCAAGCCATCCAAATCACAACCTAAACACTTATGATGATTCTAAACACAAAAGTACAATCAAAAACCAAACTTTAACACTAGAAATGGTCCGAATGATGCAAATACCACTAAACTTTTTCAAACCCAAAAACCATATAAAACGACTAGAAATCCAAGAACATGTAAGAGGGATGATCAAACCATGGCTCTTGATACCATTTGTAACACATTGGATTTCACAAACACATCAAAACATATTGAAGAGGGGCGTATGGTTTGAGGGTTTACTGAGAGAAAGTAGAGAGAGAGAAGTGGGAACTTGATGAAAGAAAGAAAAATGGTATTGAAGCTCCAACCCTCTACCTTGGGAGGTAGAGGGTATTTATAGATTCTTACAAGACTTGCCTCCTACGGGCTGTGGATCAGGCATACAGTGGGTAAAGACCCGTCCGTCCTCCACGGTGTTACTTAACTAACTACTTATTAACATAACATGACTACGTCTACGAGCTTTCTAATGAATACATATACTTGAGGTGACCGACACTTTAACTAATAGATTTTCTAAATCCTAACAGAAGCTTTGTAGCAACAACCTGAGCCATTATTGCTTTTGTTGTTGTTGTTTGAAAATGAAACGTAATAATGAAATGAGTATAAAAGCAGCGAAGGCGATGTTTTCTGAGTGAGTTTGGACAAAACAATGGGTGTGTGTTTTTGTGTTTGTGTTTGTGTGTATGTTCTCCTAGAGTGTATGGTGATGACAGGTGGTGCAAAGAATGGTGTTGTAGGATCGATCTAAAGGTTGATACGGTGAATCGGGAGGTCGGGGAAGATGAAAGAACATCATCTTCATGTTAGAGAGAGAAAATAGAGAGAGAGAAGGGAAGCTACTGTGTTTATTGATAAGGAAAAAGAAATTACACAAATGAGTCTTACCCTCCTAGGAAAGTCTAGGAGGGTATTTATAGCCTAGCACAATGCAACTATTACAATATGACATAACTAGTCCATGTGTTTTGGCTAAACAAGATACATAATGTAATCGTGTAAATGTCGTTCCATTTAAGTGTTAGGAGCGATTCCAATAATCTTCCCCTAATGGGACGATATAAGGGATTACTTACAACATTTCCTACAAATGCAAAAAACCAAACAAAGAAATGTTTTCATAAGCTCTTCAAATGCTGAAGATGATGACAGTTTACGCTCTTTGTCTTCTTTTTGTACCTCGACTTGAGAACTGTTTTCTTCACTTGTAGGAAAATGATGTAATATGCATGAATTAGATTAACTTCCCCCTAATTCATGCTGCATGTCTTTAGCAGCTTCTCCGTACACTTATTTTTGGAGAAGTTTCTGAATCAGCTTCCCCCCAAACTGACAAGCGTCTTCAGCAGATTCGAAACTTTGATGTAGTCGACATTTCTTCTAACTTTTAAAGTTTTCAGTACGCAGCGGAATTTGTAGACGAGCAGTAAACCACATCAGGTAAATCTATCTTGTTACGTAATAACAATTGTACACAAGCGGAAAGTCCGTTCGGGGGTAACATGCAAGAAATCAACAAGATCTTCTCACTCATGTAGATGCTTCACACCAAACAAACCACGAAAGACGAAATGAAGCAACTTCCCCCTGATTGTTGCGGTCTATCGGAATAATAATCACTTGTGAATATCTAATTACTCGATAAAATGACCATGTGTGAGGCATCGTAACATCATATTTAGGTAACTTCACACACGATAACCCTGAACACCCAAGTGAGACGTTTAAACCACATATCATCTCATTTCTTCCCTCTGATTGAAAAAATTCATAAAGGGAAAGGGTTTTTGTAAAAGTCGTCAAGAAACAAGACCCCGTACACTCTCTTCCCCCCCGATGTTTTCAATGAATCAGAATCATACACCACGTATGTTGATGATGAATTGGAGACAGCGAAACCATGTATGTCCAATTAATTGAACAAGTGTGAAGTACCATAAATATCTTGTGAGAATCAAGTGCTGATAAAACTTCTCTACTCGTTAATACTCTTCTAAGCTAACTCTTTACCGACGTCATTATCCTTCTGACGGCTTTTTGTAGTGACTACTGATGGAGAAAACCCAATATGACGAACTTGAGAATGAAGTAAAATAACTCAAACTTGTGACTTAAACTTGCACCATTATCAGACGAAGAACCCTTTTTCTTACTACAATCGAAAAAGGGTAAACTTAAAGTTTCTCAAATTATCCACAGCTTTTTGTGACACTTGAGTACAACAACGTAACTCCTAAAAAGTGATAGTTTTACGCTGTGAGCACAACAACGTAACTCCTTACATTAGGTATAACTAGACAACTCAAGTATTTGTCATTCGTAACGGTTAAAGCTCGAATGCATCCAACCAACCCCGATATCTTCAGATACTAAGTACATGCACCCGTGATATCCCACTTCAACCTCAAATAAATAATAACGAATTAATGATACGCGTACAACGCGTGTTCGGGGTCAAAGGAAACTTCCTTTTCTTTGAGCAAGTTTTTCATCCACCTAGGCAGTGAACCTAATCGCCGTAGTTTAGTATTAGGGTAAGCCTCGGGGATTGATATCGTTCTCTAGGGGAAAAGGAATGCTAGTGAGAAATTACTACGCTAAGGTTGGGGTTGAGGAAGATTATTTTTTATCTTTTTATATTTTTTTAGAAAATTAAAGGTACGATCTCGGGGTATTGGATTTGGGGGTTTGGTACTTCTACCGAATACTCTACTATTCTAATTATCTAAGCTAAGGGTAGTCTATGTATATTAAAGTGTGCTCGTATGATGATTAAAGATGTGTCTACCTAGATACTATTACTCCCTAGTTATCTTTTATTGATGGTTGAATTGTCACATCCTTATTCTTAACTCGTTGTGTTTTCTAAAGTCGTAGGGTTTGCTTTTATCCCTAACTCTTTGAAGCTACCTAAGGTTAATGACCACGAAATCTCTAGGATTCATAAACTTAACACTAAGGTTATCTTTGGATATTTAGCCTACAATTCCACTAGTAACTATAAAATAAGGTTCAACAAAGATTAATCAAGCATTAATAGCATAACGATGGCTTTAAGCACTCCTAAACCAATTACAGTTAAGATAAGAGACAACCAATTACTATTTAATAACTAGGTTACATAGATCTAAGCAAACACACAAGTAAATTAGCCGGACATGTTAAACATGCAAGCATACACACATTCAATCGAAGACATAATGAAATCAAGGGAATAAATAACTTATCTCGATGTAAAATAGGGTATTAGAACCCTAAAATACTGTCCAAGACGGACTACAATCGTTTTAGGTTTTTACTCCACAAGTCTACCTCTTTAAAGTTTGAAAATCGAATTTTATATATAGAGTTACAACTGCGACGGCATCACCTTGTAATTGTGACGCCGTCGGATCGCTGTCATTAGGGTTTTGTCTTGGCCAAGTCAACTTTGGGACGGCGTCACGTTGTGGTTGTGACGCCGTCAGCCTTCAGCTCTGACGTCGTCTGAATCTGGATCTAGGCGTCTGGGATGAAAAGTCTTCGTGATGCCTTACTCTTCAAAGCCTGACGGCGTCAGGTGTAAAATAGCAATTTCACTCCTAAGTCATCACAAATATAGGGACGGCGTCGCCCTTTGTGTGGGACGCCGTCAGGTGCATTTCCAGCAGCTTGAGTGTCTTTATCTTGACTTTAGCAATTTTCTTCACATATTCACTCATTTTTGTCCAAATAAGCATCATTCCAGCATTTTGCCTTCAAGAGACCTAAAAAGTGAAAAGGAACGAAATTAAGCACTAACGGATATAAAAGTAGGCGATTAAGGGCTTAAATGACCCCTTAAAAGTGTACGTTTTAAATCCTTATCAAATATCGCTACACTTGTGTGACAACTCGTAATTTCAGGTCATTTTACAAACTCTAAAGGTTTCACTATTTCATCATTTATCGTAAATTACGTTTGCGAGTATCAAATACGCGTAACCTGGAGGGTTAAGCTGCGGATTCATGAACATATCATCAAGGACATTTCACATAGACTAGATTTAGTCTACATATCATCAATAACATCATTTCATATCTATATTATGCATGGGTTTGCATTTTTCATTAAACGTTTATTTTCCTATTAAATAAACGCTATCGTGTAAACATTTATTTTGAATATTTATCCGACACTTCCAAAAATATTCCTAATATATTTTTATACTCCTTTTAAGACTATAAAAATTATATTATTAGTTTACCCGATTTTTCAATTTATTTTGTATATAAATTGTTATGTATAAATGTTTACGACGGTTTTTGTAAAATCAACTCGATAAATATTTATTTCACTCAATACTTGTGAGAAATGTATTTTTATAATTTTTATGACTTCAATACATTTTATTTTGTCTCGTTAAAATCTATTCTCAGTTAACGCTACAATTAATACCTAATTATAATTAAACACTACACTTTATACTAACATTTAAAATCATTTAGCTCCAAACTCCACCTCACATACATTAAAGGTGAAAACCAAAAAAAATCTTTCTCTCCTCTTCTCCCCATTGAAGGCCGGCCATGATCAAGACCCAAGAGAAACATATTATTTTTCATGAACCAAGTGATTATCATGTCCTATTAGTTATCTATTTCAAGGTTTTGAAATAAAAACCTAAAGATTAATTAAGATTTTCATCATTTTCTTCCACAACATCATTCAAGTAAGCAATTCATGATCATCATAATTCTTTTATATCCATTTTTATGTTATTTCATCATTTTTGCAAGAATCATGCATGTTACATATGAGTTTATACCACTTTTGTTGATTTTATTACTTATTATGTAATATAATTATCCTATAATGAATCCCTTGAAACATATCACTTTTGGTGATGTTTAGGAACCCATGACACCCTAAGAAGGTGTATGGTAGGATTTGAATAGCTTCGGAGTTGTTTTGATTTGGTCAGAATAGGTTTTGCGCGATAAAAACTCATTTCGACAACCATAATTAAGGGTCTGTTGGTATTTTGAAAATCTGGAAAATCCGACAGTTGGTAAAATATTTTGGGCTAGATATTTGGAAAATATACTTTAAAACGAAAACGTGGCCGCTTGAACGGGTTAAAACGGAGCTATGACGAAGAAGTTATGCTATTTTCAAGTTTAACGACGAAACTATTTTCCGGAAAAACTGACCTGCTGTTACAAATCGTTGAACTGATAAAATTTTATAACAAACTGACCCTTGAAAGTATTTTTACATGAAACTAGACTCAATTATCTTCGAAATGACGGGTGGCTCGACCCGTGATGACTTACGGTTAAAAAGATATGATTTTCCCAAGTTTGTTCTCCAAATTTGTTCTCCAAAAATTAGTTCTCCAAATTTCTTTTCAAGTTTGTTCTCCAAACGGGTCAAGAAATGACCATGTTGAGGGTCGTTTTTAACATAGATGGGATACTTTTTATAAAGAGATGTCTTCTAGTAAAAGTAAGTTCACCGAGCCTATTTTCCAAAATGTCCAACCGTTCGTCAAACGGAGTTGTAACGAATAAAATACGGTCACTCAAACTTTGCCGAAAGTTACCTTAAACAATATTTTGGATACAAGTACCCTATTTTACCTATGTTTTTCTCCATGATCGAGACCTCTATGATAAAAATTCAAAAGATAAAACTTTGAGATAATGATACAAGCTTTCCAAAACCGTTGAGTTTGTTTCCTAACACTCGACGTGCACCATTTTACGACTAGCTTTGCGAGGCTGTTTTGTCACTTTCATGAAATTTCAACGACATTATTTTACGACGAAAAGTTATAATTTCACAATAAATCATTAAATGACTACCGTAAGATATCATTTCAACATAAATACTTGTAAAGTATTTTATAACATGACGAGATGTCATAAACATATATTTCGACGATAAATTCTATTTTCAAAAGTGTACAAGTGGTATAGATTACATGTGGATTTGCATGCACGACATTGTTTCATGATTTACATTAGAACATATCATTCATAATAGGTCACGGTCAGAGGTTGCTCCTCATTTCATTATTGCCATTACATCATCATTATCATTGCAACAGGTGAGTTTTCATAGCCCCGATTTATTCAAGTTTTTACTTATTTCAAACCTACGGGGGAGAATACATTGTACATCATTTTATTACGATACCAAGTATATCAAATTCATTACATTGCTTAAGTTACCTCATTGCCAGTTAAATGTCCCCATTTTATGAACATGAACCGTTAATTTCATAGAAGCGTGAGTGAGTGGATAGATCTATCGAGGGTGACACCTCCATCCGGGTTGGCGGATTCCAACCGGACGGATGCATTTCATGTCATTATCATTATTTGAGTTGTTTGGCAAACACTCTGTTGGGGTGAACATCAGTCAAGCTTCGGTGTCATGTGCTTAAGCAATTGTATCATTTTTGTGGCGACATTGTCATACATAATATATACTTGTGGTAGTCGTATTTAACATTTTCAACAACTCTATGAACTCACTCAACCTTTGTGTTGACACTTTTAGCAATGTATTTTCAGGTAACTAAGGCATTCACTTCACGGCATGCATGTGGACATATCATAGAGTCGCGTTGACGACGCGTCTCACATGGGATTTATATACATTAAAAACATCGTTTGACTTGTACCAAACTTATTTTCCGCACTTAGTAACTTTCATTTGGGACCTATCTTTGTAACTCTGAATGTTTTTATTAAATCAAGCGATGTATTTTCCAAACGACGCTTTAGGTCGTTCAATATAACTGTGATTGTGATGCTATGACAGTCCACCCCCAGGAATTCCATTCCGCTGCAAAACAGGTAATTTGGGGGTGTGACAGATTGGCATCAGAGCTTCGGTTATAGAGAACTATGTTGCATCATTGACCCTAGATTATAACTACATCATCATAGCATCTCATCATTTCATCATAAGTGCATAGTCACTATACATGCGGTTTCATACGCACATTTTGCGAGTTATTTACTTTCATTTCAAAATCGATTGTCACATAGATGCCTTCAAATACTCATCCCATTATACTCACATCAGACTTCGACATGGAGAATGCCCTGTCATTCCCTATCACAATTTTTACATCAGTTGATTCAACACCGATAAAATCTGATGACGAGACTGAACCCTTTGAGGAGGGCAAAGTGGCACCTACACCATCACGATCACTATTGATTCACTGTAGGATCAGGAAAAATTTTCATTCTGTTGAGACAGATCATACCATTTGGTAGGACTTGCAAGCTTAGTCCTAGTGGACCTATTAGTCATACATTTGATTTGCTGCTAGGGAAGCGTGCATGATTCGACACACTACTACCATCTATCACTAAGACTACAGAAACTACACTATCTTATGGATTTAAGGATTGTGAGAGTTTCAAAGCTGTTGTTATTAGACAGCCTATTGCTCCTACACTTGAGACACGATTTGACCATCAACAGGAACAGATAATAGGTACCTTTCAATCTTATGTAATCTTTATCCCTTATTAACTCCACGATAATCACAACCTTTGTTCATTTCATTCCTTATTCGAATTGCCTAAATTTTCAATCATTTTACGATAATACATCACTATCTTACTAGGGGTTAGGCCAACTTTATTCTTGACCAATTAAGAGACTATTATCACTCTATGAGGTTCTCCCATGTATCCTACAAACCATTCAACAAATTTTATTTCAAGTTATTTTGCTGCCATTTCATGAAATTATTTCACTTAATTTTATTTCAAACTATTCTACACTATCTTAGAAACATTGTTTCATAAAGTTTTAAAACAAAGTTGTTTCGTTACCACCCTATCAATTGGCTTTCAGTCATTTTATCAACTATTTAATACCATCATGCGAAACGATTTTCATGTTACTTTAAAAAAATCATTGAGCCATTATCTTACAAAACAAAACGTTGAATACCATTTAAAACTTCGGAGAAACATAATACCATTTCAACAAAACCAAGCATCACATCATTTGTCCTTGATTATACATGGCCTGATCACCTATGTATAATTCAGGAAGAATTATGTCATGAAAGTAACAAGCATCATTTCAAATCTCTTAAAACAATTTTCACTCAAAAGCAAAGTTTTGTAATCAGATAAATTGTGCATAAACACTCCTTTTTGTTAACACTCTATAGATGCTTACGCCATTCATCTTTCACTCAACCGATAAGTTAGAATTGGACGAGTTACTTTTCTTAGGAAAGGTTTCCTATACAATCTATGAGGAGGATTCCTCGATACAAGAAAACAATGAAAGGATTTCAGATTTCCTCACAAGGACTAGAAGTAGGTAGCGAGATCTTTCAAAACCTAACAAAAATCTTAAAGACATCACGAGACATTCCGAACCACTATTTTGGACTAGAAGTCAAATTATATCATTTCAAAAGTACTAGCTAGACCGAGTTACAAGATTTAGTACGAAGCAAATACACATTAAGCAACACTATAGGGATCAACCAAGTCTTCTATCTGAGACTACAGAACATTTCACTAAACATGGCCTCAACAATATTTGAACTTCCCTACAATGAGTTTCCTTTAAAGGAAAAATTGGTTAAATTTAGGCTGTCAATATAAACCTTCCCTAAGGCATTGTATTCTCTAGAAATTACGGATAACTTCACTTTCACATCAAGAGATGCAACAGGTTTGAACATATCGGACAATCAATGACTATCCATTTACAAGTGAAATTAGAACAAACATTCTTCGACATAGTATGAGCTGATATCTATTTTCTTACTAGCATGATAACAATCTAAGTGATGAATTATTTTAGAAGTACTCAATATTGAAACAAGTCTTGAAAATCAACCATCACACCACCTCACTTGAATATTTAAGGTTTTGTGATTTTACAACATAGAGCATGGAAACACTTCGATAATCAAACCATAAACATTTTAGTTATGGAGACTAAACACTTTAGGCAAGTAAGATTCAAATCATGACATTCGCTAGAACGAGAAACGCGAGGAATCACAACTGTTACCTATAATCTATTCTTTTCAATAAGGTCCTTTTCGACAGACTTAACATTTTGAAGTTTGGCACGAGACACGTGGTATCAATTCCAGTTGTACCTATTACAAGCTATTCGATTCACCTTAGGCTCCTGATAACCATTTCAATCTTCCCATGGAACCTATTAGGACATGAGTACCGCCTATTATCCTCCGCTCAATGGTTAGAGCGAGAGAACAATTCAAACATTTGAAGATATGCTCAAAGCATGTGTGATATTCTAGAAATGATTAGGTAAATCATTCTTCATCGAACCAATTTGTTGTACAACAATAGTTAGCACATGAACATATTGACTACACCAATTGAGGCACTCTAAGGTTGAGGTGTCAATCACTTGTTTACGGGCCGAAATCAGGAAAGTCCAACTCACTAGTCAATGACTCATTCATGAAACAACATAGTGATCTTACAAATCAAAAATCAGTTACAAATAACAACATATAGCTAGATAAGCTACGTCGATGTACGACGCAAAAGATTGGAAGTATGTTCCATAGGTCGCAAACCATTATAATATCAAGTTGGCAACAAATTTATGTTCAAAGTCCCGTCTTGGAAAGGCGTGGTACGATTCAGAAAAACATTGGACGACCCAATGCGACTCAAATACCCTCATCTTTTCACAAGTAACATTGTAGAACCTAACATAGACTGAATTCAGGGACTGAATTCCTTTTTGGTTGGGCGAATGTGACAACTCGTAATTTCAGGTCATTTTACAAACTCTAAAGGTTTCACTATTTCATCATTTATCGTAAATTACGTTTGCGAGTATCAAATACGCGTAACCTGGAGGGTTAAGCTGCGTATTCATGAACATATCATCAAGGACATTTCACATAGACTAGATTTAGTCTACATATCATCAATAACATCATTTCATATCTATATTATGCATGGGTTTGCATTTTTCATTAAACGTTTATTTTCCTATTAAATAAACGCTATCGTGTAAACATTTATTTTGAATATTTATCCGACACTTCCAAAAATATTCCTAATATATTTTTATACTCCTTTTAAGACTATAAAAATTATATTATTAGTTTACCCGATGTTTTCAATTTATTTTGTATATAAATTGTTATGTATAAATGTTTACGACGGTTTTTGTAAAATCAACTCGATAAATATTTATTTCACTCAATACTTGTGAGAAATGTATTTTTATAATTTTTATGACTTCAATACATTTTATTTTGTCTCGTTAAAATCTATTCTCAGTTAACGCTACAATTAATACCTAATTATAATTAAACACTAAACTTTATACTAACATTTAAAATCATTTAGCTCCAAACTCCACCTCACCCCCCGCTCCTACCCATGGCCGCCCCCCCCCCCCTCTAGATATTATGTATTCAATTTGATCTTTGCAACTAATATTACACCTACACTTATATTGCTAGATATTTTACATAAAACACATACATCACACACATTAAAGGTGAAAACCAAAAAAAATCTTTCTCTCCTCTTCTCCCCATTGAAGGCCGGCCATGATCAAGACCCAAGAGAAACATATTATTTTTCATGAACCAAGTGATTATCATGTCCTATTAGTTATCTATTTCAAGGTTTTGAAATAAAAACCTAAAGATTAATTAAGGTTTTCATCATTTTCTTCCACAACATCATTCAAGTAAGCAATTCATGATCATCATAATTCTTTTATATCCATTTTTATGTTATTTCATCATTTTTGCAAGAATCATGCATGTTACATATGAGTTTATACCACTTTTGTTGATTTTATTACTTATTATGTAATATAATTATCCTATAATGAATCCCTTGAAACATATCACTTTTGGTGATGTTTAGGAGCCCATGACACCCTAAGAAGGTGTATGGTAGGATTTGAATAGCTTCGGAGTTGTTTTGATTTGGTTAGAATAGGTTTTGTGTAGGGGATATAGGGTAATAACGAACACCAGTGGATATACTTAATCTCTGAAAGGCGTGTAATCACTTTCAGATCAAATCAATTTGGCGGTTCTACCAAATTATTCAATCGGATACAATTCAGAGAATGAGAATTTTCTGTATGTGTGTGTCTGAGATATCAGAACCAGTTATATGATAATGACCAAACAAACCGTATATAACATGTTACGGGATAACTGCCAATGACAGTTTTAGGGTTTCCAAGTTGTCAAGTTTTGTCCCTCAATTTCCGAAAGTTAATTTCTGCTGAGGAACATAGCTTCAGCAGAAACATACATAACTTCAGCAGAATCAAAAGTTCAGCAGAATCATTACTACTTCAGCAGAAATGAAAATTCAACATGAATTCTTTACATAACAACTTAGTGGAAATAAAAAATTCAGCTCGACCCCAGCCAGGGGCTCTGCCCCTTGGACCCTGCCAGGGGCTGCCGCCCCTTGGACCCTGCTACCAGGGGCGCTGCCCCCGGACCCCCGTCCCTTAAGGGCTTCGCCCCTAAGATCATAATAAATTCAAGTAGGTGTGCACTCCGCACCTCCAAACCTAAATGATGTATTATTATGATGAAATTGGTCAAAACAAGTTAATCCAATTACACTAAAATATCCAACATTTTGCGCGATAAAAACTCATTTCGACAACCATAATTAAGGGTCTGTTGGTATTTTGAAAATCTGGAAAATCCGACAGTTGGTAAAATATTTTGGGCTAGATATTTGGAAAATATACTTTAAAACGAAAACGTGGCCGCTTGAACGGGTTAAAACGGAGCTATGACGAAGAAGTTATGCTATTTTCAAGTTTAACGACGAAACTATTTTCCGGAAAAACTGACCTGCTGTTACAAATCGTTGAACTGATAAAATTTTATAACAAACTGACCCTTGAAAGTATTTTTACATGAAACTAGACTCAATTATCTTCGAAATGACGGGTGGCTCGACCCGTGATGACTTACGGTTAAAAAGATATGATTTTCCCAAGTTTGTTCTCCAAATTTGTTCTCCAAAAATTAGTTCTCCAAATTTCTTTTCAAGTTTGTTCTCCAAACGGGTCAAGAAATGACCATGTTGAGGGTCGTTTTTAACATAGATGGGATACTTTTTATAAAGAGATGTCTTCTAGTAAAAGTAAGTTCACCGAGCCTATTTTCCAAAATGTCCAACCGTTCGTCAAACGGAGTTGTAACGAATAAAATACGGTCACTCAAACTTTGCCGAAAGTTACCTTAAACAATATTTTGGATACAAGTACCCTACTTTACCTATGTTTTTCTCCATGATCGAGACCTCTATGATAAAAATTCAAAAGATAAAACTTTGAGATAATGATACAAGCTTTCCAAAACCGTTGAGTTTGTTTCCTAACACTCGACGTGCACCATTTTACGACTAGCTTTGCGAGGCTGTTTTGTCACTTTCATGAAATTTCAACGACATTATTTTACGACGAAAAGTTATAATTTCACAATAAATCATTAAATGACTACCGTAAGATATCATTTCAACATAAATACTTGTAAAGTATTTTATAACATGACGAGATGTCATAAACATATATTTCGACGATAAATTCTATTTTCAAAAGTGTACAAGTGGTATAGATTACATGTGGATTTGCATGCATGACATTGTTTCATGATTTACATTAGAACATATCATTCATAATAGGTCACGGTCAGAGGTTGCTCCTCATTTCATTATTGCCATTACATCATCATTATCATTGCAACAGGTGAGTTTTCATAGCCCCGATTTATTCAAGTTTTTACTTATTTCAAACCTACGGGGGAGAATACATTGTACATCATTTTATTACGATACCAAGTATATCCAATTCATTACATTGCTTAAGTTACCTCATTGCCAGTTAAATGTCCCCATTTTATGAACATGAACCGTTAATTTCATAGAAGCGTGAGTGAGTGGATAGATCTATCGAGGGTGACACCTCCATCCGGGTTGGCGGATTCCAACCGGACGGATGCATTTCATGTCATTATCATTATTTGAGTTGTTTGGCAAACACTCTGTTGGGGAGAACATCAGTCAAGCTTCGGTGTCATGTGCTTAAGCAATTGTATCATTTTTGTGGCGACATTGTCATACATAATATATACTTGTGGTAGTCGTATTTAACATTTTCAACAACTCTATGAACTCACTCAACCTTTGTGTTGACACTTTTAGCAATGTATTTTCAGGTAACTAAGGCATTCACTTCACGGCATGCATGTGGACATATCATAGAGTCGCGGTGACGACGCGTCTCACATGGGATTTATATACATTAAAAACATCGTTTGACTTGTACCAAACTTATTTTTCGCACTTAGTAACTTTCATTTGGGACCTATCTTTGTAACTCTGAATGTTTTTATTAAATCAAGCGATGTATTTTCCAAACGACACTTTAGGTCGTTCAATATAACTGTGATTGTGATGCTATGACAGTCCACCCCCAGGAATTCCATTCCGCTGCAAAACAGGTAATTTGGGGGTGTGACAACTTGGTATTTGCTTGTCCTCAAGCAAATGTGCTTTTGGCCAATCAATTTATAAGTTAGGGGCATAAAGAAATGGTTTAACATAATTCACAACAAGTATAAGCCCCGCAAAAGTCATAACAAGCACATAAATTATATACTAGCACCTCACAAGTGGTGTTTGGATACTCTCATCTCTCGAGTGTATATGAAATATATCAAATGGAAATGTAAGATAAACACTCATTAACCGGTCCTAGTACATATATTACCATAGGCTTGAGACTAGATCAAACCTCCATCGCTTTGGCGTAAGCACCAAGGAACAACTATCTAAGAGGTCTTTTAAAGGGTTGTAATGTTAGGCTTACGGTAGGGAAACAAAGGCTTTAGTTGGATAGGCGATTTAGTGGTGGCAAGTCAAAAATCTTTATGTTTCAAGCATGAGAAGAATGGCATTGCTAAGCCAAGACTCGACTCTCTAAACTCTAAATAACTTTGAAACAAACAAACATAAATATAAAGATAGATGTAGGATGGTATCCCGTATGTTTTTTTTCATTTTTTTTAATCACTCTTTTTTTTCGATTTTTTTTTTGCATAAACTTTTACTCTACCATCCTCTACGATAACATCAAAATATAAGGGATTTATAGGCACATCCCTACACTTGAGTTTTTATTACTCTAACACTAATTTGACCCGAATTGAAAAGATCAAAACACTTGGAGTACATTATTACGTAGATAAAGGGAATTTGAATTTAACGTTCTTTCCCGTCACAACATAAAATTTAACTTTACCCATGAGTCCCAATCATCCCAAAAGTGTGTACAAAAGATATGACTCGACTTAGCAACTTATGTAAGTAACTAGATAATTGAACTAAGGGTTTAGTATGATAACAATAATGCACTAAAAGTGAGTGCATACAAGGTAGGCTAAGGCGATTTGGGTGTACATTTGGGGGTGGATTGTAAACAATGCTCTTCATTGATATTATGGAAAATCGAAACATCACGAGAACCGTGAAAAGGATAGGCTCTGAGGGGTTAACTAGGGGTATCGTGTACTAAAGATGAGTACAACTCAAGGGTATGGGGGAATTACTCAACCGATGTGGAAGAAGCAATTATAATACGGTTATCAAACAAGGGTTATCCTAATGCCTCTTATCATTTAGTTATTCCTAACTACACAAGTGTAGTCTCACTAGCGATCACGGGATGCATCACAAAACAAGTTCTAGAATCTATTATATTACCGGTGCTTTGAAGCATTAAAGGTGAATGCTTTATTTCCTACAAATCTAGGGGTGAACCTCACATTTTTGGGGTGGAATTTGAGTGGTAAAGGGTTTTTGTGTTAGTCATATAACTTTCTATCCATGAGACGCTTTATTAAGACTAAAGACCCACTCCTACATGTCATGAAGAATTTTAAATTTGGTGCTAAAATTACCCTAGCCGATATTTCTCATGGTTTATTACACAAATGAAATAGGACAAGACAAATAATCAAGGATAATCATAGTTTCAAAGTTCCCGTTTTATTCTCCCTCCCTAAACTTAAACTAAACATTGTGCCCAATGTTCCCTGAAAGTATCAAAGTTATGATAACGGAAGGTAATTAAAAGAGAAAGAAACTAGTACTTCCCTGATTAGCTCGGTAGGATCCGTGTGAAGTAGTGGTTAAATTCTTTCCAAGAAGAATGTATGCGTGAAAGGCTCCATCCAATCTTATGTTTCTTCTTCTTGATAAATAAAACCTGCACACTTTAAGAAAATAGACGAAACCTTCGCGTAAAATCAGCGGTAAAACTATATATGACTCTACTAAACTAGGATATAATGCTTGTGGAATGGATGGTTGCAGGTTTTCTGGAAAATTAAGACCTGAGAAATTCCAAAAATTTATAAGTAGCACAGAAAATGAGAGAAAGTTAGATAAGCTGTTTCTGCTCCTCCTGACGCCATCAGGTAGCGATTCTGATGCCGTCAGGTTATCCTGACAGAAACTGGTCTGCTGCGTTTTTCTGGAAAAATTACACCTTTAGAATCTGGAAATATTCCTGCAAAACATCCATTATGACTCGATACAAGCATTTGACTCTAACAAACACACATATATATCTTTTTCAATAATTGTAATTCTCATGTTCACGTTCTTTTAAAAACGTGTGTAATCCTCCCTACACTTATCCTTTTTTTAAAATACCTTTATATGTAATTAAAACGAGGTTAAAGACAAAATAAAGCATTTTCACAAATTCAAACATGCGAATAAACAATCAATGAAAAGATATATGACACATAAACAAGCAAACAATTAAGCATGGGTTGCCTCCTACGAAGCGTTTTTCTTTATTTATGAGTCTTGTAGCTAGACTCGAAGTCGTGCCCCTACGCGACTTCATTACCGTCACCTTCTTCCAAAACAATATCTTCATCGTTGACCATTTCATTATTGTCCAACTGATAATGTTTCACACGTTGCCCATTCACGGTAAATTCCCTTCCATCATAGTCTAGTAGTACCACGGCCCCATTGCTCATTTTCATCTTTACCGAAAAGGGCCCATACCATCTTGATTTAAGTTTTCCCAGAAATAATCTCAACCTTGAATTATACAAGAGTACCTTATCTCCTTCTACGAACTATTTAGGATTATTTATCCGTTGATCATGCCATTTCTTAGCCCTTTCTTTATAAGTTATCGAGGATTCATAGGCTTCAAGTCTCAGTTCATCCAGTTCTTGAAGCTGCAAGAACCTATTTGACCATGCCTCATAATAATCCATATTACATGCCTTAAGTGCCCAGTATGCCTTTTGCTCAAGCTCAATAGGGAGGTGGCAGGCTTTTCCGTATACCAATCGAAAAGGGTTTGTCCCGACGGGTGTTTTATAAGCCGTCCTGAATGCCCAGAGTGCCTCATCCAGTTTGAATGCCCAATCCTTTCTATTTTGGTGGACCATTTTTTCAAGTATCCGCTTTAATGCTCTATTTTTGTTCTCTACTTGCCCATTAGTTTGAGGGTGATATGCCGTAGAGAACCTATGCGGAACACCATACTTATTCATTATCTTATCCATTTGAGCATTGCAAAAGTGAGTTCCTCAATCACTGATCAATGCCTTGGGAATCCCGAATCGTACGAAGATCTTTTTAAGAAAATGAATGACCACCCTTGCATCGTTAGTCCTAAGAGCTTGTGCCTCCACTCATTTTGACACATAATCAATGGCAACTAGAACGTATTCATTTCCTCCGGATGATGGAAAAGGTCTCATGAAATCGATACCTTAAACATCGAATATTTCACAGACTTGGATATAGTTCTGAGATGCTTCATGCCTCCTTGAGATGTTTCCCGATCGTTGGCATGCATCGCACGTTTGAACTAACCTCTTAACGTCGCGGAAGATAGTAGGCCAATAGAATCCGGCATCGAAAACTTTTCACGCCGTAACATTTTTACCGTGATGCCCCCCAGATGGTCCTGCGTGACACTCTCTCATAATCCGATCAATCTCCCTTCCAGAAACACAACATCGAATGATCTGATCGGGACATATGCAGAATAAGTAGGGCTCGTCCCAAAAATAGTATTTCAGCGCAGTGAAGAATTTCTTTTTATCTTGCCTAGTCATGTAATTTGGTAAGACCCTGCTGGATAGATAGTTAGCATAATCCGCATACCATGGCTCAATATCCTTAATGGCCATTAGTCGTTCCTCAAGAAAAGAGTCACGAATTTCGTTATGGTCTAATTCCTCCAATTCTGGGTTTTCCAATCGTGATAGATGATCAGTAACAAGATTTTCAGCCCCCTTTTTATTTCGAATTTCAATGTCGAATTCTTGAAGCAAGAGAATCCACCTAATAACTCGGGGTTTTGCATCTTGTTTGGAGAACAAGTATCGTAAGGCGGAGTGATCGTTGAAGACGACAGTTTTGGAAAGGACGAGATATTGCCTGAATTTATTGAAGGCAAAAACCATAGCCAAAAGCTCTTTCTCGATGGTTGTATAATTCTCTTGCGCCACATTCGTGGTTTTGCTAGCATAGTAAAATTGGTTGAAAATGTTTCTCCTTTCTTTGGCCTAGTACGGCGCCTACAGCATAATCACTAGCATCGCACATTGATGACGTACCCTCCGATCAGGTCGAAGGACTCTCCTTCAACCTTAGTTGAATTTGCATTACGAAGGCCCAAGTCTTTCTTCCTAAGTCATTGGTGGCGTAAAATGATTCGTCCTTGATATGGTTACCAGTTGGGAATTCGCCAACCGAAGGCCTATGCCCTTCGGGGTCTTCTCTTGAAGACACTAAGACAAAGGAGAACATTGACTTGGTCTTCCCCCACGTTCCCACTATCTCCTTAGCTTCCGCGCCAAGACAGAGAGAGTGGGGATGAAGCCCTAGCAGTTACCACAAATCATGGGACGCCCCAATGATCTCCGAAACGTGCGCAAACACTCTCCAAGCTTATTTCTCTATCTACAAATAGGTTGGACGATTCATTTCAATGGTATGTTCACTCAACACAGTATTTCACATACTCTACATTACTTACAACACATATCACATACTTACTCTCACGCCGGAGGTGGTTCGCAGAGTCCAAACCCTGCATAATCACTTAACGAAGTGTCTACTAATTCTTATTGCAGATTAGCTACAAGTTTGGCATAAGCATATCACCCCTCATACCTTTCGATCATCATCGAAGGCCTGGTCATACGAATTATTGTAGAATCACACATGATCTTGAATGGTTGGGACCAATCAGGGGTAACCATTATCGGAGCCTGCGTAAGATCTTTCTTCAGGCGATTGAATGCTTCCTTACATTCTTCCGAAAAGTCAAAAGGAGCGTCCTTGACTAGAAGCTGTGTCATTGGTCGGGCAATTTTTGAGAAGTCCTTAATAAACCTTCTATAAAAGCCCACATGACCAAGAAAGCTTCGAATGGCCTTAACGGTAGTAGGATAGGGTAGCTTAGATATTGCTTCGATTTTAGCCCTATCGACCTCAATTCCATTTCCGGAGACTTTATGTCCCAAGACAATTCCTTCTCTTACCATGAAATAGAATTTTTCCTAATTCAGGACTAAATTGGTTTCTTCACACCATTTCAGCATCTTCCTAAGGTTGGATAAACAAAGGTAGAAGGAGTTTCCAAATACCAAAAAATCATCCATGAAGACTTCCATGCTATCTTTAATCATTTCATGTAATATGGCCATCATACATCGTTGAAAGGTAGCGGGGGCGTTGCATAATCTGAAGGGCATTCGATTGTAAGCAAAAGTCTCGTAGGGGCATGTGGACGTCGTTTTTTCTTGATCTTAAGGAGCAATGGGGATATGGAAGTATCCTGAGAAACCATCAAGAAAACAGTAGTACTCATGCCCGACTAATCTTTCGAGCATTTGATCGATGAATGGTAAAGGAAAATGATCTTTCCGTGTGGCATCATTTAATTTCCTGTAGTCGATACAAACACGCCAACCAGTGACCGTTCTCTGCGACACTAAATCGCCTTTCTCATTCTTCACAACCGTCATTCCTCCCTTATTTGGAACCACTTGGACGAGGCTGACCCAAGGGCTGTCCGAAATGGGGTAGATTAGGCCAGCATCGAGAAGCTTGACGACCTCCTTCTTTACTACCTCCTTGATATTATGGTTAAATCTCCTCTGAGGTTGAACGGTGGGTTTGTAATCCTCCTCCATAAGAATTATATGAGTGCAAAAAGTAGAATCAATTCCCTTAAAGTCAGCAACACTCCATGCGATCACTCCTTTGTATTCTCTTAGAACTTCTAAGAGTTTCCCTTTCTATTCAGTGGTCAGTGAGGAGCTTATGATGACAGGGAGTTGATCCTCTCCTTGAAGGAAAGCATATTCTAAATGGCTCGGGAGATCTTTCAATTCTAAGGTAGGAGATTCCTTGATCGATGGTTTTAGCTTGTTTTCCGGCTTTTGAAGTTCAAGAGGTTCAATTTCTTCCCTACGCAGGTAAAAGGAAATAGCTCCAACCATCTTAGTCTCTTCATCATCGTATATCATGTTGTTGTCATCATTCATGAATTCGTTTACTAGATATTCATCAATACAGCAATCTATATCATCAACAAACTCATCAACTTCTTCAACAAAATAAATAGGATGATCGTAAGAGGAGGGACGACTCATAGAACTATTGATGTCGAAGGTTAAGTGATTGGCTCCCGAACAGTCAAGTTTAATCACACAAGCTAACCACTTGTGAATGGTCAACCGTAATAAACTTAAACAGCTCAGAAAGCAAATGCAATTAAGATCTGGAGAGTATAGTGTTTCCCCAGGTCGTTAAGTCCTAACGAGGTGTGAACACTGTAATAATATGAATTTGTGATCTGGTGATATTGAATGGAAAATGGTTGTGATTTGGAATAATTATAACTAAAGGAAAAAGTTTGTAAATTACAGGGGCTTAAATGCAAATTAAATAAAATTAAAAAGTTAAATTATATTAAATAAACGCTATCACTATTTTTACAATGATGTTTTTCTATGATTTATAAAACAAAATAACTTAAATAAACTATTTTAATTAAAACGTAAACCTAAATTATCTAAAAACGTGGTTTAGAATGAAAACGTGCGTTAGTTATAAAAATTACGCGAGTACGCAAGCAAAAACGTAAAATTTGTGAAATAAAAGTCCTACGAGTGTAAAAACAATTTTCTTACTTACTATATGATAAAAGAAAATTTTAGAAAAAAGAATTATATTTTTTTGACTTTTATATTTTTTATTATGAATTAAATACGATTTTACACTAATTAAATATTTAAAAATATTAAAACTAATCGGAAAAATCTGAAACTTTTTTGTAAAATACTAAGTACTATTATGAAGCTGAGAAAAATACAAAACTTGAAAAAAACTTGTTTAAATAAGCTGAAAATAAGCTAAAAACTACGTATAAGCTTAATGGACTATAAGGTGTTATATATTAAACTTTGCAAAACATTACCAGTCAAAGACCCAAGGGCGAGTGGTAGTGTGTGTGTGTGGTGAGCTGGGTGGCCAGGGTTCGAATCCCAGCAACTCCTTTTTGCAAACTATATTTTTTTTTTTTCTTTTACAAACTTATTAAGTACACTAAGATAAGCAATTTATAAAACTGAAACTTTTTACAAAAGCTACTAATAAGCACTGTTTGAGCTTAAGATTGCTTAACAGTGGCTAGAAATGGAAATAAGCACAATGATTAAGCAAAATAGTTAATAAGCTAAAAATAAGCACAAAATAACTAAGAATAAGCTAGACTACTGTAAATAAGCTAATATGAAAACTGAGAAAGCATTTTGACTTAAAAATAAGCACTAAACAAAAGCAAATAAGCATAAGGATTAACTGTTACACAGGACATTTTATGGTTTTCTAGGTACTTTTAAGCCTAAAATTAAGCACTTAAATAAGCTAAGAAATGGAAATAAACACTGGAATAGGCAAGTTGACCAACTAAACTCTCTAAAAAGCTAATTTACAAAGTTTGGCTTCCATTAATAAGCTTGTGAGAAGCTTTTGAAAAAGCTGGAAAACCACTGCTCAGCTTAAGCTGAGCCAGTTGGTGCTAATAAATGGACAGTATTAAAAGCTAAGTGCAGGCCTATCAAATAAGCTGCAAAGTGGAAAATTAAGCTTGGATCATTAAGATGGCTTGGTTAGCTTCACAAAAAGCCAAAACTCACAAGCTGATTCTCAATAAAGAGCTTTTGACAAGCTTGTGAAGATGGGTATAAAACTGTGCACAGGGCACTTGTTTGAAAAAGGGTCTAAAATAAGCCAAGTAAAAAGCACTTAATAAGCTGAGTAATGTTAAACTAATATTTTTATAATTAAGTTAAGCAACTAAATATTGATATCCCAAAAGCATTTAAGCTACATCTTAATATTGAATCCTATATAAAATTATTCATTTTATTCAAAAACTGCTTAAGTGATATTTTGACTTTATGAATTACACTAAGAGTTTGACTTTTAAGAACTTTTGATTGATCTTAAGGACTGAATATGATGTAATAAGCTACTATAAGACTTACTTAAGCTATATAAACAACTTTTACACTAATATGCATGATTATGAAATCTAAATGTCTAACAGTGAACAAGTAATGTGATATTAAAGCTAAGTTTGACTTTTTATAACACAAGGACTGAATTTTATGGTTTATCTTGACTAATAAGACTTATTGTGACATGTATCAGACAAGATTACTATCAAAAACAACCTCTAACACAGTTTAATAAGCAAATCCAAACAGTACATTAGAAAGAAAATTTTAACTTACAAGTGATCCAGCTCATTTGTAGCTTATCACAGAACCCAATCTATCACTATTCTAATCAAAATCACCCTACTCCAGCCTCAAGATCAACCCAAATCCATTTCTGAACCCAAGAGTAATCACTGTTGACTTTCGTTGACCAATTTTGGCTTTTTCTAAATTAAAACACTAGAGTATATTGCAGGCTCATGAAAAGCTATAGCAAGCTTATCTGAGCTTGTTGGAAGGGTAAAAGAGCTTTTGTAACTTCTAATTAGTTTAATTAACTTAATACGAATTAACAAGAAACATTAAAACTTGAAATCTTATTAAACTGGAATAATTACAATACAAAAGTGGCTTTTAACTTGAAACAAACTAGATTTTACACTAAGAACTTGAATTTGGACTAAAACAAACATTTTAGTAAGTTTTACACTACAAATGGTCTAAAACATGCGACACCTCTCTCTTCTGTCTTCTTTCTTTTTTATAAACATCCAAAAAGCTTCCTTGTCGACCTCTAATCATTTCCCACCATTTCTCAGCCATTAGATCAATCCAGATCATCAAAATTGCCATTTGGCAATTTTGGCGGGAAAAACTGTTTGAGTAGGTTTTGTGCATTTAATGCGTTTTGGGTGATTGTGAAGGTGTTAGGGAGTTGGTAGGGAGCTTTAAAGGTGGGGGTGAGGTGGAAAGTGGTGGTGAAACCACTGGTTTTGGTTTAACAGGCGTGGGAGAGAAGATGCTACAGTGGTGGTGGTATTTTGGCGCGCGTTGACCATTTGACCGAGTATTAATAAAACGGGGGTTGGTTGGGCTTGGGTAGGAATTGGGCCAGCTGGGGTTTAGGATTGGACTTGGGTTGGATTTGTTTTGGGTTAAGGATAATAAAGGGTGTCCGTTTGGTTTAGTAACTAATCACAAGGACCATTGTTGTAATTTCTCCAAACTTGAGGACTGAAATTGCCAATCTTCCAAAGTTCACACAAGGACCATTCCTGCCATTTATGATTAGTACAAGGACCATATTTGATAATTTCCCATTTATATAAATCCAAGGACCTTTTATGTAATTTTTCAAAGTCGAGGGACTAAACTTGCCATTTTTGCAAATTTGAACTTCAAGGGTAAAATTTGACAACTTTTGAATCCCATGGACCTTAAATGACATTTTTTCTTTATTTTGATTTACCAGGGACTGATTTTGACAACTTTTGAAACTTGGGGGACTAAAACTGCCAATTATGCAAACTTGATACGTTTTTCATCTGATTTTGGTATTTTTGCATTTAAAACACATAAAACACTTATTTGTGATATTTCCATTATTTTGATGCATTTCGGAGTGTTTTCAGATATTTTTGCAGTCTAGATGGTACAAAAATGATGAGTATTTAGACACTCATCAATCCCCCACACTAAGATATTGCTAGTCCCTAGCAATGATTTGAGAAAAATTAATGGATTTTATCTCTTTACCAAAAGCCATTACTTCTGGAGTAGCCAATTGTTTTAGTTCAAGTAAGAACCTTGGTACAATGATAACCAAATGATTTTGAGCAAATCATAAGCTGTAAACGGATTTGATTTGTCTTTACCAGAAGCCGTTTGCTTCTGGACTAGCCAACTCTTAGATAAATTATCAATATTATCTTTGGTGAGTCGATTACCAATTATGGTTTTCCAACTGCCTTTACCACAAGCCATAAACTTGCGGGCTAGCCAACTCTTCACTAATTAAAGATATGGTGAGCTGAACACCATACAATTTTGGGCAAATTGCAAGCCATAAACGGATTTGAGATATCTTTACCAAGAGCCGTTTGCTCCTGGATTAGCCAATCCTTATGTGGGTTAGACATGGTGGACTGATTACCATTTGTTGTGTTTAGTACATAGTACTTCCACTAATTTTTTTTTTAAAATTTGGCCATTTTGGGGGAAAAAGGGACTAAAAGGGTACATTTATTATCAAATTCGCCAGAATTCCCCCCCCCCCACACTTAGAAATGAATATTGTCCTCAATATTCAAAGTCCCGGCTATTATGCCGAATCCTTGAACGTAAAAAGATAACATTACTAGCTAAGTGTAGAAACACAACAATTATTCTCTTTTTTAATATTTACAATTTTCATTATTTTTTAGATCTATATACAACATGTGGGGTATCTCCCCCACACTAAGGTGGTACACACGGGTGAAAACTCATGTTGCACTACTTGTTTTTGATTACCGAGTCGCTAGCTTGACTCGACCCCGAATTAATTTTGTTCATGGGGAAGTAAGTGGAAGAGACAATCTCCATCGGACTTTCATTCAAGATGTTTGTATAAACATTGAAGTACGTGAAAGTTCCACACCGATGAGATATACATAGAACCGGCTCAAAAATGATAAATGAAAATGCCGGGATCAAAAATAGTGTCTTCATTCCCGAAGGAGTGAAGAACAGGAGAAGCCATACCATCTGTGAAAAATGGAATAAAGATGTGCATCACAATGCAATCCCATTCTTCATCAGTGAGGAGCAAATCACCATTTGTTAGATTTTTAAGCTTAGACTTGAAGTTTGTATGGTGATTGGCAACAAAATTTACGAGAGGGAGAGCTGGAAACGGTTCTTCAATCAACAGATTTTCAAGAAAGAGGATGTCTCCCTCCGAATCAAAGTAAGTATTGTCAATCCCTGTTGGAATTGACTCATCACTAAGAAAAGCATCGACCTCCTTCCAAAAGTTGTCATCTTCCTCATCCGGAGTGAGAGAAGGAATGGAAGAGTCGGAAATGGGACAAGAAATGAGTGGATGATCATTATATAGGAGATTTTTAGTTTCTCCAAAATCGGCTTCGAAATCAAAGAGATCATCGTCACTTTCTGATGAAAGTGAAATGATGTGAGTGAAAGATTGTGGGAGTGATGCCTCAACATACTCGATGTCTCCATAAGAAGCACAATCGTCGCTAAAATCGGAGAAAGTTTCAAAATGATCTTTTGAACACTCAAGAGGGGAAAAAGATTCACACATATGATCAGAAGTTCCCTGTGACTCTCTCGGGATTGGGACAAGGTTCTCAACACTAGACTTTATGAATTCGTCCGATTCTTTTTCAGGAACAGTGTCAAGATGCTCATCCCCCATATTTAGAGAGTGAGTGGGAATATCAGGTGTGATAACAACAGACTGAGGGAGTTGCGAAGGACTAGCATACATATGTTTTATACTTTCCATCTGTTGTTCTGCTAGTAATTCCATCATAGTCTTTTCTCCCTGATTTTTCATGGAAGGAATTTCAACTGATGAACTTGATGAACCTGTACAAAATTGACTAATATCAAGGGTAACTTCATCATCATCGTCATCAGGAATGAAACGGAATCGAGAGCTAGATTTGGCTGCTTTTTCTTTAGCAATTGATTCCCTAATAGATTTTTCAAAGGCAATTTGGGAATCTAATTTAGCAGTCCGCTCTTCAGCTAACAAAACTTCCATGGATTTTTGATTTGGATTATCTTGGGAATGTTTACAATCCTTCAAATCTTTCACTAAATCCAAAAGATCAAGGAGAAGATTTTGAGGAAGTGGCTCAGGCTGAGGTGGTGCCTGATTCATTTGGTGCTGTAGAGGTTGGTCATGATATGAAGAGTCGTAATTGTTACATGGAAATGGATTCCTTGTTTGACAATCAGAGCTAAAGTGAGGACCTCCACAATACTCACAACAGCAAAACTGATGTGGCTGTGAGTCATATGTGTTGTAGTCATAATTGTTATCAGGAACCTGCTCATAGACAAGCGTGTTTCCCGATTGACAATCAGAACTGGAGTGTGAACCACCACAGTACTCACAACAGTAAAACTGCTGAGTCTCACAGTGTGGTAGCTGATGGAATAAATCAGTTGTGTTATGGTAGGAATAGGGATCCTGGTTATAGACAGACCCGTTTCCTAATTCCACCATGCTACAACTGGGGCAATTGCCACCATTATAAGGACCACCACACCATTGACAACCAAGAGGGTGAGGATAAGACATAGAAAGAATCAAAGGGTTTACAGAGGGGTTGGGATGAAGAATCAAAGATGTGAGAGGGTAAAGATGGATATTTTTGGATTTTTGAAAAACATGTTGTAAAAATAAGAAAGAAAATCTTTTTGGGTTTTTGTGTTTGTTGAAAACTTAAATAAAAAATGTTTTTGGTAATCGATCCGTCAAACGTATTAACTTCACGATAATTTTGGTTTTATATAAAAACAAGGAAATATGGACAAAGATGGTAAATATACAATGGATGTATATTCAACAATCACTGATTCTTCAAATTCGTAGAACGCAGCACACCTCCCCGGCAGCGGCGCCAAAATTTGATTAGCTCCCGAACAGTCAAGTTTAATCACACAAGCTAACCACTTGTGAATGGTCAACCGTAATAAACTTAAAACAGCTCAGAAAGCAAATGCAATTAAGATCTGGAGAGTATAGTGTTTCCCCAGGTCGTTAAGTCCCAACGAGGTGTGAACACTGTAATAATACGAATTTGTGATCTGGTGATATTGAATGGAAAATGGTTGTGATTTGGAATAATTATAACTAAAGGAAAAAGTTTGTAAATTACAGGGGCTTAAATGCAAATTAAAGGAAATTAAAAAGTTAAATTATATTAAATAAACGCTATCACTATTTTTACAATGATGTTTTTCTATGATTTATAAAACAAAATAACTTAAATAAACTATTTTAATTAAAACGTAAACCTAAATTATCTAAAAACGTGGTTTAGAATGAAAACGTGCGTTAGTTATAAAAATTACGCGAGTACGCAAGCAAAAACGTAAAATTTGTGAAATAAAAGTCCTACGAGTGTAAAAACAATTTTCTTACTTACTATATGATAAAAGAAAATTTTAGAAAAAAGAATTATATTTTTTTGACTTTTATATTTTTTATTATGAATTAAATACGATTTTACACTAATTAAATATTTAAAAATATTAAAACTAATCGGAAAAATCTGAAACTTTTTTGTAAAATACTAAGTACTATTATGAAGCTGAGAAAAATACAAAACTTGAAAAAACCTTGTTTAAATAAGCTGAAAATAAGCTAAAAACTACGTATAAGCTTAATGGACTATAAGGTGTTATATATTAAACTTTGCAAAACATTACCAGTCAAAGACCCAAGGGCGAGTGGTAGTGTGTGTGTGTGGTGAGCTGGGTGGCCAGGGTTCGAATCCCAGCAACTCCTTTTTGCAAACTTTTTTTTTTTTTTTTTTTTTTTTTTTTTTTCTTTTACAAACTTATTAAGTACACTAAGATAAGCAATTTATAAAAATGAAACTTTTTACAAAAGCTACTAATAAGCACTGTTTGAGCTTAAGATTGCTTAACAGTGGCTAGAAATGGAAATAAGCACAATGATTAAGCAAAATAGTTAATAAGCTAAAAATAAGCACAAAATAACTAAGAATAAGCTAGACTACTGTAAATAAGCTAATATGAAAACTGAGAAAGCATTTTGACTTAAAAATAAGCACTAAACAAAAGCAAATAAGCATAAGGATTAACTATTACACAAGACATTTTATGGTTTTCTAGGTACTTTTAAGCCTAAAATTAAGCACTAAAATAAGCTAAGAAATGGAAATAAACACTGGAATAGGCAAGTTGACCAACTAAACTCTCTAAAAAGCTAATTTACAAAGTTTGGATCCATTAATAAGCTTGTGAGAAGCTTTTGAAAAAGCTGGAAAACCACTGCTCAGCTTAAGCTGAGCCAGTTGGTGCTAATAAATGGACAGTATTAAAAGCTAAGTGCAGACCTATCAAATAAGCTGCAAAGTGGAAAATTAAGCTTGGATCATTAAGATGGCTTGGTTAGCTTCACAAAAAGCCAAAACTCACAAGCTGATTCTCAATAAAGAGCTTTTGACAAGCTTGTGAAGATGGGTATAAAACTGTGCACAGGGCACTTGTTTGAAAAAGGGTCTAAAATAAGCCAAGTAAAAAGCACTTAATAAGCTGAGTAATGTTAAACTAATATTTTTATAATTAAGTTAAGCAACTAAATATTGATATCCCAAAAGCATTTAAGCTAAATCTTAATATTGAATCCTATATAAAATTATTCATTTTATTCAAAAACTGCTTAAGTGATATTTTGACTTTATGAATTACACTAAGAGTTTGACTTTTAAGAACTTTTGATTGATCTTAAGGACTGAATATGATGTAATAAGCTACTATAAGACTTACTTAAGCTATATAAACAACTTTTACACTAATATGCATGATTATGAAATCTAAATGTCTAACAGTGAACAAGTAATGTGATATTAAAGCTAAGTTTGACTTTTTATAACACAAGGACTGAATTTTATGGTTTATCTTGACTAATAAGACTTATTGTGACATGTATCAGACAAGATTACTATAAAAAACAACCTCTAACATAGTTTAATAAGCAAATCCAAACAGTACATTAGAAAGAAAATTTTAACTTACAAGTGATCCAGCTCATTTGTAGCTTATCACAGAACCCAATCTATCACTATTCTAATCAAAATCACCCCACTCCAGCCTCAAGATCAACCCAAATCCATTTCTGAACCCAAGAGTAATCACTGTTGACTTTCGTTGACCAATTTTGGCTTTTTCTAAATTAAAACACTAGAGTATATTGCAGGCTCATGAAAAGCTATAGCAAGCTTATCTGAGCTTGTTGGAAGGGTAAAAGAGCTTTTGTAACTTCTAATTAGTTTAATTAACTTAATACGAATTAACAAGAAACATTAAAACTTGAAATCTTATTAAACTGGAATAATTACAATACAAAAGTGGCTTTTAACTTGAAACAAACTAGATTTTACACTAAGAACTTGAATTTGGACTAAAACAAACATTTTAGTAAGTTTTACACTACAAATGGTCTAAAACATGCGACACCTCTCTCTTCTGTCTTCTTTCTTTTTTATAAACATCCAAAAAGCTTCCTTGTCGACCTCTAATCATTTCCCACCATTTCTCAGCCATTGGATCAATCCAGATCATCAAAATTGCATTTGGCAATTTTGGCGGGAAAAACTGTTTGAGTAGGTTTTGTGCATTTAATGCGTTTTGGGTGATTGTGAAGGTGTTAGGGAGTTGGTAGGGAGCTGTAAAGGTGGGGGTGAGGTGGATAGTGGTGGTGAAACCACTGGTTTTGGTTTAACAGGTGTGGTAGAGAAGATGCTACAGTGGTGGTGGTATTTTGGCGCGTGTTGACCATTTGACCGAGTATTAATAAAACGGGGGTTGGTTGGGCTTGGGTAGGAATTGGGCCAGCTGGGGTTTAGGATTGGACTTGGGTTGGATTTGTTTTGGGTTAAGGATAATAAAGGGTGTCCGTTTGGTTTAGTAACTAATCACAAGGACCATTGTTGTAATTTCTCCAAACTTGAGGACTGAAATTTCCAATCTTCCAAAGTTCACACAAGGACCATTCCTGCCATTTATGATTAGTACAAGGACCATATTTGATAATTTCCCATTTATATAAATCCAAGGACCTTTTATGTAATTTTTCAAAGTCGAGGGACTAAACTTGCCATTTTTGCAAATTTGAACTTCAAGGGTAAAATTTGACAACTTTTGAATCCCATGGACCTTAAATGACATTTTTTCTTTATTTTGATTTACCAGGGACTGATTTTGACAACTTTTGAAACTTGGGGGACTGAAAATGCCAATTATGCAAACTTGATACGTTTTTCATCTGATTTTGGTATTTTTGCATTTAAAACACATAAAACACTTATTTGTGATATTTCCATTATTTTGATGCATTTCTGAGTGTTTTCAGATGTTTTTGCAGTCTAGATGGTACAAAAATGATGAGTATTTAGACATTCATCATTAAGCTCTCGGATCCCACTCGTAAAGTGAGTTTACCATCATGAACATCGATGATGGCACGGGTTGTAGCTAAGAATGGTCTTCCAAGGATTATTGGGACTGAGTTATCTTCCTCCATTTCTAAAATCACGAAATCAACCGGAAACTTGAACTCCCCTACCCTCACAAGAACATTTTCACAAACTCCAATGGGATATTTGATTGATCGATCAGCTAACTGAATACTCATTCTGGTTGGTTTCAGCCCTGAATATCCGAGTTTCAGGAATAAGGAATGAGGCATCAAGTTAATGCTTGCCCCATGATCTTCCAAGGCGTTTTTCATAGAGATCGCCCCTATAGAGCAAGGAATGGTGAAGCTACCTGGATCTTCTTTCTTCTTGGGTAAGCTCTTTTGGATGATAGCCGAACATTCTTCTCGTAATGATATCAACCCTTTAAGCTTCTTCCGATTCGAGAGCAACCTCTTGAAGTATTTGCTATGTTTAGGAATATGATAAAATACATCGAGAAGTGGTATGTTGACGACGGTCCTTTTTAAGTAAGACAACAGCCTCTCATTTTCTTCTTCTTCAGCCTTTTGATTTTTTATACGCTAGGGATAAGGAATCCGTGTGAGAGTTGAACGTTGGACGGGAATTGATGCTTATGAAGGAGGGTCATGAGGAGTTGGAGGGGGTCCAGGAACTTCTCTTTTATCCAACTCAAGCTCCCTGGTAGTGGGATTTTGAACAGGGTATGGTAGATCCTTGGTATGGTTCCTGATCGAGTAGTAATGGCACAAGTTGGATCATGCTGGGTTGGACCAGGTTCACTTACTCTTTTGTGGAGTTCGGCGAACTGGCTTTCTAATTCAGCTTTTTGCTCTTGAATGAATCCTTCGAGACCCTTTAAAAGCATTCCCCTTTCCATGGCGAATTGCCCGAGTTCTTTTTTAAAGGCATCACAGATAGTGTATTCGGAACCCTCTTCTCCCCCAGTCTTCCATTTTAGATTACCCCAAGGAGTGTATTCATCGTATTGATATAATACGAGGAGGGAAGGGTCATCATAAATGTCATGGCTGGAAAGGAAGGCGTGCTCTTGGCGTGTGTTTTCATCACACTCATCGCTCTCGTGTGACCCTCCACATATGTCGCATATAAGGTATGGGTTAAACAACCTCTTAGGTTCTAGTGACTTCGTGAGGTATGCGAGCTTCTCTTGCGCCCTCTTCATCCGATCATTGAGAGATAATGGGCTATTATTCGAGGTAGTAGAGATACTCATTATAGTTATTGGCTCGTTCCAAGTATTGTCTTGGTCTTGGACATACTCCTCAATGCGGTCCCATCCTTCTTCTGCACTGAGATTGGAAATTTTTCGGCCAGTCGAGAAGTCAATACCTTTTTTATCATTGCGGGAGACATTGTCGTAAAAGATTTGAACAAGAAACCAAAGGTTGATACCATGGTGTGAGGCTTATTGAATGAGATCTTTGTAACGAGTCCAGGAGTTAACGATAGATTCTCCATCTGTTTGATGGAAGTGAAGGATTTTGCTCCTGATGGATGTAGTTCTCCCAGGAGGAAAGAACTTTTTGGTAAACTTGGTAGTGAGTTGTTCCCAAGTGAAGATGGACCTTGGAGGTAGCTTATCGAGCCACTCTTTGGCCTTTCCTTGAAGAGAGAATGGGAAAAACCGGAGTCTAGATGTCTCCTTAGATGCTCCGTCAGCATAGATAGTATCCACAATTTTTAAAAGTTGTTTGATGTGATGAATTGGGTTTTCGCTGCGGGATCCGTGAAATTGACATGGATTCTGGATAAGCCAAATGTCGGTGGCATGCAACACCTCATTGATCCGTTCGGAAGGGTAGACAATGGCGCTGGTAAATCCAGATGAGGTGGGAGAAGATTCTCCTTAAGGACTTTTGCCTTTGGTTTATTGATGGGTCCATTGAACGGAATAACGGGGATTTCCTCGCTATGTTGGCTTAGATTGTCAATATTAATGGTTTCAGGAGACTTGGGGGAATGTGTGGGCTCCTCGTCAGTTACGGCTTCATCAAAATTGATGGTGGTGCCTTGAGGTTCCGACTCATGGAGAGCTCTTCCTCGCTTATACAGCTCTCTCTCGGGTTCGACAAAGGGTTCAAGAATGGTTTTGGTGGAACTACGGGTCCTAAGTTTTCTAAGGGAATTGGCGGGGGGAAATGGCTAGTTTGGTGGTGGGTTATCACTTTCCTTGACGAAAAGTGATGGGATTTACGAACAAAGGTCACGAAGAAGGGGGATAGACTACGCGTATAAAAACTTGATACGCGTATAATGCGCGTTCGGGGTCAAAGGAAACTTCCTTTTCTTCGAGCAAGTTTTTCAACCACCTAGGCAGTGAACCTAATCGTTGTAGTGTAGTATTAGGTTAAACCTCGGGGATTGATATCGTTCTCTAGGGGAATAGGAATGCTAGTGAAAAATTGCTACGCTAAGGTTGGGGTTGAGGAAGATTATTTTTTTTATTTTTTTTATATTTTTTTAGAAAATTAAATGTACGATCTCGGGGTATTGGATTTGGGAGTTTGGTACTTATACCGATTACTCTACTATTCTAATTATCTAAGCTAAGGGTAGTCTATGTCTATTGAAGTGTGCTCGTATGATGATTAAAGATGTGTCTACCTAGATACTATTACTCCCTAGTTATCTTTTATTGATGGTTGAATTGTCACGTCCTTATTCTTACCGCGTTATGTTTTCTAAAGTCGTAGGGTGTGCTTTTATCCCTAACTCTTTCAAGCTACCTAAGGTTAATGACTGTGAAATCTCTAGGATTCATAAACTTAACACTAAGGTTATCTTTGGATATTTAGCTTACAATTCCACTAGTAACTATAAACTAAGGTTCAACAAAGATTAATCAAGCATTAATAAGACAACGATGGCTTTAAGAACTCCTAAGCTAATTCCAATTAAGATAAGAGACAACCAATCAATATTTAATAACTAGTTTTCATAGATCTAAGCAAACACACAAGTAAATTAGCCGGACATGTTAAACATGCAAGCATACACATATTCAATCAAAGACATAATGAAATCAAGGGAATAAATAACTTATCTCGATGTAAAATAGGGTATTAAAACCCTAAAATACTGTCCAAGACAAACTACAATCGTTTTAGGTTTTTACTCCACAAGTCTACCTCTTTAAAATTCTGAAAATCGAATTATATATATAGAGTTACAACTGCGACGGCGTCACCTTGTAATTGTGACCCTGTCGGATCGCCGTCATTAGGGTTTCGTCTTGGCCAAGTCAACTTTGGGACGGCGTCACGTTGTGGTTGTGACGCCGTCAACCTTCAGCTCTGACGTCGTCTGAATCTGGATCTAGGGCGTCTGGGATGGAAAGTCTTCGTGACGCCCTACTCTTCAAAGCCTGACGGCGTCAGGTGTAAAATAGTAATTTCACTCCTGGGTCGTCACAAATATAAGGACGATGTCGCCCTTTGTGTGGGACGCCTTCAGGTGCATTTACAGCAGCTTAAGTGTCTTGATCTTGACTTTGGCCATTTTCTTCACATATTCACTCCTTTTCGTCCAAATAAGCATCATTTCAGCATTTTGCCTTCAAGAGACCTAAAAAGTGAAAAGGAACGAAATTAAGCAGTAACATATATAAAAGTGGGCGATTAAGAGCTTAAATGACCCCTTAAAAGTGTACGTTTTAAATCCTTATCAATTAACGCCGTAATCACATCTTGCGGTTAAACGCTCAAAACTAACCTTCATTAACTGTTAAAATGAATTTGATAATGGTTTCCCGATCTTGTCAAAAATTGTATCCCTGTGAAACTTTGTAATAACCAAAATACCACTCCTCTTGCCAAAAGTTATACCAAAAATTGACACTTTGTATTTAAGGAAATACATTTGAATGATTAAAAATTCAGCCCAAGTGTAAATTATTCGGATTCACTAACAGTCCAGTCCATGATTCATTTGACCCCGGCCCAAAGACAACAAATGAAATAACACTAAAACATTACGGTTGGCCCAACCATTATTTCCACCCGATCAGTCATAGTCCATCAAGCCCATTCCAAATCCAACACTATCCCTAAAACAACGGGTATAAAATGGAACCAAATATAACCCTAATCCTATTTCATACACTTACTAACCCTAATTCAGTTTTAATCCGCCCCCATCCTCCTGATAACAAACCGTAGACACCAAAGACCATCTGACCCCACACATATCTTCTACGAATCTACTCCAAACACATCTCAATCATCATCACATCCATCAAACCATCCATTGTTCGAATCAAATACAAACACAATCACACCTGTACTTTTGTTTACTTTTCTGCACAATACCGAATCAAGAGGCGTTTTAAAAGGCGTCAAGATCCTTTTAGAGGGTCGCGGTAGGTTTCGTGTTTTGTTTTGTGCTTTGTTTTCGTTTTTCTTAATGACCAAACGAGAGAAAAAGAAATAACCTAATTGTTATTGGTCTTTTCTTTCATTTCAAAAATTAAATATAAGAAGCCGAGCTTCTTTTAGATCGATGATGATGTGTCCTATTCGTCTTTTGATCTGAATAAAGACTATGGGTTTAATACCCCACGAACAAGGAACAACTGAGATCATTTATAATTAAATTTGTTGTATGAGTCGTGTTTAGATCTAGGAAGGTAAAGTGTGTTTGTTATCTTGAGGAGTTGTGGATGGGATTAGGATAGTGAAGTTGGATTTGTTGTTGGGTTAGATTTGGTTGTGGCTGTGGTGTACTCGTTTAAACATCAGTCTCGTATACATATTTTCTTATGGTTTTGGTGACTCGTGATGCTCTAAACTGAAGTCACATGAATCGTGGTATAATTGGTATGGTCAAAGGTCTTGCTCGTAAAATACTTTTCTGTCTTAGGCGTAAACAAAATTAGGCGTTAACAAAGTTAGGCGTAAACCAAGTTATGCGTAAACAAAGTTAGTCGTAAAGACTTGAGTTGTTATGAATAAGTGTAGTCATAAGGTCCTTACGAATTTCTTATCCAAGAAATTCGTAAACAAGAGATGAGTTATCCGTAAGTGTTTAGTCGTAAAAACTTGTTCATACGTGTAAATGGCCCCTTATGCGTAAAATAAGGGTTTTGACCCTTTGACTTTTTGCTCCGGCAAGTTTTCCGACCAATTATTCCGAACAGCTTCAAGAACCCAGAAAATGACATAAAATTACACCTTTTTGACCTGTTTGACCATGAGAAACTGACCAGTTTGACCATAAAACATTCACGAGAATGGTACCAAAAAAATCATAAGAGAATGATGTTACAACATTCTGTTTGGACAAAGATGACCCAAGACCAGATATTGCAAATATTGTATACAAACACATGACTTTTTTGACCAAAAAGATTCATAAAAAAACTTGTAAAAAATAACTGTTAACCCCAAAACATATGTGAAAGGTTAAAAGCTTGGTAAAAAATATTTACAAGTAACATATTTGACAAGATAACATCACCAAAAATCAAACAATGATAAAACCGACCTTACTCTTGATACCACTTGTAGGATCGTTCTATAGGTTGATATGGTGATTCGGGAGGTCGGGGAAGATGAAAGAACATCATCTTCATGTTAGTGAGATAAAGTAGAGAGAGAAAGAGAAACTAGAGTTTGTTTTATTAATGAAAGGTGAAAGATACACAATGAGTCTTACCTTCCTAGGAAAGTCTAGGCGGGTATTTATAGCCTAGTACAATGCAACTATTACAATATAACATAACTAGTTCATGTGTTTTGGCTAAACAAGATAGATAATGTAATCCCGTAAATGTCGTTCAATTTAAGTGTTAGGAGCGATTCCAACAGGTGTATATGTAAGAACAAATGAATAAAAAGGTATATATGTAAATTATACTAAGACATAGTAAAGACACAATAGTACTTCATGGGACACATGTCACAAATTTAGCTGAGTCGCCCAATTCCAAAATAGCCCATGTCTATTTGAAGATTTTTTTTTACCGGTCTAGAAAAGATAATCACGTAAAGCGAGCGGTCCCTTTTTAAAGTTTTCTCATATAACAAACGAAAGGTACAACTTGTAGACTTACAGACAACGTAAGAGCAGAAGGTAAGGAGTTGTTTTAACATGCCAAATGCATCTTTCTTTCTCTTTGGCATGCCAAATGCCTTACCAGGTAAAGTGCCAAACTCATGTTAAAAGGAATTGAGCCACTCAAATGGCTTAAGCCAAATGTAAGTTTGTGTGTTTTATTTTTTTGTTTTTTTGTGTATTGTGAGTGAGTGGATATTTTTAGTGGGGTATTTTGTGGGACCCAATAACATGTTAGTTGTGTGTTATGAAGGAGGGTGTTTTAGTTATTGGTGTGTTATTATGAGGTGTATGATGTGGCGCTGATGTGGCATACCAATAACGTGTTAATGGTTCCTCCCATACCTTGTGCTCTAACAAACATAATGAATATGATGCAATTAATGGTAAATATTTGCAAAATTGCAAGTTGCAACATCGATATTCAATACCAAAACAACATGCAATACTTAAAAAATATAATACTGAAAACATCTTCAGTTGGCTACATATAGCGGCGGGTACCTTGTGACTATATTTTTCGGCGAACAAATGTTATTTTGTTTTGCACTGCTGGATTTCACATTTAAGGTTTGAAAGCTTAATTAGATTGTACATTGTGGTTAAATAGTTGTATATTTTAGTGAATGAGTGTTTTTAATAGTGTATTAATTGTATGTGTTGAATAGTGTTTTTTTAGTTTTATTTGTGCTTTAAATACTTATAAATTATTCTTATTTACTTGTATTTACTTAAAAATCTATTTTTAGTTTATTTATGTGTGAAAGATTAATTATATTGTACTTTGTGGTTAAAAAGTTGTATTTTTGGATGAAATGGTGTTTTTAATAGTGTATTAGTTGTATTATATGAGTAGTGTGTTTTTAGTTTTATGTGTGCTTTAGATACTTGTAAATAATGCTTATAAGGGAGTATTTATTTAAAATTCTATTTATGTTAGTCTTAAAATAATAAATATGAGGGAAGTGTCTTCCTCCATTATAAGTAGTATAGATAAACGATGGTTTTGCATAACCATCCAAGCGTGCAACGTTAAAATTCTGTTTAATGATCTAATGTGTAGTTCCTTATTTAGAACCAATGTACATCTGTTTTATGCATCAATTTTTTCTAACAAGTTAATTCAAAAGTAAAGACACTGTATTTTTATAAAGTAGTAACCTTAACGGATATCTCATTAACTGTATACGCTCCTCTTCAACAATATAATCAATCTTCCTCTTCAATTTTTCTAATTTTGTAAATAATCAAACATCATTCAATTTTATATGCTCCTTTTCCAATTGGATAAACGTATTCAAAAAGTTATCAAAAAAAAAAAAAAAAAAAATCTTCAAAACGCGTTTTTTGAATCAATCGCCATTCTAACATTGGTAATGATATGCGTTTTTGTGTGTGTCTATATTTAGTATGGATCGTAATAACATCAAGCGGGATAATATGTAAGTTTATGATTTTTTTCAATCGCCTTTTCATCCTCTACTTTTGCAATTCTTTTTTTTTCATATGTTGTGATTTTGATATAGGTTGAACTGGTTTTTTTTATTATTACTTTTTATTTTGCAGGCTTCACATGTCAATTTACAATGACCCAGAACTTTAATTCAACTTATAGATTTAAGGAGTTGTTTGGATGGTTTTATTAAAGAGTTAAATTTTGAGATGATGGGTCTAAGGTTAGTTCCTTTTAAAAACAAAACTTAAGATGGATGATTTTGTAATGCCGGTTTTTGCGAGACAATGGTTTCATTCTTTTGATTATTGATGACTTATGAAGTGCCGTGTATGAAATTGTTTGTTGTTTAAAACTAAGATTTTCAGGTTGGTTGTTTTGTTTATTCTTCAAAGTTGGGACTTGAATGATAGTAGTTATATGGTTCATTAAAATAAGGTACTTCGCGTAGATCGTTTGTAGTATTCTTCCTAGTAAGTCTGTTATTAATTCTAATTCATGATTATTTGATCTTTAGATTATCCTTTAGCATTATTTTGGATTGAAAGTTTATTTTGCACTTAATATGTTTGATGAAATGTTGGCGTAGTAAAATTTCTTAAGATGGACTTATTTAGTTTTGTAATGTTAAGTCATTCGGTTTGCACCTTAGGTTTCATAAATTGATAAAGTTTTGGCAACCAATAAACACATCATATTCCCTTTAACAGCTTCTTTAATACTTCAACACAGTATTTCTGTGAATTTTCAAGTGTTTTTGTAGCAGCAATAAACAATCTCTCTTAAAATGCCTTTTTCAAGTGTTTTTGCATCTTTTGTGCAACATAGTTTTTTGAAGCAGTTGTTTAGTCCTGGAGTTGTTGTGTACAAAGGGCGGAGTTTTTTTTTTCAACTTCAATATCTATTTATCGATTAGTTACTCTTGGTTAGTGGCATAATTTACTGAATATATGATATAGGAAAAGGAAATTTTACATGATATGTTCAAGTTTAAACCTATAAAAATGAAAGTCAGGCAAAGAACTGTATGTTGCCGGATGCTATGATGTTAGTTCTTGCTGTTATAGATATATTGTCATTAATGTTTGTATGATGACAATAAGTTGCTTACCATGATGATTATTTTTGCTCAATAATGTAACTTTTACTTTAGCTCAACATGTTCTTATACTATCCTTCTACGTATGTATCTTTTGCTTGACACATTGTATTCATTTCAGGAAAATAAAGTGGACTTGGTAGCTTTGGCATGTAGTGCAATGTTGATTTAATGGTACGTTGTTCAAAACAGGGGTACACGGGTCATACTAGGTAACGTAAATCCTTATTGAACAGCCTTTCGGTTTATTCAAAGTGCTCCGTGATTGGTTTTATTTGTTTGGTTAGACCAGTTGGTCACATTTATGGATTGCAACATCTTCAAAAAGATCTCAAATACAGGTATGAAGTGAATCATTGTCCTGTGATTATTTAATTCTTACTCTTATTTAACCAGCTTTTAAACTTTTAACCAGCTTTTAAACTTTTAATGTTGCTGTCATGAGCCCAGTAGCAGGGTTAGATAATCAACTTTAGCTGAAACAAATACCACTAGGTGGTTACCGGATATCACTTGGAATCGTGTGATCACTTTCCAAAGTAAACTATTCGACCCTAATACCTGGGTTACACGAATATCTACTTGGGATAAGACCAAATGCAGTTATGGAATTAGGCACAATTCTATAACCCTTGCGCTTATAAGTGTTTAGTGTTTTCTGTATATCTTTTCAAGCATAATCAGATCTCCTATTTATAGGAGTTTACTCTAAGCTAATCAAATGGAATTATGAGTATTAATCGGCCCATTAATATCCTCATAATTATCCCCATTATAGCCGTTAGTGGTAACATGACCAATTAAACGTGGTCATTAAGCAGTTGAAACTGCCACTTGAATAGGTCAAAACCATTACAAGCAGTACTTTCATCAGTACTTTCATAGTGCTATCAGTGGATACACTGCTTCAGTGGAATCCACAAGCTTCAGTGGAAACACAAGCTTCAGTGGAAACACTGCTTATCAGTGGAAACACTGCCTATCAGTGGAAACGCTGCCTATCAGTGGAAACCACAAGCAGTACTTTCCACAAGCAGTACTTTCTACTAGCACTACCAATACAAACCCTTCAACCCATTTGAATTTCCATCTTAGTAAATTACACGTTCAAATATTCGAGAATCAGGGTGTTCTAAGAATTGAACCCTTCAACCCATTTGAATAACTGAAGATAAAATACACACAAGTTTTCAAACACTTAAAAGCTCCTGACACTATACAAGCCATGTGTCCATATCTAAATTCATAAATGTTGTAAAAGCTAAAAGTCCAAAGCTTCCTGAAGCGGCAAAACTTCAACATTTACATAGGTGGTTCCTCTTTATTCATGCTCCTGCCAAGCACTTTTTCAAAGAACATTAACCATTAAGAAGTAAAGACTTCATCCTCCTTTCAGCAGGTTCTGAGCAAAACCTTGGGATGCAATATAAAACATGTGCTCCAGTCCACTGAATTTTCAGCTTTCCACATTGAACTCAGCTCCCAAGTTTCCTCAGGAGGGAGTTGGGTGTCCTAGCATTCAGAGACTAAGTTGGACTTAAACCCATCCCTTTAGCAGACTTTATAACCAAGTCTCTAGCCAAACCCTTCGTCAAGTGATCAGCTAAGTTCTGTTGAGATCTCACAAACTCTATAGATACCACCCCATTCATGATAAGCTCACGAATCATGCTATGTCTGACACCTAAGTGTCTAGACTTACCATTGTACATCTGGCTATAAGCCTTAGCCAATGTAGCTGCACTATCACACCGAATAGAAATGGGTGCTATAGGTTTAGGCCACAATGGAATCTCAAGAAGCAAGTTTTTCAACCATTCAGCTTCTTTACCAGCAGCTGCTAGAGCCACAAATTCAGATTCCATTGTTGAACTGGTGATGCAAGTTTGCTTCTTGGATGCCCAAGAAATTGCACCTCCACCAAGTAGGAATACCCAGCCACTGGTAGACGAATTGTCTTCAGTGTTACTGATCCAACTTGCATCAGTGTAACCTTCCAACACTGAAGGATAACCAGTATATGAGAGACTATAATCCATAGTTCTCTTCAAATACTTCAGTACCCTGTGAACAGCTTGCCAGTGATGAGCACTAGGATTACTAGTATACCTTCTCAATTTTCCCACTGCAAAACCAATATCAGGTCTTGTACAAGTCATGGCATACATTAAGCAGCCAATTACCATAGAATACTCAAGTTGAGATACAGCTTTACCATTATTAGGCATCAGCTTCTCACAAGTATCCATAGGTGTACTCACAGGAGTACAATCAAAGTAATTGAATTTCCTCAGCACCTCTCAATATAATGAGACTGAGAGATAGAAATTCTATTACTTTCATGTTTAATCCTTATACCAAGGATAACATCAGCCTCCCCCATGTCTTTCATGGAGAACCTTGATGACAAAAATTCCTTTGTCAGGTCAACCTGATTTTGGTCAGTGCCAAAGATCAACATGTCATCAACATATAGACAAATGATGACTCCTTTACCAGATTCATCAAATTTTCTATATACACATTTGTCAGCTTGGTTAAGAACATAACCACTAGACAAAACCACTTCATCAAATTTTTGATGCCATTGCTTAGGTGCCTGCTTCGGTCCATAAAGAGACTTAATCAGTTTACACACCTTGTTTTCATTGCCAGGCATGATGAAGCCCTGAGGTTGGTTCATATAAACCTCCTCTTCCAATTCACCATTCAAGAAAGCTGTTTTCACATCCATCTGATGAATAACCAAATTGTGAATAGATGCCATAATGATGAGTATCTAAATACTCATCATTTTTATACTGTCTAGACTGCAAAAACATCTGAAAACACTCAGAAATGCATCAAAATGATAAAAATATCACAAACAAGTGTTTTATGTGTTTTAAATGCAAAAATATCAAAATCTTGTGAAAAACGTATCAAGTTTGCATTATTGGCAGTTTTAGTCCCCCAAGTTTGAAAAATTGTCAAAAACAGTCCCTGGTCATTCCAAAACTTGTAAAATATCATTTTAAGTCCTTAGGGATTCATAAATTTTTCAAAACAAGTCCTTGAAATCAAAAATTGCAAAATTACAACTTTAGTCCCTCAACTTTTAAAAATGACAAAAATGGTCCTTAGACATTTAAAAAATGGAAAATAATCATCATTGGTCCTTGTACTATTCACATATGGCAGGAATGGTCCTTGTGCGAGCTTTGGAAACTTGTCAAGATCAGTCCTTTAACTTTGGCAGAATTACAACTTTGGTCCTTGTACTTAACTAAAACCAATTAGACCATTTTGTATTTAGAACCCCATCAAAACCAAAAAAAGAACCCTGCCATGGCCTGTGACCCCTCTATTTTGGACCCCCCCTATATTAATACTTGGTCAAAAAAGTCAAAGGCGCCAAAAACAGCTTCCACTGTACACCCGTCTCTCCCATCTCTGTAATCCCAAAACCAGAGCTTGTTTTTCCACCTTTTGCCTTTCCACCTCACCATCTCCACATGTTACTAACTCCCCTTCCACCTCCACAAAGTCCAAATCCCATTAATTGAATTAACCTGCTCAAATGAAAAATGGCGCCAAAATTGCCATTTGGCAATTGTGATGATCTGGATTAAATCAATGGCTGGATTGAGGTGGGATTTGTTCAGAGATGTCGACAAGGTCAAATGAGATCAATAAATACAAGTGGGAAGCAATGTGAAGACCTATCTAGAGTAATTTTAGTTTAACTTTATCGTTTTAATTAGAATTTAAATTCCAGTGTATTTTAAAGCTTTCAAGTACCTTTGTAAGTAATCTTAATGTGTTTTGAATCCTTTTCAATAATAAAACTCAGTGTTCAAGTTCAAATTTCAGTTTGTGCAATTTCAAATTTCAAAAATCTCATGAATGTTCAAATGTTGTTTTCAGTTGTTAGTAAGGATTGAATAAGCCACATAAGCTCCTAGAAAGCTTATTCAAGCTTTTAGAAACCTTAAAAATCAGTATAGAAGCAAAAACAGAAAAATCACCAAAAATACACATTAATTAGATAAAAATAAAAAGCAATGGAAATGAAGAGCAAGACTGAAGCAGTGTTGATATTGGATTGCTATTTGGTATAGAGCTTTGTGGAAAGCTATAGGAAGTGATAATAATCCCTGGTTCTCTGTTTGTTGCTTGGATTCAATTTGTAAGCATATTCTTTAAAAATTGCATTTCTTAGTTCAAGTAGTTAAAACTTGTTAATTTTGTCTTAATATTGTTTCATTACAGTTAATATAAGCTAATTACTAGGTCCCTTGGTTTAAAAAGCTGTTTTAATGCTTAACTGCTTCAAAACAGTTTCTAAAAGGGGTGTTTGGTTTTGCTTGTTAAACTGTGTTTAAGGTTGTTACTACCCTAGTTCTTGTTTGATACATGGTACTTTAGTCTTAATTAGCTCAGTCAAGTATTAAAACATAGTCCTTATTAGTTTAAAAAGTCAAAATTAAGTTTAATCTCATAATGGCAGTTAACTGTTAGAATTGTGAATTACAAAACTCATCATAATAGTTGATAACTTGATATTATAGCTTAATTTCATCTCATTGTAGCTTATTACAACTTATTCAGTCCATAGAATCTGTTAAAAGTTCATTAAAGTCAACTTTGTTTCATTTTCTTAAAAAGTCAATATGTGCCCTGTGCACAGGTTTATAGTCTTTTTAACAAGCTTGTAAAAAGCTTGTTAGTTGGTCAAAGCTTGTGATAATTAGTTCTTTGGAAAGCCAACCAAGCCATTTCAAAGTTCCAATTTTGGTTTTCCAATTTTTAGCTTGTTAGATAGGGCTGCTTGAAGCTTTTAGTTTGTCCCATTACTCAGTGTTAACTGTCTCAGCTTATGCTGAGCAGTGACTTGGTACCACTCTCATAAGCTCACCATAAGCTCCCTAGTTATCATTAGCTTGTGATTTTTTGGCTTTTTGAGAAGCTAACCTAGCTGTCTCAAGGTTTCAGTTTTTATTTTTCACTTATTAGCTTATTTAATTAGCCTGCTAGTTACTTTTATTCTTGTCCATTTCATTCAGTCCAATAATTAGTCAAGTGTTTTCAAGCTTTTGCATAAGCTCATTATAAGCTCATTTGTGGATATCTGATTGGTGCTGAACTAGTCAAGTCTAATCACACAAGCTAGCCACTTGTGAATGGCTAACCGTAATAGACTTAAAACTGCTCAGAAACCAATACAATGAAGTCCTGGAGAATATAATGAATTCCCGGGTCGTTATGTCCCACGGAGACTCAATGGTGTGTAAACACTTGATCAGATGATAGAATGATCACTAAGGATAGTGATCAGTAATGGTTTTGGATGAGAAATTACACTACTGATTGATTGGAATGAGATTGGAAACAGAATTGGAAAACACAACAATCAGATAAGACAAACGTAAAACTACGTATACGTACAAAATAAAAAGTGAAATCTAAGAAATAAAAGACCTAAAAATATGAAAATAACATTTTTGGAATCCTAAAAATAAAAGAAAATTATTAGAAAAAGAAAATTATTTTTATAACTATTTAATTAGTTATTATTATTTTAAAAACTATTTTAAACTATTTATTAATACTCTAAAATAAAAGAAAATATGAAATAAGGCTAGAAAAATAAAATTATGATATAGAAAAATCTAAAATGTTATAAAACTAATTTTAAAACTAAAAATATATTTTTCACACTTTTTATCTAATTATTACTAATTAATTATTATTTAAAATACACTTAAATACTAGAAAATATAAAATAAACCTGGAAAAATGAAATTTTAACTTGGAAAAATCTAAAATATGATAAAACTAATTTTAGAACTGAAAATATATTTTTTATGCTTTTTAATTATTTATTACTAATTAATTACTATTTTTAACTATTTAAAATTATAATAAATACTAAAAAGATTAGGAAAATTATGAAACTTTTTCTAAAAATAACTTATGATGACAGAAAACTAAAAAAAATATAAAAACAAGATTTGCTTAATAATAAGCTAAAAAGAAAAATCAAAAAGCTAAAACCTATTAAATAAACACTATCACTGATTTTAAATTGATATTTTTCTGGATTTTCTTTTTGAAAACTACTTAACTACTTAAAATATAAAACTTTAACAAACACAAAAGTTTTACAAATCACAAATAAGCAGTTTGACAAGCTTATGAGCCAACAAATGCTTTAAGAGCTTATTTTGGTGAAATAAGCTCAAACAAGCTCACACAATGAAACAAAAACTCAAATGAGGTAAAATAAGCTACAAGCTACTGATATGAAGCTAAAAGACACAAAGATTAACACTGAAAAGCTAGGAAAAAGCTAATAAGCACTTAGCTTAAACTGAGAATTGGACAGAAATGGGACAAGGTTGAGGCTTATTGCAGCCCTACCAAACAAGCTAGAAAATGAAAAACCAAGCTTGAGACTTCAAGAATGCTTGGTTGGCTTTCCAAAGAACCAAGTATCACAGGATTTGAGCAACTAATAAGCTCTATGTGAGCTTATCAATTTGGACCACCCAACTGTGCACAGGGCACCCTTTTCAGTCAAGGTATCAAAAGAAACCAGAAAATAAGCACTTAATAAGCTGATTCAAAGAAAACTAGCATTTTTCTAATTTTGTTTAGCAACTGAACTTTAATAATCCAAAAGCTTATATCCTGAATCTCAATATTAAACACACAGTGAAATCCTAAAGTTTATTCAAAAACGACCAAATGACAATTTGACTTTTTATAAAAAACTAGTTAAGTTGACTAAAATGAAATTTAAACTGATTCTATTAACTGATTATGTTGTTATAAGGTGATATAAGACTGATTTGATCAACACTAACAACTTACTAACACAAAATCATGATCCTAGAACTTAAAATTCCAACAGTGAATGCACAAGATGTGATTCAAAGGATTTTTGACTTTTGATGAACCAAGGCTGGTTTTTCTTGTGTTTATGAGCTAATTAGACCAAGTTAAACAGATTCCAAACAAGTAAAATAACTAGGACACTTTCAAACACAGTGAACCAAACACCTCTTTATATGACTGTTATGGTGATTTTTAGAGCAAAACACAGATTTAATCCATTAAACTGATTGCAGACCATGTATTATCATATATTAGAACTAATGAAACATAAATCAACAACATTAACAACAAGAAACTAAGAATTGACAGTTATGCACTTTTAACTGTCAAGATGAAAATTTTTGCTAAATTCAAATTTAAAATAACAACTAACTGATTTTAGTGGTTAGATACACTTAACTATATCTAATGAACATAAAGAAACAAAAATTCAAGCTAATGAACAATTACAACAGTAAAATTCCAAAATGACCAAAAGTGCTTACAAGTGCTATCCAACTGAAAACCAAGAACTAGGAACCAAGAACACTCCTATAGGCTTACCACTAAGCCACTAACCCAAGGCCATCCAAAATTCACCCTGCTCCAGCTGTGAACACCATTTCCATGTGATTTTTGAATTTTCAACTATTTTATTTGGATTTTTGGTATTTTTGTGTTTTTGCTTATAAACTGGATTTTAAAGTATCTAATAGCTTTTAAAAGCTATATAGGAGCTTATGTGGCTTATATCAGTCCATAATAACAACTAAGAACAACATTCGAATAACATGAGATTTTTGACTTTAAAATTGCATAAACTGAAATAAGACTTAGAACTTGAAATTGATAATTGAAAAGGTTTAACAATACACTGAAATGCTTAAACAAAGTACTAAGAAAGCTTAAATTACACTGAGATTTTGAGAATAATAAAAACGACAATGGAAAACTAAAATTACACTAGATAGATAGATACATTGCTTCTTCTCACTCCTTTATAGACTTTTGAGACTCTCTTGATATCTCTGAATCTTTCCCACTTCATCTGAGCCCTTGAATCATTGAATTACATCAAAACCGTCCACTAGTAGTTTTGGCGCCAAATTCTTCTTTAGCAGGTTTGAGTATTAATTGGGTTGGTTTCAATCAATTAAGAGTTTTGGGTGTTAGTGGAGGTGGAGGGGACAAGGTAAGGGGGGGGGGGGTTGGAGAAAAAGTGGGAAAACCATGACTGGTTTTGGGATTCAGAGGTTGAAGAGGAGAGTGAACAGTGCCTGGCGGTTTTTTAGCTTGTTTGACTTTCGTTGACCGTGGGAATATTAATAATAAACGGGGGTCAAGGCTCAAGGTCAAGGGGTCCAATTTGGATTTTGGCCTGGGATTCAAGGGTCAAGGGTCATATGGTTGGGCTTGGATATGGGCCAGCAGGTTTTAGTGGATTGGATTTGGGCTTGGTATATTAAAAAGGATCCGTTTGGTTTGATAGTATCACAAGGACTAGATTTGCAAATCTGCCAAACATGAGGGACTGAACATGACACTTTTCAAACTTATCACAAGGACCAATCTTGACAAACTTTGATAGTACAAGGACCCTTTTTGCATAAAATTCCATTTTTATAAGTCCAAGGACTATTTTTGCAATTTTTCAAACTTTAGGGGCCTTTTCTGCCATTTGACCAAAGAATCATTCAAGGACCATTTTTAACAACTTAGAATATTTTAGGGACCTTGAATGACAAAACTTCACATTTTTGAATTCCAGGGACTAGATTTGACAACTTTTGAAACTTGGGGGACTAAAACTGCCAATTTTGCAAACTTGAATCATTTTTCATCTGATTTTGATCTTTTTGCATTTAAAACACATAAAACACTGATTTGTGATATTTTCATCATTTTGATGCATTTTTGAGTGTTTTCAGATGATTTTGCAGTTTAGATTGTACAAAAATGATGAGTATTTAGACACTCATCAATATCACAGTGAGAATCTTAGCTTTTTAGAAATCTCAGTTGGTCTACTTATTAGTTACAGTGCTGATTTTCATTTCCTAGATTATATCAGTGCTTAAAATTAAGCTAAAAGGTGCCTAGTAAACTAAGAAGTTCACTGTGTAAACAGTGAAGACTAGTGCTTATTTGGATATAATGCAGTGCTTATTTCTAGTCATCTTGATTATTTAGTTGTAATAATAGTTTGTTAAAAAGTTATTTAGCTTATTCTCAGTTAGCCTTTGCTTATTTTCTAGCTTATTAAACATCTTTGCTTAATCTTGTGCTTATTTTCTTTCTTTCATAACTGTTGAGATAAATAAGCTAATACTGAGCTTATTAGTCATTTTTACAAAAAGTTCCAGTTGTGAAAAGTGCTTATTTCATTGTTCTTAATAAGTTTTAATAAGAAAAAGTCCAAAAATAAATAGTTTGCAAAAAGTCAGTGCTGGGATTCGAACCCTGGCCACCCAGCTCACCACACCACACACACACCATCTGCCCTAGGGTCTTTTTCAGTTTTCATTTGCATTATTTAATATATAAGCCTTGTTTCCACAATAAGCTTATACGAGCTTATCAGCTTATTTCTAGCTTATTTGAAATAGTTTTTTCAACTTTTGTATTTTTCATATAATTGTATTATTATAAAGTATTTTATAAAAAAGTTTCGGATTTTTCTCAATAGTTTTAGTATTTTTAAACATTTAATTAGTGTAAAATCTTATTTAATTCATAATAAAAAATATAAAAGTCTAAAAAATATAAATCTTTTTTCTAAAATTTTCTTTTATCATATAGTACGTAATAAAATTGTTTTTACACTTATAGGACTTTTATTTCATAAATTTTACGTTTTTGCTTGCGCACTCGCGTAATTTTTATAAATAGCTTACGTTTTCATTTTAAATCACGTTTTTAGATAATTTAAGTTTACGTTTTAGTTAAAATAGTTTATTTAAGATAGTTTGTTTTATAAAATCATAAAAACATCATTGTAAAAATAGTGATAGCGTTTATTTAATATATTTTAACTTTTTAATCTCCTTTAATTTGCATTTAAGTCGCTGTAATTTACAAATCTTTTCTTTAGGTATAATTATTCATCAAAATCCTTACTAATCACTATCCTTAGTGATTATTCGACATCTGTCTGTGTGAAACACCAATTCATCCTCCGTGGGACTTAACGACCCAGGAATCCACTATATTCCTCTGTTCTTAATTGCATTAGTGTTTGAACTGTTTTAAGTTTCTTACGGTTAGCCATTCGCAAGTGGCTAGCTTGTGTGAGATAACTTGACGGTTTTGCACCAACCAAATTTTGGCGCCGCTGCAGGGGAGGCTGTAAGCGTGTTTTAAGCAGTTTTCAGACCCGTACTTGCACATATACCATCGTTTGTAAACAGTTTTTTTGTAAAGTTAATCTAAATCAAAAAGTTCATTAACACTTTTCCTAAAGTGTTAAAAACACCAAAAATAATATAAACCAACAAAACAATCGTAACGTTTTCCAGCTTGTGTTTCTTTTAAGGTGATTCTTAAAGAGATACGATTTGGTTAAACGAGACGATTCCAAAAATATTTTCCAAAAGTTTTTAAACCATCATCACAAATCATTACCTACGTCTTTTTAGTGGTACTTAATTTATACATAAAAATCAACCACCGCAAATCAAGGCAGTACACCTACTAACTGGGGGTGTGACCATAATAAGTTCCCGAACCACAGATTTAAAACTTGCCTTTGTGTCCTTGTGATTTGGTGTACCTTTTTCAAAGAAGCCATTTCATTTGTGATTATTGGTTAAGTTCACTTGTCGTTTTGCCTCGCATTTGTTTTGAAAACTGATTTTTATACTTAGTGCATGCGCACTCGTTCTTCCAGTTCTACAAATCCACTTTCTGAGCTAGCAAACATTCCTCGTAGACGTAGAGGACGTTCTGCTCCTTCAGCCGTGACTGAGGAACGTCTACCACCACCACCCCCTGTCGAAATGGCAGAAGACAAACCGATGAATGAGCTTCTCCAAGCACCCATCGAGGGTTACAGAGATGCCATTATTGTCCCAGCCATTGTAGCTGATACTTTTGAGCTCAAAACCGGGTTGCTTAATCTGGTAACCCAAAGCCAATTCTATGGTTTTGAGCGGGATGATCCTCATGCACACATTAGATGGTTTAACAAGATTGCATCCACCATCAAATACAAGAATGTCCCACATGAAGCCATTAAGCTTCTTCTGTTCCCATTTTCTCTAGAGGGACAAGCCCGGAATTGGCTTGAGAAACAACCCCCTCGTTCCATTGAGACATGGGAGGATCTAGTTACCAAGTTTGTTAACGAATTCTATCCTCCATCCCGAACTACAAGTCTTAAGAATGAGATAATGAAATTTTCTCAGAGATTTGATGAATCATTCGGGGAGGCGTGGGATCGTTACAAAGAATTGCTCCGCAAGTGTCCGCATCATGGTTTTACCGAGTTAATGCAAATGGATACTTTCTACAATGGTCTGAGACAAGCTGACCAAGACTCTTTGAATGCCTCCGCGGGAGGTAATTTCCTTAGCAAAACCACCAAAGAAGCCTTACAAATCATTGAAAACAAGTCCCAGGTACGTTCTTTCCGCACAAAGACATATCAGACTCAGTCTAATGCTGGACCTTCTACTTCATCTCATGTGAGTACATCTAGCACTGATGCTAAGATTGATAAACTCACTGATGCTGTTCAGGCTTTGGTTCTTGCTAACCAAAAGAAAGTCACATTCACACAGACACCATCACATGGTGAAGTGAAGAAAGTTGAAGTTTGTGTTACTTGTGGTGGTCCTCATGCATACTACAACTGTACTGCCACCGATGGTAGTCCGTTTGAAGCCAATGCTATAGCCGGTACTTCAAATCAAGGAGGTAATCAATACCGTCCTCAAAATGAACCAAACTACCGTGCTAACACTTATCAGGCACCACCCGGTTTTAACCAGAATCCTAACCGGAATCAGAACCAACCTAGAATGAACCAAGGTTATCAAAACCAAGGTAATTTCTATCCTGGACCCAATCAAGGTTTCCAACATCAAGGGAACCTTAATCAAAACAATTTTAATCGAGGGAATCAATTTCATGGGAATGTGAATTCTAATCAAGGAAATTTTCAACAACAAGGTCCAAATCAAAACATCCGACCTCAGAATTTCCCTCCACATCCTCCAGTACCATCATCTGATGAGTTATTGAAGCAGTTCATGAAATCCCAAGATGAAATGAACAGGTTGTTGGTCAGTCAGATCGCTGATCTCAAGAAGTCTTTAAATGATCAACCCTCGGGCTCAGGAAAACTTCCGAGCAACACGATCGCTAACCCGAGGGGCGATGCAAAGGCGATCACAACCAGAAGTGGTGTTTCATATGATGGACCTGCTATTCCTACTACCTCTTCTTCTTCTCTCCCAAAGGTAGTAGAAAGTGAACCTCCGACACACAATGGACCTTTGACTCCAATGCCTCCTCCACTAGGAGAAATGAGTCAAGTTACCAAGGATACAACGGACAAGGTGCATTATTCAAGCCCACGAAGTACCGCACACATCCTACCTTCGGTAGTCCAACCTCAAGTTGTCCAGAAACCCAAATATAATCCAGGAGTTGTTTTTGAACCACCAGTAGCTCCCGTTGAAAACCAGAAATCCAAATCTTCTATTCCTTACCCATCACGTTTGAATGAGCAAAAGCTCCGCGAAAAAGCCAGTCATCAAATGGACAAATTTTTTCAAATTTTCCAAGAATTACATTTTGATATAAGCTTTGCGGATGCTATCATGCTGATGCCCAAGTTTGCATCAACTCTCAAACACATGTTAAGCAATAAGGAAAAGCTGTTTGAAATGGCTAAAACTCCTCTTAACGAGAACTGCTCAGCAGTTATCCTGAAGAAGCTTCCAGAAAAGCTTGGAGATCCTGGAAAATTTCTCTTACCTTGTGTATTTCCAGGAATGGTTGAATGCTTTGCCCTAGCAGATCTTGGTGCAAGCATCAACCTGATGCCTTATTCAGTATGAAAGAAACTTTCTCTTCCGGAACTTACTCCTACATGCATGACTCTCGAGCTTGCAGATCGTACAATATCCCGTCCTCTTGGCATTGCCGAGGACGTATTTGTGAAAGTAGGAAAGTTCCATTTTCCAGCTGACTTCGTGGTTGTTGATTTTGATGCCGATCATCGGGTTCCTCTCATTGTTGGTCGAGGATTCCTGAGAACGGGCCGTGCTCTCATTGATGTATTTGAGCAAGAAATCACATTACGTGTTGGAAATGAAGCTGTCACTTTTAACCTTGATCAAACTTCGAGGTACTCCGCAAACTATGATTCTGAGTCGGTTAACCGAATAGATATCATTGATGTTGCTTCTGAACAGTACTCTTAAGAAGTTCTTGGTTATGATCATAATTCTTCGAGTGATAATCTCACTCATTCATCTCAACCTATCATTGCCAATTCTACTCCTTCTCTCAACCCATTTGAGGAAAGTGACTTCATCTTGGAAGAGATTGAAGCTTACTTGTCTAGTGATTCTGTTCCATGGGAAATTGATCACGCTCCCATCGACATCGAGGGGGACATACTTCTCATTGAGAAGCTGCTTAATGATGATCCATCATCATTTTCACTCCCTCCTGTCGAACTTCATAACAAGGAAGTCAAGTCAGTTGATAAAACTGAAGAATTTCCTGAAGTCGAACTTAAGGACTTACCGCCTCATCTCGAGTATGCATTTCTTGAAGGTGATGATAAATTACCAGTCATTATTGCTAGAGATTTGAGTAAAGATGAAAAGTCTGCTCTCATAAAGATCTTGAAGTCACACAAGCAAGCAATTGCTTGGAAACTCTCCGAAATTAAGGGTATCAACCCTGAGTTTTGTACTCACAAAATCTTGATGGAGGATGACTTCAAACCAGCAGTTCAACATCAGAGAAGAGTAAATCCAAAAATCCATGATGTTATTAAACAGGAGGTTATCAAACTTCTTGATGCAGGATTAATTTACCCGATCTCAGATAGTCCTTGGGTTAGCCCAATTCATTGTGTTCCTAAAAAGGGTGGCATAACTGTTGTCACGAATGAAGATAACGAGTTAATTCCAACTCGATTGGTTACGGGATGGCGTGTTTGCATTAACTATCGTAAGTTGAATGACGCTACCCGTAAAGACCATTTTCCTCTACCCTTCATGGACCAAATGCTTGAGAGATTAGCAGGGAACGAATACTATTGTTTCCTTGATGGTTTCTCAGGGTACTTTCAGATCCCCATTGATCCAAAGGATCAAGAAAAGACTACATTCACCTGCCCATACGGAACTTTTGCCTACAGACGTATGCCTTTTTGTCACACCCTCGCCGGAGGCGGAAACACGAGTTGTAACGGAAGGGAATATAAGCACAAGATAATAGAACATACCAACGTTAAGATTTAAAAGAAAGAGTACACCATTACAACACCGGTTTAGCCGACATCGGCAAATATATTACAAAGTTTAGTTCCCAAAATATTGCGTTCTATTACATAACGATTTGTATTGACAAGTGAAAACTTCATTATGCAAGACCTGGTAGAAAAGCTTACTAATGATCACCTGAAATGCATGAGAGAAAAACGGGTCAACTATGAAAATAGTTGGTGAGTAAACATGTTTAGCAAAATAAGAAAACTCGTAAGAAATATTCAAAGCTTTCGGTCAACGAAAATAGTCCACAAAGCAAAGGCATTGTAAATCCACTCAGTTCCAAGTTCCGCCCATACAAAACTTGCAACCTGTGTGTTCACAACCCATTGCACAAAATATAGCGTAACAAGTAGTCAAGTATAAGCGGTCATAATAGTTCACAATATAGCACCACGTATATAATAATTCAGGGATGCTCCTGATGAAACCAAATTATGCTGGGTGCCACTACCCAAAGTTATGTTGGGTGCCTCTTCCCAAAGATATACTGGGTGCCTCTTCCCAAAGATATACTGGGTGCCTCTTCCCAAAGATACGCTCCGAACACGGGAGACTTTATAGTGATGCTCCGAACATGGGAGAATTTATAGTGATGCTCCGAACATGGGAGACTTTGGGACAAGGTCATAACATGTACGGTTCAATAAGTTCAAACAAGTCATAATTTCGTAATTAAGTTCAAGGATTTGATTTCAAGTTCACAAGTTCTAGTCAAACTAGTTAATAAAAGTAGTAATCAGTTTAGCTCAAGAATGGTTCATGCATTTCGCCCCAAAATATAGTAAAACGGTAAAAAGGGGATGTGATTACTCACTTGATGAATAGATGCGATGACAAAAGTGGTTACACCGAAATGTAGCATGAATCTCGAAACTAACCTATTATGAATGATATGATATGCAATAAGTCATGATGTAATGTTATGCACGCAATTCGGATGATATTTATACCACTTATGTATTTTTGAAAACAATACTTCTCGTCGAAAATATAATCTTTTAACGTCTTGACCATTTTTAAATTACTTCACATGTATTTACATTGAAATGATATCCGACGATAATCATTTAGTGATTAATTGTGAAATTATAACTTTTCGTCGTAAAATAATGTCATTGAAATTTCCATGAAAGTGACTAAAACGGCCTCTAAAAGCTAGTCGTAAATTGGTGCACGTCGAGCGTTAGGAAACAAACTCAACGGTTTTGGGAAGCTTGTATGATAATCTCAAAGTTTTAGTACATGAGTTTTCATCCTAGAGGTCTCGATCATAAAGAAAAATAGTGGTTAAGTATGGTACTTTTAGTCCAAAATATAGTTTAAGGATGGTTTTTCGGCAAAGTTTAAGCGAACGTAATTAATTCATTACAACTCCGCTAATCAAACGATAGGACATTTTGGAAAGTATACTTGGCGATTTCACTTTTACTAGAAGACTCCACTTTATGAAAAGTTCTAAATCAATGTTAAAAACAACCTTTAACTTGGTACTAGTTTTTGCCGCAAAACTTGTCTATTAGAAATCAAGTTAGTTTTTCTTATATAATAAAAGTTACGGCAACTTTTGTAAAAGTGTATAATTTAGTCGTTACAAATCCGTTTTCTACGTTTTAAAGATCCTTAACTTCGTATCAAAGTATACTAACATATTTTTTAACAAGTCGACATAATTTACAACGTCCAAGCTTCATTTTTGACTCGTACAAAACAAATATTGTTTGCTGAAATTTCCAGAAATTTATATTTTTCGTCGCCAACTTGAAAAATTCATAACTTCTTCGTTATAACTCCGTTTTAATCCGTTCAAGCGGCCACGGTTTCGTTTTAAAGTATATTTTTTAAATATCTAGGCCAAATATTTTTATCTACTGTCGGATTTTCCAGAATTTCAAAATAAGGACAGACCCTTTTCAAAACGTGTCGAAATGAGTTTTTCTCGCGCCAAACCTATTCTAACCCATTCAAAACAACTCCGAAGCTATTCTAATCCTACCATACACCTTCTTAGGGTGTCATGGGTTCCTAGACATCACCAAAACTAATATATAACAAGGAGTAATTATAGGATGGATTATATATATTTAACACTTAAAAACCTTAAAAAGTGGTATAAACATCACATAACTTGCATGTTTCTCAAATAAATGATATGACCATAATAATGAATATGAAATAAAAACATGAATATGAATGCTTACAAGAAATATGATGAGGTTTAAGGACAATGGGTTTTTCCTAATCACTTGAGGTTTTTATTGCAAAACCTTAACAAGAGTGATACTAGTGTATGTAAATAACTTGATTAGAGAAAAATTCATGAAATCCTTCTTCAACCTCTATGGTGGCCGGTCATGGTGAAAGAAGAAAGGAAGAGAGCAAATTTTATTTCACACCTTGAGATATTAGTTTTGTATGTGTAGTTGTAGCTTATAATAATATATGTATGAGTTGTGTACAAGATATTTGTAGTATTAAAATGGTGTGTCACCCTTTGTTTGTCGACAAAACATGAAAGAAGAAAGAAAAGAATATGAAACACTTACTTGGTATAATATAATGTATAAGTTAAGTGTAATTATTCAATAATAATTAGTAACTTGTATATTTATTTAAACATTTAGGGTAGCGTTAGCTAAAAATAAATTTTAAACTTACCCAATATCGTACGTAGCCCTCAAAAGACCTTTAGATAGTGACTTGAGTAAACTTGTTTCTTAGCTTGACTTTCGCAACTCATCAAACAAGAACTGTCACTAGATCAAGCTAGGAAACAAGTCTTTTGAATGAAGTCTTTTGAAAGATTTGCTCAATATTGGATTTGCTTACACAAATCAAATCTAATCACGGGCACGTACTTAGTTGAATGGGGAACATGTATGCATGAGCATTGACATGATCATTTAGACTATTCGTACGAGCACGAACTTTTAGAACCTTTGTCGCGGTTCGGACTATAGTATCATTAATTGAATCACGAGGACGTGATTCCTCTGACATGGGAAGAATGTCACAATTCTCAATTTCTGGTCATTTCTCCAACTCCATATTCATCATTTCATATCGGTTCGTGCATGGTTTTTCATTTTACATTAAACGTATAACTTTTATTAAATAAACGTTATCGCGTAATTTATTTATTTTGAACAATTGATCCATTACTTCCGAAAATTATTTCAATATATTTTTATACTCATATTAAGTTTATAAAAATAATATTATGAGTTTACCCAGTGTTTTAAATTTATTTTGTATATAAATGGTTATATTTATATAATTACGACGATTTTATTAAATACTACACGATTATTATTATATCACTCAAATTTTGCAAGAAATGTATTTTTATAATTTTTAGGACCTCGATATATTTTATCTTGACCCGTTAAAATTTATTGAGGTCCTAAAAATTATAAAAATACATTTCTTGCAAAATTTGAGTGATATAATAATAATCGTGTAGTATTTAATAAAATCGTCGTAATTATATAAATATAACCATTTATATACAAAATAAATTTAAAACACTGGGTAAACTCATAATATTATTTTTATAAACTTAATATGAGTATAAAAATATATTGAAATAATTTTCGGAAGTAATGGATCAATTGTTCAAAATAAATAAATTACGCGATAACGTTTATTTAATAAAAGTTATACGTTTAATGTAAAATGAAAAACCATGCACGAACCGATATGAAATGATGAATATGGAGTTGGAGAAATGACCAGAAATTGAGAATTGTGACACTTTTGGCCTATGTAATGCTCCTGGCACGTTCCAACGATGTATGATGGCCATTTTCCACGACATGATCGGGGAAACAATGGAGGTGTTTATGGATGACTTCTCGGTCATTGGGGATTCGTTTCAAACATGTCTCTCCCATTTAGAAAAAATGCTTCAAAGGTGTGAAGACACCAATCTTTGTCTAAACTGGGAGAAGAGCCACTTTATGGTCAAAGAAGGCATAGTCCTTGGCCATAAGATTTCAAAAAACGGGATTGAGGTAGATAGAGCAAAAGTCGATGTTATTGCTAAATTACCTCATCCTACTACTGTCAAAGGTATTAGGAGTTTTTTAGGTCATGCCGGTTTCTATCGTAGATTCATACAAGATTTTTCTAAAATCGCCCGGCCTATGACTCATCTTCTTGAAAAGGATGCTCCTTTTATCTTCTCACCCGAGTGCATCGAAGCTTTTGAAACATTAAAGAAAAAGCTTACTGAAGCACCCATTCTCGTTGCTCCCGACTGGGACTTGCCTTTTGAGCTCATGTGCGATGCAAGTGTGTTAGGAATTAGAAAATTCCATAGTGAAGAGTCGGTCACCCCAAATGTTATCTAGCTTAATTTAGCTCGTAGACTTGTCGTTAGTTACGTTATTTATCAGTTTATTAGTTAGTTATTAGTTTAGTTTAGCGTAGTGTAACACCGTGGAGGAAGGACGGGTCTTTACCCACTGTATCCCTGATCCACAGGCCGATAGGAGGTCGAGTATTTGTAAGTATAAATACCCCTTCCATCCATGGAAGGGGTGGTGCTTTTCAATCTAATATTCTACATTTTGTGAAGTAACTCTCTACCAAGAAACCACCCAACTCTCTAACTTTCTCTCTCTAATGGCAAACATGTATTTTGATCTCCCAAGACCACCCGAATCATCAAACACAATAAAAATAACGATCCTACAATTGGTACCCGAGCCAAGGTTATGGTGTTTTGTTGATTTGTGTGGTATCGTATCTTGTTTGGCAAAACAGTTTTAGTTGTATCCTTGTTTTGGTCAAGAAAATCTTATGGTTTTGTTATCTTTGTCATATCTGTGGTGTGTCATATGTTGTCCAAACAGTTTTATGTCATATCTTTTACAGATCTTTCTTGCACCAAACCGTGTTTTACTGTAGTCAAACAGGTCATGTATGTAGTCCACATGCTGTTCTCATGGGTCGTTTTTCATAACATGGTATTTTCTGGGTAAATCGTGGTCAAATGGATCACATGCTTATTGGTATGCTGTCTTTTTGGGTCAAAAAGTATCATTTTTTTTGCAATTTTCTGGGTATATCATGAAGATGAACGGAAAAGTAACCGGAAAACTCATCGGAAAACATAAAAAATCTTGCTAGCGATTTGACACAAAACTGACCAGATGCATTGCACCTCTTATAGCGACTTGTCTTTACAAGTCGCTACGACTTGGCCTAGCGACTTGGTCGTGGCGAGTTAGCCTAGCGACTTGGTCGTGGCGAGTTAGCCTAGCGACTTGGTCGTGGCGAGTTAGCCTAGCGACTTGGCCGTGGCGAGTTAGCCTAGCGACTTGGCCGTGGCGAGTTAGCCTAGCGACTTGGCCGTGGCGAGTTAACCATGGCGACTTAGCCGTGGCGACTTAGTCGTGGCGAATTGACAGAAATGTAGAAGAAGAAGTTACAATGACTATTTGACCTTGACCTATACCGAATACCAAAACTGACTCGACCACAAGACCATATACCATTTTACCGTGACTCGACACGACCTCAGTACCACCATCATCAGTCCAAACCTTCGACTACAACAAACAACAAATCCTAATCCAAATCCATCTCAACTGCCAAGACTCGATTCAAACAAGACTCACATCAAAAATAATATCATTCCTGATCTCAGTTTCATATTCAATATCTTTTGCAATCCTTTCAAGATTGTTTTAATTGAACAATTATCCTCACCGATCTATGATAATATCCGAACAATCAAAGAGACAAACTAACAAATATGTTATTTGTGTTCTTTGGTTCGTTCAACACCAAAAGCAAAACGAAAACACAAAATTTAAACCTACCCGTGACCTTTAATTAAAGATCTCGAAGAGACAAATTGTTGGTCTTCATCCGTGCAATTCAAATAGAAAGAAGGGCGTTTTTTTTGTGTGTGATAATTCGTGTGTTTTAATAGGGTTGTGATGACGAACATGAGATGAGTGGTGAGATTCTCTTTGATGGTGTTGATAGGTATTGCGTTAAGATAGCAGAAATAAGATGGGGGCGCTCAAAAATTGTTAGTTCATTTAGGTTTAGGGTTAATGTGTGTTAGTTATGTGCTTTATATACCCGTATTATTAGGTGAAGTATTGAATTGAGTATCACTTGTACATGGACCTGCGTTTGATTAATCTGATGGGCCGAGAATTATCAAGTTTGATGTGGATCATGGGTTTGGTAATTCGTGGGCTTTTCACCCTCTTGGATTGACGGTTTGGTTATTGGACTGCTACATGGGTCGGATTCTTTTCTTTGGGCTAAAGTGAATCAATAAAATCTGTTATCCGAATTTTTATTATAAAAATTTAGGATACAAATTTTATTTATTTCTTAAAAGAATAGTATTCTTGTCATGATAATATTTCACGGAGGATACAAATTCACGGCTTGTGCTTAATTTTTGAGAAAAGAAATTTATCATAACGGGTGTATAAGTGATTGGATTTGAATGACGGTCAGATGGGCTTCTTAATATGAGATCGGATTTATGTGATTTAATGATGAGATTGGTTGATGAGATTTATTGATATGATTTGGAGTGATGATGTGATTTGATGTGCTATGTGGCATGATAGTTTGGTTTATGCATTTTCATGGAGTATATTTTGTCACGGCCTGAATTAATTGAGCAAATTCGACTACGGGGTTGTTTGGACGGTATTTCTTACTTGAATTTGAAGTGAGGTTTCTCCGGGCACGTTTGCTTATTTTCGTCTTCTTTCTTTCTACCCGTTCACGAAGATGACTTGTTTGGGCGTTTATTGAGTGTGATAAAGACTTGGCTATTTAGTTACGGTTGTGATTCTTTCTCGTTTGACCCACAACGTAGCTATCACTTCGGTGTCTCACGCAGTTGAGGATATGTCAAGAGGTTTTCTACATTGGGTACACCGTTTCTTTTTCACAAGGATTGGTACAAGTTTAAGTAACAAATCTGGGGAAGTTCACTTCATGATCAAGTTTGACATATCGGGTTTACCTCTCCAAGTGGTCACAGCAACAGCCGACAGAATGCGTGAATGATGTGTTTGCCAAAGTGGTTATTGGATGATTGATGATATTGTTGATGTTGGGGTAAGATTCGTTGATGAACCACTGCATGTTCCCCTAAAACCGATATTCACCGAAACCCAAATTGTCATAACATATTCAAGATGATATTGTTTATGGTTTTGTCTTGATTTTGTAAAATCCCGCGAAAGAACCTATTTCTTGGTTTAAATCATGGACTTGTAAAATCCCGTGACAATGGAAACATCCTGGTATTAGTAAAGTGCATTTCCGGATCTATCTTACGGTTTATTCCTGGTTTTGTAAAATCCCGCGAAAGAAACTATTTCTCGGTTTAAACCATAGAGTTGTAAAATCCCGTAATGATGGAACCGTCCTGGAGAAAGGAAAGTGTATTTCGGGATCTTAATTGATGCTGGTGCTACGGTTTCTGCTTCGAAGAAGGGATAAAATGGTGTACTTCATGAATTGGATGTGTACTTGGATATTCGTCATGGTAGTTTGGTTATTACATAGTTTTACGGGGTTATGTGCTTTTAACCATGATCGGGATGAAACCATTATCAAAGCTCATTTTACTGTCAAAGAAGGCTAGATTTGAGCTGTTAATCAGAAGATGTGACAACGGAGTTAATTCACTATTATTTATTTGAGGTTGAAGTGAATTATCACGGGCGAGTGTACTTAGTATCTGAAGGTATCGGGGATGGTTGGATGAAGATACTTCGAGATCCTTGTTCGAGCTTTATCAAAAACAAAGACTTGGAAATCTAGTTATTGTTGGGTGACTTTTACCTTTTCTTTTACCACTTGGGGGAATTGGGCTCTTACCACCACAAGATAACTATCACTTTAAGGAGTTACGTTGTAGTGCTCAGTGTCACATTCAATTGTGGATTTTCAAGAGGTAATGTACGTCTTATACTTGATGGTTGGTTGGTTGAGGAGTATAGAGTACTTAGAGATTCAAATGGGCATGAAGTCTCGGCACCGCTCTTTGTTACATATGTGCAAGTTTAAGTCACAAGTTCGGGTTAGTTTTCTTCAGGGTCAAATTCATCATATTGGGTTTTCTCCATCAGCTGTCACGACAAAGAGCCTACTGAATGATAATGGGGTTGATTACATGTTTTGCTAAGAGAGCTGAAAAGAGAGAGATTATGACGTCTGTTCACATCAGTTCAGGCCTCGTACTCCAAAGAAAAGAAATGTGTACGTTTCAGTGCGCATTATCTTCCAAAGAAGAGAAATCTTCTTATGACGTATGAACACATCAGTTCATGCCTCGTTCTCCAAAGAAAAGAAAAGTGTACGTGTCAGTGTGCTTTATCTTCTGAAGAAGAGAAATCTTCTAATTAATGACCATTCTCATCAACATGCTTCGTGCTTTTTCCATGCGCTTCAGTCATAAAGTGAACCGGGCTACCATTGATTGTTTTCATATTCCACTTGCTCAATATAATGAAGATGGCGACATCATGTGCTAATTTTGCGGGGGAGAAGTGTGAATAGAATACTTTTGGATGATTTCACTTATTTAATCAAGAATGGCAACTCCGTATGCAATTCTTGAGGGGGAGAAGAAGTGTGAAATTACTGCATGGTTGATTGATTTATGAGAATAAATGGTCAAACGGCTCCAAACTCATGTAAGAACCGATCTTCTTCTTATCGGGTCATCGTTACATGGAGTTTCTTCTTTGAGCCGTTAGTTGACATCTTCACAAGCTGATATGAGTTTATTGACAAAGTGCTTCCGGTTAATGCTTCACGTGCACATCAACATGATGATTCCGAACAACCTTCTGTTCTTGTTTGATGTGATTGTTGCTTGGTATTACCATTTCGTGTGTTCGTTGCGGCCTGATTGCTGATTTCCTTGATGAACATCTTTCTGTTCTTGTTTGATGGGGAGGGATTCTAGTTAAGGGGATTTGCAAGATGTTAACTAACTATTCCCCAACTGGACAATCTTGAAGAAGGTCGAGTCTACAGTCTATTCTACATTTTCTGCTACATGTTAGAAGACTAAAAGACGAGTTGCATTTAACGATCTAAAGACTTCTTCTTAATCTGGGCATTTATCAAACAGATTGTCGGTTTAGGGGGGAGCATTAATTGGGAGAAAGTTATAAGTCAGATTCAATTCCCAATTAGACTTGCTCATATTCTTTAGCAGCGACTTCTCGAGACGTTGATATTGACTATTGTTGGACATTTGACACAAGGTGATTACTTCGGAGTTAATCATTTATCACTTATTTGAGATTGAAGTTGACTTTCACAAAGGCGTGTTCTTATTTGATAACTTGCTCGGGCTTAAGAATTTGAGTTGAAGACTTGGCTTATCTAGTTACCAGCAGTCGAGGTGGATGGTTGAAGACCTGGTTAACTATCACTATTAGGAGTTACTTTGTTTTACTCAGTGTCACACGCATATGACGGTGTGGATAAACGCAAGAGGTGTTAATGTCTCATACTTTGTTTGGGTAGTGAGTACTTAGAGATTTGCTTGAAGCATAAATTCTCTACACCGTTCTTCCATCATTAGGTGCAAGCTTAAGATACAAATGTGGGGAAGTTGACTTCAGTTTCAAGTATGGTATAGCGGGTTTTCTTCTTCAGTGGTCACTTCAAATTGTCTACATAAGGGTTGATAAAAATAGTCAGAGTGAGTCTTCAGCAAGTTGATTCTCACAAAGACTTCAAGCGATCTTCTCAACAAATTTCAAGTATTTGGGCATTCAAAGAGTTGCTGATTCTGAAGTATCAAAACTAGAAAGGGGGAAGGAGACAAGCATCTAAACGCGAGTAAACTTGATGTACTTAATACTTCTAAGAAATTGAAGATATCCCGGGAAGACAAATGTTATTACCGCAGAGAAACTCAAGGTTTGACTCATGACGAGTAAACTTGATGAACTTAGTTCTTCTAAGTGATTGAAGATATCCCGGGAAAACAAATGTCATGACTGCAGAGAAACTCAAGGTTTTACTCATCAAGGCGTTAAGTGTTATTATTCCAACTACGTGGGGGAAGTGATGTTAGAAAAAGTTTCTGAAGATAAAAGAGGTACACTAGTGTGTGGTGATTTCGATGGTATCGCAATGATCAGGGGAGAGAGATTGTGTACATTGGGGATGCTCAGCCGTTTCACTTGAGTGCTTAATCAGTGATTCAGAGATATAATCACTTATTCCGGTGTTGACATCCGCAGAGATTGTCACCCGCAGAGATAATCAGTGACTTGGCCTGCTTCTTCAATATTATCAGTTATTCATTCCTTGTGTATTGGTATACTTCGGATACTTGAGCTTCATACACATTCATCAGGGACGAAAGATGTGAACATAGGGGAGGTGTTCTACATTACCCTCTTGATGTGTATTCGGGAGAGTTCTTGGATATTGGTGTACTTCGGGTTCTTGAGCTTCATACACGTTCATCAGGGAAGAAAAATGTGAACATGGGAAGGTGTTCTTCATTCCCCTCATGAAGTGTATTTGGGAGAGTTCTAGAGCATTATACAAAGAGGCTGACTGCAACAATTCAACTACTTGGGGGAATTGCTCTCTTGACACCTTTTGGAATGGATCGCTTCAGACTTCAGTGGTTATGAAATTTGAGAAGATTATTTATGTGTGGGATGATACATTGCTGTTCTTATGGATGATATAACCCCGAACGGAGATTCTCGATTATCGGTCTTAATAGGAGCAGCGGGATTTATGATAATGGTGTACTTCTCTGTGCACCTGGCTAAGGAAAGCTTGAAATAGAGCTTCGAATCTGCTCATCCAAAGGATTTTCGGTTTGGGGGGGGGAAGCTGCCAAAGTCTCACTTTTAGATGGTTCTATTTCTTCAATTCAAGAGCCCTTGGAAGCTTTGGTGGTGGATGTTTAAGAGATGACGGATTCTATCTTCTACGACGTGCTGCTCGATATCCTTATCTCGGTACTCGTATCATCATCCTCTTTAACTATATCATCTATTCTATCCTTGTATATATTTATTCGAAAAACAAAATACAAAAATATAAAACCAACAAAAAGAAAATAGAAAAATATAAAACCAACAAAAAGAAAATAGAAAAATATAAAACCTTCAAAAACCAATAGAAATCAGAAAATTTGAAAAATACCAAAAATATTGTTTTCTCAAGACATGTCTTCTGATATCGATAACATCTACGGTCTTAGAAATGTCATTCAATAATGGCACGGGACTTTAGATGAAGTTCGAGCAGGAGGTGTAAATATTCTTTTCCAATACATGTCTCAAAGTATGGCTTACAGTTACTTCAGACTGTAACCCGGGCTTCAAAAAAAAGGCTTGCAGTTATTTCAGACTGTAACCCGTGCTTAAAACCATGGCTTGCTATCATTTCAGATAGCAACCCGCTCTTAAAAGGAAGGAAAGTGCTACGCTTAAACGTTTTTCACAAATATCGTGCACTTATCCTAAAACACTTTGAGGAAAGTATGTCGAAGGACTGCTGTTCCTACACAAATGTTTTTCCGTCTAAAATTCTTCAGAAAAATATTTGTTGTTTTCCTAAAATGGTGGTAGAATGAGTTGCTTTAACAACAATCAGTTTCAGAGTTTTTATTAAATCTGCAAACTCAATCAATGACTTCAGCACTTTTAAACTTTTCACAAATTGAGTCATTGATTGAGGGGGATAATGTTTTCAAATCTATATCATCTAACGGGCTTTCTTAATTATCCTAATATGCTTAATTAAAAATGATGTTAACCTATGTTGAAGGACTAGGTGCCTAGGATATGATTGCTAGGATTAGATGATTAGAGTTTGATGTACACATTATTCCCATACATTTATATGATCTGATTGATATGTTGAATTGACTTTTATTAGTCGATTGCTGTTTGGGTGTTGTCGACCACCATATATTTGTATGTGTGTTCACTAACATATGCAGGTATATTGGTATATAAGAATGTTCCCGATCCGGATCCCACAAATGAACATGATTGGATGCCGCAAGGAAAGGGTAACGATATCTTGGGTTGACAAATGAAGAAACGGAGCTTAATTGGACTTCAATGGAGAGTTGGCATGAAATGCAACGTAAGAGGTCTTACTGCATCAGCAGATGGTTTTCTTCAGCAAGTGAAGAAACGAAGCTTAATTGGACCTCAGTTGGCATTCAAAATGCAACGTAAGAAGAAGTCTCACTGCATTTGCAGACGGTTTTTCTTCCAACCCTACAGCAACAACAATGGAAGCTTCTCAACCACTAACGTATCTTTGTGCAGGATACCATTTTTAAACAATTTTGAATCAATTTGATTAAATTGTTTTGAAAATGGAAAATATTGTTTTGAAAATTAATTGGACTTAATTTTTGAAAATCATCGGACTTCTTTTTTTTTCAAAACCTAAGTCACTCAATTATCGACTTCGGTCATTGATTGAGGGGGAGAGTGATTTAATATAAATTATTTTCAAACAATATTTCTTCATAAAAGTCCGTTTGTACGTTAAAAAGTGGTGATCTAAAGATTTAATGTTATGTCATGGTATGATTTTCTTTAAAACTCAAAGATCTGTCAAAATGAAATTTTTTATGTTCTTGTTTGATTGTGAAATTGTTTTATTTTACTTAAAGGTCTCTTAAAACAAATCATACCTGACACTAACAATCTTTAATGTTTAAATCTGTTCCTATCTGTCATCTTTCAGAATTAAATCTTGCCACGTCTTTCCCCTAAAATTTTATAAATAATTTAAATCTTTTGGGATTTCAAATCTCAAATGGTTTGAAATTTTTGATCAAGGGAGAGATCGTGTTTTAAATCTCAAATCTGTTTTAATGAAATTGGTTTTAGTCCTTCAAAGGCACTCCTGCCTCCATGTGCCAAACGATTTTTAATATACAATGCACATGTTGAGGAGGAGGATTTATCCAAAAACCAGATGAGTATTTAAACAAGGCCACATTTTCTCCCTTGTTTTCTAAACCGTATTAAATCACTTGGGATCCAAAATCTCAAAGGGTTTGATATTTTTGATCGGGGGAGAATTTGTGATTTAATAATGAAATTTGATAAAAGTTGATCGTTTTGATTCAGTTGTGCAGGCTGCTCTCTCATATGTGCTAAACGCTTTCGAATCTCGAAGCACATATTGAGGGGGAGCAAAACCATCGAGGTACAAAAGTTTTTTAAAAAGAGATTATAAAGTACCTTGATTGTGTTTTGAAATGGTTTTCTTAATGGATTTTGTGATTGTGGATGTGCTTCAAAAGAACTCTTGCCTCTATGTGATAAAAATGATTTCAAAAATCCTATGCACATATTGAGGGGGAGAATTTTACCAAGAAAATCAAATGGCTTTTTCGTATGAAAATTGTGATCAAAGAAAATATTTCAAAGTCCTCTTGCCTCCATGTGCCAAACAATTTCTAAATCACACGCACATGTTGAGGGGGAGGTTTTCTAAATGATCAAAACTATTAAGGTACAAAATGCTTTGATCTCGTATCACAAGTACCTTGATTGTTTTTCCAAATGATTTTTCAATTGGTTTCATGAAGGAAAGAACAATACCAAAAGACCGACCAATTTACTTTATGCATGGAGTTATAAGGATGGTTAGGTTAGGTATTCGTTCCCACGATCCGCCAAAACCGGAGGGATCTTCCCAGGGACAATCCACTAGATAGTGTAGAGTCCTTTGGAATATTGAAAAAAGGAGAAAAATGAGGAATGGGAAGAGTGCAGACTGAGACTGAGCTAGTACTGGAATAAACCCAACAAGGTTCTAGTTATGAAGTCTCGGTAAGCACTGAAGGGGTTGAAGAATGAAAAAGAAATGAATGATAAAAGGGTGAAAAGAAATAGCCCTCCATCTATTCAACCTTAGGGCAGAAACCGGGTTCAATTCATATGCTACTGGTGGTTACTAAGGTAACACTGGTATTGAAGACAAGACATCATGGACCCAGTGATGCACTGCACTAAAACTTCCCAAACCACTCAAGTTCCTCTTAAAAGGGCTTGTTTCATTCTCACGGGGAACCTACATAATCTATCGACTTTCTCTTAGAGATTGTTGATATTGAAGAAGGAGACCCTCTCCCTAGTCTCCGGCAAAGGAACCAAAAATGCACTATTGAGTCTAGAGCCAAGAGATCATCCACAATATCTCGTTAGGACACTAAATTCTTGAAGACTTGCTTTTTCACACAATGTGGAAAGTAAGTATATATTAAGAGTCCTACGCATTATCCTTGTGGTATTGCCAGAACATCTGAGTGATATGCTAACATATTCACAATGAAGATGGAAAGCCTTCTGGAGCCAACATCAAACAAGCTCCTGGTAGGTGGCATGTGAGATCTATTCTATAGATCAACCATGTGACAACTGGATAGAAACAATGGGGAGATTCATTCTTGAATCAACCTTGGTCCAGGAATGGAATTGACGAATACTTTTGGAAAAACCGTTTGATGTGCAAATCTTCTTTTCTCTAGCACGTCGAATGTGTATTCATTTCAAATTCAAAAAGTATATCTGATTGAAAAATACTTTTAGAAAAACCGTTCGATGTGCGAATCTCTTCTTTTCGCTAGCACGTCGAATGTGTACTCATTCTCTAATACAAAAAGTATTTTGTTTGAAAATTGATCTTTCTCATAAAAAACCTTCGTTGTATTGCAAAACTCTTTCTTCAAGCAATACGCGATTGTTTTTCAAATCATTTTTCATCAATCAGTGAATCTCAATTTGCTGGTTCACTCACTCCGTGTTGTCTTCTTTGAGACGTTCCGGTTTGAGAACAGCTAGAACAGCTGCGAAACCCTGTCAAGGAGATTCTTAGGAATCCTACCTGATCACAGGCAGTACTTGTACTGATCAACGGGGAACCGTGGGCCGTGTACCTCAATTCAACGAAAGTGATCAAAGACACTTTCGTGCGCTTTATTGCTAACTGTCGTATGCAGGTACACCCCGACGATTGCAGCCGATCAGATTGAGGAGTCAATCCAAAGCTGCATGTTCACAGCAACCACACTTAATTGAAGAAATCATGACTGGTGCATATCTACATAACCTGGTTCTGATATTTTTATACTATGCTTCTGCTACGCTGCTGCAAATATCATGAACCAGTAAGGCTTCCGCTACTCTGATGGAAAGTTGTCATGATTCAAAAGTGTGAGCATGTCGGTCCAAAAGTCACAAATTCACATGATGGCAACACAATAAAGGGTGATCCAGAGATTTACTGTGGCTGATGATCTCAATGAAAGCTCGAAGATCATCAAAGATGTGGATCAGACCAAAGACCTCCACTAAAAGTACAAATCTATGCGGACTTTGAAGAATCGCTGCTTAAGCACAAAGATTGCGGAAATGAAGAATTCAAGTCTACGAGCTCAAGACTGAAGTTAAAATAGAATGCTAGGATGCAAAATGTAAAACATGGGGTGACCTCCCTTAGGGGGAGATTGTTAGGAATTAGAAAATTCCATAGTGAAGAGTCGGTCACCCCAAATGTTATCTAGCTTAATTTAGCTCGTAGACTTGTCGTTAGTTACGTTATTTATCAGTTTATTAGTTAGTTATTAGTTTAGTTTAGCGTAGTGTAACACCGTGGAGGAAGGACGGGTCTTTACCCACTGTATCCCTGATCCACAGGCCGATAGGAGGTCGAGTATTTGTAAGTATAAATACCCCTTCCATCCATGGAAGGGGTGGTGCTTTTCAATCTAATATTCTACATTTTGTGAAGTAACTCTCTACCAAGAAACCACCCAACTCTCTAACTTTCTCTCTCTAATGGCAAACATGTATTTTGATCTCCCAAGACCACCCGAATCATCAAACACAATAAAAATAACGATCCTACAAAGTGATTTTGCTATCGGTGCAGTCTTAGGGCAACGTAGAGCTAAGCATTTTCAGCCTATCCACTACGCAAGTAAGACTATGACTGAAGCTCAAACTCATTACACCACCACAGAAAAAGAATTACTAGCCGTGGTGTATGCATTTGAGAAATTTCGGCCGTACTTAATCTTGACCAAATGTGTAGTGTATACGGATCACTCGGCTCTCAAATATCTCTTTGCAAAACAAGATGCAAAGCCGAGATTGCTCCGTTGGGTTCTCCTTCTCCAGGAATTTGATATCATTATACGTGATAAAAAAGGAGCTGAGAACCTAGCTGCTGATCATTTGTCCCGATTAGAGAACCCTCACCAAGATGTTTTCGAGAAAAAGGAAATAAATGAAACATTTCCTCTCGAGACACTCAATGCGGTTTCTTTTCGTGGAAACTCTTCCACCCCATGGTTTGCTGACTTTGCAAATTACCATGCGGGTAACTTCATAGTGAAAGGGATGTCGACCCAACAGAAGAACAAATTCTTCAAAGATGTTAAACATTATTTTTGGGACGACCCCTTCTTATTCAAAATCTGTGCGGATCAAGTCATCCGACGGTGTGTTTATGGACAAGAAGCTCTTGACATTCTCAAAGCTTGCCATGCTGGACCCACCGGGGGCCATCATAGTCCAAACTACACCGCCAAAAAGGTGTTTGATTCCGGGTTTTATTGGCCCACTATCTATAAGGATGCCCACGATTTTGTCAAAACCTGTGACGCTTGTCAACGTCATGGAAATATCTCTCAAAGAAATGAAATGCCACAAAATGCCATTCAAGTTTGTGAGATATTTGACATATGGGGTATTGACTTTATGGGGCCATTTCCATCATCTCGAGGAAACAAATACATACTTGTGGCTGTTGACTATTTGTCAAAATGGGTTGAAGCAAAAGCTTTACCTACCAATGATGCCCGAGTAGTTGTAAAATTTTTGAAATCTCTTTTTGCCAGGTTTGGAACTCCGAGAGCGATAATCAGTGATCGTGGTACACATTTCTGCAATGACCAATTTGATCGTGTCATGCAAAAGTATGGTGTTACCCACCATCTCTCTACTGCATACCACCCCCAAACAAGTGGGCAGGTGGAAGTTTCAAACCGTGGTATTAAAAGAATCCTTGAAAGGACAGTAGGCGAAAATCGTGCATCCTGGTCGGATAAACTTGATGACGCACTCTGGGCTTTTCGTACAGCTTATAAAACACCAATTGGGTGTACTCCATACAAGCTAGTGTACGGAAAGGCATGTCATCTTCCGATTGAACTTGAGCACAAGGCTTACTGGGCCTTAAAACATGCAAACTTCGATATACAGACAGCTGGTGATCACAGAAAAGTTCAAATGAATGAACTAAATGAACTTCGTGATCAAGCTTACGAGAACTCTTTGATCTATAAACAAAAGACAAAGAAGATTCATGACTCTAAAATCAAGAACCGCGTTTTTAACGTTGGTGATCGAGTCCTTCTTTTCAATTCAAGATTGAAGATTTTCTCGGGAAAGCTCAAGTCCCGTTGGTCTGGTCCATTTACTATCACTAAGGTTTATCCTTAAGGCACCATTGAGTTATCTCAGCCTGATGGTCCAAATTTTAAAGTAAATGGTCATCGATTAAAGCATTACTTTGGAGAGGACATTCCACCCGTGATTGTCCCGGATCTACAAACATTCCCCATGAACCAATGAATGCGGGGATCGAGTCAAGCTAGTGACTCGGGAATCAAAAACAGTAGCACACACCATATGGGACCCATGTTTCTGTCTTCTTACCCCTTTTCTACCACCCTAGTGTGGGGGAGTTGCTCCCCGCTGTTGTATATAAACCTCTCATTATAAAAATGAAAAAAAAAATAAAAAAAAAATAAAAAAGTAATGTATATATATCAAAAACAAAATAATGGCCGTAGTATTTCCCTTTTATGTTCTATGTTTCGGCATAACCGCCGGTACTTTGAATATTGAGGGCAATATTCATTTCTAATTGTGGGGGGGAATTCTCACGAATTTTATCATGTAATTATTCCAACCAATTCCCCCGTTTTTGGCCAAATTTTTTTTTGGAGTAAGTATTTTTCACTTACTCAGCAAATGGTAATCAGTCCGCCATGTCTAACCCACATAAGGATTGGCTAATCCAGGAGCAAACGGCTCTTGGTAAAGATATCTCAAATCCTTTTATGGCTTGCAATTTGCCCAAAATTGTATGGTGTTCAACTCACCATATCTTTAAACTAGTGAAAAGTTGGCTAGCCCGCAAGTTTATGGCTTGTGGTAAAGGCAGTTGGAAATCCATAATTGGTAATCGGCTCACCAAAGATAATATTGATAATTTATCTAAGAGTTGGCTAGTCCAGAAGCAAACGGCTTCTGGTAAAGACAAATCAAATCCGTTGACAGCTTATGATTTGCTCAAAATCATTTGGTTATCATTGTACCAAGGTTCTTACTTGAACTAAAACAATTGGCTACTCCAGAAGTAATGGATTTTGGTAAAGAGATAAAATCCATTAAGTTTTTTCAAAAGATTGCTAGGGACTAGCAATATCTTAGTGTGGGGGATTGATGAGTGTCTAAATACTCATCATTTTTATACTGTCTAGACTGCAAAAACATCTGAAAACACTCAGAAATGCATCAAAATGATAAAAATATCACAAACAAGTGTTTTATGTGTTTTAAATGCAAAAATATCAAAATCTTGTGAAAAACGTATCAAGTTTGCATTATTGGCAGTTTTAGTCCCCCAAGTTTGAAAAATTATCAAAAACAGTCCCTGGTCATTCCAAAACTTGTAAAATATCATTTTAAGTCCTTAGGGATTCATAAAGTTGTCAAAACAAGTCCTTGAAATCAAAAATTTCAAAATTACAACTTTAGTCCCTCAACTTTTAAAAATGACAAAAATGGTCCTTGGACATTTAAAAAATGGAAAATAATCATCATTGGTCCTTGTACTATTCACATATGGCAGGAATGGTCCTTGTGAGAGCTTTGGAAACTTGTCAAGATCAGTCCTTTAACTTTGGCAGAATTACAACTTTGGTCCTTGTACTTAACTAAAACCAATTAGACCCTTTTGTATTTAGAACCCCATCAAAACCAAAAAAAGAACCCTGCCATGGCCTGTGACCCCTCTATTTTGGACCCCCCCTATATTAATACTTGGTCAAAAAAGTCAAAGGCGCCAAAAACAGCTTCCACTGTACACCCGTCTCTCCCATCTCTGTAATCCCAAAACCAGAGCTTGTTTTTCCACCTTTTGCCTTTCCACCTCACCATCTCCACCTGTTACTAACTCCCCTTCCACCTCCACAAAGTCCAAATCCCATTAATTGAATTAACCTGCTCAAATGAAAAATGGCGCCAAAATTGCCATTTGGCAATTGTGATGATCTGGATTAAATCAATGGCTGGATTGAGGTGGGATTTGTTCAGAGATGTCGACAAGGTCAAATGAGATCAATAAATACAAGTGGGAAGCAATGTGAAGACCTATCTAGAGTAATTTTAGTTTAACTTTATCGTTTTAATTAGAATTTAAATTCCAGTGTATTTTAAAGCTTTCAAGTACCTTTGTAAGTAATCTTAATGTGTTTTGAATCCTTTTCAATAATAAAACTCAGTGTTCAAGTTCAAATTTCAGTTTGTGCATTTTCAAATTTCAAAAATCTCATGAATGTTCAAATGTTGTTTTCAGTTGTTAGTAAGGATTGAATAAGCCACATAAGCTCCTAGAAAGCTTATTCAAGCTTTTAGAAACCTTAAAAATCAGTATAGAAGCAAAAACAGAAAAATCACCAAAAATACACATTAATTAGATAAAAATAAAAAGCAATGGAAATGAAGAGCAAGACTAAAGCAGTGTTGATATTGGATTGCTATTTGGTATAGAGCTTTGTGGAAAGCTATAGGAAGTGATAATAATCCCTGGTTCTCTGTTTGTTGCTTGGATTCAATTTGTAAGCATATTCTTTAAAAATTGCATTTCTTAGTTCAAGTAGTTAAAACTTGTTAATTTTGTCTTAATATTGTTTCATTACAGTTAATATAAGCTAATTACTAGGTCCCTTGGTTTAAAAAGCTGTTTTAATGCTTAACTGCTTCAAAACAGTTTCTAAAAGGGGTGTTTGGTTTTGCTTGTTAAACTGTGTTTAAGGTTGTTACTACCCTAGTTCTTGTTTGATACATGGTACTTTAGTCTTAATTAGCTCAGTCAAGTATTAAAACATAGTCCTTATTAGTTTAAAAAGTCAAAATTAAGTTTAATCTCATAATGGCAGTTAACTGTTAGAATTGTGAATTACAAAACTCATCATAATAGTTGATAACTTGATATTATAGCTTAATTTCATCTCATTGTAGCTTATTACAACTTATTCAGTCCATAGAATCAGTTAAAAGTTCATTAAAGTCAACTTTGTTTCATTTTCTTAAAAAGTCAATATGTGCCCTGTGCACAGGTTTATAGTCTTTTTAACAAGCTTGTAAAAAGCTTGTTAGTTGGTCAAAGCTTGTGATAATTAGTTCTTTGGAAAGCCAACCAAGCCATTTCAAAGTTCCAATTTTGATTTTCCAATTTTTAGCTTGTTAGATAGGGCTGCTTGAAGCTTTTAGTTTGTCCCATTACTCAGTGTTAACTGTCTCAGCTTATGCTGAGCAGTGACTTGGTACCACTCTCATAAGCTCACCATAAGCTCCCTAGTTATCATTAGCTTGTGATTTTTTGGCTTTTTGAGAAGCTAACCTAGTTGTCTCAAGGTTTCAGTTTTTATTTTTCACTTATTAGCTTATTTAATTAGCCTGCTAGTTACTTTTATTCTTGTCCATTTCATTCAGTCCAATAATTAGTCAAGTGTTTTCAAGATTTTGCATAAGCTCATTATAAGCTCATTTGTGGATATCACAGTGAGAATCTTAGCTTTTTAGAAATCTCAGTTGGTCTACTTATTAGTTACAGTGCTGATTTTCATTTCCTAGATTATATCAGTGCTTAAAATTAAGCTAAAAGGTGCCTATTAAACTAAGAAGTTCACTGTGTAAACAGTGAAGACTAGTGCTTATTTGGATATAATGCAGTGCTTATTTCTAGTCATCTTGCTTATTTAGTTGTAATAATAGTTTGTTAAAAAGTTATTTAGCTTATTCTCAGTTAGCCTTTGCTTATTTTCTAGCTTATTAAACATCTTTGCTTAATCTTGTGCTTATTTTCTTTCTTTCATAACTGTTGAGATAAATAAGCTAATACTGAGCTTATTAGTCATTTTTACAAAAAGTTCCAGTTGTGAAAAGTGCTTATTTCATTGTTCTTAATAAGTTTTAATAAGAAAAAGTCCAAAAATAAATAGTTTGCAAAAAGTCAGTGCTGGGATTCGAACCCTGGCCACCCAGCTCACCACACCACACACACACCATCTGCCCTAGGGTCTTTTTCAGTTTTCATTTGCATTATTTAATATATAAGCCTTGTTTCCACAATAAGCTTATACGAGCTTATCAGCTTATTTCTAGCTTATTTGAAATAGTTTTTTCAACTTTTGTATTTTTCATATAATTGTATTAGTATAAAGTATTTTATAAAAAAGTTTCGGTTTTTTCTCAATAGTTTTAGTATTTTTAAACATTTAATTAGTGTAAAATCTTATTTAATTCATAATAAAAAATATAAAAGTCTAAAAAATATAAATCTTTTTTCTAAAATTTTCTTTTATCATATAGTACGTAATAAAATTGTTTTTACACTTGTAGGACTTTTATTTCATAAATTTTACGTTTTTGCTTGCGCACTCGCGTAATTTTTATAAATAACTTACGTTTTCATTTTAAATCACGTTTTTAGATAATTTAAGTTTACGTTTTAGTTAAAATAGTTTATTTAAGATATTTTGTTTTATAAAATCACAAAAACATCATTGTAAAAATAGTGATAGCGTTTATTTAATATATTTTATCTTTTTAATCTCCTTTAATTTGCATTTAAGTCGCTGTAATTTACAAATCTTTTCTTTAGGTATAATTATTCATCAAAATCCTTACTAATCACTATCCTTAGTGATTATTCGACATCTGTCTGTGTGAAACACCAATTCATCCTCTGTGGGACTTAACGACCCAGGAATCCACTATATTCCTCTGTTCTTAATTGCATTAGTGTTTGAACTGTTTTAAGTTTCTTACGGTTAGCCATCCACAAGTGGCTAGCTTGTGTGAGATAACTTGACGGTTTTGCACCAACCACATAGCAACCAGCAGTCTTATGGTACTGATACGAGCCACAGGGGCATAAGTATCAAAATAGACTATTCCTGACTTTTGTTTAAAGCCCTGAATGACTAGTCTAGCCTTGAACTTTTCAATAGTTCCATCTACCTTCATTTTCCTTTTGAAAATCCATTTGCAACCCAAAGGTTTGCAACCTGGTGGTAGATCAATCAACACCCAAGTGTTGTTGCCCATGATGGAATCCATCTCATCATTGATTGCTTCTTTCCAGAAAGCAATATCCTGGGACTTCATTGCTTCTTCAAATGTCTTGGGATCATCCTCAACAATGAAGCAATAGGAGTATTGGTCAGAGATCTCATCCCTAGTTCCTTCAACTAAGTATAGTTGAAACTCAGGTCCAAATGACTTTGGAGTCCTGACCCTTTTGCTCTTCCTGAGCACAGGTTCAGGTTGTTGAACCACAACCTCATCAGGGACCACTGATGGTTCATCATCAGGGACCTCTGATACACCAGTGTCATGAGTTCCATTAGTAATCCTCTGACTTGGTCTAGGGACTGATGAGAATCTATTCTCATCAAAATCTGCATCCCTTGATTCAATTATTGAGTTGATTGAAACATATTTATTAGGTTCAATAACATAGAACCTAAAAGCCTTGGAATGCTCAGCATATCCAACAAAGATGCAGTCAATGCCTCTTTCACCCAAAGTCTTTAGCTTTGGATTAGGGAGTCTTACAACAGCCCTACAACCCCAAACCTTGAGATAATTCAGGTTGGGTTTCCTTTTAGTCCAGAGTTCATAAGGGGTAACCTTGTTCCTTTTGTTGGGAACCCTATTTAACAAATAGCAAGCTGTTAACATAGCTTCACCCCAGAACTCTTGACTCAGTCCTGAATAGGACAACATGGAATTAACCATCTCCTTCAGTACCGTGTTTTTCCTTTCAGAAATACCATTTTGCTGAGGAGTATAAGGGGCAGTCGTTTCATGGATTATTCCAACAGACTGAAAGTATTGAGTATCCATGTACTCACCTCCCCTATCAGTCCTTAATCTTTTGATTAAAGACCCAAGTTGTAATTCAACTTCAGTTTTAAACACTTTGAATTTATCTAATGCTTCATCCTTAGTATGTAACAGATAGACATAACAAAATCTAGAAGCATCATCAATAAATGTCACAAAGTACTTCTTATTCTCCAAAGAAGGAGTGGCATGCAAATCACACAGATCATTGTGAATAAGCTCCAAGATCTTAGTCTCACGACTAACACCCTGAAAGGGTTTCTTGGTTATCTTGGTCAACATGCAAGTTTTACACTTTTCAGTGTCCATGTCAAAAGCAGGGATTAAACCATCCCTAGACATATCTTGCATCCTTTTATAGTGAACATGGCCAAGTCTAGCATGCCAAAGGGTAGAGTCAGTCTGGTCATATGTGGTCACAAAAGCTGAAATAACACTATCAATGGTAACATTAAGCCTGAACATTTGATTACATAAATAACCAAAACCAATAAAAACACCATGCTTAGAAAGCACAAATTTATCAGACTCAATAACTTGTTTATAACCATGATTATTCAAAATACCACTTGAAACCAAGTTCTTCCTGATATCAGGAACATGAATAACATCAAACAAAGTTACAATCTTTCCTGAACTAAACCTAAGATCTACACAACCACGACCATGCACCAAGGCTGTTGACTCATTTCTCATGTGAAGAATAGAACCATCATTCAGTGACTCATAAGTCTTGAACCAGCTTCTATCTTTACACACATGAACTGTTGCACCAGAGTCAACCCACCACGCAACATCATCATCCTGCACATAAAAATATTCAGATACATATGTAACATAATAAATCTGAAAAGACTTATTAAACATATTCTGACCTTTCAGTGAGTTGGCTGAACCACTGGTTTGATCGTTGTGTGTGTAGGGAGAAAACGTACAATACCGATATCAAAAATAACACAAGGAATGATTAAGTATTCCTTTAGGAAAAGTGAATAAGCAATCAAAACCCGTGAGTGATGTGGAGTGAGACGGATTAGACAATCCGGGTCGTTTCCCAACGAGGCGTGAATGGCCAACGTCGTGAAAGGTTTGGTATTAAAATGCTCGATTTTTCGATTTTGTTGATTTGGTTTTAATGTTAACTACGGGAATTGGGAAAGTAATTAAGGGAATCTAATCTACGGGAAATCCTAATTACGCGATTCTAAATTAACGTAAATAAAACGCGATTTAAAGGCAATTAAATCTAAATTAAGTCCTAAAACTATCTAAAATTATTTCTACTTTAAAAATGCAATTTGAAAACTATTTATGAATTAAAACTATATTTTAAGATTTTTCTGGAATTTATTCGTATCAAAAACTAATTTTTAACTTTTAAAACTAATTTAAAATACTAAAAATTATGAAAATTAAAGGGAAAAATACGAAAATATTTTTTTAAAAATCTAAAATAACCTAAGAGAATTTTCAAAACTAATTTTGTATTTTTCTGATGATTTTTCTATTTTCTACGAATTTAAAAACTATTTATAACTATTAAATGGCTAAAAATTACAAAATAAGCTATGAAAAATCTAGAAAAATTATTTTTTTGCTTTTTGTATTTATCTTAATCTATGAAAATTGAAAAATTATTTTTTTGTATTTTTTCTGATTTAATTGCAATAAAAGCTATTTAAAAAGTACTAAAAACTGTTTTAAATTAGGAAAAATACTAAACAGTGATGAAAAATTATGAAAAATTCAGTTAAAGTCTAAAATATTATTCTAATTCTATAAAAATTAACAAAACAGGTGCTTATGTGGGGGGATATGAAGCTGTAGTGTAAAGCAGTCCTAAACAAGCTACTAGAATAAGCTATAAGCTACAGGAATAAGCCAAATGATCAAACAAGCTGAATTATGTTAAAATAAGTCTAACTTAACTAATTAACAGTACTCAAGATGACTAAATAAGCTTAAACCAGATCTGATATGCTGAGTGAACAGGGCAAAAAGGTCTTTTTCAGGAGCTGATTTCACTATTCAAGAGCTTTTCCAAAATTCAACAAAAATCAGTTTTAAGATCTTGACCAAGCAATCTCAAACATATCAAAATTTCATTGATTTTGGTTCAGAAATGAAAGCATGAAAATTCGACAAAGTTTCCCCAAAACTGGTTTTTCAACTTTTTGACTAATATTAAGACAGAGATCTCAGTTGACTTTTATGAGATTCAAATGTAATTTAAGGACTGATATCAATGTTATAAGATGTAATAAGACCAAAATAAGCTAAACCAAAAGATTCTAGACTTATAATAAGCTATTACAACAACTAACTCATAACAGTTTTTAAGCAAATATGGTTTTAAACTGATTTTGACTTTTTATGCAGAGAATGACCAGACTGAGATTGACAATGACTAAGTTATGACAAAGGAAGGCTTAAACAGCAGAAATTAATCACTAATGAGCACTAAATACACAAAATAACCACTAATCCAAACACTCCTTAAAGCTACTTAATAAGCATATCAAACTACTTTATCCTATTCCATAGTGACAGAGATCAAAATAGATATTTACTAATATTCTAATAACATCAAATCAAGCATCAATAACAAGCAATTGATCATATTCATGACTGCAATATAACAGTTATGAAAAAGGTTTTTGAATTAAGGCTTACTTGGTTTCTAGCATAATTTGGGCAGCATAACAGTACCAAACCAACATAACACACCAAATAAAAACCCAATCCAGCAACTAGATCAACCCAAATCCATTCATAAACCAAAATAGAGCACCAGTTGACTTTTGTTGACCAATGAGCTTTTGATATAGTAAATGCAATGAAACGGTTGTAAACACCAAATAAGCTCACATAAGCTGTGACAAAGCTTGTATGAGCTTATTCAAACATTGAAAACAGGTTACTCAGTAACAAAATGGTAAATGCAAGATTGAAGTGGAAATTTGGAAATTTTATTAAAACTGAAATTTATTATAATAAGCACTGAGATTACATAAAAACTTTAAGAGAATATTAATAAGCTTGTTAATAAGCTAAAATACATAAACTGAATTTAAAGGAAAATAATGCACGCCTTCAAATGGTGAGCCAAGGGGTCCTTTATAGCTGGATAGCAGGCTTGGGATCCTTTTCAGAAGATGCTAGAAGTCCTTTCTCAGCCACTCAATCATTCCATTGTCATCAGCACCAATCACAGCACTCAATTTCACCTTATGAGGTGTTTCGTCCAATTATTAGCCTCCAATTGTCCACGAGGGCAATCTTATCTGCCATGTCAGATAAGCCTTCTAGAAGGGTTTAAGATTCTTAGTACGAGGTTGATTGTGGCTTGGTGGTGCAGTGGTTCATGGTGAAAAGGCGCGACTTGGGTTCTTGGGGATTTTATTATATTTGTTTGACTGGGTGAGGTGTAATGTGTTGACCGGTTGGGTTATTAAAGGGATTGACCGGGTATGGGTAAGTTTGACCATGGGTTGTGTTATATTTCTGGACCGGGTATGGGCTTGGGGGGATAAAGGGATTGGATTGGGTATTTGTTATTGATTTGGTTTTGGTAATATGATCCGGCCTATAAACACAAGGACCATTCATGCAATTTGATTAATTCCAAGGACCATTTGAGTAATTTGGGGAAAGGTGAGGGTGAATTTTGAAAAATCTTCCATTATGCTCAGAAATCTGTATCTTGATCTTTGAAGGCTCAGAATCCCAAAAAACTGAATCCGGCATCGGCTTATTACACTCTTCTTTCTCTCGTGCCCGGTTTTTAGCAGATTTGGCTGATATTTGTGTGTTTTGTTATATCCGTACCTGCACATGCATAAACTCAAGAAACCATCAAATATTAGCAATAAACGGCTTTTCTTGGTTATTTTTGGGTCATATTTGATAAAGAAATGATATGTGTTTTTGCACATATCAAAATACCCCAGACGAGACCATTGTCGTGTCCTCACGCAATGCAATCAACTCACGCTTCTAAAACCAAGGATTTCAATCTCTTTCTACTAAACCTATGAAGAAGTAGCAAAGATTCCTCAAAAGAGATTAAGAACCCTTAATTCTAAAAACGCCCCGTTTACCTTTTTATTCATATGTAGATATTACGATTAAGCACATTCCGATTATGAGTGACGGTTTGTTGAACTTTCATGTCGATCAATAACTCCAACATTTTTCAAACAACACGTTAGGATCACGGAGTAGGAAACACAACACAGCGTGAAGTGACCATACGGATAGAATACATCGTCCCTGATTTTTCACAAGTCCCAAACTAAGCGTAAAACCGAAATCATTGTTAAGTATGATTCTAGATGCTAACACTACCCATGGAAGTTACTTGTGTAATTACCTTTTGTTCCCATTTTCCTATTTTCCTTTAGATTTTTTTATTTTTGTGAGAAATGAATTTCTTCAAATTTCTCGTTTCGATAATTTTTATTCTGATAAAGATATAAAGCTAAGTCGCTAATTAGTTATCCATCTTCTCTCAAGAACCATTGTCTCAAAAATGAGGTCCACATCAAGGAATTTTTATTCACTTATACTTTTGACTTTTTTCATTTTTCACTTCATTCATCATTTTTTTTTCATCATCATCATTTTTTTTTTATTTTATACTTTTTCTTATATGAGCTATGAACTACGGAGCTTCACGGGGTAATTCCAAGACTATAGGCTTCATGAAATGAGGATCCCGGTTGGCTAGACTAAGAACCTCACCTAATCCTGGATAAAGATCCAAGGGTCCGATCTCGACACCGCAGCTCATAACTTTACTTATTACTTATTTATTACTTACGGATCCTTGATGTGTACCCAATTTTTAAAACAAAGATTCTTTTAAGAAGATAAAGAACTAACTATCGCCAAAAACTCAACATCTCTAATTATTTATTAGATAGATATGGGGTGAAACAATTTTGTGGGAGCAAAAAGCCATAAGTACCTTCAATGGGCTCTAAAGAGAACCAACTACTCCACGCTTAGCATCTAAACTCATAAGTAACTCTATCATTTCTCGATCTCCGCAAATTTAAAATCCCAAATAATGAGATCCGCGGATGCTTAGCCGATAATTTTTAGATTACCTATGGTTAAGGGAACAAGCTAGGGCTCAACACGCCCGGTCAAGTCAGAATTCTATTCCTACTCTCACCAGCGGAAAGTCAACAAGGTGTCAAAACATATATAAACTTAGCAAATGCTTCGTCTAATGAAATAAAGTTATGCATATTTAAAGTCATTCAGGGAAACTTGAAAAATCTTGGCCTTGTGAGCTAGAATTCGCATTTTATAGCTTCTTGTCTAAGAGACTAGCAAACTTTTCAATCAAAAAGACTTAACAAAAGCTTACAAAAATTTTTAAATTTTTCACATTTTTGCACAATTTTTCATTTTCTAAGGAAAAACGGGGTTGCGAGAGTATACGACGAAAAACAAGCAAGTGCGGTCAAATCAAATCGAAGTTTACCCACCCCAGACTAAAACGACACATTGTCCTCAATGTTTAAAGGCAAGGGTATCAATGAAAATCTAAAAGCCGTTTATTAAGTATGCTTAAAAGATAAACGTTAGTCGATAAGATTAGGATATCGGATTTCCATCAGCATCGATCATGAAACTCGAGTGGAGAAAATGACAAACTTCGAGCACGAGAGTCTTCATATCGGGAACATCCTAAACACAATATCACAAACAACCAAACACGAGAAATCGAAGAGGCTAACCCCTTCACGTCACTTATTAGAAAATAGAAAGAAGATAGAGATAAGCATGGGGTGCCTCCCACGAAGCGCTACTGTTTTTGATTACCGAGTCGCTAGCTTGAATCGATCCCCGAATTCATTTGTCCTTGGGGAAACAAGCGGAAGGGATACCCGGATCAAAAATGGTATCCTCATTCCCGAGAGAAAGAGAATGGGTAAGTTGGGAGGGAAAGAAAATGTCGGGCTCCAGCACATAAAGGTTAAATTCTCCCAAACTCACAAAAGGTTTATCAAGAAAGCATGACCCATCATCCGGCGGTTTAGCGGGCGGACGAAGGGATGACGGATCAAAGAGAAACGACCCCATAGAAGAAGGGAGTCCATGGTAAGAAGTAATGTTTCTTAAAGGCTCAAACATGAAGGCATCCAAGAGAGGATCCTTTTTTCGGTTAACTTTGGTTAATTTAAATTCTTCTTCGATGAGTATCCCAAATCTTGTCCTCGGATAGGAATGAAATCAACGTATCATCTGCATGAAAATCCTCACGAGGAGAGGAATCACTCTCGGATAAAAAATAATGTTGGACCTCAGGATCAACAAGTTCATCTGTCGAAAACTTCACTTCCTTTTCTTTCTTCGGGAAAAACGGATCATAATATTCTTCTTCATTCTCAGAGAAAATCGAGTCGGTTGGATCAAGTTCATCGGTGAACTCCTCACTTTCTTCGTCAAAGAGTTGATTTTCAAAAATTTGATTATATTCAGAATCGAATTCAAACAAGGGATTTGTGAATGTCGTTTTGAAAGATTCTGGATCGAAAGATGTCTCAGAAGAAGTTTCCATAATTTCAGAAGAAGGAGTGGGATTGCCACTCAAAGGAAGGTTGATTTTCTTAGAAATCGGAGGTGGGACAAGTGGTGTGCTCTTAGAGCTAGCAGTTTCCACCACTACCGTTGTAGACTCCTTTTCTTGTTTCTCTTTCCGTTCAGCTCGTATTGTCGACATACTCTTAATCGTAAACCTTGAAAGATCAATTCGAGACGGTTTAGGTTCAACTTTCTTCACATCATCCGGATCATCCGGAGGGGGGTAAGAAGACGACTCATTATATAATAACTTTTCAAGAAAAAGAATGTCCCCCTCCGGGTCAAAAGTAGCATCATCAATCTCAACGGGAACTGAATCATCATTAAGAAAGGCCTCGATCTCTTCCCAAATGGGGTCACTTTTCGTAGTGAGAGACGGGAAAGAGTCGGTCATAATCGGATTAGACGGTAAAATGGGATCACCATTTTCTTGAGAAAAATCAATCACACCGATGCTATGGATAGAATGATCATCGGGTGGAGGTTTTGAAGTTTGTTCGGCATAAAACACAATCTTTTCATTTCCTTTTCTGATCGTCAACGTTCCTTGGTAATGATCCACAAGGACTTTTTCGGTTCTCAAGAATGGTCTTCCAAGAGTGAGAGGGACTCGGGCGTCAACCTCTATATCAACGACGGCGAAATCCACGGGAAAATGGAATTTATCTACTCGTACCATAACATCGTTGACTACACCAACCGTGTGAGCAATTGTTCGATTAGCTAATTCAATAGTCATACGAGTCGGTATAAGAGTCTTCAATCCAAGCTCATGATATATCGCAAGAGGCATGAGACTTATGCTTGCACCCGAATCGGTTAGGGCATTACATTCATCAATATCATTCAAAGAGCAAGGAAGGAGAAATTTCCCGGGATCACCAAGCTTCTCGGGAGCTTGGTTCGAGGAAGAATTAGACGGTGTAGGCTCAATTGATATCTTTGAAATTTGTTCCAATTTCTTTTCATAAATCATGTCAGCAACTTTGATCATATCAGTCGTAAGTTTAAACTTTGTTCCAGAAACAACTTTTATTTTGTCGAATCGTGATTGAATCGATTTGCACGGTGTAAGGTTAGAACTTGGCATTTTGACTGAGATAGAAGGAACTTGGGCAACCAGAGGTTGGACGTATTTGGCTTTTCCATTATCAAGAGGAATTACCGGGTCCTTTGTCACCTCGGTCTCTCGTGCTACATTCCTCACCGGAGGGGAAGTAGTCATTGAGGGCCCATCATCTCGAATGGTTACGGATTTCATTTCTCCCTTCGGGTTTGGAATCGTGTTACTTGGGAGAGAACCGGAACCCGAGGGTTGACTTATTTGGCACAAAACAGCGTTTAACATATTCTCAAGTTTATTCTGCGAAGCATCCATCTTGTTGTTCTGAAGTCGAATTTCGTTCTTAAACTCATTGCTTTGTCTAGTTAACGAAGATTGGAATTCATTTCTCAAACTTGAAATCTGGGTTTTCATGGTTTGGATGGTAGCATTATTGTTCTGAACGTAATTCGAGAATTCATTAGAGGGAAAAAGCGGAGCTTGATAACTTGAATTTTGATATCCTTGATTGTAATTGACCCCTTGGGTCGGGTATTGATTTGGTGGGGCTTTGAATTGGTTTTGAACATTCGGTCCACGAACTTGATTAAAACGAGTCTGATTGTTCGATTGAGAAAATCCCGGAGGTCCCATTTGATTACTAACACGAGGGTTCGTTTCAACTTGAGGACGGTATTGGTTACCTCCGGTTACGGCATTAGCATCGAAAGGATTACCATCGGTGGCGGTACAATTGTAGTAGGCATGCGGGCCACCACAAGTTGTACAAGTCGATTCCACCGCTTTGACTTGAGCGGGTGGAGAAGAATTAATCTTAGCCGTTTTAATCTTAACCAAAGCCTGTATCATATCCGTAAGCTTATCAATCTTAGCATCGGTGCTAGATGTATTTTCGTAAGACGAGGACGATGGTGTAGCACTCACTCGAGCAGCAACCGATTTGCTACGTGAGGTACGAACATTAGATTTGTTCTCAATAATCGACAAGGCATCTCTCGTTGATCGGGTCAACAAATTACCACCCGCGGCGGCATTGAGAGAGTCTTGATCAGTTTCATTCAAACCGTTATAAAATGTATCAAGTTGGTGCAACTCAGAAAAACCATGATGGGGACATTGCCTAAGCAAATCTTTGAATCGGTCCCATGCCTCACTAAATGATTCATCAAATCTTTGTGTGAATTTTGTTATTTCATTTTTTAGGCTTGTTGTTTTAGACGGTGGGAAGAATTCGTTCACGAATTTTGACACTAAATTCTCCCATGTGGTTATCGATCGAGGGGGTAGTTTTTCGAGCCAAATTCGGGCGGCCCCCTCGAGTGAAAACGGGAAGAGTAGTAGGTTGATAGCCTCTTCCGGGACGTTACGGTACTTGATCGTAGACGTGAGCTTGTTAAATCGTCGGATATGAGAGTGAGGATCGTCTCTCTCAAATCCGTAAAATTGGCTCGACGATACCAAATTGATCAATCCGTGTTTAAGCTCAAAGTTATCGGCAACGATTGCCGGGACGACGATAGCTTCTCCATAACCCTCGGTGGGTGCTTGTAGTTGCTCCAACATAGATCGGTTGTCCTCCGCCATTTCGACGATGGGCGGAGTCGGATTAGTTCGAATCTCGGGTTCGACTAATGGAGCACGTCTATTTCGCCTTCTCGGAATTGTAGCGGTTTCACGTATCGGTCTGTAGTTATTAGAACGAGTGCGCATGCACTTTCAAAACCCAAGGCAATTAAAAGAGAACGGTATTCGAAAACACAGTGAACTTAACCAATAATCCCAAGTGAATAGATCACCTCTATAAGACAAACGCACAAGCGAGCGGAGAAGCTTTTTTAGGTCACCGCGAAGCTTATTAAAAACCCGCTTCTTTTCAGCCGCAATTTAATGTCAGGCCGTCCTTATACCCACCACACAGTTTGTTTATCCGATAGAAATAAATCAATTCACAAGCGACACAAAGGCAAGTTTTTGATCTTTGGTTCGGGAACTTATTAATGATAACACCTCCGTTGAGAATGTTATATAATTGGTGTCTTCTATTTATTAGCAAAAACACAAGAGAAAATCTTTTTGTATTTTTAATATGATATATATATATATACAAAAGAAAAAGAAAAATATTTTTTTACTTTTTTGATTTTATAGAAAAATAGTAACTTCACGAATGAAGGATCTCGAGTCACTAATCGTCAAACCTTACACGATATTGTCGCGACACGACCTCCCCGGCAGCGGCGCCAAAATTTGGTTTGATCGTTGTGTGTGTAGGGAGAAAACGTACAATACCGATATCAAAAATAACACAAGGAATGATTAAGTATTCCTTTAGGAAAAGTGAATAAGCAATCAAAACCCGTGAGTGATGTGTAGTGAGACGGATTAGACAATCCGGGTCGTTTCCCAACGAGGCGTGAATGGCCAACGTCGTGAAAGGTTTGGTATTAAAATGCTCAATTTTTCGATTTTGTTGATTTGGTTTTAATGTTAACTACGGGAATTGGGAAAGTAATTAAGGGAATCTAATCTACGAGAAATCCTAATTACGCGATTCTAAATTAACGTAAATAAAACGCGATTTAAAGGCAATTAAATCTAAATTAAGTCCTAAAACTATCTAAAATTATTTCTACTTTAAAAATGCAATTTGAAAACTATTTATGAATTAAAACTATATTTTAAGATTTTTCTGGAATTTATTCGTATCAAAAACTAATTTTTAACTTTTAAAACTAGTTTAAAATACTAAAAATTATGAAAATTAAAGGGAAAAATACGAAAATATTTTTTTAAAAATCTAAAATAACCTAAGAGAATTTTCAAAACTAATTTTGTATTTTTTTGATGATTTTTCTATTTTCTACGAATTTAAAAACTATTTATAACTAATAAATGGCTAAAAATTACAAAATAAGCTATGAAAAATCTAGAAAAATTATTTTTTTGCTTTTTGTATTTATCTTAATCTATGAAAATTGAAAAATTATTTTTTTGTAGTTTTTCTGATTTAATTGCAATAAAAGCTATTTAAAAAGTACTAAAAACTGTTTTAAATTAGGAAAAATATTAAACAGTGATGAAAAATTATGAAAAATTCAGTAAAAGTCTAAAATATTATTCTAATTCTATAAAAATTAACAAAATAGGTGCTTATGTGGGGGGATATGAAGCTGTAGTGTAAAGCAGTCCTAAATAAGCTACAAGAATAAGCTATAAGCTACAGGAATAAGCCAAATGATCAAACAAGCTGAATTATGTTAAAATAAGTCTAACTTAACTAATTAACAGTACTCAAGATGACTAAATAAGCTTAAACCAGATCTGATATGCTGAGTGAACAGGGCAAAAAGGTCTTTTTCAGGAGCTGATTTCACTATTCAAGAGCTTTTCCAAAATTCAACAAAAATCAGTTTTAAGATCTTGACCAACCAATCTCAAACATATCAAAATTTCATTGATTTTGGTTCAGAAATGAAAGCATGAAAATTCGACAAAGTTTCCCCAAAACTGGTTTTTCAACTTTTTGACTAATATTAAGACAGAGATCTCAGTTGACTTTTATGAGATTCAAATGTAATTTAAGGACTGATATCAATGTTATAAGATGTAATAAGACCAAAATAAGCTAAACCAAAAGATTCTAGACTTATAATAAGCTATTACAACAACTAACTCATAACAGTTTTTAAGCAAATATGGTTTTAAACTGATTTTGACTTTTTATGCAGAGAATGACCAGACTGAGATTGACAATGACTAAGTTATGACAAAGGAAGGCTTAAACAGCAGAAATTAATCACTAATGAGCACTAAATCAACAAAATAACCACTAATCCAAACACTCCTTAAAGCTACTTAATAAGCATATCAAACTACTTTATCCTATTCCATAGTGACAGAGATCAAAACAGATATTTACTAATATTCTAATAACATCAAATCAAGCATCAATAACAAGCAATTGATCATATTCATGACTGCAATATAACAGTTATGAAAAAGGTTTTTGAATTAAGGCTTACTTGGTTTCTAGCATAATTTGGGCAGCATAACAGTACCAAACCAACATAACACACCAAATAAAAACCCAATCCAGCAACTAGATCAACCCAAATCCATTCATAAACCAAAATAGAGCACCAGTTGACTTTTGTTGACCAATGAGCTTTTGATATAGTAAATGCAATGAAACGGTTGTAAACACCAAATAAGCTCACATAAGCTGTGACAAAGCTTGTATGAGCTTATTCAAACATTGAAAACAGGTTACTTAGTAACAAAATGGTAAATGCAAGATTGAAGTGGAAATTTGGAAATTTTATTAAAACTGAAATTTATTATAATAAGCACTGAGATTACATAAAAACTTTAAGAGAATATTAATAAGCTAGTTAATAAGCTAAAATACATAGGGTATGTTTGGCAAAAATAGATTGTGCTGGTGCTGTTGCTGTTGCTGATGCTGGTGCTGGTGCTGTTGCTGAAAAAGATTATAAAAAGAGATTATTTTTATAAGCTACATGAAGTAACCTATTATTTTCAGAGATTATGGAAGATTATTTTTTTTATAATCTCTTATAAGTTATGTTGCCAAACAATAATTATTTTTTAAGTAGCTTATTTTTTGAAAAAATAAGCATAATCTCTTCATAATCTTGTGTGCCAAACATAGCCATAAACTGAATTTAAAGGAAAATAATGCACGCCTTCAAATGGTGAGCCAAGGGGTCCTTTATAGCTGGATAGCAGGCTTGGGATCCTTTTCAGAAGATGCTAGAAGTCCTTTCTCAGCCACTCAATCATTCCATTGTCATCACCACCAATCACAGCACTCAATTTCACCTTATGAGGTGTTTCGTCCAATTATTAGCCTCCAATTGTCCACGAGGGCAATCTTATCTGCCATGTCAGATAAGCCTTCTAGAAGGGTTTAAGATTCTTAGTACGAGGTTGATTGTGGCTTGGTGGTGCAGTGGTTCATGGTGAAAAGGCGCGACTTGGGTTCTTGGGGATTTTATTATATTTGTTTGACTGGGTGAGGTGTAATGTGTTGACCGGTTGGGTTATTAAAGGGATTGACCGGGTATGGGTAAGTTTGACCATGGGCTGTGTTATATTTCTGGACCGGGTATGGGCTTGGGGGGATAAAGGGATTGGATTGGGTATTTGTTATTGATTTGGTTTTGGTAATATGATCCGACCTATAAACACAAGGACCATTCATGCAATTTGATTAATTCCAAGGACCATTTGAGTAATTTGGGGAAAGGTGAGGGTGAATTTTGAAAACTCTTCCATTATGCTCAGAAATCTGTATCTTGATCTTTGAAGGCTCAGAATCCCAAAAAACTGAATCCGGCATCGGCTTATTACACTCTTCTTTCTCTCGTGCCCGGTTTTTAGCAGATTTGGCTGATATTTGTGTGTTTTGTTATATCCGTACCTGCACATGCATAAACTCAAGAAACCATCAAATATTAGCAATAAACGGCTTTTCTTGGTTATTTTTGGGTCATATTTGATAAAGAAATGATATGTGTTTTTGCACATATCAACCACCACTCCCTGAACCATTAGTGCCTGATCCATTGGCTTTACCACCAATTTTAACACCTTTGCAGTCCCTTTTAATGTGACCAGTCTTGCCACATTTCCAACAAGTAGGTGTTGCATTCTTGTTAGGATATGCCCTTGTGTTGTCATGAAATTTGCGTTTGCCTTTGTTGTCATTGTACCTGGCGGAGTTGTTATGCTCCACCATATTGACAACAGATGGTCCAGCAGCATTGCTACTCTTTGGCTTGTCATTATCCTGCACCTTGAGGGATTCCTCAATGCGCAGATGACTGCCCAACTCAACAAGAGTTAACTCCTCCTTCATATGTTTCAAGGTATGCTTGAAATCTTTCCATGAAGGGGGGAGTTTGTCAATGACAAAAGAGACTTTGATAACCTCATCCATGTTCATATGGTGTTGTGTAAACCTTCCAAGTATTCCAAGAAGTTCATTGTATTGTTCCATAACTGGTCTTGAATCAGTCATTTTGTAATTTGTGAAATTACTAACAAGGAACTTCTTACTTGATGCATCCTCAGCCATATATTTGGCATCCAAGGAATCCCACAGTTCTTTGGAAGATTCAAAGTTCTGATAAATATCAAACAAAGAATCAGACATACCATTCAGAATAAGACCTCTACATATGTAGTCATCATTCTCCCACTTGCTCCTCCTTCTGATCTGCTCCACAGTAGCATCATCCCCATCATCAGGAATAGGTGTAGTAAGCACATACACCACACTCATGCTTGACAGCAAGAAGTGCATCTTCTTCTGCCACCTCCTAAAGTCCACCCCTTCAAACTTGTCCAGCTTAGCAAAGTTTGAAGCCATGTGTTTCATTGCAGCAGCATCCATTGATTATCACAAAATAGTTTACTTTGATTGTTGGTGTCGTGAGCCCAGTAGCAGGGTTAGATAATCAACTTCAGCTGAAACAAATACCACTAGGTGGTTACCGGATATCACTTGGAATCGTGTGATCACTTTCCAAAGTAAACTATTCGACCCTAATACCTGGGTTACACGAATATCTACTTGGGATAAGACCAAATGCAGTTATGGAATTAGGCACAATTCTATAACCCTTGCGCTTATAAGTGTTTAGTGTTTTCTGTATATCTTTTCAAGCATAATTAGATCTCCTATTTATAGGAGTTTACTCTAAGCTAATCAAATGGAATTTGATTATTAATCGGCCCATTAATATCCTCACAATTATCCCCATTATAGCCGTTAGTGGTTACATGACCAATTAAACGTGGTCATTAAGCAGTTGAAATTGCCACTTGAATAGGTCAAAACCGTTACAAGCAGTACTTTCATCAGTACTTTCATAGTGCTATCAGTGGATACACTGCTTCAGTGGAATCCACAAGATTCAGTGGAAACACAAGCTTCAGTGGAAACACTGCCTATCAGTGGAAACACTGCCTATCAGTGGAAACCACAAGCAGTACTTTCCACAAGCAGTATTTTCCACAAGCAGTACTTTCTACTAGCACTACCAATACAAACCACTACAAGAGTCAGGGTGTTCATGGACCTTATGGGTGTACACTCCGTACCTCCTAACCCATTACAAGGTGTGAACTAATCCCACAAGTGCACTAAATTTTCCAACATTTAATAGTTACTCATATCGTCTAATCATTATGGATCATGTAGTTATCAAGTTTTATCAGCCGTAAATTAAGGTTTAGTAGTATCTAGAATAAGCTTTTGAAAGCAAACGGGTCAGAATTTGTTTATAAGTGAAATGTTAATGTTAAAAGAAAATCAGCAAGCTTAGGTACATAACAATATATGGGTTGGAATGGGTCACTATATTGTTTGCTATAAAAATACATGGGATCAAATGGGTTAAAGTGCTTGGTCTTAACTATAAGTTGCAGACTATCTAATTGGTTCTTAACTATAAGTTAAAAGACGTCAAAGTTTAAATAAACATGCCATCTGAATCCCGCAATAAAGTCAAGTTCATAAAAATCAAAAACTAAAATATGTACTTATGCAACTTTATAATCATAATACCATGTATATGTTCTCTAAATTTGGTCCAATGTGTCTGACTAATTTAATTTTGATTTAAATAAGCGAAACCATGGATAGAAAATGTTTGTAGAGGTGGCATTGTAGACGCGGGTGGTTTGGGTAATGGGTTGTAGTATCTTTGGCATAAATGCGCCATTTAGGGTATGTTTGGCGCAATGGGCTGGGGCTGAGGCTAGGGCTTTTATTATAAGCCGAAGTTGAAATTTGTATTTATGTAGACTTGTTTGGCAAATGGGCTGGGGCTGGGGCTTATAATTGCAAAACTACTAAAAAGGACAAAATTAAATGAGTTTTATGGTATATGTTAGATATTTTTTTGGGTAAATATGTAATTTATGGTTCATAAGCCTCGGGCTAAAGTTTTTAGCCCTTTTTATGGGGCTGGGGCTTATAGAGGCTTATGACTTCATAAACCCGCGTGACAAACATGGCTTATTTTATAAGCCGACTTATTTTAAAAGCTCAAGCCCCTAAAAGCCCCTATAAGCCCCTCCTCAAACACACCCTTATTGTATGGTTGAAACCAGCCGAGCTAGCTTTAGCTCGTGAGCACTTTTTGTCTGTATATTTTTCTTTAAAAGAAAATGCTTAATTTATATCTTCGAAATGAAATGATTTAGGAGGTTGTTTACCTGAAAATTAGACTTTTGGTAGTTTTCTACCTGTTATACATGTTCAATCCCATTGGCGTGTTCCCTTATTAGCTAATTCGACCTATCTGACTCGTTTTGCGATTTTTTTAACCCACTATGTCCAGATCTACATAAATGGCGCTAAATTGTCACCTCTAATGTTGTCATTTCTTTTTGGGATTTTGTATACCTTATCTCTTAACATGATAACATAATGCGTATAATTGAATTCTGTCTAAGTGTCTCACCTTCTAATTTCATAGTCAAGATGACGAGCTTGCAAGCCAGTTCCAAAACCAATTTGATTTTGAAGATTTCCATTTTAGCATTTCTTATTTGTGTTATACTGTCTTTCTAAGTAGTCAACTAATAGCTAAAGGGCATGTAATAAATTGTTGACTGTTTGCTAAAGTGAATAAAAGGTCATTCTAGAGGAGGCAATTAGGGGCAGGATTTCATAGTGGGTCAAATCATGTAGCTGTTGTATAGTTTGCAAAGGGGTGGGTCGGGGTTTTATTGATATACTATGGAGACTTTTTGCCCATCCGACTTGCGTCTTTTGAGCTTTTATGCTACTTTTGGCCCATCTGACCTTTGTCTTTCAATTTTCAATATGCAATCACAATTATTCTGATGCAAGCAGTTCGAGTATTGGAAGTCAGTCAACAAATGAACTCTCTGAAATCATATCACAAGCTGACACATGACGCAAACGTGCAGAACTCTTGCAAAGCCTTTTGGGACAACTGTGAGATCGGTTGATTCTTGAGGAACGGTATAGTATGGTTGTGTATGCTTGCAAGAAGTGTAAGGTATGTATGATACAATAGAAACGTTTTGCAAAATATATTTTTAGTGATTCTTCTATCTGATGGTAGTATGTATTTTTATTTGTTTTATGAAAATAATGAAGATTGATGCATTTTCTGTTTGGAATGCTTGGGGGCTTGCTGTTTAGAAACTGCTTGAGACTAATATAATGAAAAAGGATTTTAGTATTTAATGATTGGGATTTTCTGAGGAAAATATTGAGGTGCAAGTGTGATCGGGAGAACGATGTAGTGACCAAGGTTCCTGATGAAGGGGGTTGCGTGTGCTTATGGATATTGACTATGTTGTGACTCTGGGCTACTTATCACTTGAAAGAAGCTGAGTGTTTTCATAGATTTATGGTTCACGAAAACATTTAAAGGTCACAAATTCCCACTAATATCTTGTGCTTGAAAATTATGAAGAATCTAACTGAATGCTAGGATCATCAGCTTTCACAAGGTAAAATAATATTAGTGTCTATTCTGTTCATAATTTTATTCTTTCATTTTGCTTTCTTAGTTTACATATTACGGTGACAAGTACATTTAGAATATTAGAATTTGGATTACGCCTTTCATGCTCATTCACGTTTCAGTACAGTCATATCGAATAGGCAACTCTCGAACTACTTATTTCATGGTGCCATTTGTAGAGGTGCAAAGTGGGTGGGTCAAGAAACTTGGGTTGACCCGAAAAACTTCTTATCAGATATATATATAGTGTGTCAAATGTCATCATAAAAGATTATATTGTTTCAATAGTAACGTTATTTCTTATTATTTGCAATAGTTTTAGGACACTAAGGTCATTTAAAATACACTTTCGGTGGCTTTTGAACCATTTCACCATTTCCTTTATAGCTTATGTTTTACCCAGTGGAGATGACTCTAGGATTTAGCTGACAATATGTGAAACTAACTGTATTTTCATATATTTAACTGGGTCCATTGCTACAACTTAGCTAAGTTGGGGTAAGAATGATTAGTCACTTGATCTACCTTTTGACTTCATTTTTGGTATTGATCGAGTGAATCACGTTTATGAAATTAAGACTGGTATATTTTTATCAATATACATAACAAGTCTTTTGTGTGTGGTAGATATATCATATGTACACTGGTCCATGATGCAACTTACTCTTTTTGAGTTTTTCGTCAATGAAAGGCATTGCTAACCCCATATACCCTTTCTTATGCCACTATAGGTATTATTATGCATTAAGTGCATTTTTATGCTTTGATTATCTTCATTCATAAAGATATAGATTTGCCATAACCACTTGGCTTATTGCTTATCTGAAAGTCAACAGCTACTTATTAGTCATTTTTAGAAACAATATGTTGAAGTTAATTAGACGCCTATGTGTACTTGAGTTATAAACTTGAAATAAAATGATGTATTAGTTATGTTTATTTAATGCAGGTGACTTTCGCATACATGATTGCCTTTTGTTAATGTTCTTTTAGGAATGTTATTTTGGCTATTAAGACGTGAGATTTATATATCAAGCTTTCTTTTGATTGAGGACCAATGATGTTGAAAATGCCTGTTAATTTTGATCGAGGGTTTCTTCCGCTACTAAAACAATGTTGACCAAAAAAAAGTTTATTTAATGTGGATACTACAGTTTTAGACTTTTAGCTGTTAATGAATATTGGCTTTCCTGATACATTATGTATTTTTTATTTGAAGTACGTAGTAATATATTATGTTTTTTTTTAAAAGGCAAATATATTATGTTAGTTTTAGGCAAAAAAACAAAATTGCATCCATGCTATTCTTTAAAGATGATCCCTAAAAAGTTACAATATTTACTTTCCCGTTTCTTAAGTCAAAAGCAAAAGACGGTTGAAGGTTGTAATTTGTGATGAAGATGGTAATTTTTAAAAAAATAGTACAAACATTGTCAACTGAAAAGTACTTCAAGGTGTATGATTAATCTTCAACCTTTATGTATAACTATATAATAGACATGATTTATACCAGTTTTTAACTTTATATATATATTCTTATCAACAATATTTTTTTTTTTAATTTATTTATTTAGTTGTTCACGGAATGAACATGTACTACTCAAGTGTTTAACGTTTACCACGTAGCTTTGCTCTCCAGGACTATCTACTAATTGAAGAAAGAGAAGATGATACATGCACATGTATTTTTTTTTAAATAGTTACAGATCAAATTGTTTATCGTATAATTAATATATTACTTATTATTCACTTGTGAGTGTTGATATGTGGGACTATTTTTAACCTTCGATTTTCAACAATACACACTATATAATCTTACATAGTTTAGGATATTAGTAACTTGCTTTTAGACGTATGTATGCAAGGGGTCTATGTGACTACATATATCGACAATCACAAGTGGATGATTCATGGCTTGGTCTCGACGTATGTAGGAACTAAAATTGATGACAATGTTAAAGAAAACAAAGAGCTCAAGAGGTACCATTTCATTAGTGTTTCCCTTACTTGCTTCGAAACTCACTGTGGGTATGTTTGGCAAAACTAGCTGTAAGCTGTATACTGTAAGCTGTAAACTGTAAGCTGTAAGCTGTAAACTACAAAGCTGTTAACATGAGCTACAAGATGTATCTTTTTTTTAATAAAAGTGTTTGGTACATTAGCTGTTAAATGTAATTATAAGATGTAAAATGACATAAAAGGACAAATCTATAATTGTAAATAAATGTTTGGAGGGTATATTAGTAATATAAAGTTTTAACAGCTCATAGATATTTAAAAAGCTTCATGAATCAGCTTTTCATTTTGGAGCTATTTGTTTGAAATAAAAGCTTGTAGCTAATGCATCCAAACGAAGCTACTTAGTTTATAGGAGATTAATTTGTAACAAAAAGCTAATAGCTCCTCCAAAAAGCTCCTGCCAAACAGGCCCTGTATGAGATATTATGATACCTATGTCCATGCTCATAATTTTTTATTTTTCAGTATGACCTACCAGAATTCACCATGTTTTTTTATATGAAATGTTTTTTGACGCTACATATACATCTGAGGTGGTAGCCACATTTTACATGTTCATGCTCAATTCTCTCCTTATTGGTTTAAAAATGTTGATAGTTGTGTTGATTAAGAAGAACTTGTGATATATTTGTATTATGTTAATGTATTCTTTTGCATTACTATAGGTGTCAATGTATATAGTGTATATACTGTGGTAAAGATTGTTTTGAACAATGGCGGGTATGGTTTATGAATTAGTTCACAATCAATATCGTCTAATTTACATTATAAATTTTTTTATATAAACATTGCTAAACCTCTTTAAAAACTAAAGGGAAGACATATCGAGTGTTAGATCCTTTTGTTATAACTATAAACAAAAACTTAGCCAACTTTTTACCAACTTATTTTTACTTACATTTTCTATGGATTATTAGTTGTGCACGGAATGGACATTTGCTATTAAATTGATTAGCATTCACATACGTCATTTTTGCTATTCAAGACCGTCAAATTTTGGAGACGACACCGCATGAACGTTTATTATTTTAATTGTTACAAACTCCATTGATTATCGAATAATTCATGTATTATCTCATTGTTTCTTTCATGTATTAATGAAACATGTTTACGTTCGTTGTTTCTTATTATCTTATTTTCATATTTCTTTAAAAACTCCGTGAATTCACGGGTCTTTAAGCTAGTAAAATTATATAACAAAACACTAAGAACATCATAAATTGGATGGGAAATGGTCAAGTTTACCATTTAATTTAACTTGAGCCTTTAAATAAAGACAAAATTATAAAAATACAAAAAATAAAAGAAAACTAGCTCGGGTTAATCGGATTGACCCGAACTGAACAAACAAAATATTTTAAACCCGACACTAGACCTTATTTTGTATTCGAGTCAATTAGATTAACATTAATTAAATTTTGAACTCGAGTAAGCCAACTCAATTATCTTATTCGGATTCGGGTCTCGATTAGGACGGGATTTTAACTCCCCTACTTTTAGACATACAAATTGGGCACCGATATCATTTCCTTCAAATTATTATCCAAATTTACATAATTTCTTCCGGTACAATCTAGATTGGTGTCCAAGAAAAGGACCAAAAGTCAAAGTCAACAACATCTTTTCTTTCTCAATAATCCAAAATCCCAAATTTTTATTTATTTTCTTCAACCATCGAAGCATCAAAACAATTGCTTAAAAATGGGATTAATCATACGAAACTTCGCATTCATAACAGGAACATTATTTGGAATCTATGTCGCTCAAAATTACGATGTCCCTGATGTTAAAAGGATGTTTAATCAAGCCTTGACGAGGTTTAAACAAGTTGAAGAACGTTATCGTAAACCTTAATTACGACGATCATGTTTTAGATTGAGAACAACGTTATGCATTTAGATTTTGTTTGTTTGTTTTTTTTGTCGGGAACAATGTTTGAATTTTGACATTGTTTAATTGTTGGAATATATTGAGAATAGGAAATTTAATTGAGATTAGTTTTGTTTTGTTGATGTTAATGTAATTATGTGTTGTGGCAAAATTATGTTAATGAGATATTATATTTGTATCAGAGTTGATAATGTCATTGCTGCTAGAGTGCTAGGTGCATAAAAGTGTACTGGGAGAATACGGGGGTGTTTGGTAAGCTTTTTTTTAGGGTGTTTGGGTTAGCAATTTTATCTTAACGTTGCGTGTAGGTGTTTGTACTGGCTTAGGGTATGCATAGCTGCACACATTCAGATCAACCGAAAATATGATTGCAACTAATATAACTTTACTGGAAGTAATCTCCTCGGGTATGGATATGCCTGCTTACATATTACGGTATATGTCTTCTTCATACCCTCTTCTGGCAGGATTGGATATTATTGTTATTGTTGTTTAACTTTAAGATAAGAGACAAAAGTTTGGTGTATAAGTAACAATGGAGGGCATCAAGGGCCATGCCTATACCAGACATTATTGATGATATTGCTAGTTTAATGTGTATGAATTATACTTTTTATGTATAGGAATTGCCTCCTAAGTTATATATAAAAGGCACATGTCTTGCCTTGCCAAAGTGCACCAACATGTAAGAAAGAATAATTCGTAAAGATATAGTAGAACTTAAACTGTTTTAAGTAATAATAACAAAAGGGTATTTCAAAGATAAAAGACCAATAATTCCAGGTTGTGTTGAATTTGCTCCATGTCTTGTTTATCTGAAAGCACGAGTGCTTCGACCCTATTGCTATTTGGAGTGTCCATGAGAAAGGTTCTATTCTTTAACCCTCCCAGGGACTTGTACTTTTTATGGGCTTCCCTCACTATTGAATCTATCTGATATGTAGGAAATGAGCACATGTTAAATGTTTCAAAACTCATCTCAGTAGAAATATCAATTGCAGTTTCCAAATATTTTATCGCTTGAATCCATTTGCTTTTTACTGTGTTTGCCAATGATCATATTTGGCGTGACTTTACTATGATTGTTCATCATGAATAGTACCAACTGGTAAAGATTTCCTATGCTTGTTTTAGACAATTGTTCTACATACCAATTTGGTTCACATATTTATAGGATGGGGCATTTGAGTTGCCTTGAGACATTTTGAGGTGTTGGTCTTTCGTTGCTGCTGCGACAACACATACACATATATAGTAGCCATGTTTAAAGCTTCAAATCGTGTAGGGTTCAACCGGTAATTGCTGTCACCTTGGCTTTTGCGTCACTAATCTTTGTGGTGGCGAACACAACATTTTTTGCTATGAAAATATTACATGGCGTGACGGCTAATTTTGGATTATTAATATTTTGGTTTTGTAACGAATACATTGGGGAGTAATGATGGGTAATTCATCTTGTTAAAATAACATATCTGATCTCAAAATCAACCACAACACAATCAAATCACCCAGCCAACCACCCCTTAGTAAAATCTTTTATTAACTGAATATACAAGAAGATGAGTCCACAAAGCGTGTGCTCACCAAACAAATACACAAGAAAAAGATAGTCCTCTTCAGAAGGATCCTATCTATCCCACTACAAAGATTATGATACAAAGAACCTCACTACACCACTCAATAATACCTATCAAACTATAAACGTGATCAAGATGATCAGAATATACCCAGAATACTAATACCAGACCAAACCACAATCTTGAGAGAGAGAGAGATACGAAAGTATGTGTGAGATAATATGAGAGAGATAACACTGATAGGGTTAGGCACCAGCTTTTATAGCAGCCAAATACACTTTAACCCCTCAAGAATATAAAACCTGCTAACAAGAGCCAAACATACAAATATTAGATAAACTTGACAAAACAAGCCCCTTGACTTTATATCAAGAATGAGCTTGCACAACTCAACATATTTCAACACCCCCTCTCAAGCTCATGGCTTGAACAAATCAACCAGACCAAGCTTATCACAAAACTGCTTGTGTTGAGAAACACTTAACCCTTTTGTAAATACATCTACAACATTGTTAGCAGAGGCAACTTTCAAGGTTTTAATAACCCCTGAAGCTACCTTCTCTCTAACCAAACGCAAATCAATTTCAAAATGTTTGGTCTTCTCATGAAAAACTAGGTTAGCAGCAATCTGAATAGCAGAACTGCTATCACAAAACAAACTTGCAGGCAACAAGTCATCAATTCCAAGATCCTTAAATACTTTTATAATCCAAATAAGCTCACAAGTAGTAGATGCAAGACACCTATACTCAGATTCAGCTGAGGACCTAGAAATAGTGGCTTGTTTATTACTTTTCCAGGAAATATGATTATTGCAAAAGTAAACACAAAAACCAGACACTGATTTCTAGAAATAGGACATTTAGCCCAATCTGCATCTGAATAAGCATACAAATTAAGCTTTTTACCATACTCAAACTGAATACCTGTACCAGGAGCCTGTTTTAAGTATCTCAAAACTCTGTGCAGCAGTGAAATGTGAATTAAGAGGAGCATGCATATGATGACTTAAACAATGAACTGCATAAGAAATGTCAGGTCTAGTAACAGATAAGTAGATAAGCTTTCCAACCAATATTTGATACTCAGTCATGTTACATAAGAATTTATCATTCTCAGTCTCAACATGACTAAAAACCACATTTTTATAAGCCTCAACAGAGCTTCGTAAAAGTTTGGATTAAATGAAATAAAATTTGTGTTTTATTTCATTTAATCCGCTGCAAAGGAGTAGCAGCAGGCTTACAAGCCAACAAACCATACTCTTGTAACAAATCCAAACAATATTTTCTTTGAGAAAGACAAAGACCAGTATCACTATTTAGAATTGTGGAAAACTAGAAGGGGTGAATAGTTTTACCAATTAAAACTTCGTTTTAAAATATTTAGATCGACTTATGTCAATCCATTTGGATGTGTGTTGGATGTTGATAAACAAACATATAGAAATATAAATATGTAATGAAAAGATAAAGAGTGAGAAGCACAAAACCACAACGCGAGTATTTATAGTGGTTCGGCTACAAGGACACCTTTCTTGCCCTACTCCACTCCCCGGGTCACCTACTCGAGAGTTCGTAATCACTACACAACACCAACTCCTTATGGTGGAGAAACCTTCACAACGTTGCCTACTCTTTATCCGGTACAAGGCTAGATACCGGGTTCTTCCACGAGGTAGAACCAAACCTATCACAACATCGCCTACCCTTTATCTGGTACTAGGCTAGATACCGAGTTCCATTACAATGGAGGAACTACTACCCAACACTACACCAACACCTAACCCCAAAGGAGATCTACTCCTTATAATAACATCAACAAGGATAACAATATCCTTTGACCCAATACTAATCTATCTTGTACATCGAATCACACCATATCGAAGGTACACCTTAGGCATCTTTCACTAATGCCTTCGACTCGATCTTCAAGACACCCTTCACTAATGTCTTGTGACTTGACTTCTAGGCACCCTTCACTAATGCCTCTAGCCTTGACTTCTAAGCACCCTTCACTAGTGTTTTCAATACGGACGATCGACACCCTTCACTAATATCTTCGTCTTGACACTTGAGACATTTTTCAATAATGTATTCAATACTACACTTCTTATGAGAAAGAAGAAAACTATCAACAAGAGAACCTCAGTAGTCTTGATGATAACGAAGCATGGCAACTCATGGACTTGAGCTTGCTTAACTTCAAAAGGTGGTGATCTCGCATTTAAGAGGAACCTAGAGAATCACACAAAAACAAAACTACATACAGAGATCACTTGAATATGGGGTTAGAGAGTTTTTAACTCAAAGAGAAAATATGTGAGAAAGGGGTAAGAAACAATGAAGAAATGGCTCACTATTTATAGAGAGAAAATAACTACTGTTCCACGGATCCCACACTTGAGGGATCCGTCTAGTGTATTACTGGGGATCCTTGGGACGCTCCCCTTTGCCCATGGGTTTTGGGTCATGGGTCATGGGTTATGGATCATGGGTATCCAAGTAGATACAATGTATCTATAAGATGCAATGCATCTACTCCATGGTTCATGTATTAAAACTATAGGCCATGGATTAAAACCATGTATGACTTAAGCATGATGTCATGCAATGGGTTATGGGTCAAGCTCCATGGGTATGGGTCATGGACTTTGGGTTGTACCCAACTATATTCAATGTATTTGGTCAATGGGTCAAATACTTAAGTTTCTACCCAATTGTGTTACCCATTATAATACATACTAGTTATGTATATATTTGCCCAATATGTAAACACTAGTTGTTGTACATATGTATTACTAAATCATAAAATCACTTATACTTGTTTTAGCGTTTTATGTGAAAACGTAAGTGTGTTAGAAAACTATTGGCTCAAGCCATTTACGTATTTTATTTGTTTCGTTAAAATGATTTTACGTTTGTTATCTACAAAACATTAGAAGATCGTAAAATATAAATAAACGTTTTTACGGCTTATTTGTATTTACAATCTCCCCCTCTTTGTTGATGACAAAACATAAAATTAATTTAAGGAAAAACTAAAATTCGTAAAAGTTTGAATTTAGTTTTTACTTTCTTCTCCCCCTTTTTGTCGAAACAAAAAGAGCTTCGAAAATAAACTAACACATTGTTTTACGAAAAACATGTGAAAAGAAAAAAATAGAGAGCAATTGACGGGAAGGGTTCTCGTCTTAACTCCCCCTTGACGAGTCCATCCCTTTGTGAGGGCGTCAAGTAAATAAAAACTATTAAGCTAATGCATTGCAAATGGTTTTGTTTTAGTGACGATAATGCTCCCCCTTGATAATTGCAACTTTGCAAAGGGACGTCATGAAATGTAATCCTAATATTGCAAATGATCTTGCAATGTAATGCTTTGACACAAAGCTCCCCCTAGCTTAGAGTGTCAAAGTCTTCATGTGTAAATTGAAAATCTACAAAACAAAGGTTAGAAGACAAGTATATAATGCATAATTTCCTGCAAATATGACTTAAGTTAGTAGAAAACTAGTCTTTTGTTGCACGGATCCCACGGTTCCCTCATTGGAGGGATCCGTCTAGGCAAAACGTAGGGATCCGTCTATCTGTAACTAAGATACAGAAAATGTGATGTACCAAAAGAATGTTGGCATTAAAATGAGATATGTATTATACCAATAATCATATACTCAGAAATATGGCAAATATCATGTAATTTCATTTAATAAAACTAGAGATATGATATACATGACTCTAAAAACTAAGAAAATAACGATACATGAATTTGAGTTACTAGACTATCTAAGTTATGCTTGATACTAGGACACCACTAAAATCCTCTAGCTCAAGTTTGTTTAGGTTTAATCTCATCGAAACGTTCGAGGAGGTGATAAAACATGAAACGTTGATCTTCCCGTACTTCATGTATCAAACTTTCAACATGTTGACAATGATAACAATTTTGTCATGGCTAGGTAGTGGTGATGGAAGAAAGGAAATTGCTTGATGTGAAGAATCAAGTGAAGCGGGTTGGGGAGCCTCAAACGATGGAGGGATTGGTGGAGGCGCATTCGAAGATGGCTCGACCAAGAATGATGGTGGTGGTAGAGAGGTGTCAACTTCCATGTGGTCGGGTGGTTGACTTTGATAATTTCTCATAATCCAAATGGGATTATTTGATGGTGACGACGAAAAAGAAGCCGGAGCTAGTGTTGACTCAACACCTTGATTTTGTTCCATTATTCCTCCTAATGAGGAGAATGTTGCCGGTGGTGGAGGATGAGATGGCCTAGGAGGAAAATCCTCTAGATTGTAGAGGTGTGGTGATGAGAGTGGAGTGGTGAATGATAGGGCTCTAGGCACCAATGGTGATGGTTTAGTGGAAACAGGATTGTTTGGTTTAGGAGGTATGGTGGTGTTTGGCATAGGTAGTTTTGTGGGAACTATCCTTTTAGGGATTGGTTTGATTGGTTGAGTTGGTGGAGGAGAAATCCTAGCATTTGTAGATTTAACCGGAGATGATTCGGTTGAAGAAATTTCGTGTACAACACGAGCAATTTTCTTGGGTGGTCCTTTGGTAGACGAGTTACCACTTGGAGCTTTCCTCATGATGAGATGATTCAAGGAGGTTTGTAAGGTTTCTAAGTGCTGAAAATGAGGATGAAGATGATGACTTTAGGAGTCCTAACAATGTGATTTATAAAGCAAGGGATTTGGCAAGTGCATTCAAGACTTAAGCGACTAAGATTCCTTGGAATGTGATGATTAGCATGCACAAGAGTCAACTTCAGAGTTGTACTGATCTAGTAACTTAATTAAGATGAGATGGAGTGTTTAAGTTAGCAAGATGAGCTTGAAATGACTGTTTTAGCTAGAGTTGACATGAATCTGTCATATGGATCCCACGGTTCCCTCCAATGAGGTATCCGTCTAGGCTAATTCTAGGGATCCGTCTCTCAGCAACTAGGAAAAATAACTATGATGTTTGTAAGGTCTAATGCCTATACCTTCTTGAGTGTTTCAGTCCATCTAAGTGTCTTTAATGAAAGGGTACTTAAATGCTTAAGGGCAATGAGTGATGTAGCTAATGATTACCTTTTATAGAAGAAATTGGAACTTTCATGAGAACCAATGAGTGACCAAAGATGACACTAAAGATTTGAGAGTGTCAAATGGAGCTAAATGATCCTAGAGACCAGATAGTAACTTAAGATAATGTTTTGGAAGATATCCTAAAAGCTTAAGATAGAAAAGCTAGAATTTGAAAGGATGACTACAATCAATTTGCTATAATTGAAAGATTTCTAAAGCTAGATGTTTTTAACATGTGAGGGATCATGTGTGACTATAAGAGCGGAAGAGTAATGAGTTTTGGTGAGACGATAGATCTACAGGTGCTTTGAGTGTGATCTAAATGAGTTATGCGTGAGTACGAAACATTTACTCAACTTGATGAGGACTTAATTTGTCCTAAGGCACTATGTCTAGCTTAGTGTGAAGTGATCTAAAGAGATGTTTTGAAATACAATGATTGCAATTTCATTTCTTTTCGCCGGATCCCACGGTTCCCTAAGAGTAGGGATCCGTCTAGCACAAACTTTGGGATCCGTCTCTCTGCTAAGCAAAACCTTTACAAAAGGTATGCAAGGGTTGCACAATGCATCATATTTCAAAGTTAGTGTTTTTCTAAAAAGTTCTAACACTAATATAGTAGAGATATCAAATGTAAGATGTTTTATTTCATGAAGGAAATTGCATTACATTGATAAAGCATGGATACTAAGGATTGTCCCTATTTGAAAGAAAACTAAGTTCCTTGAGCTTTTTCGCTAGATGGATCATCAAATCGTTGATGAGTGTTTGCCGATTGAGGAATGAAGAAAGTCTTCATGAGAGATGTGTTTAACGGTTCCATCATCTTGTTCACAAGTACGTACAACGGACTTTGAAATTGAGGGCGGAAGTACATGATGTGATGATAAAGGCGTGTTAAGAACATTCCATAAGGGATTAGTTTATTCTTGGAGCCTTGAAGATTTACAATTCGCCTTGCGAAGAAGTAGGCGAGATTGTATGGTTGTTGTGTTAGCAAACAATACATTATGCGAGCACAACAAGCGGGAAGGATTTCTCGATTTCCCCTAAGACTCCAAACATTTTCACGTAGGATGAGTGCGAGAGCCTTGTACTCTTCTCGGATATCCCGTGTAGATAATGTTTGGATCGGAGTAATAGGGTCGAGGTTTGCATATCGTGCGAGTCAAGTCTTCCGTGGAAGGTATGTGTGAACAATATGGACTATTTTCTTCACGAAAGTTGAAGAGAGAATCAAGAGACCAATCTTCAGTGAAGGCACATTGTCCATGATTTGGAATTCGGAGGATGTGAGCAAATTGCCCAAGGGTTAAAACAAACTTTTGGTTTTTGATCCAAAACCAAAGAGATAGAGAGCGATCCTCGTTACGAACGAGTTCAACTTGACAGAAGAATTCCAATACAAACCTTGGACATATTTTCTCGTTAATTTCGAGAAGACATTCTAGTCCTATGGTTCGGAAGGAGGTATTGATACCTTCTTCGTATTGTAGAGGGGTGTCGACAATACGTCCTTCATGGAAGTGACGGGTTTCGAGATTATTGAACCCACGAACATGATTGCCAGGTGTGTTGGGCTCAAGAGAGATGTTAGGAGTGTAGACGCAAGTGAGTGAAAAATCGAACTCATACTCATGCGACATAGCGAGACCTATATAAAAGAAGAGTTAATAGGAAGTGACGTATTGCGGGCAAAACGATGATTACTTAACGTTTTTACAAGATGATTATTAACAATGATAATTAACTTACTTAATGTTTGACAATCTAGTGGAACATTTCTTTTCGGAAGAAAACGGTTTTTATATTGCATGAAAAACTGTTTTTCAGAATGACGGTTCTCACGGTTCCCTTTTATTAGGGATCCGGCTAGTATACCTACAGGGATCCGTGGATCTGTAGTGACAGAAAAAGGTTTTAACGAAAAAGGATTTTTGCATCTTTATGTGTTTATACAAAGGTATGTATTTTAGCCAATTTTTACTATAGCATGCATTGTCGGTTTCAAATGTATCTCAAGACCCCAAAAATACGAAAGATATAAAACAAAAGAAATGACAAACATATTATGAGAAATTAACTAGATAAACTAGAACATTAGTAATATTTCATTTTAATACTAAGAACGATACAAAGGATTGGGTATATAACACCAATGTAGATTAACAACACAAAGTATATGTCTCCATATGAGAACTTCATCATAGGAAACATGAGAGCGATGAGTGTTAGGGCGATGAGTACAAGAGCGATGTAAACCATGTTGATGACGAACCTTCTTGGTTGTGGTTTGAGATGAGATGAGATGAGGAGGAAGATGAATTTTTGAATGAGAGGTAATTTTTGAAAGTGGAAGATTTGAAAAAGCGAGGATTTGGTGGAGTGGACGTCGGAGTGAGTTTTTATGGAGAAGGAGGAATTTTTGAGATTTGTGTTTTGTTTTATTATTAGAAAGATATGATTTTTGGATTAAATGAAATAAAGCACAAATTTTATAAGCCTCGACTTTAGACGAAAGAGCAACACGTATGCGAGAAAAGTTTCCTATCGAAGCTACATGTAATATATAAATATGCACAAAAGATAATCGTATAAATTCCTATGTAAGAATACTTATTTATCAAGCTAATGTTATTGAGAGATAAGAGGAAAGTCATACCTCTAATGCACTTAGAAATGTCTTTACAAATGACACAACAAGTGTCAGTGGACAATTCCAGTTCCTTCGTGTTTAAGGTACCTTCTTAGGGAAGGTATTCTTGTTACCAAGCAATTCCTATGGCTTGGTAGGTATGAGCTTTAACTAAGCAACATGACAAAGAAGATTAGTGCAATTAAATAGTAACTAAGAAATGTTGTCATCTAATCAACATCCAAAAAAGTTTTAAAAACATGGTATTTGTTTTTATAAAAGACCTTCTTTGTAGTTTTCAATTAACCACAGATCGTATCAAGTTTTTAAAGTACAATATACTTTAAGAAACTTGGTAACGAAGCTCTGATGCCAATTGTGGAAAACTAGAAGGGGGGGGGGGTTGAATAGTTTTACCAATTAAAATTTCGTTTTAAAATATTTAGATCGACTTATGTCAATCCATTTGGATGTGTGTTGGATGTTGATAAACAAACATATAGAAATATAAATATGTAATGAAAAGATAAAGAGTGAGAAGCACAAAACTACAACGCGAGTATTTATAGTGGTTCGGCTACAAGGACACCTTCCTTGCCCTACTCCACTCCCCTAGTCACCTACTCGAGATTTCGTAATCACTACACAACACCAGCTCCTTATGGTGGAGAAACCTTCACAACGTTGCCTACTCTTTATCCGGTACAAGGTTAGATACCGGGTTCTTCCACGAGGTAGAACCAAACCTATCACAACGTCTCCTACCCTTTATCCGGTACTAGGCTAGATACCGAGTTCCATTACAATGGAGGAACTACTATCCAACAGTACACCAACACCTAACCCCAAAGGAGATCTACTCCTTATAATAACATCAACAAGGATAACAATATCCTTTGACCCAATACTAATCTATCTTGTACATCGAATCACACCATATCGAATGTACACCTTAGTCATCTTTCACTAATTCCTTTGACTCGATCTTCAAGACACCCTTCACTAATGTCTTGTGACTTGACTTCTAGGCACCCTTCACTAATGCCTCTAGCCTTGACTTCTAAGCACCCTTCACTAGTGTTTTCAATACGGACGATCGACACCCTTCACTAATATCTTCGTCTTGACACTTGAGACATTTTTCACTAATGTATTCAATACTACACTTCTTATGAGAAAGAAGAAAACTATCAACAAGAGAACTTCAGTAGTCTTGATGATAACGAAGCATGGCAACTCATGGACTTGAGCTTGCTTAACTTCAAAAGGTGGTGATCTCGCCTTTAAGAGGAACCTAGAGAATCACTTGGATCTAGGGTTAGAGAGTTTTTAACTCAAAGAGAAAATATGTGAGAAAGGGGTAAGAAACAATGAAGAAATGGCTCACTATTTATAGAGAGAAAATAGCTACTGTTCCACGGATCCCTCACTTGAGGGATCCGTCCAGTATAATACTGGGGATCCGTGGGACGCTCCCCTTTACCCATGGGTTTTGGGTCATGGGTCATGGGTCATGGGTTATGGATCATGGGTATCCAAGTAGATACAATGTATCTATAAGATGCAATGCATCTAGTCCATAGTTCATGGATTAAAACTATGGGCCATGGATTAAAACCGTGTATGACTTAAGCATGATTTCATGCAATGAGTTATGGGTCAAGCTCCATGGGTATGGGTCATGGACTTTGGGTTGTACCCAACTATATTCAATGTATTGGGTCAATGGGTCAAATACTTAAGTTTCTACCCAATTGTATTACCCATTATAATACATACTAGTTATGTATATATTTGCCCAATATGTAAACACTAGTTGTTGTACATATGTATTACTAAATCATAAAATTACTTATACTTGTTTTAGCGTTTTATGTGAAAACGTAAGTGTGTTAGAAAACTATTGGCTCAAGCCATTTACGTATTTTATTTGTTTCGTTAAAATGATTTTACGTTTGTTATCGACAAAACATTAGAAGATCGTAAAATATAAATAAACGTTTTTATGGCTTATTTATATTAACAAGAACTTCAATTCCCAAAAAGTATTTGAGTGGACCAAGATCCTTTTAACTTTGAGTTTAGAAACCTTTTAAATTTCTCAATTTCACTAACATTGTTACCAGTGATGACAATATCATCCACATAAACCAATAATGCCACGAAAATTCCATCAGAATCTTTAGTGTATAAAGAATAGTCATTAAGACTTTGTTTAAAACCATTTTACACCAAAGCAGTAGTAAGTTTTTCATTCCACTGCCTTGGAGCTTGTTTTAGCCCATACAAAGACTTATTCAACTTACACACCCTAGTTTCATTCTTGTCATAATAACCAGGAGGCAACTGCATATATACATCTTCATACAAATCACCATATAAGAAGGCATTATTAACATCCAGTTGAAATAAAGGCCACTTATTAGAAACAGCTTAGGCAATAGACACCTAACAGTAACCATTTTGACAACAGGACTAAATGTCTCCTCATAATCAATTCCTTCTCTCTGGTTATAACCCTTAGCCACAAGCCTAGCTTTGTATCTATCAACCTCACCAGAAGACTTAAATTTGATTTTCCATATCCACTTACACCCAATGGCAAACCTACCATTAGGTAACTCACACATCTCATAAGTATTGTTCCTATGTAAAGCTTCCATTTCAGAATTCATAGCTTCTTTCCACATAGGATTTTGAATAGCCTCAGAAAGAGACTTAGGTTCACAAGACTTATTAAGAGTGGTAGAGAAACACATATTAACTTTAGAAAAATTAGAATAAGAAACATATTTCTCAAGACCATACTTCACACTACTACCAACAACAAAGTCATTAAACCTAACAGGTTGACTTCTAGTTCTACTAGACCTCTTAACACTTGGTGGTGCTTCCATTTGAACATTTTGATCCTCACCATTAAAAACATTTTAATTTGTGCCCTCAGAGGTGATAGTATCCTCTGTTGGGTTCAGTAAATACCCAAACCACTTAATCTAGGATTTGAATATAAAATAACCTAAGTGCTTAGACCGTTAAACACTAACAGGTCACTGAGTGCATAGTCTCTCAGTGAGCCATCTTTAGGATGCTCAGTAAGAGACATAGAAGAAGTCTCTCTACTCAGTAAGGCGGAACTTAAAGGGTAAAGACTGAGTTAAGAAGAAGATGGTGGATTAAGTGAGTGATGACAATAACTCACTGAATCCCTCAAACTCCTCACCAACTACAAACACTGAAGACAAACTGAAACTGAAGACTGAAGACTATGAAGACTGAAGAATGGGCGGGATAAAACGGTTACGTTGGAAACGAATAAGACGGAGTACTTATCCTGAAAGTTTCCCTTTTAGTATCAGCATCAGTACTGACATGAAGAAAGTGACTTGGTCCCTTTACCTAATATAGTCTTTGTAAACAGAGACAAAATACATCAGTATTTTGTCTTCTGCAAATTGTCAGTTTGTCACTTAGGAAAGAGTTAAAACTCATACTTGTATAAATAGCATAAGAGATGGAGTGAAAGGTTAAGCTTGTGAATTGTAAAAACACACATACACGCAAGCCTTCTTTCACTCCTCCAAATAAAACTTAATCCCTGAGATAGCTCAGTGGGTACTTGTAGTTGTGCTCAGACTTAGCCTGAGCTTAGAGAGGAGTTGCAAACACTTTGTCATTTCAATCCCTAGTACTGTTCCGCAAGTACTAGGGTGACGTATTCTTTTGATTCATTTCTAATAAGAATATGATGTTGAAAATTACTCTTGTGTTTTATTTATATCTTTTCAGTCATTGATTCACTATTAGTTTTGTTTACTTTACTTAAACTATTTTATACTATAGTGAATAGGGAACAACAAGTGGTATCAGAGACAGGCTGATTATAAAACTGTTTTTTAAGCCGCTCTAAACGTTTTTAAATCAGGATCCTTAAAATGGCTGAAATTGATGTACCCCAACTAGTCGATAAAAAGGGTGGAGCTTATTCAGCTGTTGCCCCCAGACTTGAAGTTGGTAAATTCAACAAATGGAAAAAGCGTATGCTTTGGTATTTGATTGGGATGGAACCTTATTATATAAAGTGTATAAATGAAGGTCCATTTATCCCAAAGACTGCTGAAGGTTTGCCTAAACCTGAAGCTCAGTGGACTCAGGATGAGAGAAGAGTGGTTAACCAGGACCAAAGGCTCTAAAGTATCATAATATCTTGTCTTCCTGACGATATTATGGAGTCAGTTATAAGCTGTAGTACGGCCAAACAAACTTGGGATGACCTGGTTCATAGTCATGAAGGTCCATCTGATACCAAGGAAAACATGATTATGGACCTGAAACTTGAGTATAATACCTTCAGGGCTAAGGACTCAGAAACTCTGTCTCAAACTTACACCCGTTACAAAACTCTTTTAAATGAACTGTCAAATGATGGTGTTAAGTTGTCCAAACATGAAATCAATGTTGGTTTTGTCAATAGTCTCCCTGAGAAGTGGTTGAATTTCTCTCAGGGACTTAGGAATGCTAATCATATCCGGAATCTTAAGCTTCCTGAAATTTATGGGAAATTTGTCTATGAGGAAAACCTCATCAACAGACGATACCCTGACTTAAAGAAGTCTCAGGAAGTCAAGAAGTCCCTGACCACCACTTCAACTGCTTTCTTTTCCAACAATGTGGTTCAAGACTTTCAAGAAAATTCAGATGATGAGCCTGATGAGAGATCAAGTGAGGAGTACCTAAATGACCTGAACGTTGATTTTCAGGAAAGGGCACTCCTTGCTAACTCTCGAAGGTTTATAAAAAGAAACAAAGGTTTTTCAAATGCTAAAGCAAATGAGGACACTGAATGCTTTAAGTGTCACAAAAGAGGTCATTTTGCAAAAGAATGTTTTTCAAAAACAATTTCTGAACCCTCTTATAAACCATCAGGGTCAAATTAGTCCTCAGGCTTTAGCAAATTTCAACCAAAAATCTATCAGTCTCATCAAAACTTTCAAAACAAATCTGATCAAAACAAAACTGTTGATTTTGAAGCTAAGTATAGGAATGGTGCATGTCAGTGTCATCAGATGATGAAATGGTGCATGTCAGTGCACTGATGGCCCTCTCAGAAGAGGACAAGCTAGCTGTTGGAAAGAATCATGCCAGAAATGGAGAATGGGTCAATATCACAATGAAGAAGGTAAATATTTTACTTTCTATGGATGATGACTCTGATTGGCAGTCTTATATGAATTATCTAAATGTTGACCTTAAGTTCGTAGAAGAGCAAAGACTGAATCTTTTTTCAAAATACAACAAGCTAAGTTTTGAATTGAATAAGTGTAGGGATGAATTGCTACTTTTAAAACAAGCTAAGCTTGAGGTTGTCACTTTGCAAATTCAAAACACTGAACTAGTTAAAAGAAATCAGGCTCTTCAAGACGAACTCAAAAAGGTTCAAGATATTCTTGATAGTTGGACTGCTAAGAATCCCAGGGTCTTTGATGCTGTGGGAGCCCCCAGTAGCAAGAAGAGAGTCTTAGGTGAAGATCATCTTCCTGACTCTCTCAACAAAGACCAGGGTCCTAAGCCATTTGTGTCTGGTGGTATGATTACCAATATGTTGACTAGTCCCAAGCCCAGTGATTGGATTGATCGGGTTAATCCTGATAGTAAGCTTCCTAATTTCGATTCTGGAAGAATTCTAGAGCCTGAGAGTCAAGCTCTTAAGAGCATGCTTGGACTCCCTGATGTGCCCAGTAGTACTGAACACATTGAGTCTGAAGAAGAGTCTAATGCAACGCTTCCACCCCTGAAATCTCTTCAGGGTGCTGCACCAAGCTCTGAGCTTACTCCAATGCAATTCAATCCTCATTCACCAAAGGATAGGTCTGGACTTGGAAGAACCATCCTTAAAAAAGGCCAACAAAACCAACTCAACAAGAGTCTACTCCCACTAAGACTTCCACATTCTTGACTCCCACTGAAGCTGACCAAATTCAGCAACTGACTGAACTTTTGAGGAAGCTAACTGAAAAGATGGAATCCATTGAAAAAGTCCCTGAATCAATCAAGGAGACAAAGTCAGCTTCCTCTAGTTCCTCAAAGTCCAAGTCAAACCCCAAATCCAAGCAGAAGTGTGATCTATGCCACTATACCAGTCATACCACTGACAACTGTTATAGAATCCTTTTTTGTATGATCTGCAAAAAGGATGATCACATAAATTCTGATCACTTACAATATGTAAGTTCACTCAGTGAAGCAAACTATACCAAAGTTGGTCATCAGTATGCTTCAACCTCCAAGTCTGCTCAAAAATTTAGAGCAAAACCCTTTCCTCCTTGTCCACACTGTGGGTTTAATGATCATCACCCTGATGATTGTCTTATGAACACATGCTGTGATATTTGCGGAAATCCAGCTCATAAGACATCCCAGCATGACAGTGTCATCCATGCAAGGAGAAGTTCCAAGCAACCCAAAATCACTGAGTCATCCTCAGTCTCTAAATGCAAAACATGTGGTAGCACAATGCACTCAACCACTGACCATGAGTCGATTTCCAAATTCAAAGAGACCTTGAGACCCAAGCCCACTAGTAAGTGGGTCACTAAGAGAAACTAATTCAGTTTACTACTTGTGCAGAGACACGCCAGGGAGCCTATTTGGCATCTAGACAGTGGATGCTCAAGAAGCATGACTGGTGTGAAGGAGTATCTGCACAAGTATGTAAAGGAACCAGGACCCAAGGTAGTATTTGGTGATAACTCATCATGTCCCACTGAAGGTTATGGTTCATTAAACTGTAATGGAATAGTTTTCTCTAGAATAGCTTATGTCAATGGTCTCAAATACAATCTCATCAGTGTCAGTCAACTATGTGATGCTAAGTACATTGTGCAATTCAATGACAAACAAGGTACCATTTTCAATGCCAATAAAGAAGTTGTTTTGATAGCTCCTAGAAGAGATGATGTTTATGTCTTAGACATGTCTACTCTTTCTCAAGATGGAACCTGTCTCTTTGCCAAAGCCACTGAAACTATCAACTGGTTGTGGCACAAGAGACTCTCTCACTTAAACTTCAAAAACATCAACAACCTGGCAAAACAAAACAAGGTCCTTGGCTTACCATCACTGGTTTTTGCAAAAGATACACCATGCTTAGCCTGTGAGAAAGGCAAACACCAAAGAGCATCTTTCAAAACAAAACATAATTTCTCAATCAAAAGCTGCCTTCACCTCCAGCATATGGATCTCTTTGGACCAGTCAGTCCTAGATCAATCCAGCATGAGAAGTATACTCTTGTCATTGTGGATGAGTTCTCAAGATACACTTGGGTATACTCTCTTTCCAAAAAGAGTCAGGCAGCTGATACTATAATGTCATTCATCAGGAACATTGAAAACCAGAATGACATTACTGTAAAACAAATCAGGACTGACAATGGTACTGAGTTTAGAAATGACGACCTTGAGAGTTTCTGTGATGAAAAGGGAATCTCCCAAAACTTTTCATCTCCCTACACCCCTGAACAAAATGGGGTGGCTGAAAGGAAAAACAGAACTCTCATTGAGGCTGCAAGAACCATGTTAAATGGCTCAGCCCTCTCAAAGCATTTCTGGACTGAAGCAGTCAAGACAGCCTGTTACACTCAAAACAGGTCAATCATTGTCAAAAGACATAACAAAACCCCATATGAGATATTCAAAGGTAGACTTCGTGACATCAGCTACTTTCATGTGTTTGGATGTCCTGTGTTTATTCATAACCACAAGGATCATCTAGGCAAGTTTGATGCTAAAGCTGATGATGGATACTTTCTAGGTTACTCACTGATCTCCAAAGCCTTCAGGGTATTTAACACAAGGAGACAACAAGTTGAGGAAACCTTTCATGTCACCTTTGATGAAAGTGTAGAAAGCATCAGGTTCACCAACACCTCAGTGGAGAAATAGGAATTGATAACTCATCAAGATATCCTACTGATGAGTATAACACTGAAATCAATTCCTCATACCAAGCTGATGCTGACATCTCATATTATGTCTTGCCGCACAACCTGTCACAACCAACTGTCAGTGAATTCAATGATAATCAATCAGCCCCTGCTGGGATAGGCAACACTGATCCAAATGATCAGGAACCTGTGACTCATGAACCCCAACCTGAACAAGACATCTCAACATATGTTCTTAATGATTCTGTGGCTCATGCTCCTGAACTCACTCCTGAGTCTCCAGTTACCTCTTCAAGCTCAGATACTAGACCACAAAGTAAGTGGACAAAATCTCAGGACATTGAGCTTGTAAACATCATTGGTGAACCCACTGAGGGCATGCTCACTAGAAGCATGGCTTCTAAGTTAACTGTAGCTTCAGCCAATGAATGTCTATATGCTGATTACCTATCAGATATAGAACCCAAAAGTGTCACTGAGGCTCTAAAACACCCAAGCTGGGTTCAGGCCATGCAAGAAGAACTTCAACAGTTTGATAAAAACAAGGTCATGACCTTGATCAAATGTCCTCAGGATGTCATAGTCATAGGAATGAAGTGGGTTTTCAGAAACAAAACTAATGAAAACGGTACTGTCATTAAAAACAAATCCAGACTTGTAGCCAAAGGTTACAGTCAACAAGAAGGCATTGACTATGATGAGACATTTGCTCCTGTTGCAAGAATGGAAGCCATCAGGATCTTCCTTGCTTATGCTACCTACATGAACTTCAAAGTTTATCAAATGGATGTAAAAAGTGCATTCCTAAATGGTGAACTCAAGGAAGATGTGTATGTTCATCAACCTCCAGGCTTTGAGAGTAGTGAATACCCTGACTATGTCTGCAAGCTTGATAAAGCCCTTTATGGACTAAAGCAAGCTCCCAGGGCATGGTATGAAACTCTCTCAGCCTTCCTGATTCAAAACAAGTTTGTCAGAGGAAAGATAGACAACACATTTTTTTTATCTATATGACAAAACAAGATGTGATACTGGTCCAGGTATATGTTGATGACATCATCTTTGGCTCAACAAACTACACACTTTGCAAACAGTTTGAAAAACTGATGACAAAGAAGTTTGAAATGAGCATGATGGGTGAACTCATATACTTCATTGGACTACAAATCAGGCAAACTGATAAAGGAATATCCATCAGTCAAGAGAAATACACAAGGAATCTTTTGAAGAAATATGAGATATCTGATTGTGCTTCAGTGAAAACACCAATGGTCCCTCCTAACAACCTTGGACCTGATCTCACTAGAAAATCAGTCAATCAAACCCATTTCAGAGGGATTGTTGGCTCACTGATGTATCTTACTGCTTCCAGACCAGACATACAATTCTTAGTCTGTCTAATAGCAAGATATCAGTCCAATCCCAAAGAATCCCACCTCACTGCAACAAAAAGAATACTCAGGTACCTGAAGGGAACACCAAGCCTTGGACTCTATTATCCAAAGTGCTCAGGGTTTGATCTCAAAGGTTACTCTGATTCTGATTATGCTAGCTGCAACATGGACAGAAAAAGTACCTCAGGGTCCTGTCAATTCCTTAGAGGAAAACTGGTTTGTTGGAGTGCTTTTTAAGAAACTATCTATGCCTGTGTTCTGGTTGTAACAGTCTATGGTGCTGAAGCACAAGCAATATGTTATGAAAGAACACATTTGGTGTATGTATATGGTATCTTATAACTATTATGATATGAATTGCTTTCTAGTGTACATGTGATATATCTTGGTTGAAAAGGAAATTTCTAATTTGATAGCTTGGATGTATGGTACATGTTGGCTTGCACAATCAAGATCTGTAGTTGTCTCAGTTTATAAAAGGCTTTTACACCTTTTGCTGCACATACAATACCTTATAAAGTGTGAGTTTTGTTCCTGCAAATATTTGTTTGAATCTGCTTATGATGCCAAAATCATGTAGTGTTTGAGTGGTATAGCCTCTGATGATTAATCCTATATCAGTATACAAATGTCATGTAGTTTTAAAACTTGTGAACATGAATCTTATACACATGAATCATATACTAGTATAGAACAACACACTTTGGTCATTTGCTTGAAAAACATTTCAAATGATGTAACTGACATTGTCCAATCTCAGTGATCATAGAATACAAGCAACACTTCTAGAATTGGTCCATCATACAAATACACTAAAATACATAATTGACTACATAACCAGAACCACTAATTTTTATCTAGTGTCTTACAGAAACAACCATGATAACCACAATGAAAAACAAAACCAACACCATGAAGCATATGCAACCACCCAAGAACATGTCATACATTTTCCCCTTCATCTTCAGGTCATTCAATTCTTTGTAAATGAGTTCCACGAGTAGATCATCATTCTGATTCTTTGCAACAACATGGTCAGAATCTTGTGGGTGATTTAAATTTTCTAGGTTGCACTCCAAAACCTGGTTGTCCTTATGAAGCTTATACATGAGGTCTTTGTAGTATTGTGATGGTAACTCATCATCAAGGAATCCATACACCTCGCATTTTTTATCTTTATTCTTTATAAACACATTAAACAATAATGATTAGCAGAAACAAAAAACAAGTAACATAAAGGTTTATGACTCTAGTACTTACACGCGTTGGACATGCTTTGAATCTTTGACCAGGATTCTCAGGCGTCCAAGACACCTGTTCATAGATTGGGTACTTACATATACAATGATTCAAACGTGCAATTTGTTCTTTTGTATATTTCCTTCGATTATAATGCGAGGATGCAGAAGACGAGGCCATTTAAGTAAGAAAGTGATTTTTACCGTGATGCAATAGGGAATCAGTTTTGAATTTAGAGTGAATTGCAAAACATTATTATTAGGGTTTATGTGATTGGGAATGTATTTGGTAAAGTGAATCAAGGGTAAAGTTTGTGGTGGAGAGAGAAAAAAAAAACGTGATATATATTTTGAGGTGGAAAAATGATGTGGACATTTTACTGCCTAGGTGTACACAACCGGGAGTTGGAGGTTGTCAATGTATGATTTAAGCCAAGTTAGACGAGAAAGGTGGGCGAAGGGGATATTTTTTTTATTCGCTACGTCGAACTAACATTTGTGACAAGTATAATTCTTTAATAGGTTATTAGCCAAAAAAAAAAAAAAAAAAAAAAAAAAAAAAAAAAAAAAACGCTAGTTGCAACAGCTAGAAAAAATTAAAATAAAAAATAAAATAAAATGTAACGGCTAGTAGGAAGAAAGAAAAAAAAAACCTATTTCTTACCTATATATACACATTCAAAAAACAAATACATCTCAAAAAATCTATATGGATCAAAGGAAAAACCGATCCCAACCTAAGCCAATCCGTGGCAAAAACTGCGCCCCCGACTCATCTTCGTCCCAACCAAACCCAACCCAAACCCCAAACCGTGTCCAACCGAATTCTCAATTTTGGCAACCCACTCAACCGAATTCACAATTCGGCCAACCCAACGTACCCACACAACCAAACCTACTCGGCATGCAACAGTTATTAAGTCAACAATTCGCAAGCCAACAATTTGATTTTTCACAATTTGCAAGCCAAGGCATGAATTTTCACAATTAGCAAACCAAGCCCGAAGTAGCATGCCGATTCAAACCGGTCATAACGAGTTTCACTTGAACCCGACTCCACCTCCACAAGGAAATTTCGAGTACCGTAATGATGTTGAAGATGAAGACGAAGAAGTACCGGAGACACAACAACAAGAAGAATATGTTGACGACGAAGAAGAAGAAGAATACGAAGAAGATGTATAGGTCGTTCCCGCTCCAACTAAGAAGAAGTCGAAGATGTGGACAGAAGCGGAAGAAATTGCTTTAGCAAAAGCGTTCGTAAACGCTTCTCAAGACCCAAAAAGAGGCAACCACCAAAAAATTAGATCATTTTGAAAAAATGTCTTGCAAACTTTTAATGAGCATATGGGTGAAGAAACGGATCGTACCCATCACCAAGTGAACTCAAAATGGAAGGATATGAATAACAAGGTTACTAGTTTTGCCGGATTTTACAACAAGAAAAAGTCTAACATGAGTAGCGGCATGAACGATGAGGATCTGTTAAAGGCGGCTCAAGCGGAGTACTCGAGAAAATACAAGACCAAAATCAGGTTTTCTCATTTTGGTGTGTGGGATGTTTTGAAAAAAATATCCAAAGTGGAGTAGTGTGCCGACATTTGAAGAAATGGGATCTTCGAGTTCGAAAAAAGCAAAAACTAGCGAGTCACACGCAAGGTCGTTTGAAGCTGAGTTTATGCCTAATTATTTGAACGACGAATAAGTTGATGAAGATGTGCCGGAACAACCCGCAAGACAACGGAGCCACCAAGGCGCAACCGTAAGAAATCGGTTGAATCAACTTCTACCGGTAGCGAAGAACTCATGAAGTTAGTCTCCGAGTTTAATGCGTACAACAAAGAGGAAATTGAGGACAAAAGACGTATTCGAGCGGAGAAGCTTCGCATGAAGGAAGCGAAAATACAAGGTAGGATTGCTCGTGATCAACAAGTCCAAACTTTGGCTCTTCAACAACAAAAACAAATGGAAGAACAACAAAAACAAAGCGATTTGGAGTTCATCTTGAAGCCGCATGACCACTACACCGAACCTTTGTTGACAATGGTGGTGAGTCGGAAAATAAAATCGCCGCTCGTTGGGGATGGGTGTTATAAATTTATTTGTCGTTGTAGTTTTATTTTTATTTTTAGTTGTATCTTTTTTTTTAATTGTCGTTGTAATTTTATTTTTATTTTTAGTTGTATTTTTTTTATTGTCGTTGTAATTTTAAGTTTATTTGTTTGAAATGAAATGTTTATGTTTTTAAAATATTTATGTTTTTAATGAAATATTAAAGTTAATTTAAAAATAAAAGTAAATAGTGATGTGGAGGAGAGAGAAACTAAAAGATGGGAAGGGTTTGAAAGATGCGCATTCCCTTTAGAAATGGGTTTGAAAGATAGTTGAAAAAATGGTGATATGGAGGAGAGAAGATGTGAAAGATGGGATCCTGCCCCTCAACGACTCCCTCTCCCCTTATAAAATAAATAAGCTAATGAGTTACTAAGGTAACATTCAATTGTAGAAAAACTTTCTTGTTTCTATATTTTTTGAAAAAGGATTTATTGATAATTTTGAAAATCCATTTAGATGAAATTATATTTTTTCTTTTTAAAACAGATTATGTCGGATTACGATGGTTGCCGGTGATGGCGAGGATTGAAGGTGGAGACGTTACTAATAATGATTAGGGTTAGAATGAGATACTTGATTGGTAAATTAGAAAATCCCGTCATTTATTTAGTTTTTCTTAAAGAGAAAAAAGTGGAAAAGGATAAATTGAGGTTTTCATTTTTTAAGTTAAAATTTGGAAAGTAAGAATTTCAATTTTTTTGAAAATTGTTGAAAAAATTTTTTGACTAAATGAATTTTCAGTTTTTTCCCATTTTTCTAGAAAAACATTCTGAAAAAATGAGATGTTTTTTCATGAACCAAAGACAACCAAGTAACAAAATACTAGCACAACCAAGGATAACACACACAAAATTAAGAATGGTTCATATTCACATCATTCAACATCGTTTTAAAATATCTTCATGTCCTTTTTTCGTATAGAGGACTACTTCAATTCTATAATAATTGGAGTGTTCATCGGAAGAGTAAAGTGCTTCTCCCAGGTTACGTTTACGGCAACTGAAATCAATCTCATAAGTAGGAAATATGTACATGCTTGAAGTTACATACAAGCGATTAAAGGCATGATTTTCGAAGTTCATCCTTTGAGCAACAATTATGATTGCAGTTTCCAAATTCCTCATTATTTGACACTCAATTTTCTTTTTCCTAAGTTCAACAATGAACATATTTGGCGTTGGTGTTGAGCCAATTCAATGCCCAATGATTTTCAACTATGATTTAAATAGAAAATAACGTAAGTGTAAACGTAGTCCCTAAATGGAAAGAAGAATTCAAGTAGTTATCTTTAGAGTCTAAAGCAATACTTAACACTTCCTGAGGAGGAACTCAGTGAGTGGAGTGTCCATCAGAACAGTAAAGTGCTTCTCCCAGGTTACTTTTATGGCAACTGAAATCAATCTCATAAGTAGGAAATATGTACATGCTTGAAGTTACATACAAGCGATTAAAGGCAGGATTTTCAAAGTTCATCCTTTGAGCAACAATTTTGATTGCAGTTTCCAAATTCCTCATTATTCGAAAATCAATTTTATTTTTCCTAAGTTCAACAATGAACTTATGTGGCGTTGGTGTTGAGCCAATTCAGTGCCCAATGATTTTCATCTATGATTTAAATAGAAAATACCGCAAGTATAAACATAGTTCCTAAATGGAAATAAGAAGATGATCGAGTTAGCGAGTGATGACAATAACCCATTTACTCTTGAAGATCTCCTCAACAAATATAAGAAATCTAGAAACTTAGATACTTAGAAAAAGTATCTAAGTCATGGAAATATAGGCATAAACTTTCTTGGGAAAATAAGTGTAAAAGACTTTTCAAAAAGTCAAGATAGTACTATAGTTGGTAAAATAAGGATAAATAGTTGTCAACAATATTTCTTAAAGCATGGTTGGCTATGTCTTAAGAATTGAAGCATTTAATGTAAGTGTACTACACAATTAAATATTTGACACGTCGCTATTACCCTACGAGTATCTAATTTGATCATTGCCTATAAATTAGAATGTTGTAAAGGAGTAAATGAATATCTTTACAATAAATATGAAACAAATTTAAGAACATTTACTTCTCCAAATAGAACTATAGTTCACGAGTATTTAGTTGTTTAGCATAATTCTTACTTAAACAATAACTTTGGTTCTTGTTTAAGTTTAGTGAGGAGATCACCATATATTGTTATTCAACAACCAATATTAAGAAAAAAATCAAATCTAAGAATTTAATGTTGAGGATATCTTTGTGTTCACTTATGCGTTTATCATGGCTGAATTTAAGTATATACGGGGTGGTCGACCGCACAAGGCCTCTGTTTTTCTGGGGCCACAAATATTTAAAATTGTCCACATTAATACAAACTAAATTTAAGATGATTTAAGCCTCATACATTTTGTTTACCATTATACAACCCTTACCTCAACAAAGAAAAATGAACGTTGATTCTATGTTTTAGTGGCGTGAACAAATTTTAGAGTAAAATACACTGTTTGTCCGTGAACTTGTACAAAACCATCATGCTAAGTCTGGGAAACTTTTTTTTTGTCACAAGAGGTCCCTAGTTGAATATTTTTCATCACCCAAAGTCCTTTTGACTGTTCTCCCTCGGTCAACCTCTGTTATGTACTGTCGCATTTGTTTTTACTCTCAAGACACTAGTACAAAAATGGGATTTGGTCACACATGGGCGAAATGGAACGGCTACACATTCGCATATTTGTTTGGCTGAAGGTACGAAAATTGACAACATTTACTAATCAGTCACACATGAAAATTTTGATTGTGTGACCATTAGAACTGTATTGCCACACAATCGAACATTGTGTGGCTAAAGGTAACTGGTAATTTTGTTTATGATCATTTAGCCACATTGAATTTGGAACGCGTGACAAATACAAGTAACCTTGATGCATTAGTCACATGAAGTAATTTTTTGTGTGTCTAAATCATTGAGTCAAGTTTTGTCACACATTATTTAAGGGTGACTGATATGTTTTGCTAAGTAATTAGCCACATCTGAAATTGGAACGCGTGACAAATGAAAAGTAAGGTTGAAGCATTAGTCACGATATACATATAAACAGTGACAAATATATGTCACACACTTGAACACTGTGACCAAATGCCATATATGGTCACACTAAACGTTTTATCACACATTCGTTAAGTGTAGCCAAAATCCAATACATATGGTCACGTAAGTTAATATGTGTGTTTAAAGTTTAGTTTGTGTTAGCTTGCCAAAAGCTAATGTATATAGTCACATTTACTACTAACACTGTGACCAAATGCCATATATGGTCACACTAAACGTTTTGTCACACATTATTTAAGTGTAGCCAAAATCCAATATATATGGTCACGTAACTTAATATGTGTTTTTAAAGTTTATTTTGTGTTAGCTTGGCAAAAGATAATTTGTATAGTCACATTTACTTCTAGCATGATCATGTGACTATATGCCTTTACAATAGCAACAGCATATCACAAATGTGTGACTAAATTATGTTCATGTGGCCATTGGATGATCAATAGTCACACAAAATACACATTTCTTCACTTTAAACACCATATGGTCACACTTATTAACACTTTTGGCCACTTTATGATTAATTGTATGTGACTAAATACCCAAAACAAACATGCTTTGTGTGATTAAATGTTAGAAAAGGCCACACAAACATAAAATTCATGTGGCCATTGGATGATCAATATTCACACAAATTACACATTTCTTCACTTTAAACACCATATGGTCACACTTATTAACACTTTTGGCCACTTTATGCTTAATTGTATGTGACTAAAAACCCAAAACAAACATGCTTTCTGTGACTAAATGTCAGAAAAGGCCACACAAACATAAAATTCAAGTGGCCATTGGATGATCAATAGTCACTGATCGGTGCAAAACCGTCAAGTTTTCTCACGCAAGCTAGCCACTTGTGAATGGCTAACCGTATAGAACTTAAAACAGCTCAAACACCAAATGCAATTTAGATCAGGAGAATACAGTGGATTCCCGGGTCGTTAAGTCCTACGGAGGATGACTGGTGTTTAACACAATCAGATTTGTCGAATAATCACTAAGGATAGTGATCAGTAAGGATTTTGAGTTATTTTATAAATTACAGGGGCTTAAATGCAAATTAAAGGAAATTAAAAAGATAAACTATATTAAATAAACGCTATCACTATTTTTAAACTGATGTTTTTGATTTTTCTGTTTAAAACTTAAATTAAAACTACGTGACGTACAAAGGAAAATGTAAAACTGAAGCAGTATTAATCCTAAAAATATGAAAATGATATTTTTACAATCCTAATGATAAAATAAAATATTAAGAAAAAGAAAATTATTTTTATAACTATTAAATTAATTATTATTAATTAAAAACTAATTTTAACTATTTAATAATAACCTAAATTACAAGAAAATAGGAAATAAAGCTAGAAAAATAAAATTATGACTTGGAAAAATCTAAAATATCAAAAGAGAATTTTCAAAACTATTTTTATATTTTTCTGATTATTTTTCTATTTTTTATGAATTTTAAACTATTAAAAACTAATTAAATTACTAAAAATTACAAATTAAACTATGAAAAATCTGGAAAAATGATTTTTTTACTTTTTATATTTATCTAAACTTAAGAAAAATGAAAAATTATTTTTTTGAACTTTTTCTGATTTAATTGTAATAAAAGCTAATTAAATAATCCTAAAAACTGTTTTTAATTAAGAAAAATAGCAAACAGTGTTGGAAAATTATGAAAATTTCAGGAAAAGTCTAATTCTATCTACTGAATCTAAGAAAAATAGAAAAACAGTGGCTTGTTTGGTAGATTATGAAACTGCAGTTGTAAGTGCTTAAAAATAAGCACTTGAATAAACCAAAGAGCACCAAATGGGCACCAAACTGTTACAGAACCTCTAATAAGCTATAACTACCAAAAATCAACAAGCTACAACTAACCTAAACCTCTGAATTACACAATGCCATGATTTGACTGATTTGAGTTAAGTTGCTAAAACAGATTTGAGTGTGCTACTTTGAGCTTAAGCACCAGCTACTCAATAAGCTACAATTGAAAAACAGAAGTTGAAAACTATACTAGACCTGGCTAAGAACATGTAAACCAAAAACTAGACCTTGGCAAGCTCTTATGAGCTTTTTCCAAGCTCTGCAATATACTGAGAAAACTCAGTATTAACTGAGTTGAGTGAACAGGGCAAATGAGCCCTGTTTGACAAGCTTATTTGAAGCTTATGGAAAATTTCCAAAAATCTATAAAAATGACAACAAGAAAATAGACCAGTTGAGGTTTTAAGAACTAAAAGTCTCACTTGATTTGGACCAATAATGAACCTGTGAAAAATCTTTCTAGTTGGGCTTAAAACTGGTTTTTGCAAATATATTTGACTTTTGACAGATTTTGACACTTTGACTTTTGTGAACTTTGGAATCAATTTATTGGACTGATGTTGTTGTTTAATGATGAAATACACTTGATCCAATCTATGTTTATGATTTCTAAACACAAAACTAACTTTTGATTTGTCAAAATCACAACAGTAAGCAAGTTAAGACAGATTACACGAGAATTTGACTTTGAGAGTTTGCAAGTGCAGTATTAAGACAGGAATGAGTCAATATAAGCTAAACAAACATAAGCCAACAAGTCCTAACCAATGAACAAGGCTCTAGCACAGTTTAGGTAGCAAATCCAAACACCACTTTATAAACTGTTTTTGCAAATTTAACTGAGTAAACTATTGATTTAACACAAACCAAAACTTAAACTGAATCTAACATCCTAGTTATCATTAATTAAACATGTTTAAACTGTTTGATGACCACAAATTCAAACACAAACACAAACTGCACACTGAATAAAAAAATGAAACTGAGATTAAACTCACAAGTGTCCAAGCTGTTTGTGCAGCTTAATCCAAACCCAATACCTACTACTCTATATCAAATCCAACCCATTTCCAAGCACTGCATCACCCATTTCCAAACTTATACCCATATTGCTTCATCAGTTGACTTTTATTGACCAAGGATGAAAATTGCTTGCACCTGCTTGATAAACTCACTAAAAGCTATAAGAAGCTTCAATGAGCTTATTTGAACTTATAAATAAGCTTGTTGAAGCTTGGATGTAACAGTTTAAGATTAAGATTTGAAACAGTAAACCATGAAACTTGAAATTTAATTGAAACTTGATTTAAGGTTCAAACTGCATTACAATAACTAAATAACTTCTTTTTAGTACAATAAAACTTGGAATTACAAATTTAAAAGCTACTTAAGACATTTTAAGAAAGATACGACATACAAAAAATTTAAAAAACTAAAGACTGGTTTCTTCTCTCTATCTCCTCCTTCTTTTATGCATTAGAAATCCTCCACGTGTCCTTCTGAGCCAATCCCACCTCTTTTCTTGGCCAATGGGTGAGTTTTGAGTGTTTTGGCCGTTTTTATCATTTTGGCGGGAAAGCCTGTTTTTGACTGTAGGGTCTGATTTAGCTAGTAGGGGGGGTGGCATTTATTGTGGAGGGTTTGTGATGATGAGGGGGGTGGTTTGTGGAGAAAAGGTGATGGGAGGTGAGACTGTGTTGCAGGCAAGTTGGAGAGATGTACAGTGGACAGGTGGGGAGGGAAAGGAGAAGGGTTTGACTTTGTTTGACTTGGCAGTCCAAAAAGGGAGGTCAAAGGGTTTTGACAGGGGGCTCACTTAGCTTTGGCAGGGGTCCAATTCTCAATTTGACAAGGCTAGGTTTTAAATACAAGGACTAAACTTGTATTTTCTGAAAGACCAAGGACCAAACCTGCAATTTATCCAAAGTTAACACAAGGGACCAATATTGACAAGTTCCAATAGTACAAGGACCAGTTTTGACATTTTCAAATTTCCAGGGACCAAACTTGACATTTTTGAAACTTGAGGAACCTTTTCTGCCATTTGACAAAAGATTTATTCAAGGACCATTTTTGACAACTTAGAATATTTCAGGGACCTTGAATAACATTTTTCTTTATTTGGTTTTACCAGGGACTGTTTTTGACAACTTTTGAAACTTGGGGGACTAAAACTGCCAATTATGCAAACTTGATACGTTTTTCACCAGATTTTGATATTTTTGCATTTAAAACACATAAAACACTTATTTGTGATATTTTTATCATTTTGATGCATTTCTGAGTGTTTTCAGATGTTTTTGCAGTCTAATTTGTACAAAAATGATGAGTATTTACACACTCATCAGTCACACAAAATACACATTTCTTCACTTTAAACACCATATGGTCAAGTTTGTTGCATTTATTGTGCTGTTAATGCAAATGTGGGTTTGTAGGTGATGGCTTTTATAGTCACATTGATATGCACACACAAACACACACATTCACACTTGTGCAACACCACAATCTACTAAACTTGGATAAATCCAAACTAATTATATGAAGAACTCTTTAATAACGAGTACTTGATTGTTAATGCGGAATCTTAACAACAAGCAAGAAGAACACAAATGCTATTTCACTAATAGACTTCTTCTATTAATATTTCTATTCGTCTAAGTACAAGTTCATTTCACTATACTTTAGGGTTCCTTTATACACTTAGGAAACCCTAGTATACAAAATGTGTAGAAGGATATAGATATCTCTTCCTAAGATATCTCTACGCGTACATATCCTTCCCTAAACTCTAACAAACTATTTTGTTTTTCATAAACAGAACTAACTACGAATACTAAACAAACTTAACTTAGGTCCGCCAGACTTAACTTTGTACTGGCAGAATTAACCACTAAAACTAAGCCTACTAGACTTAACTGTTATACTACCAGTATTATTGTTGTTGAGCTTTTGATTCAATTAACCTCAAAAGCTGATAGCATGCATCATCCTTTCTTTCACCTAACAACTTCTTCTCAAGCATAGCCCTGCAAATACTGTTTGGAAGTGGATACTCCACTTTCGTAAGCATATAAAGAATTGCAGTTTCTAATTCCAAACAATGAACCTAAAAAATGTGGAATATCTCCATCTGATCACTTGTTCTTGACAGGTTAGCTTCCACATTTTATCATCAGCATCTGGTGTCTCAAACATGGTCTTCAAGTCACCCGAGAGGACTCTTTCATGTTCCTCTTCAGGTCTCTTGTCACCATGCTTCTCTATCATCAGCTGGTACATGGTCTTCAAATCATCCCTGGACAAATCACTCAATAAAGCAGGAAAGTTCACATATATAGTGTCAGTGTGATTTTCCCTTACTATTAGGTAAACTACCTTGTTCCCATTTTTGAAGATCTGAACCTTTGCAATCTTAGCAGGAAGTGCTGAACTTGTAGGAATGGAGCCCATGGTAAACTCTTCTGATGACGGTTCATCAACCTTATCCTTCATGTACTCTTCCACTTCCTTTTTAATGTTAGTCTTATCCTTTTTCACTCCTTTCTTTCCAGTGGATTTCTTCCTTATCAACTTCAAAACTGGTTGCTTAACCTCAGCTTCCTCCTCTTTCTTTACAGCTTTTGGCTAATCATCAAGTTTTTCAGCTTTAGCAACCTTTTCAGTCTCTACAATCTTCTGCTTCTTAACATTCTTTGGTTGAAGATTGAAACCATGCCTTTTAAGCTTTGAAGCTTCCAACTCTGAATCCATTGGAGTAAATCTTTTAATTTGCTGCACTACTTTTTCAAATTCTGCTTTTAGATCATCAGCCTTCAATTTCCTTAACTGGCCTAACGTCCAGCTAGGATTCCCTTGACTTTTGATGTAGTGGATCATATAATCCTTTTGCTCACTGATAACGCTACACGCGTCGTTCGGGGTCAAAGGAACTTTCTTTTCGTCGAGCAAGTTTTTCAACACCCTAGGCAGTGAACCTAATCGTTGTAGTGTAGTATTAGGGTAAGCCACGGGTATTGATATCGTTCTCTAGGGGAATAGGAATGCTAGTGAGAAGTTACTACGCTAAGGTTGGGGTTGAGGAAGATTATTTTTTATCTTTTTATATTTTTTAAGGAAAGGAAAGGTACGAATCTCGGGGTTTGAATTTGGGGGGTTGGTATTTCTACCGATTACTCTACTTATCTATTTATCTAATCTAAGGTGTATGTAGTCTATGTCTAATTAATGTGTGCTCGTATGATAGTTTAAAGATGTGTTTACTTAGGTTTTACTACTCCTTAATTATCTCCTATTGGTAGTTGAATTGTCACGTCCTTATTCCTAGTTGCGTTGTGTGTCTAAGGTTGTAGGGTATGCGTTTCTACCTAACTCTTTGAACTTACCAAAGGGTCTCGTCTACAAAACCCACTAGGGATAATAAACTCTTACTCTAAGGCACTCTTTGGATGGTTTAGCTTACAACTACTCAAGGAGTCATATTCTAAGGTTCACAAAGATTTAATCAAGCATTAAGTACACAACGAATGACCTATCGCATTACTAGATCACTAATCAACTAAGATAAGAGACAACCAATCAATATTCAATAATTAAGTTTCATATTCCCTAAGCAAACACACAAGTAAATTAGCCGGACATGGAGAACATGCAAGCATACACACAAATAATCAAAGACATAATTGTATTAATGAAGTAAAACACTTATCTTGATGTAAGATAGGGTTTGGAACCCTAAAATACTGTACAAGACAGCCTTGGTTCGGTTTAGGTTTTTACTCCAAAAGACTACACACTAAATACTGAAAATTCGGATTCTATATATAATATTACATCTGCGACGGCGTCACCTTATGTTTTGTGACGCCGTTGTGTCGCCGTCATTAGGGTTTCGTCTTGGCCACGTTAGACTTGCGACGGCGTCACCTTATGCTTGTGACGCTGTCCTCTTCAGCTTCTGACGCCGTCTGGATTACATCTAGGCCGTCTGAGTTGCGACGGCCTACTCTTTTATAACTAGACGTCGTCACTTGAAAATGAGAGTTTTGGCTTCTGTCCCGTCACAAAGATCCTCCGACGGCGTCGCAATTAACACCTGACGCCGTCACCTTATGTTTTCAGCAGCTTTGAGTGTCTCGATTCTGACTTTGGCCATTTTCTTCGTATAATCGCGCCTTTTCGTCCAAATAAGTGCCATTCCAGCATTTTGCCTTCAAGAGACCTAAAAAGTGAAAAGGAACGATATTAAGCAATAACGGATACAAAAGTGATCAAATAAGGGCTTAAACGACCCCTCAAAAAGGTACCTTTTAAAACCTTATCACTCACCTTTGGTCAAGGGTCTGTGCATCCTTTCTCTTTGTCTATGCTCTCTGAGAAGCCTCTTCTTCTCATTAATCATCTTAACCATTTTCCTTGCATAGTTTTCTTCCCCAATATCAGGAAGGATATCTCTGTTTACTAATAATATGGCCCTTATAGAATCTCATTCTTCATCAATGTAGAATTTGGCAGATTCCAGAACTTCAGCTTTCCTTTTCTTTTGGTCTTCAGTTAATTCTGGTTCCTCTTGCAGGTTTTTGGCAATCAGCTCTGTTAGGATCGTTTCTATGGTTGATATGGTGAATCGGGAGGTCTTGGAAGATGGAAGAAAGCCATCTTCAAGTTAGAGAGAGAAGCTAGAGAGAGAAGGGAGAAACTAGTGTGTTTTATTGATAAGAAAAGGTGATTTACACAAATGAGACTCACCCCTCCATGGAAGTATGGAGGGGTATTTATACCCAAACACATACAACAATGGGTAATTGACATAACAAGCCCATGTGTTTAAGGTAATAAAGATAGATACTGTAATCCCGTCAATGTCGTTCCATTTACGAGTTAGGAGCGATTCCAACAATCTTCCCCCAATGGGACGACATAAGGGATTACTTACAACATTTACTACAAATATAGAAAACGAATAAAGAAAGGTCTTCATAAGCTCTTCAAGTGCAGAGGATGATGAAAGTTTACGCTCTTTGTCTTCTTCTGGTACCTTGACTTGAGAACCGTTTTCTTCACTTGTAGAAAAATGATGTAATATGCATAAATTGGATTAACTTCCCCCCAATTCATGCCGCATGTCTTTAGCAGCTTCTCCGTACACTCCTTTTTGGCGAAGTTTCTGAATCAGCTTCCCCCCAAACTGACAACCATCTGTAGCAGATTCGAAACTTTGATGTAATGAACAATTCCTCTAACTTTTGAAGTTTTCAGCACGCAGCGGAACTTGTAGATGAGCAGTAAACCACACAAGGTAAATCTGACTTGTTGCGGAAAATCCGTTCAGGGGTAACATGCAAGAAATCATCAAGATCTTCTCACGTATGTAGATGCTTCACACCAAACAGACCACGAAAGACGAAATGAAACGACTTCCCCCTGAATGTTGCGGTCTATCGGAATAATAGTTACCTGTGAATCTGCAATTACTCGATAAAATGACCGTGTGTGAGGTATCACAACATCATATTTAGGTAACTTCACACACGATAACTCTGTGAAAGTGAGACGATAACACCAACTTGAGAAATTTTAGCCACTGATCGTCTCATTTCTTCCCCCTGATTGAAGAAATTCATGAAAGGAGAGGGTTTTCGAAAAAAAATCCAAAAACAACAAAGGAAGCAGACACCACCTATACTCTCTTCCCCCCGATGTTTTCAATGAATCAGAATCATACACCACGTATGTTGATGATGAAATTGGAGACATCGAAACCATGTATGTTCAATTAATCGAACAAGTGTGAAGTACCATAAATATCTTGTGAGAATCAACTGCTGATAAAAACTTCTCTACTCGTGTATACTCTTCTCAGCTAACTCTTTACCGACCCCATTATCATTCTGATGGCTTTTTGTAGTGGCTACTGATGGAGAAAACCCAATATGACGAACTTGAGACTGAAGTAGTATAACCCGAACTTGTGACTTAAACTTGCACTATTGTTAGACGAAGAACCCTTTTTCTTAACTCCATCGAAAGAAGGTAAACTTAAAGTTTCTCAAATTATCCACACCTTAGTGTGACACTTGAGCACAATAACGTAACTCGTTAAAAGTGATAGTTATAAGCTGTGAGCACAACAACGTAACTCCTTACATCAGGTTCAACTAGATAACTCAAGTCTTTGTCATTCGAAACAGTTAAAGCTCGAACAAGGATCTGGAAGAATCATGCATCCAACCAACCCCGATATCTTCAGATACTAAGTACACGCACCCGTGATATCCACTTCAACCTCAAATAAATAATAGTGAATTCACGCCGTAGTCACATCTTGCGGTTAAATGCTCAAAACTAGCCTTCATTAACGGTTTAAGTGAACTTTGATAATGGTTTCCCGATCTTGTCAAAAAAATTGTATCCCCGTGAAAATTAATCATTACCAAAATACCATTCGATTTCGCCAAAGAATTATACCAATAATTATCTGAATGTATTAAAATACATTTGAAAGATTAAATTTTAGCTCAAAGATATTGGTATAATTTTCGGATAGAAAACACCTAGGCCAAGTCCATGAATCATCAGTCCATCATGTACCCGGGCCCAAAATGATCCGCCCAAACCTCAACTCTAAAGGATATGGCAATAGGCCCAATTAAACAAATGGAAGCCCACTCAAAGAAGTGTTATACTCGGTCCATATAACAACGCCCAAATCCTCCAATCAGTCAAAAATGAAACATGGTATTAAAAGTGGTACCCTAACCATTCATTGTCTCATTTTAACCTAAGCATTATAACCGCCTAAAACAGTCTTAAAAACCTCATGATTCTGAGACAATGAATTTTTAAGACACCACCTATACTTGAAGCTGTAAGACAATGAATTGTTTTTATTTTTAAATCCGAGTATTGATAGAGAAGAATGATGTAGTTGGAGGAAGTAGGATTAGTTGGATTTGGTTGAGTTTGGATACGTATTTGTGGTTGTAAACATAAAAAGTATACAACTTAACGTTTGGTTAAGATGACTTGTGATGTTCAAAACATAAGTCAAAAGAGTCGTTGTTTGGTATTTGGTATTTGGTATATGGTCTTTGTGGTTGAGGTCATGTTTACGCGTAACCTCCTTTGTCTTCTTTCTTAAGCATAAAAGATGTATCTTTAAACCTTATGCGTAAAACATGTTTTGGTCCTTATGCGTAGCCTTACGCGTAACGTCATGCTTATGCGTAAGCATATGCGTAGGCCATAGGCGTAAGCCAAGGCTTAAGCATAAACGCATACGCGTAACCCATTCCTTACGCGTAACTTCACAGCTACGCGTAACATCTCTGTAGATTCCCCTTATGCGTAAGTTTGGGGTTTTGACCCTTTGACTTTTTTTTTCCGGCGATGTATTCCGACCAAAAATATGTCCAGATTCATAGTAACCCATAAGAAGCATAAAAAAGTTATCATTTTGACCACAAGATACTGACCACGTGACCATATAATTTTTCAGGAATATGGTACACAACTTCTTGATAAGTGATATTTTTGTGACAAAAGACTGCTTGGACAGAGATTGACACAAAACAGATGCTTGCAAACAGTAATAAACCACTCTTTGAACCAAAAGAATACAACTTTTATAAAAAACTGTTAAGACAATATAATAAAAATTGTGTAAGATTATGTCTAAAACAGTTTAAAAAAAAAGTTATAATTTTGACAAGATAAAATCACCAAAAAATCAACAAAAACCGACCTTGCTCTCTGATACCAATGTTAGGATCGTTTCTATGGTTGATATGGTGAATCGGGAGGTCTTGGAAGTTGGAAGAAAGCCATCTTCAAGTTAGAGAGAGAAGCTAGAGAGAGAAGGGAGAAACTAGTGTGTTTTATTGATAAGGAAAGGTGATTTACACAAATGAGACTCACCCCTCCATGGAAGTATGGAGGGGTATTTATACCCAAACACATACAACAATGGGTAATTGACATACCAAGCCCATGTGTTTAAGGTAATAAAGATAGATACTGTAATCCCGTCAATGTCGTTCCATTTACGAGTTAGGAGCGATTCCAACAAGCTCATCATTCAATGTTTGTTCTGCAAGTTTAGCTTCTGCAGCTTCATCTTCTGCTTGAATCCTAGCAATCTAGCTAAGCTAGCTTCATCTTATGTGAGTTGCTTTTTGGTCTTCACTGGCTCAGAAGATTCTTGCACTATTCCTTTGCCTTTACTCTGCACAAACTCCTCACCAGTACTACCTGGATCACTACCAGGATTAATTTGTTCAGTACCAGTATTAACTTCAGCATCAAAGCCAGTATTAAAATCTTCATCAAAAGCAGATTTAATTTTTGCACCACCAGACTTATCTTTAGTAAAGTCACAAGACTTATCCACTCCACCAGAACTTGGAGCTTCTTTATCCAGTCTCTTCTTAAAGGATTTCTTCTGACTGAGATTCTTAACCAAGATTTCAGCTGCTTCTAATCCTTGAGGACTAATTTGTGTTTCCTCATAGGTGATAACATCAAATGGTCCTGAATATTAAGTGTCAATTTCCCCCAATAATGCTCATATTTTATATCATTTATATGGATTTACGCTAGTTTTCCTTTATATTTCACTTTCAGGTAATTTACGAGCATTGGAGCTAAAGAGACACGGATTTGGAGAATTATTAAAGATATATCATAGTATGCTCATTTTGAAGCAGTTACGGCGTAACTCCTCTCTCACATTACGCCGTAACTAAGGCGTGTCTTAGAAAACCAACTCAACAGAGGATTACGTCGTAACTCTCCCAAAGATTACGGCGTAAACAACTAGGTCAAATGAGGTTCCACGCCGCTTTAAGCTACGCCGTAACTCTTGCATCAATTACGGCGTAACCAAGATTTATTGAAGATACGGCGTGACCCCTTTCATAGTTACGCCGTAACCGACATTATTAGTGCAAATTACGAAGAATTGTATGTTACGGCGTAACTCTTATAATTAGTTACGCCGTAACCAGATCTGGCCTATAAATACCCCACGATCTCCAGCATTTCAAAGCATCCCATTTCACACACAACACAAAGTGAACGTGAGTATAAGTCGAAGGCAGATCTAGAGGAGCATACAGAGCTATCTCCAAGGGAGAAATCACTCCCCTACGAGAAGCATTAGCTTTTAATCTTTTCTTTACTTTCAATTCATGTATTTCATAATGTTAAACATTGAATCGATTGATTTAGTTAATATGAGCGGCTAAGCACCTCTGGTGCTGGCCTAGTTATGATTCCTTAATTGTTTTGTTTGCGTTTACATTGCTTCCGTATAATTATTTCTAAGTGTATGCATGCATAGTTTGTTGGTAACTACCCTTGTTTCGGTAGTTTTGAATGGCAGTAGTGGCTAGTTACTTAGGAGATATGACCAACTGACCCTAAGTAAGTAGACTGAGACGGGAAGGGTAAGATATGACCAACTGACGACCCTTTATACTTGTGCGATTTGACCAACTGATCACCTACCATTTGGATGAACTTAAGAAGTAGGGGGTGAGTGTTTAAGTTGCTAGCGCCCGGGCACTCACTGTTATGAATCTAGCATGTAGCGGTACTTAATGACTTGGCTTAGGGGACTAAGAACAACTGGACTTATGATGGGGCACCTGATTACTCCAGTGGGACCCTTTGCTGATAGGTTAGGACGAACTGACCAAATGTTGTCGTAGCGACTTTGACCCCACCTAAAGTAATTGGAAGTAATTAGACATAAACACTACTAATTAGGATGATTAACTAGGTTAGCACCCTTCTTATCTATTTGATCACATCCCTCAACTTTATTTGCTTTAGTAGTTAATTATATCATAATCATATAAAAATCTGTGACACCTAGACTTAGTTTAAATCCGCACACATAGCTCTTGGGACGACCTTGGTTTTACCGAAATATTACACTACACATGACCAGGTACACTACCCGTTAGTGCATTAGGGTAGACCATAGGTATAACGAGTAATTATAAATATTAAAACCTGGTCAGTAGAACCTGCATCAAGTTTTTGGCGCCGCTGCCGGGGAGTTATATTAGGATTTCTATTAAGTCTTTCATTTTTGTTTTGTTTTAAAAATTTTCTCAAATTCTCACGATCTCTTTTCAAGTTTCAGGTACCATGGAAGTTGTTAACATTGATGACCTCAATCTTAAGGAATACTTGGCGTTAACAAGAGAAGAACAAGGGTCGGGGATCGTAAGACCGGCAATTGGAGCTAATGTCCGTTTCGAGATTAAAGACCAATTTATGAGGGAGCTTCGTGCTAACCCTTTTTCAGGAAACAGGGACGAAGATGCGAATGAGCACGTTGAGAATGTCTTGTACATCGCAAGCCTTTTCAACATTCCGGGTGTGTCTCATGACACTGTTATGCTAAGAGTGTTCCCCATGACTCTTACTGGGGCTGCAAGAAGATGGATCGAAAGATTTCCCGCCGGGGCAGTTGATACATAGGCTCTACTAAAGAAGCACTTTATTCAGAGGTATTGTCCACCGTCGAAGATATCTAACCAAATATTGGAGATCCATAATTTCAAGCAAGAAGATGATGAAATGTTGTATCAAGCTTGGGATAGATACAACGATCTCCTCTACAAGTGTCCTACGCATGATCTGAACAACCAGCAAAAGGTCAACATCTTCTACAAAGGAATAAACGTGACTACAAGACAGATGCTGGACTACCAAGGACCAATTCCAAACATGACTCATACTCTTTCAATTGAAGCCATCCAAAAAATGGCTGATCATTCCTAGAAATGGCATGATGGAGGAAGCAAAAGAAACCAAGGTGGAAATCTTGACGGAATTGCAGCCATCACTAGCAAAATTGAAAATCTAAGTCGAGATATGCTAAAAATCAGAGAGACTGTTCATGCCATCCAAGTAGGTTTCGAAAGCTGTGGAGGAGGACATCTCACCAAGAATTGTCCTCACAATAACGAAGAAAACACAATCGAAGAAGCTAAATATGGAGAAAATCGACCGTTTTATGGAGATAATCGAATTAGTAATGGCTATCGTGGAGGACCTGCTGGAAACTATAACCGTGGGCCTTATGGAGAAAAAAGGCCCAATATTGAAGAGACCATTAACAAATTCCTGGAAACTGCATCCCAAAGACAAAAGGAGCAAGATGAATGGCTAAAAGAATTCCAGGAAAACCTTGATAGAAGTCTTTCCAATCACGACACAACCCTAAAGAACCTGGAAACAATGGTGGAAAAGCTTAGTGAAAAGGTAAGGAAGAATAATACTAAACCGGAAGGGACAAAACCCATAATGGAATGCAAGGTCATCTTTTCTGATGAAGACTCAAAGTTACAAGCCAATTCTACCACCGGAAGTTTGGATTCAAGTGAAAATTTCGGCGACAGTGTGAAGTTACACCGTAACACCTCTTATGAGTTACGGCGTAACTACGTTTTTGACAGCGATAGTGGCATTATGAAGAATACTGAGGATTATGACACATCGGAGTTACGCCGTAACCAAACATCACAGTTACGACGTAACTAGGATACGTGGGCTGACAGATTTCTCAAGGTAGACGAATCAGGGACAAAGGTTATTAATGAATGGTCCGATGACATTAATTTATGTCCTTGATAACATCAAATAGTCCTGAATATTAAGTGTCAATTTCCCCCGTTAATGCTCGTTATTTATATCATTTATATGGATTTACGCTTGTTTTCCATTGTTTTCCACTTTCAGGTAAATTACGAGCATTGGAGCTAAAGAGACGCGGAAATGGAAACATTACTAAAGATTTATCACAGTATGCTTATTTTGAAGAAGTTACGGCGTAACTTATCTCTCACATTACGCCGTAACTATTGTGTGACCCTGAAGTCCAACTTATCAAGAGGTTACGGCGTAACTCTTCCCAAAGGTTATGACGTAACTCCATTAGGTCAAAAGAGGTTCCACGCCGCTGATACTTACGCCGTAACTACTGCAACACTTACTACGTAACCGAGTTTATTGAAGACGACGATGTAACCACTTATAAGGTTATGCCGTAACTAGCAGATCTAGTACATTTACGATGAAATAGAAAGTTACGGCGTAACTCCTCTATTGGTTACGCCGTAACCCAGACCTGGCCTATAAATACCCCACGAATTCCATCATTTCAAAGCATCCCATTCCACACACAACACTCTAAGAACGTGGGAAAAAGCTCAAGGAAGGTCTAGGGAAGCATACGGAGCTGTTTCCAAAGGAGAAGTCACACCATTACGATAAGCTTTAGCGTTTATTATTTCTTTTACTTTCGATTCATGTATTTCATACCTTTGAATATTGAATTGATGTGCATGATTAATATGAGCGGCTAAGCACCCTTTGGTGCTAGCCTAGTTATGATTCCTTAATTGTTTTGTTTGCGTTTACCTTTACTTCCGTATAATTATTTCTAAGTGTATGTATGCATAGTTCTTTGGTAGTCACCCCTGGTTCGGTAGTTTTGAATGGCGATAGAGGCCAATTGCCAAGGAGATATGACCAACTGACCCTAGGTGAGCGGACTGAGACGGGAAGGGTAAGATATGACCAACTGACGACCCTTTCTACTTGTGCGATTTGACCAACTGATCACCTATCGTTTGGATAAACTTAATAATTGGGGGGGGGGGTGTAGTGTCTAAGTTCCTAACGGCCGAGCACTCACTATTTAGAATCTAGCATGTAGCGGTACTTAATGACTCGGCTTAGGGGACCAGGAACAACAGGACTTATGACGGTGCGCCTGACTTCTCCTGTGGTGGCATCTTTACTGATAGGTTAGGGCGAATTGACCAAATACTGTCCTCTCGAATTTGACCCCACCTGAAGTTATTGGAAGTAGGTAGACGTAGACATAACTAGCTAGGAGGATTAACTAGGTTAGCACCACTATTCCTCTATTGATTTCCCTTCACACATTCATTTGCTTTACTTTATATTCTGCATTAGTAGTTTAATTAATTAAAACCCTATCAAACTATTAATATTCTGTGACAATTAGAATTAGTAAATATCCGACACACATAGCTCTTAGGACGACCTCGGCTTTACCATTTACTACACTACACATGACCGGGTACACTGCCCGTTAGTGCATTAGGGTAGACCATAGGTATAGCGAGACACTACAAATATTAAGACCTGGTCAGTAAAACCTGCATCAGTCCTCTGTCCCCATCTAAAATAAAGTATCACTGGTGCAAGAAGATACCCGTATCTAAGGGTGAATGGTATGATCTATGGGCTTCGTGCGACCCTCGGAACGAAATTTGCGATGGAGGAACCAATAAGGATAGGGTCAAAGATAACAAATTCATGTGGCCTGCATACACTAATGAAGAAATATTGGAGAAGCTCTCATTTGAAGAAAAGGAGGAACCACCGATTAGGCACTATTGCACCCCAATAATTATCATTGATGAAGAGTCCACATGAGCATGGCCTACACGCAATCCTTTCCGTGAATATTTCAACGGGGGTGATAATTCGAAAGATGAAGAATGGACATGCCCGCATGAGCTTGAAAGACATGACATTAAGTTTGGAGATTTATCCTTCGATGATTGGTATGCAATACAATTCGTGGATGCTAAAATTAACCCAAATCTACTGAAGAAGCTCAAAATTGATTATGAGGAACATTGTCAACGTAAAAAGCCCATAAATGATGAGATCTACTGCATGGAAGATCCCTCTAACGACATCCATGGCAAAGTAACTAGAAGTCATTGGTGCTATAAAATAAGGACGCCTGGTGAAGTTTTTTTAGGCATCTTGTAACCCGTATGATAACAAATGCAACGGAGGAAGCAACTTTAAGAGGGTAGGAGAGGATGAATTCTTTTGCACTTCAACAAATGATGTGGACATGACTGAATTACTTGGTTAGACAATCTAGGATTTAACAATTGGGTAAAAATCAAATATGAGAAAGTCGACGCATTGACCAAGGAAAAGATATGGAAGGAATATATGAGTAAAAAGGAACCGAGAGAAGAAATCCTCAATGACATTAGTGAAGTGAAAAATGAAGATTCAACGAGAAATGAGAAAGAAGAATGCAAACGGGTACTGGTGGAAGATTTACTCGACGATGAATGGTTTAAAGGTACCGAGTCCGACGATGATGATATAGAAGGAATTTTGGACTACCTTGAACTACAGGGCGATGATGGATTCACTGACCTCGATGATGAAGCATATGAGCAAAGAAGGTGCAAACTTCTTGGCATTCCGTATAAGAGGCCGCCACCAATTATAGCCGAGAAGTATGAGTTCACTAGATACCATTTGGAGCCGGACGAAAAATTTTGCAAAATTCGGAAGATCGAGACTAAAGAGTACCTCCGCACTGCTACCAACGTCGCTTGGGTCAGACATAACTTAATGAAAGACATGGAGGAAGTTGGCCAAGTCCAAAGGCCACCATAAAGCCCCAAGGATCTGAGTCTAACTTAAAGACTCGTAAATAAAGAAAAGTGCTCTTTCGGGAGATGACCCGAATTATCCCTTTCATTTGTTTTATTTCCTTTCTGTTGGGTTTTGTGTTTTTAACCATTTTTGCAGGAAAACGAAGAAATATTGTTGCTGCATCATGCTGATCCGACCAGAGTTACGGCGTAACTCACTATCTTGGTTACGCCGTAACAAGCCTTAGTGCAACAGAAATTCTCAGAAGCATTACCAATTAAGGCGTAACCCCAGGCAAAGGTTACGCGGTAACCACACCCCTTTCAGGTTTTGCTTAATTACGGCATAACTCCTTATGGGAGTTACGACGTAACTAACCTATGTAACAATCCTTTCATTTTAAACACAATAACCTTGTATTATTTTTAAAATGTACTTTGTGGGTATGTTCCCTGTAAGCCCTCACGAGACTACACTCGTCCACTGGGACACCAAGTGGTTTAAAAGGCTTGTTGCATACGCTAAATGCAACCGTGATTCCTACGAAAGTGAGTTAGATTTCTTTTTCATTTTTTCTTTTTCTTTTTAGAATTATGCTTGTCAGTAGTGTGATTTCAGGGATTGAAGTTTGCTTGTGGATGCTTATGCGAAGGCACGACTCTTTTGTGGGCCTTTTTTCTTTTTGGAGAAAATTTCAGGGAAGTTCTCGCTCTAATTCTACTTTTCTCTTCACCTTTATTTAACGCTTAGTACAAAAGGGACTTTGTACAATTTAATTGGGGGGACGGGAGTAGAATTGTCTCTTAAACTTTATTGCCCTCGTTTTTCTAGTTTAGTTTGAAAAATTATGCCATTTTTAAAATTTTGACATGTTTTTCTTAACCTAACTGGATTAGACCTTAGCCGTGCACATTATAACCCTTGATATTATATGGTGAGATTAGCCTTATCCATTTCCAATTATTTACCCCAAATCCACCAAATTATGAGTGTGCCGGTAGCTTGTAAACTTTAGAACTTGGCCTTTACCTTATTTCGAGACCATAGACGAGGTATGCTGAGTTAGCTCGATGTATTTGGACTTTCAGTTTAAGAAGTCAATATTATAGAATTATCACCCAAATAGCCTACCATTGTGTGTCTATCAATTAGTCACCTCGACTTCTTGAACCCCATGTTAAACCCCTTGTTGCACTCACCTTTAGTGCAAGATACCTCTAGATATACCCTTCTGAGCAATTCCTTTCATTTTGTTCACCCAACATATTGTTTCGATACACCATTACACCTTAGCCTACCCTGTAGTCTTTATTTGTAATTGGGAAGTCATCATTTGCCTAAGTTCAAGGGTTCAAGTAGAAAGGTTCGGGAATCACGCTCTCGTCGACGACATATCCTTAAAGATCATTGAAGACCCCCCAAATTCTCATTGTTCATCTCAAGTGGGGGGAGGTTATGTTATAATGTTATGTACAAAAAAAAGCTATAATTATTGTTATTTAGTGATTGTAAAAGTGCGATGTTATAAGCACTATTTTTATGAGCTTAATATAGATTTAGTATCGAGGAGTCCAACTCGGTCACATTTGAAGAATGAAGTTGGAAGTGTGCCCATCATGACGTACTCTAATGGCACATCTACCTGATTATATCATGATCCAGTTTCTTGACTTCGAAACTTGAACTTTGGGCGAACGGTAAGTGCCGATGACTTAGTTGCAGATTTAGACTATTTGCTTGATTTTGTTTTACACCAATTTTATCCCATGTCTTATCCTACCCTTAGTCATGAAGCGTGTCTAGGTGATGCAGCGAGCAATATTTGGTGTCTTGGCCATGGATTTGGTCATGGATTTGGTCATGTATCATTGATTTTGTCCACTTCACCGTGACATGTTAGTAATGATAAATCACCCTTAACCTTTGTCGTGTCTACCCATATTGCTTTCGAGAATTGTTTTGTCCTTAACTCTAGTGGTGGAGATTTATGTAACCGCCAAGCTTATGATAGAATACATGCTATGGCTGTGCAATGAGTGATCACCCCGAAATTGACACTTAGAATAGTTGAGAGATTTGAGTGTTTTGTTCCCATTTCGTGAGGTGTTCGGCTTTGTTTTATTCTAGCATAACGGATTTGTAAAATTATATTTTCCAGGTAATGAGAGATATCTTTTGACGAATCTATCTTATAAGGTCTACTTGAGGGCAAGTAGAGTTCAAGTGGGGGGATATTTGATAACATCAAATAGTCTTGAATATTAAGTGTCAATTTCCCCTGATAATGCTCGTATTTTATATCAAATGGATTTGCGCTTGTTTTCCTTTATATTTCACTTTTACGTAATTTACGAGCATTGGAGCTAAAGAGACGCGGATTTGGAGATTTATTGAAGATATATCATAGTATGCTCATTTTGAAGCAGTTACGGCGTAGCTCCTCTCTCACATTATGCTGTAACAAAGGCGTGGCTCAGAAAACCAACTCAACAGAAGATTACGGCGTAACTCTCCCAAACATTACGGCGTAACTCTCCCAAAGATAACGGCGTAACCAACTAGGTAAAACGAGGTTCCGCGCCGCTTCAAGCTACGCCGTAACTCTTGCATCAATTACGGCGTAACCAAGATTTATTGAAGATACGGCGTAACCTCTTTCATATTTACGCCGTAACCATCATTATTAGTGCAAATTACGAAGAATTGTATGTTACGGCGTAACTCTTATAATTAGTTACGCCGTAACCAGATCTGGCCTATAAATACCCCACGATCTCCAGCATTTCAAAGCATCTCATTTCACACACAAGACAAAGTGAAAGTGAGTAGAAGTCGAAGGCAGATCTAAAGGAGTATACGGAGCTATCTCCAAGGGAGAAATCACTCCCCTACGATAAGCATTAGCTTTTTATCTTTTCTTTACTTTCAATTCATGTATTTCGTAATATTAAACATTGAATCGATTGATTTAGTTAATACGAGCGGCTAAGCACCTCTGGTGCTGGCCTAGTTATGATTCCTTAATTTTTTTGTTTGCGTTTACATTGCTTTCGTATAATTATTTCTAAGTGTATGCATGCATAGTTTGTTGGTAGCTACCCTTGTTTTGGTAGTTTTGAACTGCGGTAGTGGCTAGTTACTTAGGAGATATGACCAACTGACCCTAAATAAGTAGACTGAGACGGGAAGGGTAAGTTATGACCAAGTGACGACCCTTTCTACTTGTGTGATTTGACCAACTGATCACCTACCGTTTGGATGAACTTAAGAAGTAGGGGGTGAGTGTTTAAGTTGCTAGCGCCCGGGCACTCACTGTTATGAATCTAGCATGTAGCGGTACTTAATGACTTGGCTTAGGGGACTAAGAAAAACTGGACTTATGACGGGGCACCTGATTTCTCCAGTGGGACCCTTTGCTGATAGGTTAGGATGAACTGACCAAATGATGTCCTACCGAATTTGACCCCACCTGAAGTAATTGGAAGTAATTAGACATAAACACTACTAATTAGGATGATTAACTAGGTTAGCACCCCTTTCCTCTATTTGATCACATCCCTCACTTTTATTTGCTTTAGTGGTTAATTATATCATAATCATATAAAAATCTGTGACACCTAGACTTAGTTTAAATCCGCACACATAGCTCTTGGGACGACCTCGGTTTTACCGAAATACTACACTATACACGACCGGGTACATTGCCCATTAGTGCATTAGGGTAGACCATAGGTATAACGAGTAATTATAAATATTAAAACCTGGTCAGTAAAACTTGCATCAATAGGATTCCTCACCTTCTGAGTCTGTAATGTCTATCCCCTTCTGTTTGAATTTCCCCTCCAATTTCTTAACTCTTTTGAGGAACGTCAAAACAGTAGTCCCTAGTGACTTCTTGGTCTTCTTCAAGTTTTTCTCCAACTCATCAACCCTTGAAATCAGTTGTGGAACCAGTTGAAGTAGATCTTCCAAAGATAAGGAACTGGAATCTGCTGTAGGAGTGGGTGTTGGAGGTTGTGGTTGAGGAATCATCGGTGGTTCTTCCTCATGGACTGAAGGCGAAGGTGGTGGAGGTGTTGGTGTCCTCTGTTCAAACTCTGGTTCTTCTGGTTCAGATGTAGGTTGAGCCTGAGCTTCAGATGTAGCAGTAGGAGATGAAACAGATGTAGATGTACCTGCAGGGTCAGTAGCAACATCAGGCAACATAGCAGGAAAAAGTGGCCTGTGTACCCCTTCAAAACCCCTTTTCATATTACCAAATATCTTTTTAGTGAAAGGGACATCAATGTAAGGATGTTTGCTTGTTGTTTCAACATTTAAGATCATATGCAAAAATCTTGGGTACATCAAAAACTTTTTCTTATTATTGGCATTAACAATCATGGCATCAAAAATCATTTTTGAAAAATTGAAGAGTCTGCCAGTGGAGAGACAGACCAATGCAGAAGCAATATTTCTTCCAAATTGATCCCATCCACCACTTTTAGAGCTCATACAATGTAAAAGATGATGCACAAGGAAACGCCATTGTGGCATAAAATGACTTTTCCAAAAAGTGAATGTTCCATCAGTTAGATATCCAATATTTCCCAATCCCTGAAAGAGGTCATTATTTGGCAACATTGAAATCCCTGAGGCATCAGCCAATTAAAGCTTGCTTATGACTGATTCATCAGTGATTGAATACTCTAAAGTATCAATAGTTGCATTTAACTCTAGTGTCCCATCAGCAATAGTTCTAGCAGTAGCAGTCTGCCAGAACTGTTTGACTAGGGAATCATAGATAGTTGGATTATGAGTAAGGGCATACCTGATATGAGTACCCTTTAGAAAGTCCAATATCTGCTCGAAGCTTGTGCTTTCAACAGGCTTTTTGAGAAATCCCACTTGATTGTGCTTTTCTACAAACTTTAATTGTGCCATCTTTTATGTTAATTGAAGTACTGGTAGTGCAGCGCAATTAGGGTTTAGTGCTGGTAAGGAGACTTAATCGAAAGAAAAGATTTAAACTTTTAAAGATTAGGATAAAGTAATTAAAGGATAAATATGAATTCTAAAAATAAAAATTATCCATATAAATACTTCTGACCACCTAAAATTAGGTAACGGTATTATTTAGACAGTAAAAATCATTTTTTCCCTCGACCAGTACTAACAGTAATATTTTTGCACTACCAGACCAAAAAATGGTCAAACAGACTTAACAATGACATCACCAGAATTAACTTTGTACTATAGCACATCAACTAGCACATCTACCATACATCTCCAATCTGTGAGAATTCTTTCTTTTCAACATAAATCCTTAAACAAGTACAAACTAATATACGTAACATATTTAACTAATATTAAGTCTTCTATTACAAACATAAATCCTTAAACAAGTACAAAAAATCGAATGTCTTTATGCTTTAAAAAAACGGGTGAAATATGATAAAGGTAGAGTGTGACAACTTGAGCATAACATGGTTCACTTGGATTTTCGTATAACAACACCAACACAGTCGGTTCGATAGTATTCAGTTCGTGATTTGTTACCCAAGTCACGTCGATCCACACATGGCAATATGTTATCACTGTGCTGGTGAATGGCGGTACTAAATTCCTCATCGGCTTCGTCATACTTATCTTTGTAATTCTTTGGAAGTGTCTTAAAGACAATAGACAATTTTTTATCTACCTGGTCTTTCACATAAAACACTTTTCGTGCTTGCGAGGCTAATAATAACGGATCAATCTTGTGGCCTAACTATTCAGGTCAACCAATGTATACCTAAGAGTAGTATCGCGTTTCACACCACCAGCTTTGTGATTAACCCAGTCACATTTGAAAACAGGAATTTGCATGTAACGGTAATCTAGTTTCCATATCTCTTGTAAACCCCATAATAATATGCTTGTCTTGTGGTCGCAACTTCTTTAGATATGTGCAGATCTAATACCTCAACACTAACCCCACTGTTCTAGTAAACTTTGCCTTCATGACATTTCATACGAAAAGTATACCCATTGATGTGATATGCATCGTATTTCCCTACGGTGGCGCGTGGTCCATAGGATATCCACCTTACAGTTTTTGATAAACTTTCTTTGTCGATTTCTAACTCTCTCTCAACCTGAATTTCATTACAAGTATATATTAGCTCAAAAGAATAAGTACACCAATTTTCAGATCAAAATGAGCTGAGAAATAAGGTTTAGAAAGGGTATGTTGAGTAACATAAGATTAATTACTTCTTTGTGTAACCACTTGGTAAAAGATTTGCTGTGCTCATTCTCTAGAAATGCTATTCGTTTACTCGGGTTTTCTGTTTTCAAAACTTGCTTGTGTCGCCTGAAACAACGTGTTTGATTATTATATTTGATAGATCATTTTCAGTAACGAAATAGACATGTGTTAGTAACACTTACTCGATATATGCTACAATTTCATCTGTATTATTTATTACATACAAATGTGCTTTCTGAAAGAGTTCCGCAGAAAATTCACTTGATTTGTCGGCCGACAATGGCTTTCCTTCCTCATTTTCATCTGTTTCATGTTTATCAGGTGGGATACCAACAGTTTTAATGGATTTATGATATTCGCTAAAAAACTCTATTGTTTCTTCCGCAATAGTCTCCTCATCAATGCATCCCTCTGGTCTATTTCTGTTCCGCACAAGTCCTTTAATAACCTTCATACATCTTTCGAATGGATACATCCACCGAAAGCATATGGGACCGCATAATTTTACCTCCCTAGTTAGGTGCATAGTCAAATGTATCATAATATCAAAGAATGATGGAGGAAAGAACTTCTCGAGTAGGCACAATGTCACTACCAGTTCTGCTTGCATATCATCTAGTTCTTGCAATATTATTTCTTTGCAACATATTGATTAAAATAAAAAGCAAAACCTGATAATAGCATATCGTGTGTGTGGGTGCATGATTGAACGTGTTGCAATGGGCAGAAAATCTTGCATTAGCATGTGATAGTCATGCGATTTTAGGCCAATGAGCTTCCTATCCTTTAGGCTGACCAAACTAGAGAAATTTGAAAAATAGCCTTGTGGTACCCTGATGTTGTGTAAAGTTTCACAAAAAATATATTTTTCAGCATTCGTTAATGTGTAACCTGCTGGAGGTAGTGTTGTTTTGTCTTGTTCTTGCATAGCAAACAACTCTTGTTTTACCCCCAACTCAGCCAGATCCAATTGAGCATTCAGTCCATCTTTCGTCTTTCCTGGAACATGTAGCAAAGTTTCGACGAGACTCTGAGCAACATTCTTTTCTACATGCATAAAATCAATACAATTTGGAACATAATTATGCCTCCAATACCTAAGTTTTCGATACCAAATATTGAATTTCTTCCGATACGCACCGTTTTGTCCGTTTACTTGGCTTGAACTACCCTATATATTTCTGTTATGTTTCTTTTCTGCTTTTGAATCTTCCCACCTCTGCCTCTCGTATCTTCTTGGTTTTCTGATGCATTATTGTTTGTTCGTTTTCCTTTTCCCCACTTATTTTCAATATGTTGTACCTCGTTGTATATTTGTTCCCCGGTCATTGGATTTGGAGCCGGGAGAAATTCTTGTTGTCCATTAAATGCCTTCCTTTGCCTTCTGAACGGATGGTCATATGGTAGATATTGTCTGTGACCAACATAACTTTGCTTGGATGAGGCAGAAAGTCTAACACAGTTTGTATCTTTCCCACATACTACTCAACCTTTGAATCCACTGTACGGGCAGCCACATAATGTGCCAAGTGCAGGGTAATCATTTATTGTCCATAACACAACGGCACGTTGAATAAAGTTATCTTTTGTGGATGCATCATATGTATCAACCCCTTTCTCGAATAAGGTTTGCAGATCATCAACCAACGGTTCTAAAAAAACATCGATATCATTTCCCGGTTATCCCGATATTAATACCGAAAGCATGATAAACTTTCTTTTCATACACAACCATGGAGGAAGGTTGTATATGATAGTTAAAACTGGCCATACACTGTGATGCCTATTTCCTGAGTTGACGTCAACCCCATCAGTCGATATTCCTAGCCGTAGATTTCTTGGATATTCAGCAATTTCGAGGAATTTTTCATCTATGGTACGCCATGCCTTTGAATATGCGGGGTGATGTAACAAACCATCGGTTATCCTCCGTGTCGCGTGCCATCTTAAATCTTCTGAAATACTTTCTAGTTTAAATAGTCATTGCAGTCTTCGTATAATTGGAAAGTACCACATTACCTTTGCTGGAATCTTTTCGTACACTTTATGTGTCTTATTATCCACCTTCCATCTTGATATCCCACAAGTTCGACACGCAGTCAAATCCTTTTCATCCTTCCAGTAAAGAAGGCAGTTGTTGATACATACATGTATCTTTGTGTATCCTGATCCCATCAATTTCAAAAAAAATTTAGATTGATAAGTTTTTTCCACCATTTCGTTACCAGCAGGTAGCATCTTCTTTAACAATCCTAGTAATTCAGTAAAGAACTTATCAAAACATCCGTACTTACCCTTCAAGTTGAGTTGTTTAACTATTGCGGACAACTTTGTGAAGTCAGGACATCCTTCGTAAAGAGGCTTCTCTGCGTCTAATAATAATTTTTGAAACTTGACAAGATCATCCTCATCAAAATTATATTTTGTAAGCATTAACCATTTCTACTGTTGCTGGGGCATCTGTTGGAATATGTGAAGCAAAATCCGTGTCGTCAACAAACTCTGTTGTAGCGTTAACAGGTTTTTCGGCACTTATTGATGACTCATCCTTCTCTCCATGTTTAGTCCAGTTTATGTAGCTTAGATCAAACCCATTTCTGAATAAATGGAACTGCACATTCTCCACTTTATGCTCTATGTGGTTTAAACAATCTATACACGAACATCGCATTGAAAGATCATGTTTATTAACTCGTGGGTCGATGTTCCCCATCTTCCGCAAGTTGTGTACTGCATAATCAATAAACGCTGCTACTCCATCAACTTAAGATTTGTTGGTCCTATTAGTTCCTATCCAAGACTTGTCCATGTTTATAAATGTGTCCCACTTATCCGAGCAACAATGTTTATAAATGTAGTCCCTGCAGGCATGTTAAAAAGACAGTCCAAGTTATTGAAGATTATAGAAGACAACATCAAACTGCAATTGATGATCTTAAAAGTTAAAAAGTACATTTCAAGTAATGAGGATAGCTCAAAGATTGAATTTGGTATTGAATTATGCTAAGAATTGAATAAAGTCGAATGAAACAGTTCCTAAAGGGGTGTTTGGGTCAAGGAAAAATAAGAAATTAACTAGCTAAATTCTGGTTCCATGTCATCTGGTAACAGGCTTAACAGGGTTACTTATATTTTTTAATAAATTAACTATCTAAATTTACCAAGAAAATGACATAATTTACAAGAGGATATCTCAAAACAAATGTTCAATTAGCTAATAAGCTTAACAGGGTTACTTATATATTTATGTGTTAGAACGATGTGTACAAAAGGAACATAACAATACTTACCAGTGGTGACCAGACTGGTGGGTCTATGACGGGAGAGTTGTGGTGGTGACGGGATTTGTGGTGAGATAAGAGGGAGGTGTGGCGGTGACAGGAGGAGGAGTTAATTTTTGCGATTACTTTGGAATGGGATTGATGCAAACTTTGGGGGGAATACATTTAATTTGTGGGGGGAATTTTAAATTTGCTTAGTTTTTGAAAAGTTTTCATATTAGCGTAAAAAGGTTTTTTCTCTTTTGATTTAATGATTTTTTTCATTTAATTAGTTTAAAAAGGTTTTTTATTCATAATAAATAAAATAAAATTTAGAAAAATACAAATCTTTTTTTTTATAATTATTTTTAAGTATTTAAGACTTTTAAAAAATAATTTTAATTTTTATGCTTAAATTATCAATATTTGGTATTTTTAGGATTATGTGCATTTTAGGTTACAATTGGATACTCGCGCACAGCGGCGGCGATAAATATAGTTATATAATAAATATAGTAAATGAACTGCTAACCCAACTCTCCTCGCAATTCCCTACCCGCTTAGTGAATTCATTTCACAACAGTCCAAATGTATATGTGTTAGTTGTATGTGTTTGTTTGGGTTTTCCATATCTTTCCCGTGACATCATTATTCACGCATATAAAAAGACCTTCACAATCTCTTTCCCGTCAAACACTTTCCCAAAAATAAATGATTTTGATAAATAAAGTTTGTATTGATTGAAATAAAGGTTAAAGTTATAAAAATTTGAATCAAAATAAAATAAACCTACTAAAAATGTAAAAACTAAAAACTTATAAAAATATATCAAAATGGATGTTGAATTAAAGAGCACAAAATTTTAAAAAATATGGTAAAATTAGATAATAAAAAAATTAAACGAATTAAAAGATATTTAAATTTAAAAATAAAGGCGATTAATTAGTTAAGAAGTTACATGTGTCACCCCATTATTGGAGCTCTTTATTTTAGTTTGTTAGAGCTCCTCCCTTTTTGTTAGAGAAGGAACACATGTCACTCAATGATTGAAGCTCCTTATCTTAATTTTTGGTGGAGCCCACAACTTAAATGCTTTATAGAGTAGTATAGATTTGGACTTTTGTTACTTGATTTATTTGCTTATTTAGTTGTTTTTAGTTTATGTTTCATAAATTTATTCACAAAATCCAAATATCTTTCATTATTCAAAATCACTCGATCACGAACCGAACGCGAATTTCCATTCACACTTCGTTGGGACTTAAAATGACCTGGGAATATCTCATATTTCTGGAAAATATTGTGTTTTGACTTTCTTTTACCAAATTGGGATTTTCATTCTCGGATAGAGAGCAAATTAACCATTTGGTCGGGATTTTCATAATATAATATTATATATACTATTGATTGAATCATGTCGTAACATGACACTCTAAGCAACTATAACCCAATGCTTGTGACCCATATGATGTCAAATACCCATTAATGAATGTGACCAGTGATAACGTAATACCCGACCCACCATGTGAACTAGCCATTATCACCGGTCATGCATGGGTTGCACCGGCTTGCTAGGTGTATAGTTATAGTGTGAAGGTTATATGAACTGTATTAAAGTTATTAAGGGTGGGCACGTTAATTTTGACATTTGAGGAGGACATAAAATCATTAACTCATATGTCTTACTCAAAACACTGTGTGAAACTGTCTTTAGGGTTGCGTTAGATAAGTTGGGCACGGTAACACGACCCTTGTGCGTTTTCATCCGTTTTAGTCGTTTCTATACGTTTTCTTCCGTGTTCATACGTTTTCTTAGTTTTGTACACGTTTTCGTCCGTTTTTGTACGTTTTTACACGTTTTCGTCTGTTTTCATATGTTTTCGTCTGTTTTCATCTGTTTTACATATTAACGTACATTTTATTACGTTCTTATACGTTTTCGTCCGCTATAGTCCGTTTTTTGTCCGTTTTCATCCGTTTTCATATGTTTTTAAGACTTTTTCGCCCATTTTCATACGCTTTCTTACACTTTTACACATTTTCCTATGTTTTTACACGTTTTCATCTGTTTTCATACGCTTTTATCCGTTTTCGTACGTCTTTGTCCTTTTTAATCTGTTTTATACGTTTTCGTTTTTGTTTACACATTTTCGTCCGTGTTTACACTTTGTCGCTGGTTTTTCATGTTTTAGTCCGTTTGTAAAAGTTTTTGTCCGTTTTCGTCCGTTTCTAGCCGTTTTCATCTATTTTAGACGTTTTCATCTGTTTTCATATGTTTTACATATTAACGTACATTTTATTGCGTTCTTATACGTTTTCGTCCGCTTTAGTCTGTTTTTTGTCCGTTTTCATCCATTTTAGCCATTTTCATATGGTTTTAAGACTTTTTTGCCCGTTTTCATACGCTTTCTTACACTTTTACACAGTTTCATACTTTTTTACACGTTTGCGTCTGTTTTCATACATTTTCGTCCGTTTTCGTACGTCTTTGTCCTTTTTGATCAGTTTTTATACGTTTTCGTTTTTGTTTACACGTTTTCGTCCGTGTTTACACTTTGTCGCTGGTTTTTCATGTTTTAGTCCGTTTGTATAAGTTTTTGTCCGTTTTCGTCCGTTTCTAGCCGTTTTCATCAATTTTAGACGTTTTCGTCCGTTTTCATACATTTCCATCTGTTTTACATATTAACTTACATTTTCTTACGTTCTCACACATTTTCGTCCGCTTTAGTCTCTTTTTTGTCCATTTTCATCCATTTTAGCCATTTTCATATAGTTTTTAGGAATTTTCGCCTGTTTTCATATATTTTAGCCATTTTCATATGAAAAAGTAGTTATAGTTTAGGTCTCAATTAGACCCCGTTTCTCTATAACTGAGGCTCTGATACCAATCTGTAACACCCCCAATTACGTGATGCGCAGCGGAATTCAAGCTGGGTGTTACTTCATGGCACAACAGTTATATCAATAGAAAACGAACCCTAATTGAGTCGTTTTAAAAGATTTATCATTCAATTTATATAAATATCAGAGTTTACAAAATGAGGTCCCAGTGGTTTTACAGTTTATTAAATAAGTTTCGAATGATAATATAGCCTTCTTGAGTATCCGTGCCCTTCCGTGCCATCCTCGTAAATTATGAACCTGAGATAAACATGCTAAAAATGTCAACACAAAGGTTGGTGAGTTCATAGAGTTTATAGATAAAACAGTTGAGTTCATTAGTTTTGAGTTTGAGCGATAATTGTCATAAATACAAATATCGATGAAATAAGTAGTGGACTACGTTGTTATGCACCCATAGTCATTTGTTTGCCCTAACCGGGTCAAAAGTTGAGTGAATCCATAGAGTTTGTATGCAAATCAGTTGAACACATGTTTCAAGGTTGGGCCACGTTGTTGCACCCATAAATTCAGTAGTTGCAGCATTTGTATCATTGCAACATAGTATATATTGCCTTAAGTCTCATGAACGCAAACCTTAACATGAACGCGTCATAATAATGACGTATGTTACAAACATCATAATAATGATGTGAGCAACAATGCCCTCTGGTAGGAGTTTGCCATTCTCCTAGTATTCTCAAATAAAGTGCATTTGGTTACCTATCCGGCTAACACAAATGGGCCGTCAACTGCCAATAGATCTATTCACTATATTCGCGTTCACTCGCAAGTGATTAATGGTTCATGATATGAGGGACTTTTAGTGGCAACAGTGTATAACTTAGGCAATAACAATTATGATCGCATACAAATAGTAATTGTGTTAAGGTTTGTAGCAAAGCGTATAAAGTGTGATTATGAACTCATAGTAGAATGTAAAAGCTTTAGAGTACTTGTGAAAGTAAAAATGAGTAGTTAAGCATGTATCTCCCCCAAAACAGTTTAAAAACAAGTAAAGGTAGGGGCCATGAACTCACAGTAATTCGTAAGAGTTTAAAATAAATGTAAACATATCAAGAAATATTTGAGCATGTATCTCCCCCAAAACGTTCAAAATAAGGAAAAGAGGGGCTATGACTCACAGTAATATGGAAAAGTTTTGGAGTACTTATAAAAATGAAAGCAATTAGTTGAGCATGTATCTCCCCCAAAGCATTAATAAACAAGTATAAAAACGGGGCTACGAACTCACCTCGATGTTACAGTAGTCTGAATGGAAAACAAATTAAGTAATGTGAATAAACTGCTCCGACTCGTGACCTGAGTTAGTATGTCATGTTTTTAGTATTCGAATTCAAGTTTGTGCAATGATAATGCTTTATCGGTAATTGGGTAAACATGAAGTCTCTTCAAAAATTAGTAATACTTATCATACTTATTTTTATGGCTCGGATGATTGTTAATAAATTTTATAGAAACCCAAGTTGTTAAATATGATAGGTTTCCAAAATGTTATAATTTACAATTTTAAGTATTTACAGTTTTTACCCTTGCACTTTCAAAAATGACACTTTAAACCCTCAACTATGGGTTATTGACAAAATCAGCCCTTGTATAATTAACTTTGAAGAATTTACATTTTTAGCCCAAGAAAACTTTATACTTGTAGTTTTATAAGAAATATTCACGTGTTTTAGGCCTAAATTGACAAAAGTGCGGGTAAATATAAGCGAGGCCTTAAAAGGTTTTCACTACATTCTTGATCCCTTCAAGAGTTTGTCCGATGGTCTTTATAATGGTTCAAACTAGAAGTATTAAGCTCTTGTGGTTTGATCGTAATGATTTCCCAAAGTAGGGGGGGGGGGGTTAGGTGCCTTATATGAAAAGTGTTGGTTTTGGCGATAACAGGCCCAAATGAGGTCATATTTTACACGAGGCAAGCCAATGTTTTTACAACACAATTGATGCTTTAAACACTTTGCTGTAAGCTCTTCAAAATGGTATAGGTCTCATATCTTAGTCATCTTTGGTTAGAGAGAAACAAGCCCGTGAACATGGCCACTTGGTCACGTCGCGGTTTAAGAAAAATTCATTTTTGACCCATTAACTTTTACAGTGTAATCTAGGGACATTGTAATATGTTAATTAACTCTTTTAGGAGATTATCTAACATTCTATAACTCCTACGACTCATATTTTGAAAAGTGCATGCAAGGTCTTTTTATGAAAATCTCACGAGTCACCTTTTTTTGTTTGATTATAAAAGAGACTATAAGAGTTTTTAAAGACGTTATTGGGGCTTTAAAATCCTTGCAGCGGGCTCTTTAAAATGGTATAACTCTCACACTTTACAACCCTTTATCCAACGAGATATCAATTATGGAAAAAGGGCTACTTAGGCCAGTTTTGACAATTTGAAATTCTCGTTTCCCAACCATAAGACTTTATATATTTTTCATGCAACCTTGTGAAATGTTGTTTAACTCATTTTTAAGTGTTCTAAGATGATTCAAATTCGAATTTATCAAAAATTCTAAGTTTTTCCCAAAGACCTGTTGTAAAGTACTTTTGGTTTTTAAGACTTATGGCTCTAATGGTGTGCCGTTTTTATGCATGAGGACTAGGCTTTTCAACCGGGTTAGAGGGGCGTTTTAGAGTGTCCTAGGTGGTCTTCACAGGGGTACTTTGGTTGGCCCTAATACCTTTAACATGATGCAAATAAATTGGGCACAAGTGGGGAGGCTAAGACTGTTTTTGTAACATATATATAAGAGCTGTTGGGATTTTTATTAAAGTATGACTTCGTTATGCGTTTTATGGACTCGTGCACCTGAGTTTTTGAAGAAAACGTCGTTCCGGACAACTTTCGTGTTTTAACTTTTTCACAAGTGCCTCGTTTCACGTGCCCGACCCTTCTGTCCACAGAAAGTTTTGGACAAATTTTTGGTAACTTCGTTTGGTCATAACTTTTGATTCGTGTACTCGTTTTAAGTGATTCAAATTGCCACGTTTTTCTTATAAAATCCTTTTTAACCGTATGTACTTGATATTAGGAGTATTAAAGAAATTGAAATGAGTTTAAAAGACTTACAACTCTATAGTACTTGATTTGGTAGCAAAATGCTCAATGAGACTTCTAAATGGAAACGAGGCTTCAAAGCTTTACGCCTAAGCTTTTATCCTTCTTCTTAGACCTTGTACCTAAGAATGTGGGAGTGTGAATGTGTGTTTTAGGCTTAGCAACTTTAAGGATCTGTCTATGATCAAATGTAGTACTACAAATTTGTAAAAAGCCTACAAATAAAGTAAAATTGGCTCAAAATACAATAATCAACAAGTCATGTAACGATGATAAACCAGCGCTTGACATGAAGTATGGTCATGTAGGGTTTTTCTTCTTTTCCTTTTTACAGTTGGTCATTCAACGATGATAAACCAGCGCTCGACATGAAGTACAATCATGTAAGGGGTTTCTTCTTTTCTTTTTTACAGTTGGCCATTCAATTCGTTTTCATTTAAAAAAGGTTAGAAAATACGTTATGTTATTAAAATTGAAAACTAATGCCATACACTAGTCAATATTTATCAACATGCCATACAATGGTCAATATTTTTTTAATAAACAATTAGTTGGGCAAAAACTCAAGTGTTTGTGTAGCATAAACTATCTAGAAGTCACATAATTACCTGGAAGATGGAAGGCACGGAGAGCGAAAGGTTATAAAATGTTTTTATGAAAAAGTAGTTATGGTTTAGGTCTCAATTAGACCCGTTTCTCTATAACTGAGGCTCTGATACCAATCTATAACACCCCCAATTGCGTGATGCGCAGCGGAATTCAAGTTGGGTGTTACTTCATGGCACAACAGTTATATCAATAGAAAACGAACCCTAATTGAGTCGTTTTAAAAGATTTATCATTCGATTTATATAAATATCAGAGTTTACAAAATGAGGTCCCAGTGGTTTTACAGTTTATTAAATAAGTTTTCGAATGATAATATAGCCTTCTTGAGTATCTGATGAGTGTCTAAATACTCATCATTTTTGTACTATCTAGACTGCAAAATCATCTGAAAACACTCAAAAATGCATCAAAATGATGAAAATATCACAAATCAGTGTTTTATGTGTTTTAAATGCAAAAAGATCAAAATCAGATGAAAAATGTATCAAGTTTGCAAAATTGGCAGTTTTAGTCCCCCAAGTTTTAAAAGTTGTCAAATCTAGTCCCTGGAATCCAAGAATGTGGAATTTTATCATTCAAGGTCCCTGAAATATTCTAAGTTGTTAAAATTGGTCCTTGAATGATTCTTTGGTCAAATGGCAGAAAAAGTCCCTAAACTTTGAAAAATGTCAAATTTAGTCCTTGGATATTTTAAAATGGAAAATGATCAAATTTTATCCTTGTACTATCAAAGTTTGTCAAGTTTTGTCCTAGTGATAAGTTTGGAAAAGTGTCAAGTTCAGTCCTCAAAGTTTGGTGGAATTACAATTTTAGTCCTTGTGTTGTTAAGCTTAACCAAACGGACCCTTTTAATATCAAACCCAAAACACAAATCCAACCCAAGTCCATCCCAGCTGGCCCAAACCCAACCTTAGCCCAACCACTTGACCCCCCCCCATGACCCTTGAGCCATGAACCAGCTTGGACCTTGACCTCCCTCACGTATTAATACCCAACGGTCAAATAAGTCAAACCCACGTTTACTGTTCATCCTCCTCACAGAAACGCGCCAAACCAGAAACCAGAGCTGTTTCCATGATTTGCTCCATCCCCCCTCCTTACCTTGTCCCCCTCCACCTTCACTAACACCCAAAG
>BPTQ01000006.1:157919009-158216035 GCA_019973895.1 Chrysanthemum seticuspe
GATGCTTCTCACCCGTCTCTATAGAAACTTTGCACCAATTCCACCAAGCCCAAAAGGGATGCACCTTCACTATGAGCTCATCCCTCACATCTTTGTACCTTTAAGTGATGAACGAGTTGCTAAGACAAAAGGGAAGAGAGCAAAACCTCCAACTCCATCATCATCATCATCAAATAGCTCCGATGATGGTCTTCCAAACTCTCGCCTTCAACCTCATGAGTATTATGCATCTCTTCCCGAGATTGAGAATGAATCAGCAGAGTTCAAGCAAACCAAGGGGATGTTCAAGTGCCTTGGTAGAATGATGACCAAGATCTACAAGAAGTTGGATAAGTGAAAATTGTTTTAAGGAGCGTTTGGAACAATACATTATCTCTAATGTTTGATACTATTTGGTTGTTTTCATCTTGTAGGATGATAATATAACTTCAAAAAATGATGTATGCTAACAATCTTATGCAGGGAGATAGCACAAGTATGCTATCAAATTTTACCCATTTTCACTACAACGTGAAAATCACTTAGCCTTGTTCAAAATCCATGCTCCATTATGTTTGTGCTTGTGTTATTTACTTTTCCTAACTAGAAATGTTTAGTATCACAAGTTTTGAGAAAAATTTCAGGTTTCGGAAAAGTCCCCGACACTTAAAAATCTACTCTGTGAAGTTTTCTGCACTTCACGGATCAGACGGCACCAACGTTTTGGTTCCGTCTGTTATGAGAACTGGTACCGCCATACCTGTACAGGCGGACCAGACGGCACCCTTTTAAGGGTTCCGTCCGTGTAAATTTTTGGTGCCGTGGATCCTCTAGGTAACTTTTTGAATTTCGACTCTTTCGTGATTCCAAATTACCATCCATTGCTTATAAGTCAATCTTAACTAGTTTATACACTTATTAGAACTAGTATAATTCACTTAGGTATATAAGAAATCCATTTCCCACCAAAATTCAAAAATTTGAAAAATCCACCCAAGGAGCCCTTTGGCATAAAGGAAGGAACCAAATTTTTGGTACCTTCTAATCCGTGGGTAATCTGATTGTTAGGAAATTCCACTCATTAGAACACATTTATTGCAAATCTTTTCTTCTTCACTCCATCTCTCTTGTATGGATTGACTTAGATGATATGACTAGCATTCAACCCACTTCCAAATCATTAGGAACCTCATCTCTTCAATGGTTTAACATCAAATCAAACACATTTCTCCATAATTTTTCACTTCTATAAATTGAGAGGTTTTACCATGATCATCCTCACACCTTCTTCATTCTTACCATTATCTAGCAAAGAAAAACACAAGTCAAAATGACAAAATCCTCTCCTAAACCTTGCAAGAAAACCGCTAGAATTAGCGTTAGACCTTGTTACTTCGTTAACCTAAGCTCCTCATCCGAGTCTTCTCCACTCACAATCTCATCTCCCATCCGAGATGATACAAGCCTTACCTTGGCTACACCTACTAAATCACACATTGTGATCACCACTCCACCACCTACAAAAACACCAACTTCACCTCCACCGGCACCCATCCAAACATCCAAAACACCCTCACCACCCTCACCACCAAGGTCTCCAACTCTCATCCCTTTGGATTTATTTTCAACACCACCCACTTCTGCAAACCCTTTCTTGGAGGACTTGGATGACTTGCCTCCTAGGCCAAATCATCTACCACCATTGCCATCCTTTGGCACAATTGAACGAATTGCTCATGAGTCACCTAGGTCATCTTTTGACCCAAACGCCCCACTAGGGCCAAAACCTCTTCATTTCCACCCTATTCACAAAGACATTCATGGTCCTTTGTATGGGGACCATCCACTCCCCACATCAATGTCCCCTCATCTTGAGGACATTGAGGAGTGCATGTGGGATGCCAATCCCACAAGAGAGGAGATTCAAGCGGAACTCCACAACCTCCACCAATTCAAAGGCACGGTGGATTCTCACCTTAGTGAGACTATGCAAATGCAAAATGCTTTGCTAGCCTCCATCATGACCACCCCAAACATCCCCACCAACACCAACACATCTACCATTCCACCACCACAACCTCACCAAACATACTATCCTCCTAGGCATGGTTGCTCAACTTGTGAGCAAACGGCCCAAACCGTTGAACGGACACGGGTTATGGTCCATGACTTTCAATAGGAAATGAGGTTCATCCTCAATCACATCCTTGAGCGCCTCAACGCTCTTTCTTATCCACCATCTCATTAGGATGGTCATAGACTAGCATTTCTACATTTTTCTTTTCTTAGGATTATTTTCTTTTTCTTGTACTTAAACACATCATTGTGTTCTCTTTTCATTATCTTTATTCATGAAAAATTTTAACTAATGAATGGTGTTTTTTATATTGTTGGTGCTTTTACATAGTGTTTGGAAATGCTTGTGAATGATCATTATTACTAACATTTTTTTTGGTAGCTTTATTTTCACAATACATGTATCTTCCTATTAAGCACCCAATTTAGGGGAAGCTTTGATCAAGGGGGAGATAATGGCTCGGGCTCATTACATTCCGCATAACCTCTTCTTTTTGTTGAGACAAAAAGGGGGAGAAAATATAGAACTTGTTTATATTTGACTTTTCTGAAAAAGTCAAACTGCATACATTGACTTTCTAAAAAAGTCAAACATGATACTTCATTGGTAATACTTGACTTTTCTTAAAAAGTCAACTGCATACTTTGACTTTCTGAAAAAGTCAACATCATGCATCAACTAGTGAATAATTTGACTTTCTGAAAAAGTCAAACATCATACACTTGCATTATCATTTCCTTTTCAAGTTCTAAAACTAATATTTTTATAACCCTTGCACAAACTTTGCATCTTTTATAAAAATAAAATTTATATTTTGTCCTCAACAAAAAGGGGGAGATTGTTAATACAAATATCGTCATTAAACGTTATTTATATTCTTGATCTTTACCTAAGTTTTGTTAACGACAAAAGTAAATTTAATTTGTATAAAAGCTTAAAGCTTGTCAAGTTTAATAGATATTAAAACAAGATTTTTCAAACAATATCTTCATCATTTGAGCATTTACATTGTGACTAATCATATCTCAATATGAGTCTAAGCATAATGTATGATAGTAGTTTTTAGAATATTTTAGTTTCTTAAAAACTAAACATTACTTATGTATTTGCATATTTCTAAAAATAGAAAGACAACACATGACATCATGTGATACATCATGGAAATCATTGAAAGATTTCCTTAGATATTTTGTGTGGATTTGTACTCTTCATATCTTACAAAATCTTACATAGATATGGTTGACTTTGGCAAGATCTTGATATCTTGGCTGTCAGACCTGGCGGCACCAAAATCCACAACGGGCGGAACCCTTTTGAGGGGTTCGCGGTCCGTGGATGCTGCTGATGGTTTTGGCTATAAATAGCAAAGCCAAACCAAGTAGTTTTTCATCCCTTTCTATCATACTCTCTTACATATCTTCTCTCTAACATTTCTAACTCAGTTTCATATCATATTAGTGATCTCTTTTGTAGCAAAGAAGATCAAGTCACATTCAAGCTTCAAACGAGAAGTTGGAAGTCTTGTTTGTTTAGTGTTGTATGATCTTGTGTTGATTCATACTTCATTGTTGTATTAAACCATCATAATCTTGTGAGTGTGAGTGGTTAGTATTTTAGTCCTCAAAATACATTGTGTGTGGGAGTGGTTGTACCCTTGGAAAGAACTCGACATCTAGCTTAGTGTCGGAAATAGTGTAAGCGAAGTGTAAAGGTTTTCTCCACCGGTGAAAGGAGCTTGTTGACTAGTGAAGTTAAACTCTCGAGTGTGAGACTCGGGGAGTGGAGTAGGGTAAGGAAAAAGAGTCCTTGTAGACCGAACCACTATAAACAACTTGTTGTGGTTTGATCATTTATTTCTTTATTTACTCTTTACATATTGCTTGCATATTTCATTAACATATCTAAGATCAATATCAATTGATCTTTCACTAAGTTTCAAAACAAAGTTTTTAATTGGTAAACTATTCAACCCCCCTTCTAGTTTTCTACAGTTAGGTTTTCTTTTATCCCTTTTATTAATTAATTGTTTATTAATAATTTGTTTATTAATTACGTGTTTTAACCTAATTGCGATTACTAGATCCTTATCCGCTGCGTACTCGTAGAGGTTAATGGTTAACTTAGTTCTAAAATCTCAACCGTATTATCCCTAAAAGCGTTCATAAACATAAAGATACATGGGCACTAGCATAAAAATGCATCTGTAAATGTGGTGGGCTTAGATCATACATTGTTTGCAAAAATGATGGCAAGTAATCAATTTGGTTGCATATTAAGTATTGACCCTGTTTGCAAATTAGGTTCTTCCAAAATATGGTGTTATAAATTGACTCGAAGGAAATAAGTCCATTGTGACGCTCGTATTAACTTATCTTCATATGAACACATTTGGTTGGATATGAAAAGTATGTGGCCGGGAAAAACAAATGGCGGGGAAAACATGTAGCTGGAAAAATGGGTGACCTGTTAATGTATATTTGTATCCTGATAACCTAGAAAATAAATTTAACTTTTTGCGAGTATAATACTTTGTCGTATACTCGTATTCCTTTGGATACATCTCGGTGTCTTAATCCAAATTTACAAACTTGGTTCAAATTAAAGTGTCTAACTTTTAACTAATGTACTAATTGTAGAGCCTATCTTTACCTGCATACCACAAACAATTACTACCCTCCTCCATGCAATCTCGTGCTTCACTAATCACTACCTTTAGTGCATCCGCGGTAGTTAACACGATCATTAATGCTAGTATAGGCGGCCTAATGGGTTGGTCGAGCGGGCTCAGGCAAAGGGCCAAACAGGCACGGCTCTTAATGGGCTCATGTCAAACGGGCAAAGTTGAAATATAGGTCAAACAGACCCGGAACAACACGAGCGACTTTAAAAATTCGATGTCATTTAGAAAAAAGACTGCATGTTCATTTATTAACTATTAACCATAACTAATAAACTAAACTTTATTGCCAAATTTACGTTATAAAAAAGTAAGTTCAAAATAAATAAAATGAGCAAAAAAGTTCAATGTTTAAAGATATATATATGCTTTACAAATTTCAAAAGCATGGATAAACAAAAGATAAAACAAAATAAAAACATAAACTATAACATATTAAAAAAAAGATGAAAGCATTATAGTGATTTTAGCGCACAAGTGAACTAGCTTGAGTTAATCGCCCATTACGCCCGTTATTAACAAAGCATACTATTATTTTTGCCCAGTTAGACCCATTGAGGTTGTTTATGCTGCCCAAAGAAGCCCTCAACTTTTGTAAAATTGTCGATAACAGCCAAACTGTTTGTATGGGCAGAGTTTGTCATCTGTAACTGCTACTTCATCACCACATTACGATACCGTCTCATCACCTTTTCACCAGTATTACTCTGCATTAGTCGCTGCTTACCAATTACTATTTTTCATAAATTTCAGTGAATAATCTACTCATTTTATATAGGTTGAGATTTTTGGACCTCTTAATACAGTCAGACCCTTCATGTGCTCCGAACTGTAGCAAGGTATATGACCACGAGCATGGTGACTAAAAGCCCACCACAAGTTGGAGTGCAGTGGTAACCACTTTCCGCCACTTACGCCTTCATCCCAATGAGACCACATTGTGGGTGTTCTTATGGCCACTTTATCACCATATAATCTATATCTATATCTATACTGCATATAATGGATGGATGACATTAGCATTCCTTCCATTTAATGCACTAAGGGAGGTGTTTGGTTCGTAGAATGTTTTTGAAAGAATTGTAATTTTTCAATGAATTGTTGATGTTTGTTCCTACATTATCATGGGGTGGTTTGTTTCAGCATTAACGCTTTAGGGTTTGGCATCTTGGTTTGGAGGTAGTTATTCCAGCTTTAGTTCTTTAATGTTTGGCATCTTGCTTTAGGTTTTGGCGTCTTTGTTATTCCGGCGTTAACGTGGGTGGTTATTGTGGAGTTTGTTAAGAACTCCATGGATCGTTTTGAGCACTAGGAATAACAATAACAAAGACAATAATATATGCAGCGGATTAAGTAAAACATCTTTTTTATTGAAACAAGGTTTTCATCATCATTATACAGGGACCCCAAGCTCTAATTCTATCTTGATCAATGGTAGAACGTGTTACCTACTCTAACCTCTGTTGTAAAAATCGGCCCAGGCGAGCAGCAGTAATGATGGAGCTACAATCTGTAAACCAAACAGAAAATCATGCGTCAATGCCCCTCCTCCAATCATTATAGCTTAAACAGATTCCCTATTAAGACTAGAATCAACCAAGTAGATGAAACCCTCACCGAATTAGGGTTTTGCAATTGAAGAATTTAGAAACCCTAATCAGATTGTTGAGAGGTGATTCGTAGATATCCTATTTGTACACCAAGACACCAGTATTCTGTAATCCAACCAACTCATATTCCATCATCAAACCGTTCATGAGCAAATCAAAAAGCCTTAAATTAGGGCACGAATTAGAATCATAAAAACAACTCTAATCATCTTGGATAAACAAACCCATCAGGTTGGCTTCAAATATTCAAAGTCAGTAAAACTTTAAGAAACCCTAAATAAGCGATTAACCTGCAAACCCTCAAACCTTTATTCCAAAGCTGCTTTCTTTGATAAATAATGACTTCCATGATGACTTAAGACCAAGAAAATCAATTAAAAATTGAAACCCTAATAAAGAAATCCTAAAAATTCGAAACATAATACCTCTCTCTACAGCAGTTTTTTACAGTGAATAACTTACTATTCATACATCAGATGGAAGATCCCTCTGGTGAAAATCTTCATGGATATACAGAGAATCTCCACAGAAAATTGCAGCCCGATCCAATGGTTAACGAAAACATTATTTCTGTTTGAAAACTGACCTGCAGAAAGATACGAAATTTTTTCTAGATTCGAAATTTTCTTCTTTTCTTCATTCTTCGACAAATAAAACCTTGTGAATCCCTAGATCAAGAGCCCCTTGGCTCTGATACCAATTTTGGTGTTTGTTAAGAACTCCATGGATCGTTTTGAGCACTAGGAATAACAATAACAAAGATAATAATATACGCAGCGGATTAAGTAAAACATCTTTGTTATTGAAACAAGGTTTTCATCATCATCAAACAAGCACTCCAAGCCCTAATTCTACCTTGATCGACGGTAGAACGTGTTACCTACTCTAAGTCTCTAACAAGGATCAAGAACAAGAACACCTTGACCTTAGGGCTAACCAACTCTATAGACGTCTACATCTCTAATGTGCACACATAAACAAACGCCCCATGTCCTCTTTATATAATAGAGGATTAGGGTTACAAGATGAATCATAATTGGGAAACTAAATCTTTTAAATTTTAAGTATATCTTCTAGAATCTTCAAAATCCTCCATCTTTTGTAGATTTCCACAATGTCATATTTAGTCCTTCATGTTTCATTCTTCATATTTTGTATCATCAACTCATAATAATCCCAACATTTATTCTTGCATTTTGGTTTTGATGTTCAAGCGTAAACACTTGTTGGCATCCTCCATCATTAACTTTAAAACCTTCCCCACAATCAAAGTATCTCCAACAATAGCGTCATCATCCAGATAACAAGCCCTAAAGAAAGGCAAAAAGAGTCTCTAATCTTACATATCAAAGGATGTAAGACTAAGGCAAAAAGCAGAGGGCCAAGGGGCTCACCTTATTGTACCCCTTGGCATGACCTTAAGGTGCGTTCCCCGTAATACAATCTAGTTGGGTTAGAGTAACAGAAATATATCCAACGCGAGATAGTAGGACAAAAATGATGGACCTCGTGTAACATAACGTAACGTAACCTTATTATCGATCAAACTGAAGGCATTTTAAAATCAACCAACAACATCGAAATACCAACATCATCTCCGCGATTCTCAATCAAACGATTCACAACATGAAGTATAGCCTCACCTCCTGCCGACATCCCAACACCAAATTGTAGATCATCTAAATAATCGTCCAAAGAATAACCAACCATAACAGGACTAACCTTGGAAACCAGATGCCTCTAAACAGTACCCACAACTATAGGACGGATACCACTACTCGGATTAACCAACAATATAAGAGGAGCACTAGCAATATACTCACCCAGCATCTTTGGACATTTATCATCAATAAAGAGATTAACCACTTGGGTGATAGAGTAGAAAACTCATCAAAAATAGCAACAGCAACACCACTTAAGCAATCCATAAAGTGGTGGGCATGCAACCCATCTCGACCACAGTACGTGCCACGACAAAACTCTTAATCCTGTCTAGAACTACAGTTGGAGATGCAATGAAGTGATGATGATCAATTGGTATATGTGGAAAGGCGAGAGCAACTTGAAAGGGTATTTAGTCTTTAATTCCTTAAGAGTAACATCATTATAAGGGGCGACACCAGAAGAAGAAAGAACTATGACTGCCGCAGTATAACGACCATCACAAATCTTTCTCTTACACTGCTTGATATTCCGCTCCCCTAGATCGAGGCCTTCCTCATCAACATCTGATACAGGAGGATATTTAGCTCCTTCAAAAGCTGCAAAACTACCCCCCGAAACACTCCAAGACCGAATGGCTTTGATAATACTCTTTTCCCGCCGTTAACACTTATTGATAGACCTGCACTCAAGATTACTCCTCAGTCAAAAAGGTTTTAAGGAGACAAAGAGGAAAGACTAACAAACTAACCCATCAAGAGATGTCATTAGGCGTGCATATTACCTTATCAAGTGCTTCTTTCAAGACGTGATAGAACCTCAAACGACACTTAGGAGGGATGGATTTGACAAGACACAACCTTTTAGAAAGAAAAAAAAAACTATTAAGAAAATCCAAAGTAAAATCACCAAGCTGGTCTTGCAGCAAAACGTCAACATGATCAAGTTGCTCTGAAGAAGAAGGAACTTGTAGTTTTGTAAAGTCATAAAGAACAAACCTAACAACACCATCACCATAGTTAGGGGGGACACAAAATCAGAACTTTTGTCATGTCGACACTTAGAACGGAGAGAATGTATTTTGAAACAAACCCCACATAACCAAATACCCACATATTGTTATTATGTTTCGTCTTAGACAACAAGATTAAATAACAATAAGCATAACTCATTATACATATAAATACTGTGAGTGAATAATGTCGAGTACATATTTACCTTTGTATTTAACAAAGATATAAATTATCAATAATAAACATAACTCATAAAAAATAAATTATTGATATTACTGAAATATGATATATATATATGATGATGATTGGAATAGTTTATGAATGTAAACTTGATGATTTTAGTGATTGATAACATGTTATGGTTCAAAATTTGGGAGAGTTTATAAAGGGTCGATGTTTGTCACAGAAGGTTTATGAGCCTTGTTTTCTCCAATTTTGTGTTTGGATGTATGAACATCTTTTTTCTAGTGTAGTATGCATGAGGGTGACTAATAAGATTGTTTGGATAAGGAAATTGATTCAAAAGATAACCTCTTTGTATTTCGGTACCAAAACCGGGATTTCTCGTTTTTATCTGGTACTATTTTGAAGCTACCGATTTTCCCTCCACATGTTTCATAGTCACGGTACCGTACTGAAAACCGGTACCCAAATTCGGGTTGAAATGCTCATCCCTAATTCCACTGTTAGCAATACTGCTCAGTTGATATACATTAGCTCTCTTGTAGCTCACTGTTATTAGTAGGATACTAGGATGGCAATTTTACATAAAGGACTGACCCAAGGATTTCAGTTTTTCTGGGTGATAAACCAAATAACATGCCCTTGATATACGTAGAAAGATTCGTCAATAATACTTAATTAAAATGTTGTAGAAGTTTAAGTATATTAGCACAACGAGTAATCTATTGTTTGAATATTGCTATTTTCCTGGTACTGTTTGAAGCAAAATCGTTGAAATCTTTTATCAACATTGTCCAATTGGCCATCCAACTAAGAGCAACCGTAATGGTAGCTTTACCAAAGACTTTTCACTATTTCAAAAAGTCATAAAAATGACTTTTGCCATTGGAGTGAAAGACTATTAATAACAACTTGACATCCGTCAAGCGTTTGACATAAAATTATCAAGCCATTGACATTAATGAAGCATTAAATGACCCAACAAAAAAGGTATTGTATGACTTTTTAGCATTGGAGAAAGATTTGGAGAAAAGCTTTTTGTATAAAGAAATAAATGCAATAATTAATGTATTAAATGTAAAAAAATCTTTTGTAGTTTGCAACATTATAGATACTCTAATAATAAGCATTACTCATTAATTAAGTAGACAAATAGTAGGCAATTAAATAATTACTAATTTATAACCTACGATAAACCATAGCAAATTGAATATCTCAATAAATAAAATAATAAACATAAATAAATAAAAAATAAAGAAATTGACGAGTTACTCTCCACAACTTAAAGAGATTATTAAAAAACATGAATCAAGTGTGATGATGTCAATAGATATGAAAAACAGATGGCGCGTTTCTTTTCTTTTTGCCTTCGGCTTATATGTGCATATTTGCACATTGGGGTTTTCATAAAACGGTGCCCTTAGAAAATTTGGGGCTTTGCGCTGACCCACCTTGCTTTAGGGCATCTACAATGGGTACATGTGACGATGTATAATAGAATCAATTATGCGTCTAATGCATTGTAGAACTTTCACCTCACTAGTTTATATAATATGAGTGCTTATCTAAACAAACATCAAATATACTCACTATAATAGGCCACAATGTCCACTTACTCTCTTTTTACATTATTTATTAATTTTAAATTGTCCACTTACTCTTTTCTTTTCTTTTTTATTAATGTTTAATATTAAAAATTAATAAATTTATGGTGATGCGGAAGTGCATTAAACTGTGTAAAGTTCAATACATTATGAGAGTTTTATAAAATAATTAGACGCTAATATGATCAATGTATTAAACTGTGTATTGTACCCTGCATTAAAGACGCTGCTAGCCCAAAACCGGCCTTGCTTACATACAGTGAGTCCGTGTTTATTCAGTCATAAGTGAAAGGACCAATCATGTATACCCTCAAAACTTAAGAAAAATTACTAATAAAAATAAATTGAACAAACATTTCCCCCTTTGCAAGCCACCTTGATTAACAAGCAACTGAAATAAACCCCAAAACCCAATATAAAATCCTCATTAAAACTAAATTTATACATCCAACCAAATTTCAATTCAAACAATTAAATCCAATATCAATTATGGGCGTTTTTGGAATCGGCTTTCAGTTCCTGTTAGGTGCAACTTTTGGGATCTACGTTGCTCAAAATTACAATGTCCCAAACATTAACAAGCTTTACAAAACTGGTATGGTCATTGCTAAACATTATGAAGAAAATTATCGCAAGCCCAAATCAAAAAATCATGATGATGACCAATGAAGTGATAGATCATTAGGTTTTGAAGTTCTTTTAATACCCTTTTGGTTTTATTTGGTGTTTGTTTTGATTTTATTGGAATTTAAGGATATTGGTTTGTAATTGTTGAATTTTTTTTAATGTATTGTTAGCATTTGGTGGTTGGAAATATGGGTTGAAGTTTAATTTACTCAAATAATGGACAATTTTCGCTTTAAGTTCTTGGTATGTTTCTTCACTGTTGTGTGAAAGCAGTGGCGAATAGTTAAATTTTTAGTGATTAGGAAGTTAGATTTTTTGGTTTGATGTATTTAAACGTCACGGAATGTAGCAATGTTCATCTTGGTTGTTATATGATTTTGTGTTGTTTGATGGTTATAGTGAGGTTACGATGACTCTGTGTGGTATGGTATGGAACATTTTTCACTATATTGTGCACCACCCAAATATAGTGCAGGGTGGTCACTTGGTTCTAAGGTTATGATGATGGTTTCAAGTCTGAGATGCACGTTGCTACTTGCTTGTGGTTAAATTAGCATCCGCTTATATGATTTTTGTTTATTACTCATCCTTCGTTTATGCATATTATTGGTCTGGTCGACTATAGCTGCATATTTCTTTTTCTGTAGTAAGTGGTATTGCTGTGTAATTAACCAAACGGCATGTATGTTAAAAGGGTCAATGGGGTGACTAAAGGGACTTTGATAATGTTCTTACTGGAGTATCATAAGTTCGAGTCATGAAATAGATCTTTGGAAAAATGTAAGAGAAACATTTGGTTTTAATCATTTTGTTTGTGGTCAATGTCATTGTGAAGCAAAGAAGACTTTATTTCGTATGGGAGTTTTCGGCTTGCAGTTGTTAAAATATCAGATCCGGACGACATCTAAACCATATAACATATGTGAAAATAGCAAGGTAAATATTGACTAACCAGTTTAAAAAACTTCTACAAACAACCTTAGAAATTGTTCTACTAGTGGTCTTTAAAATGCAAATGTTAAAAAATAAAAATAAAAAAATAAAAACAAAAACAAATCAGTTCCAGTTTCATATTTAAGAGACTCATGAGAACATAGACAGGTCCTAGTGATGGTTATATATGAGATGACTTTGTCCCACATTCGGCAAGTCAAACATAATTTAAACAGAGACAGACTTGTCCAAATCAATGGCGTGCCGTGAACTACTTTTTTTTTTTCTTGCATTTTTTTAAAAAATAGTAAAAGACCAAAAAGTTATTTGCTTCAGATATACAGGTACCCATTTTTCGAAATTATTCGACTAATGGAATACTTTCTGTCCTGTTTGCTTTGAATTTTAGATGAAGTTATTAAAGTTTGGGGGTTTACATATTACTTCATATCATCATATGTAATCTTAGTTCTGACTTCTGATAGAATGTTGACATGTTTGTCCATTTATTGAAGTAGCAGTTCAGTTTTTTTAGTATGATGTTGTCATACTCGGTGGTTAGTGTTTGAGGTTTGGCTGCTACAGTTCACGTGATCATGTGTTCAGGTATGAATGTGTACGCAGAGTAGTTGTCGGTTAAAAGAATCTAGTAATGTTAAACACGGGTTTGTTCCAAATATGTTGTAGATTAGCATGATGATGGGGTTTATATACTCATTCCTTCATGCAATTTTTGTCTACTATCGATCGCCCATTTTCAGGTCACATATGGGTGGTACTCCAGTCGGCTATGTTCACATATTCCTTTACTATCATGCGTGTAGGGGAACCAATTACATCTTCCAGGTGTTGAAGGAGTCAATAGGGCTACTAAAAGGGTGTGAATGTGTGTTCTTTGCTGATCATGCTTTCGGGAAGCAACTGAAGCAGTTCTTTTGCAGAATGTAAGAGATTTGCCCATGGTCATTTTGAAATAGAGAAGCCTGTATTTCAACAGGTAGTGTTTGGCTCACAGTGTTCAAAATCTCAGATTCAGGACACCACCATTGTAAGATTGAAGACCACAACTGAGTTACGTAACGTGCAGCGCGTAAACCATAAATTATATGAAAATAACAGCATAAGTATTCGATCTAATACTAAAAGATGAAACAGTTTGCAAAACTTTAACATCCAATGGTAGAAATTGTTCTTGTAGGTCTTCAAAAAAACAAAAGTTATAGCATAAATATGTTCTCACAACCAAGTGTTAAACCGACACAAGATGCGTCCGTGTGAGTCTGTATGAGAACATACAATTATACGGTTAGAAAAATATGTAATTAACAACATAGCAAACTTAGGCCATTGACATTGACTTTATCTCCCTATAGTTTGGTTATATATGTGGAGGGCCTTGTATAGATCATAAATGAAACGGGTCATACACAAATTACTCCAAGTTTCTCATTTGAGGTACTCATGTGAAGATAGGGAGGTCCTAGTGATGGTTGTGTTTGAGATGACTTTGTCCCACAATTGCCAAGTCAAACATGTTTGGACAAAGACATGCTTGTCCACATCAATGGGCAACCATTGAGATAATCTGGTTTTATTATTCTAAGTCTTGAACTACTTATTCTACATCATATTTAATGATTATTTTTATGTTAAAAGAATGTGATTTACTTCAAAACTCAAATAAAGGTTCAACCTTGTTGTAATAACTATTTAGTATATTATATGGATTTCAAGTTATAGAATTGTTTGCATATGGTAGAACGATATACTCCTGATTGTCACAAACTAATACTGTAACATGTTTAACAGTAATAATTAATACAATTCAGGTACCAAACAAACCATTCATAAATAGTTGCATGGTCAAGGAGGTAATCTAGTGCTGAAACTCGGGTGTCTGAAGTGAAAATTATAGTTCAAACTTCAAAGCTCTGCATTACAACTTTGAGATCAGTAAGTAGCAGTTGGCTTCACATAACAAGCATTTTGTGAATGCAATCATGTTATTTCGAGTATACACGGACAATTTCTTTAGCGGGCACCTAAATAAGTTTGCACGTGTTTTGCGAAGAAAGAGTTTCTAGCTTGAAAGATATTTCTGTAAGAGCATGTCCATTCTTAACGCCCTAACGGCGTGAAAGACGAAAATAACGGCGTTATGTCGTTATTACCCTTGGACCTCCGGCGTTATAACGGCGTTAGTCCCTGCCCGTTAGTGGCATAACGCCCGTTATTTGTATTTATTTTTTTTTTTCCTTTTCTTTTTTCATTTATGCCCCTAAATGAGGGGTTGTTTTTGTAAATTGTTAGGAATGTTATTGATGTTATTGGGATGTTATGGTTGTGGGTGTTTTTTTGGGATGTTAATGTTAAATGTTAAAGCTGATGTGGCGCTGACGTGGACGGTGTTATTGGTGTTGAGGTGCCAATCACAACCCATTTAGAGAAAAATGGGTTGCTATGGGTAAAAAATAACAACTTATGGGTTGGATTGGGTTACCCCATTTGCAAAGAACAGGTCAAATGGGTCAACATATGGACTTATGTGAATCAACAAATGGGTCGAATGGGTCAACAAATGGGTCACTTAAGGGTCGGATGATTACTCAACCATCATTAGATGTCGTGTTTTTTATGTTTTTATAAGTTTTTCGTCATTTTTAACATTCTCATCCGTTTTTGAGCGTTTTCGTCATTTTTTTTACGTTTTCGTCGTTTATTAACGTTTTCTCCCGTTTTTTTACGTTTTCATCCGTTTTTGCGCGTTTTCATCCGTTTTTTTATATTTTCGTCACTTTTTTTACGTTTTCATCCGTTTTTGCGCGTTTTCGTCCGTTTTTTTACGTTTTCGTCTGTTTTCGCGCGTTTTCGTCTGTTTTTTACGTTTTCGTCCGTTTTTGCGCGTTTTCGTCCGTTTTTTTACGTTTTTGACCGTTTTTTTATGTTTTAATCCGTTTTTGCACGTTTTGGTCTGTATTTTTACGTTTTCAACCGTTTTTTTACGTTTTCGTCCATTTTTGCGCGTTTATGCCCGTTTTCTTACGTTTCCATCCGTTTTTGCGCGTTTTCATCCTTTTTTTTTACGTTTTCGTCACTTTTTTTACGTTTTCATCCGCTTTTGCACGTTTTCGTCCGTTTTTTTACGTTTTCGTCTGTTTTCGCGCGTTTTCGTATGTTTTTTTACGTTTTCGTCCGTTTTTGCGCGTTTTCGTCCGTTTTTTTACGTTTTAATCCATTTTTGCGCGTTTTCGTCTGTATGTTTACGTTTTCAGCCGTTTTTTTACGTTTTCGTAGATTTTTGCGCGTTTTCGTCCGTTTTTACGTTTTCGTCCGTTTTTACGTTTTCGTCCGTTTTTTTACGTTTTCATCCGTTTTTTACGTTTTCGCCCTTTTTTTGCGCGTTTTCGTTTGTTTTTTTACGTTCTCATCCGTTTTTGCGCGTTTTAGTCCCTTCTTTTACGTTTTTGTCCGGTTTTTTACGTTTTAATCCGTTTTTGCACGTTTTCGTCTGTATTTTAACGTTTTCGGCCGTTTTTTACGTTTTCGTCCATTTTTGCGTGTTTTCGTCTGTTTTCTTACGTTTTCGTCCGTTTTTTACGTTTTCATCCGTTCTTGCGCTTTTTCGTCCGTTTTTTACGTTTTCGTCCGTTTTTCTACGTTTTCATCCGTTTTTGCGCGTTTTTTTACGTTTTCATCCGTTTTTGCGCGTTTTCGTCCGTATTTTTACGTTTTCGTCCATTTTTTTACGTTTTCGTCCGTTTTTGCGAGTTTTCGTCTGTTTTTTTACGTTTTCATCAATTTTTGCGCGTTTTTGTCTTTTTTTTTACGTTTTCGTCCATTTTTTTTTACGTTTTCATCCCTTTTTTTTTACGGACGAAAACTGATTTTTAAGTAAACGGACGAAAACGTAAAAAAACAGACGAAAACGTAAAAAACGGGCAAAACCGTAAAAAAGGGGGTGAAAATAGAAGCAAAAGTAAAAAAACGTCCAAAAACGCGCAAAAACGGATGAAAACGAAAAAAAATGGTAAAAACAAAAGAAACAGACAAAAACGTAAAAAACGGATGAAAACGCGCAAAAAGGGATGAAAACGTAAAAAAATGGACGAAAACGTAAAAAAACGGTCGAAAACGTAAAAATACAGACGAAAACGTGCAAAAACGGATTAAAACGTAAAAAAAGGGACAAAAACGTAAAAGAACGTACGAAAACGCGCAAAAACGGACCAAAACGTAAAAAAACAGACGAAAACGCGCAAAAACGGACGAAAACGTAAAAAAACGGACAAAAACGCGCAAAAACGGATGAAAACGTAAAAAAACGGACGAAAACGTAAAAAACAGACGAAAACGCGCAGAAATGGACGAAAACGCGCAAAGACGGACGAAAACGTAAAAAAACGGACGAAAAGGCGCAAAAACGGACGAAAACGTAAAAATACGGACGAAAACGAGCAAAAACGGATTAAAACGTAAAAAAACAGATGAAGACGAGCAAAAACGGACGAAAACGTAAAAAAACGGACGAAAACGCGCAAAAACGGACGAAAACGTAAAAATACGGACGAAAACGAGCAAAAACGTAAAAAAAATGGCAAAAAACGCGCAAAAACGGACGAAAACGTGCAAAAATGGACGAAAACGCGCAAAAACGGACGAAAACGTAAAAAACGGACAAAAAGGCGCAAAAACGGACGAAAACGAGCAAAAACGGATGAAAACGTAAAAAAACGGACGAAAACGAGCAAAAACGGACGAAAACGCGCAAAAAAGGACGAAAACGTAAAAATACGGACGAAAACGCGCAAAAACGGACGAAAATGCACAAAAACGGATGAAAACGTAAAAAAAACGACGAAAACGTAAAAAACGTAAAAAAACACGAAACATACTATAGTAACATGATTACAGGTGGAAATGTAACGAGTCGACCCGACCCAACCCGACCCAGCCCGTTTGACCTATGACCCATTCAACCAATTCTTATAGTATGACCCGTTTGACCCATGATCCATTTGACCCATAAACCATTTGACCCATGACCCAAACCGACCCGACCCGACCCATTTGCCACCTCTAGGTGTTATGGTGTTATGAATGAGGATGCTCTAATATCACGAATAGTTTCATAAACGGTTTTATCAGATGAAAAGTAAAATCCACTTAAAGTAATTTAATTTAAATGCTAAATTTCTTGCGAAAATGTTTTAAAACAAAACAAAAGGGTCCAAACTCCAAACAATAAACACTTTAAAGTAACTTACAATTTACACCTTTGACCATATATAATAAGTAGACACTTTTATTTGGAGTACAAGACAAAACCCAATCAAAGTTTATCTCTAGAAACAAAAACAGGGTTAGTCCTCTTTAATCATCTGCCTCTATTTTTTCATCTATTATTCTGTGTTTATACGTTTTTTCTTGATTTTGGGCATCTTTAGGAAAAATTGTATTGTTCTTGTGGGGTTTTGGTGTTATTTTTTCTTACCCCCCTTTATTATAAAGTTTATAAATTTATGATCAGAAGAGTGAAAAGTTTAAAAAGAATCTAAAGGGTTTTTATTTTTTATTTTTATAATAGAGAATTGTGATTGCTTATAGAAATTGTTTATGTGTTTATCAAGTTTTGATGAAGAGTCTGAGGGTGTATCTAAAGGTTTATATGATCATTGTGACTGAAATAAAGTGATAAACTGTTGGATGTTCTTTATTTGTTTTAATTATTTGTGGATTCATGTTATGATCATTATTAAAGTTATGCGGTAAAAGGCGTGAACATAGAGCTTATCTTTGACCTTGAGAGATGATAGTAGTCATAGAATTTAGGTAGAGTGGTTGAAATATTGAGTTTTGGTAGTTAGACTTGAGGTAATGGTCACCAAACCCACCTCCTCCACATTAGCGCCGCATCACCATTCAATACTCCACCAAACAGGTGTAGTGGTGAGTGGAGACCACCAAACAGGTGTAGTGGTGACCACCAAACTAAACACATAAAAAATACCCCACTTTATAGTTTATACAAACATACCCCACAAACACACATACACACACAATAAAGAGTGCAAAGCGTTTGGTAGTATGCACCACCAAAACAGTGCAAAAAAAGAAGGTTGGCGCGCGGTTGGGGGGCTGTGTAGTGGGGTTGCCGCGTGGTTGGGTCACCACCAGGTGGTAGACTACCTTCCATTACCACCAGCCTAAGAGTGTTAAATTCTGGAATATCATAGCGAATAGACATATTGTTCTATGGGAAAATGGTTAAAAAATGTCACAGCGAAAAAACGATCTTAGTTGGTTCCAAAATCTGTTATACAAAGTGTAGTGTTAACTTGAAATGAAAACTGTGGCTCGTGATAGATAAAGCCAATAGCTTGATTATAAGAACTATACTTGGTATCATAAGTGCATGCTTGTTTTTCTGATTTGGTTCATCTATCTTTCTGTAGAGTAAAATGGCAAAGAGTTTATTCAAGCAAGAACATGATCTCGGTAAGTCTTGCTACTTATTGATTTGTATTAAATGTTTTTTCCTTTTGTTTTTTGCTTCGTTGAGAATTACCTCACTGAGTTTGTGTTTTTTTCTCGGTTTGTTTCAGAGAAAAGGCGTGCAGAGGCTGCTAGAATTAGAGACAAATACCCTGATAGAATTCCAGTAAGTTTCTGTATTTGTTTGTATAAAACATGTTTAGTTAATGTTTGGTTTGCTATATGGAATCACCTATGCTTTTAGATTTGATATAAATTGGAATAGGAATGGGCCTTAATATTTGAAAAGGTTGTTTGGTTTTATAAATTGGGTGTGGGTGTTATTCCAGTAGTTTACTCGGATAATTGAATATCAATCATAAAAATAGCATAAAACAAAAAAAGCAGATGAACTGTATGGTGTAAAACAAGAGAAAGAATGAGGAGTCAGGTGGTTGCAGAAAAAAAGTGAGAAAAGACCATTTGGTTTCAGAGTTCGGATCCAAAACACATGTACCAAAACAAACTCTTTTGGTGATTATTGAATTCCCTGGTTCAAGAACCACATGAAAAACATACTTAGCTGTTTAGATTTATATTCTAACAAAAATAAGTATTTCTAAAGTGAACTTCTTGATTTTTTGGTTTCATTGTTAACTTTTGTTTGATGTTTTTCAAGGTGATTGTAGAGAAGGGGGAGAGAAGCGATGTTCCCAACATCGATAAGAAAAAGTAAGTGATATCCTCTAACTTGCTGCACCTTCTTTTATTGTTTACACAAGAGTTCCCATTTGCTTATATTTATTTGATGATCAGTATGTTTTGGTTTTTGTAGCTAGGCAAGTTACGTTTTTGTAATAGTTAGGTTGATGTAATGCTATTTAGATTAAACCGATGGAGATCAATAGTCTAACACCGAGTTTTTATCCTACAGTAGTAGGGTAGAAATTGGTGCCAAACCAAAACATGTAAAGATGCAACCAAAAGCGAGCATCTATAGGTGAGCTCCTTGGAGTTCGTGTACAAATGCGTTTTTTCATGCAATCTGGTTTAAACTCCTTTGATTAACATGTTTAAGTTCAATGTCTCCCATGGAACTTAACTTTCTTCTTCAACAAGACATTGACTGCAAAATTAAAACCAAGCTAAAAACATGGCAAGTCTTGGTTCTGTTTCTTGGCCAACTTAAACCTCAAATGAAAAACCTAATTCAGCATCTGGTCTGGTACTCTGGTTAGTGAACCGAACCAAATTTGGAAATTGGAGGTTTTAGATTCGAATATTGTGTATTCAAACTCAACCCGTATTTCGAACACCCCTCCTATCGACACTATAACATCACACTCTACATACTTTGTTTTTTATTGAACTACTCTAGGGTGTTTGGTTTTCCTCTAATGAGTAATAAATTGATCAATATTTTAAAGTTTGGATTTGGAACATGTGTTCCTAAATCCTAAATTTGGAAAGGAAAAAGAAGAAAATAGAAAATAACTACTTTTAGTATCATATCAGATTATGAAAGTTATAATAATGGTCTACTTAAATCTTTAAGGGATCGTTTTTGTCACAAAGATATGCTAAATGCTAATGTGTTGGCGGTTTTATGCCACGTGTGGTTGCTTGCCATGTTTTAAATATGATTGTGCAACCAACTATAGGACTCATTGAGAAGTTCTTCAGAAATTAAAGCTTGCAGAGCACATTGCACATTCCCATTATAATATTAGAAACTTGGTCATCTTGTAACGAGATGGCCATAATATATTGTGCTTAATTGTGTATTGATTTATCAACATGTGTATGCTGATTGCTACTCATATCAATTTCTAATATGTCTATTCCTTTTACAATGGACAAGTTTTGAAATACGAATGAGTTGCAATGGTACATAAGCCAATCACATTTTGCACAAGATAAGTGTCACTCCATTTCGTTATAATATTGATGGACATATCTCTCACATTGTTTTTGGAATTTTGGAAATTTCTTAACTGCATTTTCTTAAACATACTTCACCTACTTTTGAATCTTTTTAATGTTTTCTAAAGTTACTTGCAGTCTTGCTTATACGATCATATGTAACACATGGGCTCAAAAACACACGCGCATAGATTCTCCATCACAAACTAGCACCCCTTTTAAAGATTCCATTAAACTATTAGTACTGTAGGTTGCTTTCTTAACATAATTGTAAGTATCTTTATCTCATTGCCTTATTATAATCTCTAATTTCTTTTAGGGAATCGTCTATTTTCTCTTATCTTTGTTATGCGTTTGTATTTGAATGTACCAACCTGTGAAAATTTCTGGTTGCCTTATTTACATAACTATATATGTAATTATGTTTGATGACAGCGATAATTAGTTTATCATTATACATCCATGGATTCAAAGTAAAAATCTTTTTTTTGGTACATTAGACTAATCACTCATGTTAAAACACTTACAGCTGCAAGATGTCCTTGAGTCAGGGTTGATTTTATATACCTTTCCACAAGATGTACAATTTCCCCTTTTAACCTCATCAGTCCTAAGTGGTAATGTGTTAAAAATATATCCAAAGCAATATACCGTTAATCTAGTCAATATCGATGAACTAACTAGTCTAGCTTACAAGTGATGCATTGAATCTAGCAAAACTGAAATGCTCATGCAATCTAACGAGTAGAAGCATGTATAAAGAATTAACAAGTATCCCTTATAGCTCCATAAAAAAGAGGATTAAAACAAAAATCGTGATGAATTATATATTGCAGGTACCTTGTTCCAGCTGACTTGACTGTTGGTCAATTTGTTTATGTGATACGTAAAAGGATTAAGCTAAGTGCTGAGAAGGCCATATTCATATTTGTTGATAACGCCTTGCCACCCACAGGTAACCCTTCATGTACCGCTTATTGCTGCACAAATTTTTTTAATCGAAAGTAGGGAATTCTACAAAATAGCAGCGTATGTTTCAGAATGATGACTTTGGTAGTTATATTTTTTTATATCTCGTTGGTAATAGAGTAATTGAAAATTTGAAATGGGCTAATATGGTAATGATATTGTAAAAAAGTAATTACCAAATAGGGACAAACACGTCCTTTTTTTAGGGGGATTTTGTTAATTACCATTTGTCATAACTTTAATTTACCAGGCTGGGACATATAATAAGTATTATTACCAGATTGGACCATTTTGGTTAGTATGTTGCTATTTTGTGGAATTTGCTAAAGAAAACAAGACGAACATCATGAAAATTCTTAAGTTTCTGGCTTATCAAATTTTATCTCTTCACTACTAACAATATTAAATGTTTACGGTACTCTAGTGACCTCCAATATTTTGCCAAAAGAATGAGAATACCATTTCCACCAAATGACAATCGTATCTCATACGTGTTTATCTTAAATAATCAGAAAATAATTTTAAACATTTTGTTATCAAAGTTGAAGTTAGATCGTTAGCTTGTTGATCTTGAAATTTAAAACATAAAAATGGAGTCTTGAAATTTGCTCCATCACTGAATTTGCCCTTAAAACTATAACCAAGACGAGTATTTCTGTGCTGCTACTGCAATTTTTGCAGGGGCTATCATGTCTTCGATATACGAAGAAAAGAAGGATGAGGATGGTTTCTTGTATGTTACCTACAGCGGAGAGAACACCTTTGGACGCCATTGACATTTTCATCCTTTTATATGTTTCCACATCTTCTTTTATTTTGTTTGCCAGTCATGAAATATATTTTCTGGGATCATTTTCTTCTATCAAGAAGTAAACTGCAGTTATAAAGTTGCAGAGCTGTATATAGTCTAAACGTGAAGCATGGTTCTGTTAATAATCACCTGTTTTCTGTTAATTCGTTAGCATTTGCTGTTTCCTTCTTGATTCATTGGTGTTTTTTCCTTCCTAATTTAAACATGTCATTTAGTAAGAAAAATAAACCTAAGTGGTGCGCAAAAATGGTTCCTGCTCCCTCCTTCAACTTCTTGAAACTGGATTGTGAAACAATTGCAACAGTCTTCACCCTTGATCGACCTTTTTTCTTTGTTTTCTCACGTAAAATGAACACTTGTTCTTGTTCTAGTCTTTTGTGCCTTACCACAGCGGAAGTGAATTTAACTAAGTTGTACTTCTTAACAATTCTATATGGTATATGCTGTTAAAACATTTAACAAAATTTAGCATTAGTTAACATATACATTAAAAGTAACAATTTAGCAAATTGGTAAAGTTATAAAACACTTAGTCGTCAATCTTTCACAAATTTTGATGTCATATTTTGTAAAACGCCTTGTCTAACTTATCATGAACAATGTGAAACCTTTGGTTACAAAGCCACTCCATCCGATCATGTTCATAATATGAAATTAGTTGCAGATAAACCAAAAAGTTACGCGCTGATATCGTATACTCAATGTAATTAAAGTTATTAAATAAAAGAAATACATGATTTATATCTTAGATGACACAAGGCGTTCATGGTCATGTTATTAGAGTATGTACTGTGATCGTCCCTCCATCTTCTTCATTACGCATCATATTATACTCTCCTTTAACCACAGGAGTAAATACTAACAACTGACTAGGTTTCAATTTTAAGTCTTGTACCAGTTTCCACCAATCTAATCCAGTTAGGAACGAGGGTACATAATTAGGATCAAACAAATCATTTGAAATTCTCGCCAGCATTTTGTACTCAATGTGTTAGTAGTAACATCGACCGACTCTGTAAGGACATGATCATTGAGTTTTTTTTTTTCATAAAAAATTCTTCTGAAAATGCATGTAGAAAGGTGAGACCTTTCCTCCAGCACACGAAAAAAAATTCCAGGATGACGCAAAAGACAATCGAGTGGCAATGACTGCCTTAAAAGAGATGTATCTGTAACACGAAATAAACAACGTCAAAACTGAACGCTTCTTGAGACGTACTTGTGTTGCTAAAGCCCATCCTCATTGTAAGTTGTTATTACATAAAAGATATCCTCACATTTCTTCTACAAAGTGTATGAACCTAACATCCCTATTGATGTTTAGCCTAACAAAGTTATTCCAAATCGCTCCCTCTACTTCCCACACAAATTTTGTCAATTTTTTACATTGACTTTCCATCTCAAGCCTTTAAATAGAACCATTACCCATGGTATGAACATCCTAAAATGTAGTCCTTATGAGTTGTAGAATGTTAATTTTTATTTATTTATTTATTTATTTTTCTTTTTGAGACATTATGAAATTCTTAAAAAATAGTTTGTTACTAAAATCACATTTAAAATGCGTATATATGGGGTTAACTTACAAATTCATCCAGACACATACCGACCTGATTCCACTTCGCACATAAATAGATTGCAAAACATTGTTATTGCATTAGCGATTAACCTTTACGGAATTAACACAAACGATGTTGAACAAAATCACAAAAAATAAATATTGAGAAAGATTACCGTCGTTTCTCTGTAGATATGTAGATCTGATTTGGTGTTTTTATGGATGGAATTTGATCGACTATTAAGTTCCAGATAGTATGTGTGTGTGTGATATTTGATCAGATAAAGCAAAAATTAAGTTTAGTTGCAAGTTATGTCCTTGTGAATATGTGTGCCTTGGGAAGAAAAACCTCAGGTGCATGTGTGTAAAAAAGCCGGAAAAACTAAAATGACGAAAATACTTTCATGTGAAACACAAGTGAGGACTTACTAACGAGATTTTTTAACAGTCATTAGCGAAAATTACATAAAGTGCAACAAAGTGTGAACCATATGTACATTATTCGCTAGTAAAGACATTTTTTGCAATTTATCCTAATTTTTATCTTATTAAATCGCGTTTTGTGTATTTGTTGGTTAATCGTTTAGTCTTGTTAAAAAAAAAGTTAATCCTTTAGTCAAATTTACTATCGTAGTATTACATGCAAAGTTATAAATAGCGCGAGGTCGTGACGTGGCGACATGATCAAGTTTTACGTCTTAGCGGCCAAAGCGAACCTTTTGCATTTATAAGGCGTGACATAAGGCGACACAAAAAATGAAAATATTTATATATTTCATATATATCGAGTTTTAAAAAAACGTAATACAAGGCGGCATAACGCGTGGCGTGATGGCATGACTAAACCTCACGTTTTTGCGGAATCTTAGTGAGGTCTTTGCGCGGCTTTTAGAGCCATGATTATAGTTATAGCCAGGGGCGGAGCTACGCCCTAGCTACCTGTGGCACGGGCCACATACGGTTTCAGCCGTCATAGTGTAGTTTTTTGTGATTTTTTTTGGTTTTCCGAGAGTGCTACACCCCAGGGCCGACCCTGGCATGGGCAAGCTAGGCGACGGTTTTTTAGTTTTTCCAGACTGAGTTTTTTTTGGTTTAGCAGCGTATGTTATTATGGGTGGCTGCAAAAAATGGGTGAAAGTATTGGTGAATAAGAATGAATGGTGAAGAAGATGCACAGGAGAGAGTGTTAAATTGTTGTTTTCTAGGAACTAGGAACCCGACAAAAAAAATTTACATATACATTTACAATGTAGTACACTGTTTACTTTTTTTACTTCTTATACTATTAAGATTTTTTAAATTTTTTTTTTTCTAGTTACTGTACTACGTAGTATTTAATTGTTTAAGCTTTGCTTTTCTCACAAGTTGTATATGCTTTTATTAATATCTTTAAAAAAATCATCATGAACGGTTTAATTTAATGGGGCAATTCCATATTTCTCCAATAAAAACACTAAAATTTCGTATATCCTCAAACATGCATAAAAACTATTGTACATTATGCATCATTCACTTGTTAATTGGGTAAATATGACGTTTAGAGGTTTATAAATTTACAATTGAAAAGCTTTATATTACTTTTATACTATGTTTGAATTACATGGTTTGAAAGATAAAATAAAAAACCAAATTTTACTTTGATAAATGAAAAACTAAAATTTAAAAATATTCGCGAAGCGAAGCGAGCCTTTAATCGTGCTACACATGATCTAGAATCCTGGATCCGCCACTCGTTATAGGTTTACAAATTACAACTTTACAAGCAATCTTCAAAACAATTGGAGTACTTTAGTTTAGAGCTAGTTTCATCCGCCCCTTGTTTTGACTAAAGGGAACTTCCGTTTGATTATATTTTAATGGGAATGGGAATGGTTAATGGTTTTTGAAAACAACCAACCAGCTGCCTATACTATTGACTTTTTCCACATAGGATCCATAAATTTCGAACCCGAAAAAAAAAGTTATAAACATCAGTTGTTATTTTTACTTGAATTTACATATAAAAAAGTTATGAAAGCAAAGATTACATATGAAAGATTATATTTAGTGACTGAGCATCGGTTTAAAACCGACCCGACCTGTCTTGAACTGACAAAATAAAAAATCAAAAATCGTGAAAAACTTAAACCGAAACCGAAACGAATATGGTTGGTTCGGTTTTGTGTCGTCGGTTCGGTTCGGTTTAGTTGTGTTTAAGTGTGTTTTTTGTCGGTTTTGGGTCGAACCGACTCGACCCAAAATCAAAAATCGTGAAAAAACTAAATCAAAACCGAACAAATGGTTGTCAAGTCGGCTCGATTTTCTATCGGTTCAATCGATTTTGTCGATCCGATTTAGTTTTGAACCTTTCATACTCGGCCCTAGTAGTATACTTTCATAAAATATACGTTCATACCATTTCAGCCTTTGGATATCACATGCAAAATTGCAAATGAGACAAGATATTTTACCCCTCTATTTTTTATAATTCCACCCTCTCTATTTTTTTTGCTTTTTTTATTTTTATTTTTTATTATTTTTATATTTTTGTTTATATCAAAAAAAATTATAAACCTGAAAATGCGGAACATGATATATAAAGTTTAATAAGTAAAACGCTTAAAACTGTCAAAAATACTGAACAGAAACTGACAAAAAACTGTGTTGTACTGAAATAAATGAAAGATAAAAGAAATCAAAAGTACAAACCCTCCATAGTAGGGAGGGTAGGAATAGTATCTCATTGCAAATATGCAATTTTTTCTGTGCCCGTACAATTATGGAATCATGTCTCCATTTTACCTAACCATTTGCCCTTCTTTTTAAGCACTTTATTCTTTCATCAAAATATCCTGTTAACACGTATAGAAAACGAGTGTTGATTCGTACACTCATTTTTTTTATTCGTACATTTCAGTGTACAAACTGGATATACAGCGTATAACAAACTGTATAACACTGTATAGCGTATAGCATAAAGTGGAGTGTGCGAATAAAAAAAGTGAATGTACAAATCATTAGCCATACAAAATAATATGTCTGACATTTAAATCTACATGATAATACTAATTTAGGAGCATTATGGCTAATTATAAAACTGGTCCTCGTTGATTCTAGCTACAGATATACTTCTCAAATACACTGTTTGCTTTCACATGTAATCTTTCACCTTCATCGTTTAAAAACTACGAGAAGTCATTGAATGACCTTCTTGAGATACGACCTACATCATTTCAAACATTTTTTTAAGCTTTCACCAAAATATCCTTCATTTCGCGCATAGTGAAATATCAAATATCATTGTTGTCGCAAACTTACATTTTTTAAGGAATGTTAGAGTTAATTAGTGTCAACATGATAATTAGTTACAGTACTTTTAAAGATCTTCATTAAATGCATTTTTTAATTTAAAACGAAATTATGTCTTAATTAATTGCGCTTAATCATGTGTCGAATGAGCACACATTGGCTAAACCTTTTTTCATATGTTAAACACTATTTTCTACACTAGAGTTTAATTACCTCACCAAAACTAAATTTCACGACAATAAAGATATTTCACAACAAGCCGAGAAATGAATAGTTATTTTAGTTAAAACTTAAAAGAAAGAAAAAATTGATCATAAAGGCAATTACTACAACTAACTATTATAAAGTTTTACAAATTAATTTTTTCATATTATATCAATAAGTTTTAGACTTTTTGAAGTAATAAACGTATTTCTACTATAATACAGACATCTTAAAGCTTTATAATTATTCTACATAGTACCTGCATTAAATATCTTGATATTATAAAGAGGTTCAACATTTAAAACTTTTTCATGTCACATAAATATAAAATAAAATTTTATTATAACTAATAACTAATATAAAATATAAACCGTTTCAAGTTTTCTAGACTTATTTTTAAACCCATTAAAAATGGATCTCAAAAGAATAAATGTCTAATTTAAGAAGGTGAGGTGGGATTTTTGTATTGAAAAAACAAAGATTTAAGATCATTTGAGGACAAAGATTATTTACATATCAAGGGATCAATCTCCACCCTTCATTTTTATTTGATCTAATGGATGAGATTAATCCCAACAATTTAAAAAACCCACTTTCATCATTTTTTTTCAAATATTAATATCTTTCAAACCGTTAATCGTTAAGCGAAAAAAAATATATCATTGCGACGAGCATTTAATTATCTTTCTATAGATAGGCACTTTGATATACTTTCGACAAAAATATTTTTTTCGTATTTTTCACGTTTTTTTTTAAGTTTTTTCGTTATTTTATGTTACTTAATTTTGCATTAAAAAATCATATATGATAAAACACTAATTTGAATATCACATGTGATATTAGTGTAATATCATATATGATATGTAATATCACATGTGATATTAGTGTAATATCACATATGATATTATATATCATATATGATTTAACACTAATATCACATGTGATATTCAATTTAGTGTTTTATCATATATGATTTTCTTCAGTAACGTAAAAAACGAAAAAAAATAACGAAAAAACGTGAAAAAAACGTTTTTTTTTTTCTTTTTTCGAAAGTATATCAAAGTGCCCGTTTATAGAAAGATAATTAAATGCTCGTCGCGATGGTATTAATATTTTCACTTAACGATTAACGGTTTAAGAGATATTTAAATTATAAAAAATATGTGAAATAATAAAATGCTTTTAATCTCAGCCATTGATTTCTTTTTAGATGGATGGTGGAGATGAGTCCCTTAATATGTGAGAAAAGTTTGGTATGTAAAATAACTCTACTAAAAAACAAATGGTCTATAACCAGTTTCCTATGGTGGTATAAATAAATAAACTCCATCAAATCCAACTTCCATTCAACATTCAACAAAAACCACATCACTTTCACAAACAAAACAGTTTCTAAGCACAAACAAAACAAGAAAAATGCAAAAAACTGCATCATCATCAACTTTAGGTCCAGATGGATTAAACATAGCACAAGCATTCTTCAAACCAATACAAGGATCATCACCACCACCACCAATAAGCCGCACCACCAAAATATCAGTCATAGGTGTAGGCAACGTTGGCATGGCAATAGCCCAAACCATACTAACACAAGGTCTAGTTGACGAAATCTCATTAGTCGACGTAAACGCAGATAAACTACGTGGAGAACTGCTAGATCTTCAACACGCAGCCGCTTTTCTACCTCGTACTAAGATATCTGCCTCTGTAGATTACTCTAGTACTGTTGGATCGGATCTAGTGATAGTGACTGCAGGTGCTAGACAAATAAGTGGAGAGTCTAGGTTGAATTTGTTGCAAAGGAATTTGTCTTTGTTTAAGAAAATGATACCACCTTTGGCTGAAGCCTCACCTGAGAGTATAATATTGGTTGTGTCTAATCCTGTTGATGTGTTGACTTATGTTGCTTGGAAACTGTCTGGTTTTCCAAGCAACAGGGTTATTGGGTCCGGGACGAATTTGGATTCGTCCCGGTTTAGGTTTCTGATTGCTGATCATCTTGATCTGAATGCTCAAGATGTGCAGGTAATATTTAATGGTTTCTTATTTGGTACATTAAATTTTGTTTTTGTTTTGTTTTGAAAAATTAAAAAGGATATAAAGTATAGTAAATGGCAATATTCATTGTTTATGACTTTTTGGAGTATAAGTCGATAGAGAGGTGAAGTAGGTTGCTTTTTATTGCAATTGGTGACTATTGCTATTGTTTGGATCGGGTCATCGGGTCGGGTAGAATTTGGATTTGTTCTTGATTGATCATCTTGATCTAGATGCTTGAGATGTGCTAAATTGTTCAAAAGAGTGTTAATTGAAGTAGATTTGTTATTGTTTTTGGCATAATGTAAAAATCACAAAACTCATGAGGCATATTTTGGGCATACTGTTACTCCGTATTATTTTAGGCATAGAATTATATTAAACGCATAAAATCCTCTAAATCATTTCATTAAAAAAAATTAGCGTATTTTGGATAACATTGTCCTTGCGCAATCTATTTAGCACAAACTTTGACTGACAATGGATAAAAAGAAGTATGTTATTTTCAGGTTAGCCCAACCTCACACGCCCTGTTTTAATTAGCATAGTAATATTTTAACCCGAACTTAGTTAATTAGTTGAACAGGTTGTCCATGATCATTTTGGCATCACTGGTTACATATACTCCGTATCATGTTTAAGCAATAATAGCTAAAGTAGACACGACACTATAGTTCATTTCTATACACTGCACATTGTTGCTCTGTTTCCTAAAGCTACAAAAGAATAATATAGCCCATTGCTTCTGAATTTTAAAGTAAGCTACCTACAATAGGATCTGATATGAATAACCAGCTACTATGTTTTCTTTTGTAAATTTGGTTTGAACATATCAACTAGCATCCCATTCGACACCAATAAAGTTGGACCTGTGATGCATATTTGACTCTCATACTTTTATGACCTGAATCCGTTTTAGGCTTACATTGTTGGGGAGCACGGGGACTCATCAGTGGCATTGTGGTCGAGCATAAGCGTAGGAGGAGTGCCTATACTGAGCTTTTTAGAAAGACAACAAATTGCATATGAGAAGCACATGCTTGAGAAAATCCACAAAGAAGTTGTGCAGGGTGCATATGAGGTAATAAAGTTGAAAGGTTACACATCATGGGCCATTGGGTACTCAGTGGCTAGCCTAGCTCGAAGCATATTAAGGGATCAACGTAGCATTCACCCTGTTTCAGTCTTAGCCAAAGGGTTCCATGGCATTGATGGTGGTGATGCGTTTCTTAGCTTACCCGCCCAATTGGGGAGGAGTGGAGTGTTGGGTGTGACGAATGTGCACCTTACTGAAGATGAGGCAAAACAACTTGGGGAGTCTGCCAAGACCATCTTGGATCTGCAAAGCCAATTGGAAATATGACTTGATACTCTAAAAATGTTATGCTGATGGTTGTTATTTTGTATGGTGATCAATTTGGTTGTTATTTTGTACCGTGTCTTTTTATATAATTACTAGATAATGCTTTTACCATTGATGCCTTCATGTTTTTCATAGCAGAAACCCTGTTACATCTGTCCAAAACTGAGAAACTATACGTACCCCAACGAGTGAATGAATGTTGTGAACAGTTGACGGGCAGATATTTGACCCGAGTAATGAGTGAATCTGAGTTTAATTCAAAAGGCATGATTCAGAAATACAAGTAACAAGAAGTCGACTCCACCGGCCAAACGTTTCTTTCGGTTATTAGCTACTACATAAACAATGTTATTGAAACAATAATCGTTTCTAGATAGTGATATAAGAAGCTGCGAACACATTTTAGGAAACTCTTAGCCAACTGATACAATATCAATAAAATATAACCCGAGTTAATCCGATTAGTAACACCTGGGCCCTCGAAATACCAAATCCCAGCTTAAGTCCAAAAGGCCTACACTTGAGTTAATCCATTTCTAATATCACATTTATACATGAACGAGATAGGCTTACCCGTGTGTTACGGTGGGAGAAAAACATTTTTGTTGTAAGAACGAAATAATTCATTTTGTAAGTTTGAACTTTGAAATAAAGTTAAAACAATAAATAGGGTCGAACATATACTGGGCTAGGCTTTAAGCCCAGTACCTACCAACAAGCCCCAAATTTGACCCGATCTCAAAACAGCTCGTGTGCCCGTCGCATTTCATTTCATCTAAACGATTTGATCGGAAAGAAAAGAAAGAATGGCCGGAAGATTGGCATCTCAGATCATGGGCGAAAACGGCGTCGTTCGCCGCTCAGTCACCTCCTCCCTTCGTCTCCGTTCCGGTATGGGCTTACCTGTTGGCAAACACATCGTTCCCGATAAGCCCGTAAGCCTTACTTATTTTTTATATTTTCATCAATCTATAGTTTACAATATTTTATAAAAGGTTTAAGTTAGATATGTTTGTAAAAAAGTACTTTTAATTTCAACTTGATTATATAATTTGAAGTAACTAATTTGGATAACATGAACCTGATTTTGCTTAAAAATAAGCTATCTCAGACACCCCCTAATTATCTTGAAATAAGCATGTCTAAACCTGCTTATTTAAAATGGTCAAAATTAGCCGATAAGCAGAAGCAGTTTCTATGTTTAGTATAATTACCGAAATAGATGACTGTTTAATATGTGTGGTTCAGCTTCCTGTGAACGATGAGTTGGTATGGGACAATGGAACTTCGTTTCCTGAACCGTGTATTGATCGTATAGCCGATACTGTTGGAAAGGTAACAGTTTGCTTTTTCTTTTCCAGTCTGTTTTTTTGTGTGGGGGATATTATTTGATTAATTTTGGTGTTTATGTGTGCTTTCAGTATGAAGCACTTGGTTGGTTATGTGGTGGATTGGGATTTTTTGCAACTCTTGGATTGATGGCTACTTTGAACGACAAAGCTTCGAAGATACCGTTTGTAAGTCATATGATTCTGATAACTTTTATTTTTGTTAAATTATGTGGTAAGGGGAAGTCCATTAAATATGTACATGAAGAATGATAGTTAAAAGCTGAATGTTCTTGCTAGAAGATCAAACATTGTGAAATGACTTGAGTAGGATGAAGCTGTGAATGATAAGTTGCTTATGGGTTTCATATGAATTTTTTTGCCGAAGTTTGTTTATGTGGAGCAGGCTCTAAGGGTGTACACGCAGTTTAGGGGTTTCCGGTTCTAGCCATGATGTTAAGTATCATATAGCGATCAAAATATTGACTGTTGCACAATGTTGATAACGATTAACAAAGTATTCCTTGGCAATATATGAATGTATTTTATAATAATAGTGCCTGCTTTTGCTGGTAGGATTATATTTTATAGATTTTGGAGGCTATATAGTTTTGCGGCGTTTGTGCTTATGAGTTTTTTCTGCCTTCTTACGCACTGCCTGATGCTTGATAATGTGTAAATTTTCTTTTTAAGCCATTTAGGTTGAACTAATGTAAGTTTTAGGATCATAGCTAATGACCTTGTGACTTGCGAGCGACTATTTTTTCATTTTGTTTTAAGTCTAAGGCAACAAAAATATCTATGATCTCTAACTTTATAGACGGGAAAAGACACACCTCTAGTTTTTTGAGAAGTTTGCCCCTTCAAGAAAAACAAAGTGTATCTAAAGATATACCATAATGGATCTTTATAGGTTTTTGTGTGATTTTTAGACAATATTCAGTTCTGCATTATCTAAGTTTCTTACTGTTATTATATGTTTATCATGTTATGAATTGTATATATCTGTGAGCGCCTATGGAAATGATACAATACGAGAGAGTATTGCAGATGTGATTGTGTTATATATGGGCATTCTGTAGATACAATAGTCGACCGACTCTCAGCTGTCATTTTGAATCTCATCCTTTTTTTTAGGAAATTTTGCAATTTTTTGGGATAAATGTTACCTTTGACTATGCGATTCTTTTTACACGTACTGTTTTTCTTCTTCTTTATCTACATAAGTTACTTTCTACTGTAGAGTGGGAAAGACACATACTTTGGTTTCCTCTATGTATAATTGTTACACTACAGGCATGTGAACTCAAGCTGAGGAGCTTAATTTGTTCAAGTCTCTTAAGCTATGGTTCAATTGGCAACATTAGACACACTCAACAGCAAGGCATCGGAGGGCTCAGCTGTTGTGCACATATATTACTGAGATATGCTAAATAAGATACACGAGCATCTAATAATACTCTATAATCACAATTTGCAGCGAGCAATGCTTTTCGATATTACATTTTCCGTGATAATAACTTTCTGGAAGGCGGAAATCTTATTTTTCAATAACTTTAGGAGGTGGTGTGATAAATTTATTGCATATTTTACGGTATAAAAATTTAATTGCATAAGTTTATTGTATATTTTACGGTATAAAAATTTATACATTTTGTCAAGGTCTAAGGTAGAAAGTAAAACGTTTGAATTTGTGAATATTTATATAAGTAGTTTTTATCTTTTTGTTTAAAACGAAGGTCCATTATAATTTATACTTTATAGCATAACACCCCAAGTTTTATTTGACAAACAACCTAATTTTCTCTAATTCAATCAAACCCAAATCCTCAACCACATTGCAGCTTCACTCCACCACTGATTATCCATCTGCCGTTGATACCACTGATCAAATCCTCCATCTGCCTCTCTCTTCATTAACATCGATATTTTGTTAACCACTTCCTCATATGATTTGTTTGATCCACCAATCATCTACATCTTATATCTATTTTTTTAGTAATAAATTTTCCGGTTAGATATACCTTTTTATATGTATGTTTTTTGGTTGAGCATTGCTATACATTCAAATTTATCCTCCTACTTATTTTCCTAACCACATAATCTATTGACATGTGGAATCCACTCACTTTCACTTTTTATCCGCACCATTAAGCAAAAAATGTGTTACCATCTTAGAGTTAGGAGGATAATTAGGCCAAAATGTTAGGAAGAAATAACATTTTCTTTTTTCGTTGGATCACTAAATCTATGTGAAAAGTCAGTGTTTGTGGTGTGATTATCACATTCTACATATAGTTTTGTGTGTTTGTATTACTTTGTTTGGTCTGTACAATGACCTTTATTAGTTGTATTTTTCATTAAGGGGGTGTTTTATGGATTATATTAATTACAGGTGTGAGTGAATATATTTGTGTCTTGGTGCATAATTTAGTTGTACATTTTGCTTAAGTAGGTGTTATTGCTTAAAACCTAAGTAGGTGTAATGGTTGTAACATATGCTTAATTGGTTGTAATGCTTAAGATGTATTTTAAGAACGTCTTGGTGCATTTAATTGACGGAATAACCTTCTTCCATTATATGTAGTTTAGATTAGATGACCATCAAGGGTAGGCTTTGAGAACTGATGCATGGTGCTAGCCTGGTAGACTCATAGACTCATAGAGTAAGGAGTAAACGTACGCAGCTACCAATGTTAACCTAAAACTTACATTTTTATTTTTCGGCTTTATCTTATATTTATAATTTGCCTTGAAGAGAAAGATTGCGCTAACAACCATCAGTTTTTACTTATTTATAAACATAAATGGTGGGTTTGATAGTAATTTTTGGTGGTTGGCATAGAACACGTTTAAGGGAAATGTGAAGATGTTATGATTAATGACCAAACAGTATAAAACATAGTGATTAACCCTAAGCTTGTAAAAATGGAAATGTTCCAAGGACTGAGCCCCGCTTTGAATATAGTTTTTGCAGACTAAGATTGCACTCCTAGTTACTACAGGTTTATGGAATTGAGTATAGTGGATCACTCCCTTTACATATAATAAAGTGTATTTTGCGAGGCCAAGATTATATGACTGCATGCAATGACTTTTTAGCCCCTCTGGCATGTCATTGGGTTGGCACTTGGCAGTCAGTTGATTTCGCTAGCTCTACTACTATGCAAGATCAAGATACATCTGTATATGCATTATAATACGTTAAATATTTTATTCATTTCACCTATCTCAGTGATGATCACTTTCTATATTTGTTTCATCCTAAACAAGTAGACTTTAACCCGAAATGTCAATTTATAACCTGACATTCGTATTGTTGTAATATAGACCATTTGACATCAAATAATGCTTTTTTATATTTTTATGAACAGGTGCCAAAGGTATATCCATACGACAACCTCCGAGTGGAGCTTGGTGGAGAGCCCTAGGATAGTGGTTGCTACCAAACGCCTATAATCTGGTACATCATGCGTACCTTCTTTGTACCTCACCTGTTTATTTGTTTGCACTTGGTGTTGAAACTAGCAATGAATAATGTATCATCTTGACCTTTGAGCAAGCAGCTGAGACCATTTGTAACTTTAACCATTTTGTAATGATAAAGTTTGTTGTTATATTATCTTTTAATCTGGTTTTGCAGATCGTGCATCATATAGTATAATGAATAATGTTCAGGGTTTATATAGTTTTGGGCTGAATTAGAAACTTACTGCATGTATGTAGTGCAATCTGCATTGGTATAATACTGTGTGGAATAATTTACTTACTGTGGGTGATGTTATCCAAAAGCAGCGGATTAGTTCTCATTAGTTAAGCAACTAGCAGTGATAGAGGTTTTTTGAGGTTAATAGCCAACACACCAGTTTTGATGATAGTGCACACGCAGGGGTCTACACTGCCTTACATATTGAGTTTGAAGAATTCACGTGTTTGATGATTCTATCATCTATGATGGAGTTGCCAAAACATCAGGATACGCATCCTGGATTTGAACTGAATGTTTTCTACTTTCTAGCCAAAAAGTCTCTTTCTAGCTTTTAGTTAGACTCATTTGAACTTATCTTATCGATATAGACTTAACAAAACCCAACTCCAAATCAATCCCCAACGCACCAAAGAAAATGAACATCAAGAAACAGAAGAATTATATGCCATTGGAAGTAGAGTTTAGTTTTAAAAACTGGATGAATGGGGCACGGGCTGGGTTGGGTTGGTCTGGTCCGACTATCATCTATGATGGAGTAACTTCAGCCCAATTTTATGTGGGTGGATTCACTACAACAAATATATCATTTTTACACATTTTTTTTTTTTTTTTTTTTTTTTTCATTTTATGAATGGTGAACTTTTTTTTAAAGATATTCACACTTAAGAGTGTAAATAATTGTTTCAAAATCCTCACACTTAAAAAGTGTGAAAAATTTCAATCTCACACTTAAAAGTGTGAAGAATTATTTCCAAATCAAAATCATCACACTTAAAAGCGTGAGGAATTATTTTAATACCCTCACACTTAAAAGTGTGAACATATTCATAAAGCTTCACACATAAAAGCGTGAAAATATTTGCTACATCTAATTGGTTCACACGCATACTAGTGTAAATTTTTTGATTCTAATGCGGCCACATGCTCTAATAAGTGTGAATAAACAACTATTTTGTAGTAGTGATTGATGGATGCATCATTGATCTCAGTAATTATCTGTCTTTGTCACAGCAGTTTTCTCTATCTTTCATGCCTGTTGTTGAGTAATTGCCGCCCACTTATCTCAACATGCACCCATGTTGAATAATAGGCTTTTAACAGAGTAAAATTCAAATACTATAATAGATCCCGCTAGCCTTCTCTGTTTATATATTCACTGACAGCTACCAAAAATGGCATCATCAACTGAAGATTTTGGTGAATTTTTGTTGTTGCCCATTTGTGCTCATAAGCCGTTGTTAATTGGAAGCCATAGGGGGCTGACATACTTTCCAGTATCCATAGTAGTTAAGCAACTAGCTCAATGATAGGGATGTTTGAGGTTTATACGAGTATGGATCTAGTGAGAAGAATTATTTAAATGAGAAGAGTGAGAAAGAATTGTAGCCACACAATTCAAATAAGAAAAAAATAATAATAAGGAGATGCATCTATTTTTATAGATGCATCTAATATTTGTGGTTGTGGTTTCTTCTCATCTTAATTATATTTCTCATTTGATCCTAGTCATCCTACTTCTATACTTAATAGCCAAGACATCAGCTTTGATGATAGTGCACAGGCAGGCAGCTGCCTCAAGGTCTACAAAGTTTCCTAATGAAGTTGGGGCAAAATGTCTTAGGTGAGTTTCGTACTAATAGGCTCTAACGACGTTCACAAATTCATTAAGTGATTGAGTAGGTATGAACTTTTCAAATCAAGGAACTCCATTTTTACTAATACTGAGATCATCTATAGGAGTGACAGTAAGAGTAAGAATATGATGTCGATCACTGTTCATACCTGGGTGGCTTTGGTCCTTGAATATGAATAATTTAAAGTAAGCAAGGATGAAAACTAATTACTCTTTATACGTTTGCACTTATAAACAAGCTAATTACTTGATATTAGCTCAATGATATGCAGATCGGACATAAACGCAAGTCTTAGTGCAATATATGAGTGGTGATTTTGGTCCAGTTAAGTGTTTATCTTAACATAGAAAGGCCACACATTCAGACATTTGATTTTTACTTAAAAGCTTTGTTTCGGTTTTCCCAATAACGTTCACATTATATACGCGATTAAAGAGACAAAAGAATGGGACAAGGTTGGAATGGAACCCAACTTACCTTGAGAACGTGAATTTGGATTATACGCAATCCTAACTGACTTAATAACACATGACATTATGTTGAACAAGGGATTTGATTCGCCAAGGACTTGCAATTTCAAACGAAAGGGTAGGAAGTAAATATACTGATGACGTATAGTCTGGAGTCGGGTCATAAACCCGACTACAGTCCAATACTTGCAAGCCCGGTACGAACTGGGCCAATATCAATACGCGTTTGGGCTCACGAAAGCCCAAGCCCAAATCTATTTACGGAATAGATATCCGATATCTTCTAAATTAAGAAGATAATCATTCTCAACCGACTTAAGCGGGATACGCCGAAGGTTGGGGAACACGGAACCAACAAGGATTCCGTGCGTATATAAAGGGAATCATATCCCTCGTTTAAGGTACGATCTCATAACCCTAAAACTCCTTAAACCCTAAATCGATTACTCACTCTCACGCCGAAGGATAATCGTGGGAGACAATCCCACGGTAAGCCTAACGGTGTTTCTTGTCTCTTAGTGCGCAGATTTCAAGCAACAATTCTCAATTGGTACAGGAACCGGAGCTCCAAACCAGGAACGTCCAACTTTTGTATCAACAAGTGGCGCCATCCGTGGGACCCTACACTAAGAACCAACACTAGAATGACAAAGCACGGAAATCAGCGATCGCAGTCAGACCTCATGGGGAAGAAGTCGCAGAGTGGACTAACCCCTAAGCAGACCTCTGGGACAACCAGCACTGCTAAAAATAAGGGATCAGGCCAAGACTTGATCTTCCCTCTGGTGGAACCGCACTCGGGAACAACCCAAGCCACTACGACCACCACGAGTGGAGTAGATCCACTGCGCACCGTCTTTACTACTCCCTTCCAATCGGTGCTAGAAACTGACCTGACAAAGGTACCGGAGGCACCAGGCAGAGATAAGGGTATAGCGGCAGAAACAAACGCACTCACTCTCGAGGGGGTCGCGCCGGAATTAACACCAGAAGTTTTCGTATCCCAAAACTACGAAACATTAACTGCCCTCATGCAAGAGGAAGAGAAGAATAGATCAGGTCGGAACTTGAAAGCCCGACTCAATTTCGATTCGGAATACGATACTTCCCCACTGCGCCGCCAGAAAGAAAAGCGCAGAGAGAGCGGTCATAAACCCCCAGTATTCAACAGAATCGGGAGGAGAATCGAGGGTGATGAGACACCTCACTCGCAACACTTGAGTGATAGTGATAGAGAAGAACGGCGTACCAGTGTCTACGCCAGACTGGGTAGCCGTAAAGTACATGACAGACTGGGACGAAAGTATTCCCCAAGTGAGAGCCCTTCAGATCCAGACTACAAGTCAGACTCTGAGGATGGCCGGCGCAAACGCCGTAAGAAGGAAAATTCATCTTCTGATAACTCCTCGGACAACGAGGATAGCGATACAGGACATTGGAAGTCTAGAAACAGACGCGATAGCCAAGAGGAAGACATGTCTCTCCCATGGCGCCGTCAGAAAGTGGATGCGTTCACCAGACGCATTAGTGATTTCTCTGAGAACAAGAAGAGGCGCATGCCTACAAATGTCAAGACCTATGATGGAACAGGTGATCCGGACGATCACCTAAAAATCTTTGAATCAGCCGCGACCATTGAGAACTGGCCACAACCGATGTGGTGCCACATGTTTAATTCCACACTAGTGGGGAGCGCGCGGAACTGGTTCAACAAACTCCCACGAAGGAGCATAAATGGTTTTGAAGAGTTGAGAAAGGCGTTCCGCCTAAATTTTACTCAACGGAAAAAGTGCGCTAAAAATCCTGTCGAACTCGCCAGGGTAAAGCAGCACCAAGGAGAATCTACGAGCGCATTCATGGAACGCTTTAAAGATGAATGCATGCAAGTTAAAGCATGTCCTGAAGTACTAAAGATCTCTGGCTTCATGAATGGGATTAATAATCCAGAACTCATCAAGAGGTTGAACGACAAGATCCCTGAGACCTTTGATGAACTCATGAAGCGCTCTCGGTCTTTTGTCCAGGGAGAAGCCGCCGCGGCGGATAGCAAAAAGAACCACTCGAGTTACCGGTCACAGGAACAACCTGGGAGGCAATCGAACGACCGAGGTAGTAACCGTAATAGGAGCTATCGCAGCCAGAGGAGTGGCAGAGATAATGACAGGTATACTCCCCTGATCAAAACCCCAAAGGAAATACTCGCAGCGGAAGGCGCGAATTTCCCAAGACCACCGCAGATGCGTACACCAGAAGATCGGCGCACTGGGAATGGATACTGTGATTACCACGCGCAAAAGGGTCACACCACTAATGAATGTGTCCAGCTGCGCCAACTTATCGACAAGATGGTCAAAGAGGGTAGACTGGACCACTTGGTTAAAAACATTAAAGAGGGAAGAGATAAACAAAAGAATGGAAACAAGAAGGAGACACCCAAAGATAAAGCCGACACAATCTACATGATACAAACGTGGCAACGAGTCACTAGACAGAAAGTCAGCCAGGAGTTTTCCCGAAGAAGCGAAATCTCTTTCCCTACTCTAACTGCGGACAACGCAGTAGCAGAGCCACTCACCATTGAAATTAGTGCGGGTGGTCACGACATACACCGCATGTACATTGATGGTGGGGCATCGGCAAATATCATGTATGAGCATTGCTTTAAAAGACTACGATCTGAAATACGCAGCCAGTTAAGCCCGGTCAGCACAGCGCTCACTGGTTTCACGGGTGAGAAGATATGGCCCATGGGGCAACTGCGATTACTAGTCAGCATTGGCAACGCAGAGCACTCTACGACAACCTGGATGGACTTCATGGTGATCAAATCCCCCTCGCCATACAATGGAATTATTGGGAGACCCGGGATATCAGCCATGCGCGCGGTGCCATCAACAGCGCACAGGATGCTTAAATTCCCAGTAGAAGGGGGCGTTGTTACTCTTTACAATGCCACGGTACCAAACAGAGAATGTAACACGGTTACATACGAAATGGCACCGATCCCGAAACAGGGCGCAGCCAAATTCCCCAACTTGAAGGTTGCGATTCACCCAGAATACCCGGAACAGGAAATAACCATCGGAGGGTCATTGTCGGACAACGGCAAAGCAGCTGTGTGCGCACTCCTACAAAAGAACGTGGATATTTTCGCGTGGGAGCCAAAACACATGACTGGGGTACCACGCTCGATCACAGAGCATAAACTGAGAATCCGACAAGGGTACTCACCGATACGCCAGAAGAAGCGTGGCCAAGCCCCAGAGCGTACGCAGGCAATTCTGGCAGAGGTACAGAAATTGGTAAAGGCGGGAATTATGCGTGAAGTCTACTACCACGACTGGCTCTCTAACCCAGTAATGGTCAAAAAAAGCGATGGTAGCTGGAGAATGTGCGTAGACTTCACCGACCTTAACAAAGCATGCCCACAGGACTGCTATCCATTACCAGAGATAGACTGGAAAATAGAGTCCTTGTGCGGATACCCGTTAAAGTGTTTTCTCGACGCGTACAAGGGATATCACCAGATACAGATGGCTAAGGAAGACGAGGAAAAAACAGCTTTCCACACAAGCCAAGGCGTTTACTGTTACACAAAAATGCCCTTTGGCTTGAAGAATGCGGGTGCCACCTATCAGCGGTTAGTAGACAATGCCTTTGAAAAACACGTGGGCCGCAACCTGGAAGTCTATGTGGACGACCTGGTCATAAAAAGCCATACTGAAGTTGAGCTTGTGCGCGACATAGAAGAGACGTTCAAGACTCTACGAGAGATCAACATGAAGCTGAATCCTAAGAAATGCACCTTCGGCGCTACTGAAGGCATGTTCCTAGGATACTTGATAGAACCTGACGGCATAAAACCTTGTCCAGAAAAGACAAAGGCGGTAATTGAACTTCCCTCACCACGCACGCTGAAGGAAGTCCAATCCCTCAACGGAAAACTGGCCGGCCTAAACAGGTTCCTGTCTAAATCAGCAGAAAAGTCATTGCCTCTCTTCAAAACACTCAAGAAGTGTATAAAAAAGGGTGACTTCCGGTGGACGACGGAGGCGGAAGAAGCCTTCACTACACTCAAACAGCATCTAGCAACGCTCCCAACACTCGTTGCACCCCGACCAGGGGAAGAGCTGATCATGTATTTATCAGCAACTCATGGGGCAGTCAGCGCAGTGCTACTAACAGATAGAGACTCAGTGCAAACCCCTATCTATTTTGTCAGCAAAGCGCTCAAGAAGACGGAGATGAACTACAGTGCCATGGAGAAATTAGTCTTGGCATTAGTGTTTGCCGCCAAGCGATTACGCCGGTACTTCCAGGCGCACCCGATAGCGGTAATCATAGATCAAGCCATCAAGCAGATCATCTCCAAACCCGATGCGTCAGGACGACTCCAGAAGTGGAGTGTCTTACTAGGCGAACACAACATCTCTTACAGACCACGTACCGCAATAAAAGGACAGGTTCTGGCAGACTTCATCATCGAGAAGCCAGATACTGATGAGGTACCCGCACCAAGAAAGCAGGAACTACCAGATCCATGGATTTTGTTTACAGACGGATCCTCATGCGTGGACGGATCAGGAGCTGGCCTTATTCTCACAAACCCAGAGGGAATGGAATTCACTTACGCACTGCGTTTTGAATTTACCGCGACAAACAATGAGGCAAAATACGAGGCCCTAATCGCCGGACTACGCATTGCAGCTCGAATGGGTGTACGTAATTTGGAAGCAAATGTAGACTCCCGACTAGTAGCCAACCATGTGTTGGGAGAATACGTGGCCAAAGAAGAGAATATGATTCAGTATCTTGAGAAGACTAAGACACTGATCAAAGGCTTTGACAGATTTACTATCAAGCAAGTCCCTAGAGGAGAAAATCGCAAGGCAGACGCACTGAGCAAGATCGCCTCGACAAGCTTCGCACACTTATCAAAGCAAGTGCTGGTGGAAACACTGAAAAGCAAATCAATATCGGAGATGGAAGTCTCCGCGGTCATAGAGGAGGATGGTCCTACATGGATGACACCGATTACGGAATTCCTAAGCAAAGGAACATTACCCCAAGAACAGACAGAAGCTCGCAGGATACGGCGTACAACGCAGAGGTTTGAATTGCAAGACAACATATTGTACCAACGTTCTTTCCTCCAACCATGGCTCCGCTGCGTCGGCCCCCTGCAAGCAAATTACGTGCTGCGAGAAATCCATGAAGGTTCATGCAGCATGCACGCAGGACCACGGTCCGTTGTAGCACGCGCCATGCGATCAGGATACTACTGGCCAACCATGCATCGCGATGCGCGGGACTTAATAAGGAAGTGCAATGATTGCCAAGTTCATAGACCCGTCCCGCGCCAACCACAGCACGAGCTGACGCCAATCACGGCGCCATGGCCATTCTACAAATGGGGCATTGATATTGCAGGTCCTTTTCCAATAGCAGCAGGCGGTCTCAAGTTTCTCATAGTGGCTATAGACTACTTCACCAAGTGGATTGAGGCAAAAGCAGTGGCGACAATCACCGGCAACCAGGTGAAACGCTTTGTCTGGGACAACATCGTATGCCGCTTCGGATTACCTGGTGAAATCATCTCGGATAACGGGAAACAATTCTGCGACAACCCCTTCAAAGATTGGTGCGTGAAGTTAAACATCACCCAACACTTCTCGTCGGTTACACACCCGCAAACCAATGGCTTAGTAGAGCGCGCAAATCGAAGCCTGGGCGAAGGAATCAAAGCGCGCCTGGACAGGCACAAAGGAAGGTGGGTCGAAGAGCTTTCGCATGTCTTGTGGGCGCACCGCACCTCAATAAAAACCAGCACGGGGGACACCCCCTTCTCTCTAGTCTACGGGACAGAAGCCGTTATACCAACTGAGATCGGCATGCCAACTATCCGCACTGCGGAGATCAATGTAACAATAAACAATGATGAAAGACGTGTCGACTTGGATCTGCTGGAAGAAAGACGCGAACGCGCAGCCATACGGGAGGCAAAGTCGAAGTCAAAAATGAAAGGATACTATGATGCCAAGGTGCGCAGTGTTTCATTCAGACCAGGCGACTTTGTCTACCGTGCCAATGAGGCGAGCCACGCAGAAGATACAGGTAAGCTCGGACCAAAATGGGAAGGACCTTATGAGGTTACTGAAGCAATAGGCACAGGCGCGTACAGGCTACGAGGCTTGGATGGTCGTGACCTACCGCGCACATGGAACATCGGCAACCTCAAGAGGTGCTACCTGTAAGAATAGCTACGGCACAGCGCACAGACTCTCCGCACTTTCAGTGCTCAATAAACATTCATGTATTCATTTTTATTTTTCATATTTACTGTTTTCTTTGTTATTTCTCAAAAAACTTGCAAGTATCAATAAAACGCCGCGGTTTCTAGCTAACTCCGCGACACATTTTAAGTTGTTATCTCCATATACTGTATGTCTTAACAATTTTTTATTTCTTGCCCACGATGGCGTGCATGCACTACAAATAAACCCATGATGGTAAAAGGATAAGTTGACCTACTAACTAACTTGTTGAGTAAGAGGGTTGCAAACCCATCAACACTGGATCACGCATCCTTGTTAAACACCTTGTTCTCAAGACGTTGGAATAAGATATGTGCGCATCCCACGATGGTTGCGCAGCAACGCACACGTGCACGTTTAACAACTTAGGAACCAAGACACTTGATTCCTTAATGCGATATTTACAGTACGCTGTGTATCATAACATACACGATTATGATAAAGTGCTTACAATTATTTTCCAAGTATACTATGATCTTCATACATGATTATGGATTTCCTACATTCGCACTGGCATACACGTTTGTTTTTTCGGCAACGAATACATCTTTCATGCAAAGACAAACAGATACGTATACATTACACGTTTTAATAATATCCACAGCAAAAAAGAGACTTTTATTCATAACTATGAGTTATTACAAAAGATAGTTAACATGTCAACTACCAGCTGCTACAACGCTTAAGTGAAGAAGTGCCAACGTGACTCGTTGCATCTTTGGCTTCGCTAATACCCTTCAACACATCTGCATCCTGATGCGACACAGTGGCCACACTAACTGGCACCCCATCAGACCTTGGCAAGTGAGCTGCACCAACTCCACACAAAATAGCTTTACCTGCAATACCTTCTTTTTTAGCAAGACGGGTCGCATGCGCTTCCAATACTTCCTTTAAAGGTACCTCTTTCTCCAAAGCAAATGGATTCTGACTATCCCTAGGACGCGCAAAGACATGTACTTGAAGCTGAGACTCATGGGGTTTCAAATAATAGTCTGGCTGTATTTCGGCACCCTCGGTACGATGACGTGCCAAGGTCAATCCCGCCATAATAACATTTATAGGATAATCTTGATCGCGCTCAAGCTCAGAAATCATTGGAAGCTCTAAGTCTTTCATTCTCTGCATGGCGGCGACCAAGTGATCATATGACTCAGCATCATAATTTGGTACCTTATCAATCGGCGCATTCAACAGTTTGGCCTCTTGGAGATTTTCAATTGCTTCTGATTTACCACGCTCCAGAGCGCACCGCACAACCTCCCCGAAGGCATTAACAACATCTGGCGATTCCAGGGTACTGAGGGCAGCTAGGCGGAGACCGTGGCCTATGAGCCACCTGCGCTCCGCTATGGTGGACATAAGCTGAGGATACAACTCCTCGTCATACTCGAGGCTAAGCTTACGCAGTTTTGCCTCCTGCACCTCCAATGACCAGCTGACAGTAGCCCCAAGCTCCCCCAACTGCGCAAACAAATTTTCCTTACCCTGCTCAAGATGTTTAAGTGTCCAGCGGCACGCAGACTTGTACCTGGCAGCCTCAGCACGCTCTTGACTCATTTGGCACATTAGCGCCATTTTGTCCTCGGCCTGTTTTTGAGCGTATGCGCTCAGATCCCTTGCCTCTGCATGGGCGCTATCCAGTTGCGCCCGGGTGCTTGCCAGCTGCGTCTCCAACAAAGCTATCGTTTGGTCATTTTGTGAATCTTGGTTCTCCCCACCAGATACTGGATCTTTCAGCCTCACAATTAGTGCAGCCTGATGTGCGGAGACCTGCACCAATTCTTCAACCAATTGCTCCATGGGCGCATCCGCATCAGACTGGTCTTCCTTATCTTGGCTCTGCGGCTCAGAATGCGCTGAACGTATCGGACTCGCCTTGGGGGGTGATTCTATAACCTGCTCCATCCTGCGAATGATCACCAGCGCAATGTTAGAATCACAACTAGCACATTCACCAACAAAAGAAAATTATACATGTACGGCTTTACTTACTGTGGCTCCGCGACATCAGCAGAAGGGTGCGACGACGCTTCATCAGTGGAGGATAATTCCACAGTCTGGACCACGGGGCGTTTTTTCCTTGAGGGGCCTGCACCATCATCCCTTCGGGTCCTTTTACGACTAAGCCCAGATTCCTCTTCTTCCTCTTCCTCCATAGGGTGGGCCACAGCTACGGGCGGTGGCTGCGCCACAAGAGAAGTTACTTCGGGATTAGGACGGCTTTGCAGGGGTGTTGCTCCCACTGCGACGGAGGAACTGGTCCCTGTATCCCCCGCATTCAGCTCTATGACGCGCCCTGCGGTAGCAGCTAGAATTGGCTCCTCATTCTCCTTCAAAGGTCGTGTCCCTGTCCTCACCTCTACGGGCTTCGCTAACTGTACTACGGTAAAAAGGTCCATTTCTGCGCACCACAAACAACATGTGCACACAGGTTATATAATGCGCGACGTATAAGGAAGAATGCTCTTACATTATTTACACACAGAGGTACGGAGGAATAAGTACCCACCCTGGCCATGTGCGTCTACGAAGATTGGGATCTCATCTTCGGGACCAAAATAATTACGGCTGATTCCCATATGCACCAAAAATCCTTCAGGATAGGCACTAATGGGGATGCGGTTAGCATTTATCAGTTCCGCATCCTCGGCGACATAAGACCCAGGCAACGGGCACTCATCCCTCTCTAATGTACCCCGAGTATAAAAATCATAATTCCAGGGAAAGCATGTATCATCTACCCAGAAGAAATACTCCCTCCAATTCCTAAGTGAGTCTAATTTATCTGTATAACATTGCAATCTACCAGCGCGCTTCGCAAAAGACACCCACCCGTGCGCCCATGTGGTGTGATAAAAGGCGCGGAATAGATGGATGGTGGGGTTGATTGCCAAAAACCGGCAATTTATCTCAAAATTGGCAATCTTGGCCGCACCAATACAGTGCAACTGCGATATGTGTAGAGTATAATAATTTAACACATCGCACAGAAAGCGTGACAGGGGCACACGTTGATTCGCGAATTCGAATAATCGTGTATATACACCCACTTTCCCTTCGGGGAAATCCGCAATAGTTGCTCGTGCTCCCGGAACAACCGGATGCACGTCCTGCGGTATGAAATAATCCGACGTGAATTCCATCAGGTCGCTCACGGTGAGGTCGGAGGTGAAGTCAGACAACTGCTTAACCATCGTGTTATTATTTTGATAAAGCGCGCGCGTGGTTACCTTTGTGATTTGCTACTTTTTGGATTGCAACTATCCAAAATTCTTTCGTAATGGTGGATGGAATTTTACTGTGAGGAAGACGGTGAAAATGGAGGGATAGGTTATATAGTTTCTCTCACCCACCCGATATGTGCCACGTGGACCCCACTAACTTTGTTTGTGTGGTTGAGATCTCTCTGATGGGACGCGGGACAGTCACTTTCCCCCGAATAACGAGGCATTTGCATTTCACTTTGATGTCTAGATACATTGCACCTACCGGTATGTGTATGGCTTCTTTAAAACGTTTCGTACGTTTTTTCTTTTATTTTGGACTACGATCATTAGTCTAGCATCCGCAGTTATGCACTGCGCATACTAGACTGGGGGGACATGATGACGTATAGTCTGGAGTCGGGTCATAAACCCGACTACAGTCCAATACTTGCAAGCCCGATACGAACTGGGCCAATATCAATACGCGTTTGGGCTCACGAAAGCCCAAGCCCAAATCTATTTACGGAATAGATATCTGATATCTTCTAAATTAAGAAGATAATCATTCCCAACCGACTTAAGCGGGATACGCCGAAGGTTGGGGAACACGGAACCAACAAGGATTCCGTGCGTATACAAAGGGAATCATATCCCTCGTTTAAGGTACGATCTCATAACCCTAAAACTCCTTAAACCCTAAATCGATTACTCACTCTCACGCCGGAGGATAATCGTGGGAGACAATCCCACGGTAAGCCTAACGGTGTTTCTTGTCTCTTAGTGCGCAGGTTTCAAGCAACAATTCTCAATTGGTACAGGAACCGGAGCTCCAAACCAAGAACGTCCAACTTTTGTATCAACATATACAATGATGAACACGGAAAGTTACAAGTCATATATTGCCAGAAGACTTGAAAAAGCCAAACCAAATTGAAACAGACCATATTAATTAACATAAGAAATGAGAAGAAAACACAATTGCAGAAACACAAGATTGGGAGTGTGTTTGGATTTGGTAACTGTAGATGGATGTTCTTAACTATTCAATACTTACGAGGTTAGTTGTATTTCAGTTTGTGAAGAGATTGTTTTGAAAACATACCTTCTATATTTTAAAACGGTAAACTCACACATCCATTACATACATGCTGTTGCACTTGGACTTAAACTTATAAACAAGCGGTTAACGTGGGCACTTGTGATACAACTTAATTATATACCGGCTGCCAAATTAAGGACCGTTATTTTTTTACAAGATTACATGTTCTTAATCACTTTGTTAGGCGAATGGCGGATAATAGGTAAGCTTTTCAAGGCTTTGGTGATGGGTGACTCCGGATATAATTTGTTCGAAAGTTGACCTTATTATTATTATTATTATTATTATTATTATTATTCATTATTATTTTCTGCGAAACAATGATATACTATAAGGCTTCATTTATATATTTTGATCAGATCCATGGTCTTAGTGTTGGGCCAATTCAATGACCAATAGTCTTTATTTAGATTTGAACATAAAATAGCCTAAGTATTAAAAGTAGTCGTCTAGTCGCTCAGTAAAAAACTTAGTATAACATCTTGAAAGAGTTCTTTGAAGACAAAGAGTCTTCACTTTAAACGATGATGCAGTTCAACAGCTGAAGCACAATATCCAAAGAAGTTGTTCAGGTCGGCGAGGTTTGACAATATCATGTTTGTTCTCTCTAAAACAAAGATACTTAGAAAAGTATCTAAACATCCAAAAAAAGGGGCATGAAAACCATAAAAGCAAAAGTGGATAAAACAAATTTTCATGGGAGTCAACCTCCTTTTTGAGAGTTGGTAAAAAGGAGATACGCTTGTCAACACTATTTTCACAAAAAAAAAAAAGTTTACCCCTTACCTAAATTAGAAATATTTAATGGACACATATGAAAAATAACTTTTTAGGAAGCCTTAATTGCGTGCTTATATAAAAGCATGTTTGTAATGAACAAAATGCTATCTTTTGCAATTAATGTGATACACATTCAATCATTTGAATTCACCGTGCTCAAACATTAACTTTAATTCGAGTGAAAAACAGAACACTCAAATTGCCATTCAACTAGGATTGTATTAGGCAAACAATCCTTGTAAACTTTTTGATATATTCAAACAAGAATTTAAAGGTTGAAAATATATCTTGTGTAAATCTGTCTTTAAAAGTGCACTTACAAACTGTCATTTAATGAACTGTTTTAAACTAACTCAATTGCCATGAAAAGTGTTTTGATAACCTAGAATTATCTTCTGTAAACACTTATAAAGGGAAAAGCACGTAACTTAGCTAGTTTAATTACTTATCATTTATATGATGCATGAAGATATATATATTACACCTAAGAAATTTTCTGAAGATTAAAATATACGGAGTATTTCACTAATGCATATGCATGGTATTTGTCATTAGGTTAGAAATGTACGTATCCATTATGAGTTATTCTTAAATTATGGTGGCTAATAATGTATTTTAACAGCTACTGCTTCCTAAATCAGACCCGTGAAGAAAAAAGATTTATTTAGTATTCGATCAGGTGGGCTTCGTTTTTTGTTTTGATGTCTTCTTGGCATGTATCATGTTTTTAGATTATTAGAACAAGTTGATTAGCTTTTTAATTATGATACTCATGCATATATAAGAGGGAAACTCTATGAATCGATTCAAAACACGAACCTGCAAAACGTTATTTCTGTAAGCATCTTGTACAACAACTATTTTGTAAACATGCAACAATAAGTTATTTGTTGGGTATTTTTCTTAGCCCATGAGGACTAATAGCCCAACACTTTGAGGCCCATCTTGGGTCTATTTTAGTCTCTATATTAATGCTTATGTTCAGAATTTAGAAGGTGTGTGAGAGAAGTTTGGAGGGAATTAAAAACAGAAAAGAAAGAAGAATTTCGGAGCAAGATATCACCCAAAACCAACTGCAATGTTTTTACGATCACCGGAGATTGCACCGTCGGATAGTCACGATTTTCGGACTGTAGCTTCCTGACATCGAAAGGAAGGTTTTGACCGTTGGGATTTTGATTTTGAGGCTTGGAAGTGCGGTTTTCATACCTGGGCAGATTGCATCTTATTTGGTGATATTCTTCCTTTCTTTTTTGTTTGTTCTTTGATTTTTGCCATATATCTTGATGTTGATTCCAAGATTATGATGTTTGTTGTATACCTCTAGTGTTATCTAGAGAAGACCTTGTGTACCTCTCCTTGTTGATAGTGGATTTAACCGGCACTAGGTATCCCGTGGTTTTTACCCGTTTTGGGGTTTTTCACGCTAAAAGTTTGGTGTTCGTGTTGTGTGTTTGATTATCTTTACTACCTGCTGATTCGGCTGATTTGATATTGTTTGGGGGCTGATTAGAGTTGCTTTTAGTTTGCCTTATTTGTTCACTTCCTCATAGGTTCATACGGGTTTGGGTAAGTGCTATCAAACGAAGGTTTTGCTTCCGCATTTGTGTTTATACCGTTGTGACCCATTATACTTACCCGTCAAATTGGTATCAGAGCTTGGTTCTTGGTTTGGGGACTTAACCTGTTTGAACGATGGAAACTAATACAAGTAGGATGATTAGTTTGAATGGTTCTAATTATCATGTTTGGAAAGGAAAAATGGAGGATCTCCTTTATGTTAAAGACTACTACTTGCCCGTATTTTCTACTGAGAAACCTGATAACAAAACAGATGCAGAATGGACTATTTTGCATAGACAGGTTTGCGGGTATATTAGGCAATGGGTTGATGATAATGTTTTGAACCATATTTGTGAGGAGACACATGCTCGTACTCTTTGGAACAAACTTGAACAGTTACATGCTCGAAAAACTGGAAACAACAAGTTGTTCTTAATCAAGCAAATGATGAGATTAAAGTATACTGATGGGTCTCCTATTACTGATCACTTAAATGTTTTTCAGGGTATTATAAATCAGCTTGCAGGTATGGGTATCAAGTTTGAAGATGAGATTCAAGGCTTGTGGCTTCTTGGTACCTTACCGGATACTTGGGAGACTTTTAGGACATCCTTGTCCAACTCTGCACCAGATGGTGTTATCACCATGGAATTAGCTAAAGGCAGTATTCTGAATGAAGAAATGAGAAGAAAGTCACAGGGTTCTTCTTCACAGTCAGATGTCTTGGTCACAGAAAGGCGGGGGAGAAGTCAAAGCAGAGGTCCGAGTAACAGAAGTAATCATCGTAGTAGTTCCAGCAAAGGAAGATTTGCTGATGTTGAATGCTATCATTGCCATAAAAAGGGGCACACGATGAAGTTTTGCAGACAGTTGAAAAAGGAGAACAAGAAGAAGAACTACAACAACCAGAAGAACAAACACAAGAAAGATGATGAAGGTGATGACAATACTGAAGTAAATACCACCACAGATGAGTTCTTTGTTTGTTATGATTATGATATGGTCAACCTTGCTAATGATGATTCGAGTTGGATTCTTGACAGTGGTGCTACATGTCATGTTGCAACACGAAAAGATTATTATTCATCTTACACACCAGGTGACTTCGGTGTTGTTAGGATGGGTAATACTGGGCTATCAAGAATTGCTGGTATTGGAGATATTTGCTTGAAGTTTGACACGAGGATGGAATTGGTTTTGCATAATGTAAAACATGTCCCAGATATGAGACTCAATATTATCTCAACAGGTCTTCTTAATGAAGATGGTTACCACAACAGTTCTGGTAATGGTTTGTGGAAAGTAACTCTCGGATCCTTGATCGTGGCAAGAGGAAAAAGGGAATCCAAGTTATACATGACACATCCGAAGATATCCAAGCGCATTGTCAATGCTGTAGACAATGATGATATGACCGAGTTATGGCATAAGAGACTTGGTCACATGAGTGAAAAGAGGATGTCTATTCTTTCTAAGAAGAATGTATTATCTGGTGTGCATGATATCAACTTGAAGAAGTGTTCTCACTGTTTGGCAGGAAAGCAAACTAGACTTGCTTTTAAGAGTCGTTCTTTTTTCAGAATGGAGAACATACTTGATCTGGTACATTCCGATGTTTGTGGTCCCATGAAGACTAAAACACTTGGTGGGTGTTCTTATTTTGTCACTTTCATCGATGATCACTCAAGAAAGGTTTGGGTATATACCTTGAATACTAAAGATCAAGTATTGGATGTGTTTAAGCAGTTTCATGCTTTAGTTGAGAGGCAGACAGGAAAGAAACTTAAATGTATTCGAACTGACAATGGAGGTGAATACATTGACCCCTTTGATGCTTATTGTAGAGAGTATGGAATTCAGCATCAAAAGACTCCACCGAAGACACCGCAGTTGAATGGCTTAGCAGAGCGGATGAATAAAACTTTGGTTGAGAGAGTCAGATGCTTGCTTTCACATGCAGGGTTTCCTGCTTCTTTTTGGGGTGAGGCTTTGAATACGGCGGTACATGTTATTAATCTAACCCCTTGTGTTCCTTTGCGTTTTGATGTTCCTGACAGGGTTTGGAGCGGCAAAGATGTTTCATATCGTCATTTACGAGTTTTTGGATGCAAGGCATCTGTGCATATTCCCAAAGATGAAAGATCAAAGCTTGATGTGAAGTCTAAGCCATGTGTGTTCCTCGGGTATGGTCAAGATGATTTTGGGTATAGGTTGTATGATCCAGTTCAAAAGAAACTTGTTCGTAGCCGAGATGTAGAGTTTGAGGAAGATCAACCTTTGAAAGATGTTGAGAATGCTGAGAGGGAAACAATTCCTCGACATAATGATGATCTCATTGACTTGGATCCGGTTCCTCCTAAACATTTTGACTCACAGTTTGGAGATGATATTCAGAATGATGAAGAACAGGTAGAAGAACAGGGTGCTGATGATGTTGATGATCAAGAGCAACCAAACTTAGATGAAGACGTTCATCCTGAGTTACCAGTACATAATATGCCACCATTCATTCCACTTAGACGGTCTACTAGAGATCATCATCCTTCCACACGCTATTCTGCACAAGAATATGTTTTACTTACTGATGGGGGAGAGCCCGAGTGTTATGCAGAAGCTATGGAAGATGAACACAAAAAGGAATGGTTTGAAGCCATGCAAGATGAGATGAATTCCTTGCATGAGAACGCTACTTTTGAGTTGGTAAAGTTGCCTAAGGGCAAGAGAGCTTTGAAAAACAAATGGGTTTTCAAATTGAAGACTGAAGAGCATACTTCTAGACCGAGGTACAAGGCCAGATTGGTGGTTAAAGGTTTCAGTCATAAAAGAGGTATTGATTTTGATGAGATTTTCTCTCCGGTTGTGAAGATGGGATCTATTCGAGTTGTTCTTGGTTTGGCGGCTAGCCTCGATCTTGAGGTGGAGCAAATGGATGTCAAGACAGCTTTCCTTCATGGTGATCTGGATAAAGAATTCTACATGGAGCAACCTGAAGGCTTTCAGGTTAAGGGGAAGGAAGAATACGTGTGTAAACTTCAAAGAAGTTTGTACGGGTTGAAGCAAGCACCGAGACAGTGGTACAAGAAATTTGAATCAGTCATAGGGAAGCAAGGCTACCGAAAGACCTCTTCAGATCATTGTGTTTTCTTTCAGAGGTTTGGTGATGATGACTTCATCATCTTGTTGCTATATGTTGATGATATGCTGATTGTTGGCAAGAACGTTGGAAGAATTGCCCAACTGAAGCGAGATTTGAGCAAGTCTTTTGCTATGAAAGACTTGGGGCCAGCAAAACAGATCCTTGGCATTCGAATTTTCCGTGATAGAGGTGCCAGGAAGTTGCATATATCACAAGAGCAATACATTGAGAAGGTCTTGTGCAGGTTCAACATGGATAAAGCTAAAGTGGTTAGTTCCCCTCTTACTACCAACTTTAAGCTAACTGATAAAGATTGCCCTTCTTCCAAAAAGAATATTGAAAAGATGGATAGAGTTCCATATGCCTCAGCGGTTGGTAGCCTGATGTATGCTATGGTGTGTACAAGGCCGGATTTAGCTCATGCAGTTGGTGTTGTTAGTCGGTTCCTGTCAAATCCTGGTAAGAAGCATTGGGAAGCTGTTAAATGGATATTTAGATATCTGCGAGGTACTTCCAAGTTGGGTATCACATTTGGAAATGGAAAACCCATGCTTGTTGGTTACACAGACTCAGATATGGCGGGAAATAAGGACAACATGAAATCCACTTCTGGATATTTGATGACCTTTGCAGGGGGAGCTGTTTCATGGCAATCTAGATTGCAAAAGTGTGTGGCACTGTCTACAATAGAGGTTGAGTATGTGGCAGCAACAGAAGCGTGAAAAGAACTATTGTGGTTGAAAAGGTTTTTGCAAGAACTTGGTTTCAAGCAACAACGTTATGCGGTTCTTTGTGACAATCAAAGTGCTATTCACCTTGCTAAGAATTCGATGTTTCACAAAAGAACAAAACATATTGATGTTCGTTATCATTGGATTAGAAATGTTATTGAAGATGGTATGTTTGAAATTAATAAAGTTCATACGGATGATAATGCTTCCGATATGTTGACAAAGTCTGTAGCAAGAGAAAAGTTGAATGTGTGTTGCTCGATCGCCGGGATGGCGAACTCATCCTCATAGGCAGAAAAAGGGGGAGATTTGTTGGGTATTTTTCTTAGCCCATGAGGACTAATAGCCCAACACTTTGAGGCCCATCTTGGGTCCATTTTAGTCTCTATATTACTGATTATGTTCAGAATTTAGAAGGTGTGTGAGAGAAGTTTGGAGGGAATTAAAAACAGAAAAGAAAGAAGAATTTCGGAGCAAGATATCACCCAAAACCAACTGCAGTGTTTTTACGATCACCGGATATTGCACCGTCGGATCGTCACGATTTTCGGACTGTAGCTTCCTGACATCGAAAGGAAGGTTTTGATCGTTGGGATTTTGATTTTGAGGTCTGGAAGTGCGGTTTTCATACCTGGGCAGATTGCATCTTATTTGGTGATATTCTTCCTTTCTTCTTTGTTTGTTCTTTATTTTTGCCATATATCTTGATGTTGATTCCAAGATTATGATGTTTGTTGTATACCTCTAGTGTTATCTAGAGAAGACCTTGTGTACCTCTCCTTGTTGATAGTGGATTTAAGCGGCACTAGGTGTCCCGTGGTTTTTACCCATTTTGGGGTTTTTCACGCTAAAAGTTTGGTGTTCTTGTTGTTTGTTTGATTATCTTTACTACCTGCTGATTGGGCTGATTTGATATTGTTTGGGGGCTCATTAGAGTTGCTTTTAGTTTGCCTTATTTGTTCACTTCCTCATAGGTTCATACGGGTTTGGGTAAGTGCTGTCAAACGAAGGTTTTACTTCCGCATTTGTGTTTATACCGTTGTGACCCATTATACTTACCCGTCATTATTAGCATGGAATACAATAACAGATCTTTAAGAGAATATGTTTAATTAAAGGTATAAACAAATTACGAGTTTTGATATAATTATATTTTCGTATTTCTGGGTTAAGTTAGGGGCTCTTCTTTGTTTTTTCTCCGTGGCAAGAGGGGATGTAATTTTGGGTCTGTCGCCGAGGAAGGGGGGGGGCATTCACTTTTAGCTTAGCACAACTTTTAGTTTTTTGGGCGAAAAGATATACACTTGCATTGAAACACATGCTCTTAGCACATTTCAACTAATTATAAACTATATAGCTTGTCATGTTGTGAGTTCGCCGGTTTTAATAGCTTTAATCATATGCAACCTAGCTACAACAATGACTGAAAAAGCTAATGAAACTATAAAAACTATGCATATACAAACGGGTAAATGGAGAAAGATTCTTCTTCAGGCTACCGGGGGAGAGTTTTTTTGGCTATGAGCCTATGATATACGGCGGCTTAATAGGTTTTCCTGTGGCCGTTTCCGGTCTATTAACTAACCATCTATCCCAAGATGTTTACTTAGCAAGGTTGAAACTCGAGTCTCTTATAAGACCATCAGGGCCCCTTACAACAAGGCCACCGTAGAAATATATACGCTTAAACTTAATCAAAACAAAGAATCCACCCAGACAATATATTTTATTACTTCATCGTTTGTTTCCAGGTAAGGTACAATTTGGCAAGCATAAAGGCTGATTAGCGTATTGTTAAATATAGCTGATCATTAGTATAAATCAATTAAATTATGTGATCATGTTTTTTGAACGAGAATATATTATATAAACTAACCAGAAGCTAGGGAAACAAGATTAGAATGAGATCATACAATTACATCTTTAATCCAATGAACACACTTGTAACTTAATAATCCTAACTCGTGTTAATCTAAATGCCGTCTTAAAAAAAAAAGAAGCCGATCAATGGTTTAACACAAACAATGTCATCCATTCCTCTTGATTATTTTTTCACTTTCCTCAATTTCGAAGTAAAATTGGATACGATGACATTTTGACAGAAAAGTAATGTATAAACAATATTGGAAGCATCTCTAGCACCCTTATCTTGCTTTAATATGTGCCTAAGTGCCTTGAATGGTGAAATATATGTATTAAGTCTTTCTGGTCCTGTAACTATGATGAATGTTTTCGTTATGTCTGATGTCCTGCTTGCAGATGTTATACCATGCCATTACTCAGCTTTCCTTGGGACGGTCAAAAGAAATTTCTAAGGGTAGCATCCTTAGAAATTTCTAGCTTTCAAATTTCTAGTTTCTCGCTAGTATATATATAATTCCACTGTTCAAAAAAAAAAAAAAAAAAAAAAAAAAAAAAAAAAAAAAAAAAAACTGTAACAAGGGTAGCATCCTTAAGCACTTAATTTTCACACATTGGACCTTAACTTGGAAGCTGGTACGTTTCGGTTTTATCCACATCATCATTATCCATAATGGATTTGATGCTGTTATCTTGAAAACATGTATTTATTTAATCATAGTCACATTAGTTGTGATCGGATATGAAATTACAACGTTATAAAAGGAAATTATAATGGTACAAACGAAGGTGGTGAGCCTTTTACTTCAAATAAATAAATATTATGGGAGGAAACATAACATAGAAATCAAGACGAATTAAACGACACATACACCAAAACCAAAGGAAAGAGGAAATTAAAAAACGGAAAGGAAACACACTTGCAGAGAGTAAAGATCTCTATTCAAATTGGAAACCCGAAGGAACCTCCTTTCCACAGTAGTTAACCAACAAGCTCAAGGATACTGGCACATTGAGGTTTATACCCAAGACATTAGCCTTGATGACGGTGCAAAGGCAGACTGCTGCCTCGAGATCAACAAGACCTTCAATGAGAGTGCAACAAGGTGTTTTTGGAGGGCTCCCTATAACGACACCATGCACCAAGCCACCAAGTCTTTCAGAACATTGGCACACACACCCAAATTAAGAGCATCTTTTGGGCATTTGGCCTTTAGTGAAGTTGGGTATGAACTTACCAAAGTGAAGAAGAGGAGGTTGAGAGCAAGAACAAAAGTAGTTCTTCTCAAAGCTCTAGAAGCCATTGTTAAGTGCTTACAGGAAACCAAGCTATAACTAGCTGAGTCAGAAGGCTCAAGTAGTAGTTGCTAACTTGTGGTGTACATTAGGAGAAGTCTTGCATAGTATTTATAGATGATCGAGATTATGAATTGATAATATATTAGTACTTTGTTCTTATTAGTTCTTAATTATTAATATTTTAGTTGCGGAGAATAATGAATTATAGAGGCTCATGAGGTCTTCACGTTAACCACATAATTAAATCCCCCTTGTTAAAATTTTGCTATATACTATGTGTAACGTCAAGGGCTTTGATCTGCAGGTAGGGTGTTTAGATGAGTAACATCTGTTGGAAAATGTAGTCAACATGAATGACAATAGATGCTAATGTAAATTAAAAATAAAATCAATTTATGATTTTATTCAAATTTATGAGACATTAGTAATATTAGTTTCACATTTAATTGAATCGTTTTCTTTCATCTGTCTTACTCATTTATTGAGAGCTATTCTCTCATTTCATTACACCAAGAAATACTATATATTCATATATATCCATCCTTTCGATCTTCATTGTTTATTCGTTCGTAATAGAGGAAAGACACGTATTGATTCGCCTTGATAACTCGTTTGTGCTAATGGGTTATTCATTGTTATTGTATTGTGAGAGATAGACGTTCATCATTCTCAAGAAACCGTGAAGAGGATGAATATCTTAAGAAAACTGTGAGCTTCATAGGCCTCATCATTTTTTATTTTATTTTATTTTTTATTTATGTTCTGAGTCTCCATAATCAAAAGGTTCACGGTATCGTTCTCTACACTTCATGTTTTCATGTTATTGTTAATTTGTGTCTAGTAGCATTGCACCCTGGTCTTTTGTTATTGTTATTGTTAATTTGTGTCTAGTAATTTTCAGAAATCTTATTTCAAGCATGATAGGAAACTACTTGGTGTTCCGGTGTGTTTTTGAAGGTTTTGCTTGGTATAAGACTAGAGGTAATGGTCACACCGAATTACCTTCCACCTCAACTCCACATCACCATTTACCTCTCGTCACTTTCCCTCACATTTCACCCGTGATGGTCACTACTAGTCTACTACACTACGAGCAGTGATGGGAGGTAAATGGTGTCACGAATGGTGTGAGTGTGAACATTACGAGCAGTCTAACAAATAAATAAACAAAACAACCTACTGCTCAAAGTATGGTGTTTGTCTGTTTGAAATTATCTAGTTATGGTACTGGTTTGACTGTTTGAGTAACCATTATTGCTTTCATGAAAATCATTCTTGTAAAATGCGTTTTTGGATATCTTTTCTCTCTCTTCCCTCAAGGCGATTTTGGCGATTTCGTCTTCCCCAAACAACAAGCTAACCATGGGAATTTTAGGGTTTATTGTTGTACCTCTTTTCAAGTAATCCTTCTGATTAAAACTCTTTTTTGCTTTATCTGTCATGTCGATTGAATCCACAGAACCTCCTGATGTTATTAGTGATGAGTTTCGTACTCTTACTGGGATAACGTCTGATGATTTACACCATAGACCTATTTTCCCTGATATTGAAATAAAAAACTCTAAGTCTAGAGGTAGACCTAAGGGTGCTAAAAATCGTCCTAAAAGGGTTATTAAAGTGCAATCTCCTGGGTCTGCTTCTGCTGGATCTGGGGCTATTCTTAAAAGTCTAAGAAATTCTAAGGTGGCTGGTTTGGGTAGGAGTCACAGTGAGTCTTCTCCTTTGGTGCCTGATAATGGTAAGCGTTCTAATGTTAGTAATGTTATTGTTGATGATGCTTAAACAAAGGTTCTTGATAAAATGAAGTATGATAATAATATTGCTAAGCAAATGGTGTTTCATGAAGGAGTTAAGGTTGATAGTAAGTCTGTTAGTAGTGGTGCTAAGTTTCAGAGTCATTGTTTGATTAGGGATAATGATGGTTCTTTTATTAATAATCCTAGTGATGTTTGCTCTGAGCATATTGATAATAGTAATGTGGGTGAGATTAAGGGAAGTATGATGGATTGTTCTGTAGATCCTTGCTTAGTTAGTAATACTACTAGTAAGTCTAATATGGCTGGTGTTGAGCATGTTGAGGATGAAAATAGTAGGAAAACTAACAAGGATGAGGAGGATGTGGTAAAACAGGGGTCTGTGTTTGTGTTTGGTGGGGAGCAGAATAGTAAGGGTATTCTTAAAAACCCCTCTGTTGGTCTTTCTAAGGTTCAGTTTAGGCCTAGCTTGTTTTATAAGTCCAACTCTGTTTGGTCTTCTGGTAAAGCTGGTTCTGGTGTTCTTAAGTATCATGGCTCTCTTAATATTGATTCTTTTGCTGAGAAACTTAAGAAGGGTGTTGAGGATAGGGAATTGCAGATGCACTTTGCTCCCCAGTGTGTTTCTAAAGGTAGTGATGGTTTTAGGAGAATTGCTATTTCTGTGGAGGATATTAAGAAGGGTAGTGAGGCTTGTGCATTGCAATTATATGGGTATTTTTTGGGTACCTCTATGGATTATAGGGTGGTTAGTTCTAATTTGAGTAAGATGTGGAGGGTTTATGGGATTTCTGATATTACTAAGACTAGTGCTGGGCTGTTCTATTTTAAGTTTAAGAATGAAGAAGGTATGAAAGCTGTGTTGGAGAGTGGTCCTTGGATGGTGAATAATATCCCTTTGGTTTTGAATGTATGGGAACCTGGTATTTGGCTTGAGAAGGTTGAACCTAGTACTATTCCTATTTGGGTATGTGTTTATGGTATTCCTATGGAATTGTGTAATGGTAATGGTATTGGTAAGATTTTAAGTGGGATTGGGAAGCCTATGTTAATGGATAAGATGATCAGGGAAAGATGTTTGAAGAAATCCGGTAAAATGGATTTTGATAGAGTTTTGGTGGAAGTTTCAGCGGCTGATGACCTTCCTCATTCTCTTGAGATTGAGTACCCTCAAATTGGTGATAGGCCTGTTAGAATTGGTAAATTGGAGGTGAAGTATCAATGGCAGCCTCCGCAATGTACTCATTGTAAGACGTTTGGTCATAAGACAGTTTCATGTAAAGTTAGACCTCTTTCTGACTCTGAGATGGCTGCTAGGAATGTTAAAGATAAAATGGTGATTAAGGATGTTAATCATGGGAAAAGGAGTGTTGATAAGGATAATGAAGAGGGATTTATTCAAGTTGGGAAAAAGAATAAACCTGTTAGTAATAATTTTGATCAACAGGCTAGTGTGCAAAGAAATAGTGCTAATAACAGGTTTTATCAGGGTAAGGGTTCTCATGGGTTCAATAGAGCTACTGTTGGAAATTCTAGGTTTTTTGGTAATAGAGTGGGTCCTAATCATCAGTCTTCATTTGGTATTGCTAAGCAGCAGGGTAATGGGAAGGCTAAGGGTGTTAATGATAAAGTTTGTATGATGAAGCACAATAAGCAAAAGGATAGTGGTCAGAAGAAGGAGGAGATTTTGGTTCATAAGCCTCCTCTTAGTTCTAAGTATAATGAAAACTTTAAGCCCAAAGTATTGGTTAGGGGTTCAGGATCTAATTCAGGTGGTACTAATGCTTTGGTTGAAGATATTCCCCTTTCTAATGCTTTTCAGGTTTTTGAAGACCAGGATATGAATGATAAGGAAGCTGAGTTTCTAGATGGTGATGATGATATATATGTCAATGTTGTATGGCCTAAGTTGAAATCAGAAGTGGAGGATGTGATGAAATCTGGTAAGTATCCTTCAATGGCTATAAAATCTGATTGGTCTTTGGCTCAATTAGATTATTTTTATCAAAACTGTTCTAAATATGGGTTAGAGCCTTATATTGATGAAGATGATGTGGAATCTGAAACTGAGGGTATGGCAGTTTCTATGAATCCTGAGAATGTTAGTGTGTGTTGCCCTGTTGAAGAGGACAGTGGGGCAAATATCAAAAGTGTTTTAAATGAATCTTAAAGCTTTTGCTTGGAATGTGAGGGGGCTTGGAAATGAATTTAGTCAAAATCAGGTTATTGATCTAATTAGAGATGGAGGTTTTAGCTTTTGTGGTCTTTTGGAGACTAGAGTTAAGAAGAATAAGCTTAGTAAAATTTGTTCCAAAGTTCTAGGAAATTGGGATTGGATATCTAATAATTCTATGTGTGATGGGGGTACTGGGATTGTTATTGGGTGGGATCCTAATGCTGTTAGGATTATGCTGCATAGTCAGTCTGCTCAAGCTATGAATGTGTTTGTTGAATCTGTGAATGGTAATAAGAAGTTTTTTTGCTCTTTCATTTATGCTCATGTCAGTAGTAGTGGTAGGAAAGAGTTATGGAAGGACCTTGTCATTCATAGCCATGTTGTCAAAACTGCTCCTTGGGCCCTCTTGGGTGATTTTAATATTATCCTGGATGCTAGTGAAAGGTCTATGGGGTCTTCTACTGTTACGTTTGGGATGGTAGATTTTAGAGAGTGCTTTTATAAGATTGAAGTTTCGGATATTATGATGTCTGGTCTTCATTTTACTTGGAATAAAAGTCCTGGTAATCCTCAGGGGCTGTTAAAGAAATTAGATAGAGTTATGAGTAATGGGTATTTTCTGGATAAGTTTCCTAATTCTAATGCTCAGTTTCTCCCTTTTGTCACTTCTGATCACACTCCTATGGTGCTTAATATTCCTGATATTGTTGGTGCTAAGCATAAGCCTTTTAAGTTTGCTAATTTTCTGACATCTAACCTGAGTTTATCCCTTCTGTGAAGAGTGTTTGGGGTACTAAAGTTCCTGGTTATTTGATATGTGTCTAAATACACATATATTTTATATTATTTAATCCCACAAAAACATCTGAAAACACTCAGAAATGTCATAAAATACTATAAATATCATTGAAATGTGTTTTTATGTGTTACAAGTGCAAAAGGATTGAAAACTGATGAAAAACAACAAAGTTTACATAATTTACAGTTTCAGTCCCTAAACTTTCATAAATTGGCAAAACTAGTCCCTGGTAATTCAAAACTTGTAAAATATCATTAAAGGTCCTTGGGGATTCACAAGTTGTTAGAAATAGTCCTTTGAAGTTAAAATTGCATATTTACAACTTTGGTCCCTCAACTTTGAAAAGTGTCAAAAATGGTCCCTGGGTTATTTAAAATGGAAAATTAATAAATATAACCCTTGTACTATTCATAAATGGCAAAATAGGTCCTTGTGTTAACTTTGGAATATTTGCAGGTTTAGTCCTTCAAGTTTCAGAAAATTACAAATTTGGTCCTTGTGATATTATAAGCTCAAAGCCAAACGGACCCTTTTGTATTTTTAACCCAGCCAAAACAAAAGAACCCTTGTCTAAAACCCATGTGAACCCCCCATTTTGAACCCCTTCCCATATTAATAATACCAGACAAACCATCTTCCCTCACATACCCTCCCAAAACCACCACTGCTACCATACCACGGTACCACCCACCACCTGTCCACCTTATCTCCCCAGCTGTCTACCCACTACCTTCCACCTCCACATCCACCCAAAATTCCTTAATTGCAAAAACCTGCTCAAGACTTTTGGCGCCAAAAAAGCAAAATCAAGGGTTGGGATCGTTTTGACTAAATCAAGGGCCAAGAATGATGAGAGAAGACTTTGTGAGAGCTATAAAAGAGAAAGAAGACAGAAGAAATAAGTGTCCCAGTTTTAGACCATTTTCTTAGAGTAATTTCAAAATCGTTTTTCAAGTTTCATGTAAAAGTTTGCTGGGTTTTGTAATTTCTGTATTGTACAAGTGAATTTAGTTATAATTGAAGTGTTTTCATTAATCAATTCCAAGTTTACAGCTTCCATTTACTTTCCCGCCAAAACTGTTCTTGATACTTTTTCATGTTATAAGCTATTTTAATCGTTCTAATAAGCTCCTTTTTACTCATTAAAGCTATTGCAAGAGTATTAGATGATTTTCTGTCCTTTATGCAAAGAATTCACAAAAGTCAACAAAAGGCAACTGAAGTGCTTCATATGGATTTGGTTATGGAAACTGGTTGATTCAGAGCTGGATTTGGGTTAGATTTGGTTTAGAATAGTGGTATTTGGTTCTGAGATAAGCTGCAAAATAAGCTGTGGACCTTTTGTAAGTTCCTAGTTTAAATTTTATCTTATTTGCTTTAGCTTATTCACTGCTTTATCCTACGCTTTTATGTTTTATTTCTGTTTTTTTTTAGTATAATTGAGTTTACTTGTTGCTTATTTGTTTATTCTCAATCACTAGTTTACTACTTTACTAGTTTGTGCATTTTCTTAGTCACTTTAGCATAATATCATATAGCTTGTTATAGTACTTATCTCTGCACAATTTTAGCTCATTTATTTCTCATTTAGATTAGTTAATAAGCCTGCATAAATAGTTTAGCTCAAATCATTTTAAAACAACATAAAACCATAACAGTTAGTTATTTAAGGGGTGTTTGGACTATCTTATAAATCTAGGTTAGAAGCTACTTAGGACCTGATTTACTATTGCATCATGATAATATAGGCTTATCCAGTATTTTTAGCTCAATAACTTGCATCTTAGAACAACCTAAGTCAAAATTACTATATATCTGATCTAACTTCCATTCCTGTTTGAATCAGTGATTTGAATCTTGCATATAGGTTTAGAATTAGTTAATCTAGCTTATTTCAGTCTTATTTTGTCTTAAAACATCATTCACATTCCATTTCATAAGCTCACAAGTTCAATAAAGTCAAATTTTCAAAAACTTCAAAAAGTCAAAATTTCATAGAAACCCGTTTTTGAATAAACTTGTGAATTTCATTTAGGACTTAATATTAGGAGTGAAGACTTGTGCTTTTGGATATTTGTCATTCTGTTTCTTTTCTTCATCATAGTATTTTTTATAATTTTTAGTTAGCGTTGTAAACTGCTTATTTGCTAGCTTCTTTTAAGCCCTTTTTCACAAAACTCCCGTTTTGCTTATTCCTTATTTTTGCTTATTTAGTGTGTTTTTCTTGTTGTTGTTGCTTATTCTAAGTTCCTATAACTTGTTTATAGCTTATTCAACCTTTGGTTCAGTAGTGGTAGCTTTTTATTAGCTTATGCAAGCTTAATAGCTCATTTTGACCCATTTCCATTGCAAGTACAAATAGCTTCCACTTTTGCATTTTTAGTTTCCTCAATTTTAGTCCTTATTAGCTGAAATTCTGGATTTAGACACTTTGGTTGGTAGTGGTTTTCATGGTGATTTTAGTTTATTTTTGTGATTTTTATAAGCTGGCTTAACAAGGGCTTAAAGTTAGTACATAAGGGCTGTTTGGCACTAGTGCTTAAATAGAACCGTATCATTATAGTTTGCATATTAGAGGTTTAGGATAGTTGGAATAGGTTGGTTTTAAGTAATTTTAGCATACTCTAGCTTCTGTGATAAGTTGGTGCACTTTGGTAGCTTTTAGCTTAATTTCAAGTGCTTATTCATATTAGTTGTGTGCCCAAATCATTGTTCTTGTGCTCCAAAGTAGTTTATGTCATTTTCCCTTGATTCTCAGTATTATTTTAGACTTATCTGGAAGTTTTCATATTTTTCACTGTTCATTTGCTATTTTTCTGCATTTTATGTCATTTTCTAGCATTTTTAATTAGCATTTAATCCAAATAAATCAGAAAAAGTTTAAAAAAATTTGTTTTCAATTTTCCTAGATTAAGATAAATATAAAAAGCCAAAAAAATATTTTTCCATAATTTTCTTAGTTTAAATAGTATTTTCTAGCATTTTAATTAGTTTTAAATAGTATTAAATTCATAATAAATAGATAAAAAGTCTAAAAAATATATTTTCAGTTTTAAAATAAGTTTTATAATATTTTAGATTTTCTTAAGTCATAATTATATTTTTCTAGCTTTATTTCATATTTTCTTATATTTTAGGTTATTATTAAATAGTTAAAAATAGTTTTTAATTAATAATAATTAAATAAATAGTCATAAAAAATAATTTTCTTTTTCTCAAAATTTTCTCTTATCATTAGCTTTGTAAAAATTTCATTTTTATATTTTTAGGATTAATACTGTTTCAATTTCACATTTTCTTTTGTACGTTACGTAGTTTTTTATTTAAACATACGCGCTTTAGGTTTTAATCGTTAATCGTTTTTAAATATAGAATTAAAATGACTTCAAAGTCTTAAATAGATTTAATTTCCTTAGTGTAATCAATCATAACCTTTTCCTGTTCAATATTCACCCGATCACGAATTCGTTCTATTACAGTGTTCACACCTCGTTGGGACTTAACGACCCGGGGAAACACTAAACTCTCCAGATCTTAATTGCATTTGTTTCTGAGCTGTTTGAATTTTATTACGGTTGACCATTCACAAGTGGTTAGCTTGTGTGATAAACTTGACTGTTTGGAAGCGAATCAAATTTTGGCGCCGCTGCCGGGGAGGTGTGCTGCGTACTACGAATTTGAAGCATCAGTGATTGTTGAATATACACCCATTGTATATTTACCATCTTTTTCCATATTTCCTTATTTTCATATAAAAAAAAAAAAAAAAAAAAAAAAAAAACCAAAATTATCGTAAAGTTAATTCGTTTGACTAATCGATTTCCAAAAATATTTTCATTCTTTGTTTTTACAAAATGAAATGTTTTTCAAAAATACCAAAAATATTCCTCTTTACCCTCTTACCCTTTTAATTATTCATTTCTTACCCTCTGGAACCCTTTGATTCTTTCTATGTCTTATCCTAACCTTCTTGGTTGTCAATGGTGTGGTGGTCCTTATAATGGTGGCAATTGCCCCAGTTGTAGCATGGTGGAATCAGGAAACGGGTATGTCTATAACCAGGATCCCTATTCCTACCATAACACAACTGATTTATTCCATCAGCTACCACACTGTGAGACTCAGCAGTTTTACTGTTGTGAGTACTGTGGTGGTTCACACTACAGTTCTGATTGTCAATCGGGAAACACGCTTGTCTATGAGCAGGTTCCTGATAACAATTATGACTACAACACATATAACTCACAGCCACATCAGTTTTACTGTTGTGAGTATTGTGGAGGTCCACACTTTAGCTCTGATTGTCAAACAAGGAATCCATTTCCTTGTAACAATTACGACTCTTCGTATCATGACCAACCTCTACAGTACCAAATAAATCAGGCACCACCTCAGCCTGAGCCATTTCCTCAAAATCTTCTTCTTGATCTTTTGGATTTAGTGAAAGATTTGAAGGAATGTAAACATCCCCATTATAATCCAAATGAGAAATCCATGGAAGAATTGTTAGCCGAAGAGCGGGCTGCTAAATTAAATTCCCAAATTGCCTTTGAAAAATCTATTAGGGAATCAATTGCAAAAGAAAAAGCAGCCAAATCTAGCTCTCAATTCCGTTTCATTCCAGATGACGATGATGATGAAGATATCCTTGATATTCTACAATTTTATAACGGTTCTTCAAGTTCATCAGTCGAAATTCCTTCCATGAAAAATCAGGGAGAAAAGACTATGATGGAATTACTAGCAGAAGAACAAATGGAAAGTATAAAACATATGTATGCTAGTCCTTCTCAACTCCCTCAGTCTGTTGTTATCACACCCGAAATGCTCACTCACTCTCTGAACATGGGGGATGAGCATCTTGACACTGTTCCTGAAAAGGAATCTGACGAATTCATAAAGTCTAGTGTTGAGAACCTTGTCCCAATTCCAAGAGAGTCACAGGGAATTCTTGATCATGTGTGTGATATCCCTCCTCCTCTTGTCTTCCAAAATGATCATATTGAGATGTTCTCTGATTCTGATGAGGACTATTCTTTATCTTGTGGAGACATAAGTTATGTGGGGGAATTACCTTCTGAGCTTGTCAGCTTAGGAGAAGAGAATGATGAAGAAATAATCCAAGACGAAGCTCTTCGTCTTACATTATTGAATGTTAATCTTCTCATTTCCAGAATCGAGGCTTTTAATGAAAAGCCTACTTCATATCCTATCCCCTTTGAGGATAGTAAACTTTTGTTCGATGATTCTATTCCGGAATTGCAAACGTTCAATTTTGATCATATGGGAGAGAAGATTAGTGGTATTACCACTTCTCATTCTCATAATTCTCTCTCCGATTATGAATCATTCACTTTTGAGGAGTTCCCCAGTGAACTCACTCAAATCAATCCCGAATATGAATCATTCGCCTTTGAGGAGTTCTCCTGTGAACTCACTCATATCATATCTCCACCGGAGTATGATAACTTCTACTTTGATCTAGACACACCAGGGATATGTCTAGACCAATTGAGCTTAAATGATGAGATTCATGCTATTATGAACTCTCCTTCTGATGATGATGAGTTAGTCATGATCTTTATCATGAATTTCTTTCTCTTTTTCACCTATCCCGTGGCTTCTCCTGTTCTTCACTCCTTCGGGAATGAAGACACTATTTTTGATCCCGGCATTTTCATTTATCATTTTTGAGCCGGTTCTATGTATATCTCATCAGTGTGGAACTTTCACGTACTTCAATGTTTATACAAACATCTTGAATGAAAGTCCGATGGAGATTATCTCTTCCACTTACTTCCCCATGAACAAATTAATTCGGGGTCGAGTCAAGCTAGCGACTCGGTAATCAAAAACAGTAGTTAAACATGGGTTTTCACCCGTGTGTACCACCTAAGTGTGGGGGAGATGCCCCACATGTTGTATATAGATCTAAAAAAATGAATGAAAATTGTAAATATTAAAAAAAAGAATAATTGTTGTGTTTCTACACTTAGCTAGTAATGTTATCTTTTTATGTTCAAGGATTCGGCATAATAGCCGGAACTTTGAATATTGAGGACAATATTCATTTCTAAGTGTGGGGGGGGGGGGGGGGGGGAAATTCTGGCGAATTTGATCATAAATGTACCCTTTTAGTCCCTTTTTCCCCCAAAATGGCCAAATTAAAAAAAAAAAATTCAGTGGAAGTACTATGTACTAAATACAACAAATGGTAATCAGTCCACCATGTCTAACCCACAAAAGGATTGGCTAATCCAGGAGCAAACGGCTCTTGGTAAAGATATCTCAAATCCGTTGACGGCTTGCAATTTGCCCAAAATTGTATGGTGTTCAGCTCACCATATCTTTAATTAGTGAAGAGTTGGCTAGCCCGCAAGTTTATGGCTTGTGGTAAAGGCAGTTGGAAAACCATAATTGGTAATCGAATCACCAAAGATATTTTATCTAAGAGTTGGCTAGTCCAGAAGCAAACGGCTTCTGGTAAAGACAAATCAAAACCGTTGAAAGCTGGTGATTTGCTCAAAATCATTTGGTTATCATTGTACCAAGGTTCTTACTTGAACTGAAACAATTGGCTACTCCAGAAGTAATGGCTTTTGGTAAAGAGATGAAATCCAATAATTTTTCATAAAAGATTGCTAGGGACTAGCAATAGTTTAGTGTGGGGGATTTGATATGTGTCTAAATACACATATATTTTATATTATTTAATCCCACAAAAACATCTGAAAACACTCAGAAATGTCATAAAATACTATAAATATCATTGAAATGTGTTTTTATGTGTTACAAGTGCAAAAGGATTGAAAACTGATGAAAAACAACAAAGTTTACATAATTTACAGTTTCAGTCCCTAAACTTTCATAAATTGGCAAAACTAGTCCCTGGTAATTCAAAACTTGTAAAATATCATTAAAGGTCCTTGGGGATTCACAAGTTGTTAGAAATAGTCCTTTGAAGTTAAAATTGCATATTTACAACTTTGGTCCCTCAACTTTGAAAAGTGTCAAAAATGGTCCCTGGGTTATTTAAAATGGAAAATTAATAAATATAACCCTTGTACTATTCATAAATGGCAAAATAGGTCCTTGTGTTAACTTTGGAATATTTGCAGGTTTAGTCCTTCAAGTTTCAGAAAATTACAAATTTGGTCCTTGTGATATTATAAGCTCAAAGCCAAACGGACCCTTTTGTATTTTTAACCCAGCCAAAACAAAAGAACCCTTGTCTAAAACCCATGTGAACCCCCCATTTTGAACCCCTTCCCATATTAATAATACCAGACAAACCATCTTCCCTCACATACCCTCCCAAAACCACCACTGCTACCATACCACGGTACCACCCACCACCTGTCCACCTTATCTCCCCAGCTGTCTACCCACTACCTTCCACCTCCACATCCACCCAAAATTCCTTAATTGCAAAAACCTGCTCAAGACTTTTGGCGCCAAAAAAGCAAAATCAAGGGTTGGGATCGTTTTGACTAAATCAAGGGCCAAGAATGATGAGAGAAGACTTTGTGAGAGCTATAAAAGAGAAAGAAGACAGAAGAAATAAGTGTCCCAGTTTTAGACCATTTTCTTAGAGTAATTTCAAAATCGTTTTTCAAGTTTCATGTAAAAGTTTGCTGGGTTTTGTAATTTCTGTATTGTACAAGTGAATTTAGTTATAATTGAAGTGTTTTCATTAATCAATTCCAAGTTTACAGCTTCCATTTACTTTCCCGCCAAAACTGTTCTTGATACTTTTTCATGTTATAAGCTATTTTAATCGTTCTAATAAGCTCCTTTTTACTCATTAAAGCTATTGCAAGAGTATTAGATGATTTTCTGTCCTTTATGCAAAGAATTCACAAAAGTCAACAAAAGGCAACTGAAGTGCTTCATATGGATTTGGTTATGGAAACTGGTTGATTCAGAGCTGGATTTGGGTTAGATTTGGTTTAGAATAGTGGTATTTGGTTCTGAGATAAGCTGCAAAATAAGCTGTGGACCTTTTGTAAGTTCCTAGTTTAAATTTTATCTTATTTGCTTTAGCTTATTCACTGCTTTATCCTACGCTTTTATGTTTTATTTCTGTTTTTTTTAGTATAATTGAGTTTACTTGTTGCTTATTTGTTTATTCTCAATCACTAGTTTACTACTTTACTAGTTTGTGCATTTTCTTAGTCACTTTAGCATAATATCATATAGCTTGTTATAGTACTTATCTCTGCACAATTTTAGCTTATTTATTTCTCATTTAGATTAGTTAATAAGCCTGCATAAATAGTTTAGCTCAAATCATTTTAAAACAACATAAAACCATAACAGTTAGTTATTTAAGGGGTGTTTGGATTATCTTATAAATCTAGGTTAGAAGCTACTTAGGACCTGATTTACTATTGCATCATGATAATATAGGCTTATCCAGTATTTTTAGCTCAATAACTTGCATCTTAGAACAACCTAAGTCAAAATTACTATATATCTGATCTAACTTCCATTCCTGTTTGAATCAGTGATTTGAATCTTGCATATAGGTTTAGAATTAGTTAATCTAGCTTATTTCAGTCTTATTTTGTCTTAAAACATCATTCACATTCCATTTCATAAGCTCACAAGTTCAATAAAGTCAAATTTTCAAAAACTTCAAAAAGTCAAAATTTCATAGAAACCTGTTTTTGAATAAACTTGTGAATTTCATGTAGGACTTAATATTAGGAGTGAAGACTTGTGCTTTTGGATATTTGTCATTCTGTTTCTTGTCTTCATCATAGTATTTTTTATAATTTTTAGTTAGCGTTGTAAACTGCTTATTTGCTAGCTTCTTTTAAGCCCTTTTTCACAAAACTCCCGTTTTGCTTATTCCTTATTTTTGCTTATTTAGTGTGTTTTTCTTGTTGTTGTTGCTTATTCTAAGTTCCTATAACTTTTTTATAGCTTATTCAACCTTTGGTTCAGTAGTGGTAGCTTTTTATTAGCTTATGCAAGCTTAATAGCTCATTTTGACCCATTTCCATTGCAAGTACAAATAGCTTCCACTTTTGCATTTTTAGTTTCCTCAATTTTAGTCCTTATTAGCTGAAATTCTGGATTTAGACACTTTGGTTGGTAGTGGTTTTCATGGTGATTTTAGTTTATCTTTGTGATTTTTATAAGCTGGCTTAACAAGGGCTTAAAGTTAGTACATAAGGGCTGTTTGGCACTAGTGCTTAAATAGAACCGTATCATTATAGTTTGTATATTAGAGGTTTAGGATAGTTGGAATAGGTTGGTTTTAAGTAATTTTAGCATACTCTAGCTTCTGTGATAAGTTGGTGCACTTTGGTAGCTTTTAGCTTAATTTCAAGTGCTTATTCATATTAGTTGTGTGCCCAAATCATTGTTCTTGTGCTCCAAAGTAGTTTCTGTCATTTTTCCTTGATTCTCAGTATTATTTTAGACTTATCTGGAAGTTTTCATATTTTTCACTGTTCATTTGCTATTTTTCTGCATTTTATGTCATTTTCTAGCATTTTTAATTAGCATTTAATCCAAATAAATCAGAAAAAGTTTAAAAAAATATGTTTTCAATTTTCCTAGATTAAGATAAATATAAAAAGCCAAAAAAATATTTTTCCATAATTTTCTTAGTTTAAATTGTATTTTCTAGCATTTTAATTAGTTTTAAATAGTATTAAATTCATAATAAATAGATAAAAAGTCTAAAAAATATATTTTCAGTTTTAAAATAAGTTTTACAATATTTTAGATTTTCTTAAGTCATAATTTTATTTTTCTAGCTTTATTTCATATTTTCTTATATTTTAGGTTATTATTAAATAGTTAAAAATAGTTTTTAATTAATAATAATTAAATAAATAGTCATAAAAAATAATTTTCTTTTTCTCAAAATTTTCTCTTATCATTAGGTTTGTAAAAATTTCATTTTTATATTTTTAGGATTAATACTGTTTCAATTTCACATTTTCTTTTGTACGTTACGTAGTTTTTTATTTAAACATACGCGCTTTAGGTTTTAATCGTTAATCGTTTTTAAATATAGAATTAAAATGACTTCAAAGTCTTAAATAGATTTAATTTCCTTAGTGTAATCAATCATAACCTTTTCCTGTTCAATATTCACCCGATCACGAATTCGTTCTATTACAGTGTTCACACCTCGTTGGGACTTAACGACCCGGGGAAACACTAAACTCTCCAGATCTTAATTGCATTTGTTTTTGAGCTGTTTGAATTTTATTACGGTTGACCATTCACAAGTGGTTAGCTTGTGTGATAAACTTGGCTGTTTGGAAGCGAATCAGTTATTCTATGTTTTCTGTGGTTTCTAAGCTTAAGCTGTTGAAGAAGCCGTGTAGGAAGTTGAAGTATGCTCAAGGTGATCTTTATGCTAAAGTGAGTAGTATTAAGAAGGATTTATGTAACATTCAAGCTGATATGGTGAAAGATCCTTTTAATACTGATGTGAGGTCTAAAGAGGTTTTATATTTGAATATGTATAAGGATGATGTTAAGGATGAGGAGCTGTTTCTGAAACAAAGATCTAAAATTACTTGGTTAAGTGAAGGTGATCACAATATTAAGTACTTTCATAGAGCTTTAAAGGAGAGAAGAAATAACAGTAGAATTGAGTTTGTGGAAGACATGCATGGGAGGTTATTTTCTGGGCATGAAGTTGGGGAGCAGTTTGTGAAACATTTTGAAGATGTTATGGGTAAAAGTGTTGATGTTGATCCTATATATAATCCTTCTCAATTATTCTGTAACAAGGTTTCTAATTTGGAAGCAGAGCTTATGGTTAGAATTGTGTTTAAAGAAGAAATTAAGGCTGCTTTGTTTTGTATGGATGATGATAAGGCTCCTGGACCGGATGGTTTTTCTTCTAAATTCTTCAAGAGTGCATGGTCTGTGGTGGGTGATGAGGTTGCGCAGGTTATTCAGGATTTCTTCTTGAACAATAAGTTGTTGAAAGAGATTAATGCCACTGTTATAGCTTTGGTTCCTAAAGTTAAAACCCCTAAGAATGTTTATGATTTTAGACCTATCTCATGTTGCAATGTTTTATATAAGTGCATTAGTAAAGTTATTGCTAATAGGCTTAAGGGTATGCTTAGTTCTATTGTTGGTGATTGTCAAAGTGCGTTTATCCCTACTGGGCAAATCAGTGATAATATTATGCTTACTCAAGAATTGATGAGAAATTATCATAGGAAGTGTGGTCCTTCTAAAGTGGCTTTTAAAATTGATATTAATAAGGCTTATGATTCTGTGGATTGGGGCTTTCTTAGGCAATGCCTTATTCATTTTGGATTTCCTTTGAAGATGGTTAATTGGATTATGAACTGCATTTCTTCTCCTTCCTTTACTGTCAGTGTTAATGGGGATCATCATGGTTTTTTTAAGGGTAGGAGAGGGTTAAGACAAGGGGATCCCTTATCCCCTTATCTGTTCACATTGGTTATGGAGGTTCTTTCGTTAATGATAAATAGGAATATTGAAAGTAATGACAGGTTTAAGTTTCACTGGAAGTGTAGTAAGGTCAAACTTACTCATCTATGTTTTGCAGATGACCTCATGATATTTTCAAATGGTGATGCTTTTTCTGTTTCTGTGCTTAAAAGGGCTTTGGATGAGTTTAGTAGTGTTTCTGGTCTGGTGCCTAATTTGAATAAAAGTGTTGCTTTCTTTGGTAATGTTCCCATTCATGTGAAGAAGACCATTCTGAACATTATGCCATTTTCGGAAGGTTCTTTGCCTGTTAGATATTTGGGGGTCCCGTTACTTTCTTCTAGGCTTTATAAGAAGTATTGTGATCCGCTTATTGATAAAGTTAAGCAGAGGTTAATTAACTGGAAGAATAAGGTTCTGTCTTTTGCTGGTAGACTGCAACTCATTCAGTCGGTGTTATGTTCTATCCAAATATTTTGGTCTTCTGTTTTCGTCCTTCCTATTAGTGTCTCCCAAGAGATTGAGAAAGTTATGAGGGGTTTCCTATGGTCCCAGGGTACTTTGCAGAAGGGCAAAGCAAAAGTAAAATGGGAGGATGTTTGTTGTCTGAAGGTTCAGGGAGGTCTTGGAATAAAATCTCTTCATAGTTGGAATTTGGCCTTAATGTCTAAGCATGTATGGAATATAGTGTCTAAGAAGGACTCTTTGTGGGTGAAATCGATTAATGCTTATAGGTTGATTGATAGAAGGTCTCAAGTCAGGAATGTTTGGGATGTTCCTAGTGCTAATGATGTATGTTGGGGTTGGAGGAAGATTCTGCAATGTAGAGATGTGCTTAGAAGACATTTTGTAACTGGATTGGGTGATGGCTGCTCCACTTCTATCTGGTTTGACAATTGGTGCTTTTTAGGGCCTTTAAGTCAATATATTTCTAAAAGAGATGTGTATGAAGCTGGTTTATCTTTGGACTGCAAGGTTGCTGATTTGATTGTTAATGGGGAATGGGTATGGCCTGAGTGTTGGGCACTTAAATTCCCTTTCTTATTTCATCTGCCCCATCCTCTTGTGTTTAAGGATAGGCCTGATAAAGTGATGTGGGTTTCTAATCATGATAAGGTGGTTCCTTTTTCTGTTAAATATGTCTGGGCTGACCTTATTCCTCATAGGCCCACTGTTCCTTGGTATAAAATTGTTTGGTTCAGTCAGAATATCCCCAAACACTCTTTCATTCTTTAGCTTGCTATTAATAAAAAATTGAAGACCCAGGATAAAATGGCTATTTGGTTGGGGATGGATAATCTCAAGTGTTCTCTTTGTAATGAGGTGCAGGATAATCATCATCATTTGTTCTTTGGATGCAAGTTTTCCTCTAATGTCTGGAACTTCTTCAAAGGTATGATGAGGCTTACTGTTGATTTTAATGATCTGTATCAGATTATTTGCTTCCTTTATTGTAATCCTAATAATAAGTCCACTTGGAGTATTATTCAAAGGTTATTTATTGGGGCTATGGTTTATGTTCTTTGGCAAGAGAGAAATCTGAGAATTTTTCAAGGCAAGTCCAGAAGTCATGACGATGTTTGCTGTAGTATCAAGGAATTGGTTAGAATGAGGCTTATTAGTCTTAAATTCAAAAAGTCTAATAAGGTGATGAAAGCTGCTGAGATTTGGAATTTTCAAGTTTTACAGAGTAATGCTAAAACTCCCTCTAGTGAACATGTCTAATGGGTTATTCTAATTTGTTGTGGGAGGTTAGTTCTTGGTTTGGGTATTCCTTTTCTTCTGAGCATAGTTATATGGGGATGAATTATAGTGTTTGTAGAAAACTAGAAGGGGGGTTGAATAGTTTTCCGATTAAAAACTTTGTTTTGAAACTTATTGAAAGATCAATTGATATTGATCTTAAGTATGTTAATGAAATATGCAAGCAATATGTAATAAGTAAATAAGGAAAGAAATGATCAAACCACAACAAGTTGTTTATAGTGGTTCGGCCTACAAGGACTCTTTTTCCTTGCCCTACTCCACTTCCCGAGTCTCACACTCGAGAGTTTAACTTCACTAGTCAACAAGCTCCTTTCACCGGCGGAGAAAACCTTTACACTTCGCTTACACTATTTCCGACACTAAGCTAGATGTCGAGTTCTTTCCAAGGGTACAACTACTCCCACACACAATGTATTTTGAGGACTAAAATACTAACCACTCACACTCACAAGATTATGATGGTTTGATACAACAATGAAGTATGGATCAACACTAGATCATACAACACTAAACAAACAAGACTTCCAACTTCTCGTTGAAGCTTGAATATGACTTGATCTTCTTTGCTACAAAAGAGATCACTAATATGATATGAAACTGAGTTAGAAAGGTTAGAGAGAAGATATGTATGAGAGTATGTTAGAAAGGGATGAAAAACTACTTGGCTTGGCATTGCTATTTATAGCCAAAATGGACAGGAGCATCCACGGACGGCGGACCCCTTAAAAGGGTTCCGCCCGTGTACCATTTTGGTACCGCCGGGTCTGACAGCCAAGATATCAAATCTTGCCAAAGTCAACTCTATCTAAGTGAGATTGTGCAAGATATGAAGAGTACAAATCTTCACAAAATATCTAATGGAATCTTCCAATGATTTCCATGATGTAATACATGATGTCAAATGTTGTATTACTATTTATAGAAATATGCAAATGCTTAAGTAGTGTTTGGTTTTAAGAACCTAACACATTCTACAAACTACTATCATACATAATGATTAGAGTCATATCAAGATGTTACTAATCATAAATGTAAATGCTTGAATGATGAATATATTGTTTGAGAAAGCTTGTTTTAATATCTAATAAACTTGACAAGCTTTAAGCTTTTATAAATTAAATTTACTTTTGTCGTTAACAAAACTTAGGCAAAGATCAAAAATATAAATAACGTTTAATGACGATATTTGTATTAACAGTGTTGTTGCTGTATCTAGTAGGAATTTTGATGATCATTGTAGAGTTAGCATGGTCCTTGGTGCTGATGTAGGTTTAGTTTGTTTGAATTCTAAGGGGTTGCAAGTCTGTCTTGTGTGGTGTGAGCCTAGCTCAGATGACACTAAGATTTACTTGTACCTAGATGGTTTTTGCTTAAATGATTGTCCAACATGGTGTGTGCCTAGCACAGATGATGTTTGGTTAATCATGTTAAGTATTTGGCATCTAATTTATGGGTTCAGGTTGGCTGTTTTGGTGGTTTGGAATTGGGATGTTATCAGGGCTGAGAAGGATGTGCTAGTTGTTGTTGTTTTTAAGTGGTATGATGTTTGTGGAGGGGATATGGTAGGATATGATTCTGATAGGTTGAAGGTTAGTTATGGTTGGAGTGGGGTGCAGGTTAGTAATGGTATGATGGTTATTGTTAATGGGTTATGAGGGAAGCTTGAGATGTTTTTTTCTCAGATTGTGTTCCTGGTTTGGTTATTTTGGTGATTTGATGGTCAAGTGCTTATGGGTTGGAGTCCTAAATGAGAGTTGCGCTCTTTTTCCTCTCCCGTGGTTTTTCCCATTGGGTTTTACTCGGGAAGGTTTTTTAAGGAGGCAATATCATTTAGTGAAATGCTCCATGTTATCTTCTATTAAGATGGTCATGGCTCTGAAGATGAAGATGCTGAGTATGAGCTTGGATTGGATTTGGAAGTCTATCACTTTGAGTTGGTTGTTTGATATTTGTTGTTCTTTGATTTGTAATTTGAACTCTTATAGGAGAAGTTTATTGTTGCTTGTGATGTTCCCAAAGCATGTTTTGGGAATGTCATTTGGAACTTGCTTATATGGGCTTGTCCATATAAGTTTATTTCTTGTTTGAGTGATTAATATATTTTGCCGGGAAGGGTCCCTTTTTTCCAAAAAAAAAAAAATGCGTTTTTGGTGTCATTGGGATGAAAATCATTCTTATATACAAGGTTTGAGTGGTAGTTAGTTCAAAACTTCATGGTCCGTAATTTAAAGATTTCTTATACATATTGGAATGAAATTTGACCAATTATATATTTTCTTGAAATAATATTTGAGTTCCGGTAGAAATAATAAAACTACATTCCCATCAAGAATTAAAAAGACTCTTTCCGTATTTTGGCCAGATTACATGTGATTTACGTTGCTTTAATTAAGTTTCTTAGTGGTCTCAAATATATACTTCACCATCCGCATTTTCTTTATTAGCATTGCAAACGTTTCTTAACAAGCAGAATATTACTTCTACCTTGACGGGGAAATTTTTTGTCAATCAATATACAGTATTTTGATATAAGAGAAATGAGAAATCTAAATCAAAGTTAAAATCTCTTGGAAACATGCATCTTTATTCTTGAATAAGAAGAATACAAATGATCCTAATCACGTCATTTAACTGTGACAGGATCGAAGATTACAATGATATTAGCGAAAGTGGCAAGAGCCATTCACTTCAAGTAAATAACATAACAAAGCCGAAAACCCAATTTGTTCTGAAACGCACACCAAAATCAAATAAAGAGGGACGTGAATAAAAACTGTAAACACACTTGCAAAAACTGGAGACTTCCATTAACATGTGAAACCGTCAGGGACATCCTTTCCACAGTTGTTTAGCAAAAACTTCAATGAGATTGCTGCATCAACATTAACACCCAACACATTAGCTTTAATGGCTTTGCAAGCACAAGTTGCTGCCTCAAAGTTAATCAGGCCAAAGAAGAGGCCACAACAAGGTGTTGTTGGTACGGTTCCTACCACGATCCCATTCAACCAGTTATTTAGCACGCCAGCACATGCACCGAATTTGAGTCCGTCTACAGGGCAACTGGCTTGTGGTACTTGGTCTGCACTTACTAAAGCGAAGAAGATAAGGTTGAGAGTAAGGAGAAAGGCAGTTGTTCGCAAAGCCATTGAAGCCATTACGAGGTGAAACTAGCTAGATAGCTTACTATAAGTGTATTAAGCAGTACTAGCTGGTTTTGTGGTGAGAAACTAATGAATCTCATTATGGTATTTATAGAGATGATGAACTCTTTATAGAGAGCTTTATCTTTATAATTAACTTATTTGATATGAGAGGAATAAGTTATTTTAAAGGTGCATGGGTTTCTTTAACCTAACCAAAAATTATGACAGGTAATAATGTTGTTACTTTAAACTATTAGAATATGTTCAAACAATTTTACTCTTAACCGAAATTTATGGAGATGCTTTGGGTGACCAGAAATTAAGTTATCGGACAATTAGTAAAATTGGACGCTAGCTGGTTTAGTCCTATGTTTATGTTGGTTAGAAATGGATTTTAGGCAGATTCGCTATTTGCATTACACAGCTCCGGTGTCCTACATCTGAAAGAGAGTTGCGCCTCTTGGTTTTTCATATGGTAAGTGACCTAAAGAGAATCCTTTAAAAACTCGCTACATGTTGATAACATCCTTTTCATAGGAGGACAGTTTTTAGTAGAACATCAGAAGCTAGGAGATTAAAAATTGCGTTGAAGTCTTCTTTTAAATATAAAAAAATTCACCTGTACAACTCTATAAATAGATGGTGCATAAGTGTTAAAAATATGTTATGAACATTTCTTTCGAGGAATTGGATTGCTTTAAAAATAGCAACAAGCTAGAAGATTGCAAAATATCTTATACATCCGATTAGTAGAGAGGGTATATGGGGTCAAAATTGTTCAGAACTTAAATAAGCTAGATCTAGTCTCAATCTACTCTTTCAGTTATATCGCGTTATATGAACCATGTGTTTTGCCCTAAACTACCCAAGGAAAGACTCTTTATGTGATGATATCAAAACTATGTCTCACTCTTGGATTGCCAATAGGAGTAGTCGTCCTTTGTAAAAGATCGAATTCAATCTCCGCTTGTAATAATTTTATGTAATAATCTCTTCTGTCTCTAATCTAGGTTTTTGCTAGAGCTGAATAGAATTTCGTTGTTCAAAAGAAAAATAACATAAAGAATATTGCCAACAAAAATGGATTGCCGTTTATATCAAATGATAATTGAAATGAAGAAGCCACATGGCATTGTATGAATTATGAAATTAATGTGCACTATAAATAGCATCCAAATGGCTACTTATATATTGGGTTCAAGGCCAATGGACTGGGATATTGAGATCTGATGACTTTCGGTGACACTAGCAATTGAGTTGTTAGTTGGAGTCGGTAAGATAACCATAAAGAGAAAAGGTGCAAGGAATTGTCCATGTGCGGTATATATTTTTTTGATCATATGCGCGGTATCTTTTGATCAAAACCTTTTTAGGTTACTATTATTTACTTGGCATGCTTCACGATCCATTTGTTAAATAAATTGTTCATTTAATAAATTGTTCATTTAAATAGCCTGTTAGTCTACCCATTTGTTATTGGGTTAAAGCCCGGCTCTAAAATATTCATTGTAGTAGTTATATTGTACCGAATATTTGATAATAATGGATCGGTCATTCAAGTCATTCATGTGTTTACATGGTATCAGAGGCTTTGTAAACGATCCTTCCAAACCCTAAAAACCCTACAACCGAACACCTTCAAAACCCTATTTTCTTTTTTGTCGATCATTGGAAACTTTTCCAGTTGACACCGGTTAGTTGTGTTTCGATCGTTGGTAATAAATATTGTTATCTGGCGACGCATTGGCTGCTTCGTTATTTGTTACCGGTCAACTTCCTTTAGTCGATCGTTGGTTTAAAGGTTGTGGTTTAAAAGTTGTGTTACTGTCGATCGTTGGTACATGGTGAGTTACCAGTCGACATTGGTGATCTCTTTTGCTGCTAGGTTTCTGCTTATTTTTGCTCAGTCATACCATTACTTAAAAACTCGAAATGCCCTTTCATTGTTCACGTAAACCCTACTCTTACTAAAACCCTACACACCGAATCCCACTTTAACAAGTCGTCCTTTTGACTAATATTCCGATATGGGTTAAATTCCATGATGTGCCCCTTGCTATGTTTTCTAATGATGGTCTCAGCCTCCTAGCTACATTGATTGGTACGCCAAAAATGTTAGATTCTTACACGAGCCAAATGTGCTTGGAATCATGGGGTCGCAGTAGTTTTGCTAGGTGCTTGATTGAAGTTAAGGCATATCAGGTTCTTAGGGAGAGCATCACTGTTGAGATTGCATTACTTGATGGGATAGGATATACTATTGAGAAGATTCGGGTGGAATACGAATGGAAACCGCCTCGGTGTGATACGTGTAAATTATTTGGTCATACGCTGATTGATTGTCCTAAATCTGTTCCACTTCCTACTCAGCCTATACAGACTGTTAATGATGGTTATCAAACTGTCACTAACAAGAATAAGGGTAGGAATGGTGGTCCAAATGTTCCAGGTAAGGGAGGTTATATTAAAGTGGGTCCTAAATTTAGGTATCAACCTAGAGCGCCTCCGCCTGAACCCAAGAACGTGGATAATGAAAAGAAGAAAGCCAACGAGGCTCATACGAGTGGGACGAAAATTGCTACATCTAATCCTTTTGCTACACTAAATACGATCGATTCTGATGATTGTGGCAATCCTACTGATGTGGAGGATTCTGGTAATACAATGGAAGCAAAGAAGGTTGAGTCTCTCAAGACAAGTAATGTATCACAAGATCCTCTTGTGAGTGAGTCAATGGAAGCTAACGAGGTTGCTTCTACCCCTATTGTTGAGAAAATAGGGGAGTTTGAAAGGCTTCTTATTGATGGGAAAGCTACTCTTGTTGATGATAATGGTAATCCTATTAAAAAGGTTAATTATCAAGGTTATAATAAGGATTTCCCGTCTACTTCTTTTACTAAGAGGGTTAACCCATTCACTAAGGTGGGAGAGATTGTGGATTCTGATAGTGATGAAGAGGAGGTTGTGAACACCTTTGATGAGTCGAGTAATCTATTTGGTGGTGGTCATGATCGTGAAGATGATTATGATGCTTATGATTATGATAACTATGCGAATCAGGTTTACGATCTTCCAGGAAATCTGGATGCCTATTATGACACGTATGGTATCAAGCTCCAAGGCCTTGGTAGGAAGTAATTTTATCTCCATAGGAGTCTGATGTTATCTTGTGAGTAGTGGTTTATTTTCTTATATTGAGGTTAGGAAGTATCTTGTTATGTAAGCTTTTCGCCTATGTAACGGGCTGAGATGTGGGATTCACCCATATCCTTTGTACTTAAACGTTTTTTGGAGTAATATATTTACCGGGTCTTTGACCTTTTACCCAAAAAAAAAGTCGTCCTTTTAAGAGGTGATTTGTGCTCTGGTTCACAAATACACACGCTAATATTGTTTTCGTGCTTTGGTTCACGAGATTTGTTCTTGTGTTTGATCGCTACTTCAAACTGTGTGTGATTTTCTTACTATTACTTCACTTTTGTTCAAAACCCTCACTGCCATAAACCCTCATACACATCAGTCGATAAGCATTCACTAAATCCAATCCTAACCCTAACAACATGACTGGCGACCACAAACCTTGTGTGACCACAGGGTGTACCGAAACGGTGTTTATATTCGGATTTTGGATTGTTGTGGGCTGCACTGGTGAGGGTTGTGTTTATATGGAGGACAAGGTACTTGTTTTTCTTTGTAAAATTGTTTATAATAGATTTTGGTGGGTAATAGGGTGGCCTTTATTATCCTCTGGTCTATTTTGTTAGATACCATCAATCTTAATTAAAATTATTATTTGCTTAAAAAAAGGGAAAAAAGAAAAATATGCATTGGTTTATTCTCTGTATGATACATTGGTTTATCCAGTTTGGTAGAGAATACATTTGTTTATTCTCTAGATACATTAGTTTATCCAGTTTGGTAGAGAATACATTGGTTTATTCTATGATAGGATACATTGGTTTATCCCGGATACATTAGTTTATCCCGTATATGACTTTCAAGTTTGAAGATTTGTCTCCACATGTTGGCAGATTTCTTCAACAAGTTATTATGTTCGGTTTAATGCTTTGCTTTTGTTGCATGTTTATGCTTTTGCTGTTTGAAGATAAGTCTATGCTTGCTGTTGGATGTCTTTATCAACAATTTATTATGATTTTAATGGTTTTAGCTTTTTAATCCAATCCGAGCTTTCGTGATTTCGTCACTCATATGGCGAGGAAGTGTTAATCGACTCATTTTTTATTGGGCTAAAGCCCGGCTCTAGAATGTTCATTGTAGTAGTTTATATTGTACCAAATATTTGATAATATGGATCGGTCATTCAAGTCATTCATGTGTTTACAAAGACATACCTGGTTGAGTGATCGAAAAGACTTAACTAAAAAAAAAAGTAAAGTAACGCCCAATGCCGTCTTCCACGGGTTATGGGGACCCAATACCGTTTCCGGTGTATGGGGGAGGTTGTGATGTAGACAGCCATACCCCTACCGAAGGTAGAGAGGCTGCTTCCAATTCTACCAAAGGTAGAAAGGACCTCCGGCCTTTTGTAGGGAGTGAGGTTCGAACCCCTGACCTCTCGATGTTTGAACACAAGAATATTACATGCTTCAGTTGATATGAGTGATTATTCACGATGTTCGCACGAAGTCGGGAAGGTATAACCTGATTCTCTGAGTCAGGTTATAAACTATTCTAACTATATATTGTTATACTTTAATAGGCCCCCAATATGTATGACAATAAAAGCATACTCGTTCATTCCAAAAGAAAAAATGGTATACACATAACTAACGGTAATAAAAATAATTTCCATATGCTTTAATTAATATATATTTGCTTAGTTAAGTCTTTTTTTGGATAGTTAAACGACATAAGTCATCATCATTAACATTATATTTGGTAATGTCAAACCAAATTAAACTAATAGCTTCTTCCTCTTTGGTTCAGTTTATATATACTGAATTAATTTGGTTTGGTTCGTTTTTGGTTAGGGCTGAGTTCACTATGGCTATATCTGTAAGATCTTATCAATGTATTTCTTTTTCCAAATAGGATATTAAGGATTAATTAAGAATGTTGATTAATTCGCACACTTAATATGCTAAAATCATGATAAGTGGGTTGTTTATGGTATAGTTTCATTCTTAATAGCCGTTAGAGGTTAAGATATTTAAAAGGAATGTAGCCATGTTAAGTGCCTCGACCCGATAAATAGGAGGGATGTGGGTGTGAAAAAGTAAGGTGCGGACAAGGTTTTTAATAGTGCTGAGCATACGTTCCGATTTTCCGTTTTGTTGGGATGTCTTAGGACATGAAAAAAGGAATTGTATGCCAGGTTGGCGAAAAAAGGTATGAAAACGAGTATTATCCAATTCACCTCTGTGGTCACACTACAAGGACTTAATATTAACATTAAATTGCCACAATTACACGAAATTCAACAAACTTAGCAAATAAATCAGATTTATAATTAATGGAAAGGATAAACCAAAAGATAATGAGAAAAATGATCTAATAAAATAACATAGTATTTAATTAAAATAACACTTGGAATTGTGGATGTCCACAAATCCGAGTGCATACTATTAATACAGTCTCAACGCGCGACTCAAAACTATAAAAGAGAAACTTAACATGTTTGTCTAACTGACAAGCAAGACAAAAGTTCAAATCTATAGACCTATTGCAATTTGTTAAATGACACGAAACTAAATAGAAAAGCACCTCGTCATTGGAATGTCCGAGGTTTGTATACCACACAGAATGACTAAAAGGCAACAATGGATGGTTGGTGGTTAACAGGATAAAGGTTTACATTGCTATCACAACGGAGAATAATTTGGCGCGTCTTGTAGTCCTTTACAGAAAAATCAAAGGCGTCAAGTTCAATAGACACATTATTGTCTTTTGTAAATTTACTAACATAAATTAAGTTTTTAATTATCTTGAGAGTTACAAGGATGTTATTTAAATACAAAGGTCTATAAGGTGTTAGTAAAGAGCTATGTCCAATATTGGTAACGGGTATAGATTGGACATTGGCAACAAATATAGATGGACAATGCTTTGATTAGTAAGGGTTGTGAGTATATTTGTGTTGTCCGCAAGATGTGAGGATGCTCCCGTGTCCATATTCTAGCTTGGATCATGAGGAGTTATGGTATTGAAAGAATGAGGTAGAGTAGTAGCCTAGGTAGCTTGAGGTGAATACACCGAAAGAGAACCAAAGTAAGAAACCGGAGCCGTATATTGGGCCAAATTATGATTGACTGGAACTTAGGTATGAAGTCCTACAAACTGGGCATGTGCAAACTGGGCTTGTACACTTGGAAAATGGGTCGTATAATGTGGAATTTGGGCCGGTACCCCTCGAAATTGGGTTGCGGATAGTTGGACAAGGACTGGCACATTCAGTGGGCAGTGGTCTGCTTGCACAAAGCAATATCTTACCAGTGTATGGGCCAAAGGAGTTGGACCACTTCGAGTAAATAAACATGCTTGTTGGACCAAAAAAGGATGTACATGAGCAATCATGTTTATGAGCAGTGAGAGAGTAGGCAGCAACAACGAATAAATGTAGCAAAGCAAAGGAGCAAACCAACATGCAGTAAATAAATGTAGTAAAGCAATGAAGCTGTAAATATAAATCAGTAGCAAAAAGCTATCAGTGATTTAGTTTTTACCAAACACCGCACCAAACCCACCCATGCTCACAATGTGATGATGCAAAGAAAGAGTAATAAGGATCTATTATAGATAACTCATTCGTAGGTTATTGCACATGAAAAGGAGGTGGCAGGCAAAGAAAAAAAAGAAAAAAAAAAGGCAATTGTAATTCCATATAAATCAATTTGTTAATACAAATAATCCTATAAGAACGTTATTTCTTTTTTACGAATTTTATAAGTTTGGTTGATAACAAATTATAAAAACATATTAAGCAAAGTCTAATATAAACAAGTTTTAACGTAAAGTTTTTAACTCGTCATATATCACTAAAGGTATGAATAAACTAAATGTATGGATAATGAATATCTAAAACACTTTAGTAAGATCAAGGAATGCATTTGGACTTACAAATACTTTCATACAAATGCATCATTTATTTTTAAACTAGCTAAAAACATTTAGCTTTAAACCTTAAACTACATGTGTCTACACACTTTTAGCAAGTTACTTACATAAGTAACTACATATTTTATTTTTAGAAGTGACTGTACACGTTTGAGTCACTTGCACATTTTATTTTTGGTAAGTTACTTATATAATTTATTTTTCAAGTAATTTATACATTTATTTTTTTATTAAACAAAATCTAAAATAAATTTAGTCACATCATTATAGAAAAAAATCTTTCTAAAATTTGAAGTTGACTTGTGCAAGATTTGCAAATATTTGTTTACATTTGAAAAGATATGTTGACTGAAAATCTTTCCAAATTTGGTCACTGTAAGACCAGACGGACCCCTTTTTACAAAGGACAGATCCCTTCATAGGGATGTGTGGGATCCATTGTCTGAAAAGTTATCTTAACTATAAATAGAATTAATTTGTTCACCAGTTTACTCACCCTTTTCAACACACATGTGTACATTTTTTCTAGTATAACATCAATCTCTTGATCATTACTTAGTAGTTACATATTCATTCTAGTGATAGTTCACTAACCATCTTCTTGCTAGCCAAGATCACATACACCTCATTCAAGACTCTCAAGCTTCAAGACACTTGTTGCTAGTCTTCATATACATACTTACTTCATTTGTTATACATTTGTTTATCATCATCATACACCATTGTTTAGAGATCGGTTAATATTTTAGTTCTTAAAATACGTAGTGTGAAAGGTTGGTTCTACCTCGTACTAGAACTCGACATTTAGCTTTATATTGGAGAAAGTGTAAGCAACGTTGTGAGGTTTCTACGTCGGTTAAAGGAGCTTGTTGACATAGTGAAAGGATACTCTTGAGTTGGATACTTAGGGAGTGGAGTAGGGTGAGGAAGGAGTCTTCGTAACCCAACCAATATAAACACTCGTGTTGTGGTTTGATCTTTTTATACTCTTACTTTGCTTTGCACTCTAGTTATTATCTTGCATATCACTTATCGTCTAGTACTTACTCTTATTATACATCGTTATCATGATCGGTCGATTTCACATAATACTCAAATCAAAATTTTATAGAGAAACTTAATTAATTTTAAAATGGTAACCGCAAGCAATCGTTTGACACAACCACAAATCATTTATGACAGACCATAAATGACTACTAGCTACAACCAATCAGACTATTAAACCAAAACCAACATAAAATAATATACATCAGAAAATTTTATGCAAAAAATATAAAACAACCTAGTTGAGACAAAAGTCTTGAATTTCAGGAGCCTTTAATTGTGCAGGAGAGAGGCCAAAATCATCATCATCATAATTGTTGTCGTCACCCGTATCCGATTTCCATTGCTTATAAAGACTCTGATTTTTACCTCCACTTCCAAAATACAACTTCCCAATGTGATCATCAAAAACTTCATCATCGCTGTCACAAACTACCACATTCCCCAAGAAATCTTATTTTAAGCGTTATAGAAAACTACTTCGTGTTCAAGTGTGTTTTTGAAGGTTTTGCTTGGTATAACAGATAAATAAACAGAATAACCTCATGCTCAAAGGTATGGTGTTTGTCTGTTTGAAATTATCTAAGAGCATACACATTAGTAACTTGAGTTATAAAATAACACCAGCCACGTCAGCGCCACATCATCTTTAACATTTCACCTTAACATCCTAAAAAAACACCCACATCAATAACATCCCAAGTTAAACTTTAACATTTCATATTTTTCAATTTCAACTCCTAAACTAAAACAAACACTTCATTTATTAAACTAAACATAACATTAAATTTGAAAACATATTACAATACGAAATTAAAAAAATAAAAATAAAATTACAACGAAATAAAAAAACACACCGCAAATTAAACGTTACAACATAAAGGAAATGACAACGAAAAAAAAAATAACAAAACATAGCAAATACTTATTCATCATCGTCGCTCTTTTTGTTGTTGTCCATGTCGTTCAAGATTCTTCTGCCAAACATGCTCCATAAGGTCCTGTTGGAGTTGGGTATGCGTTTGTCGGTCGTGTATTTCTTTTGCCTTACGACTGTGAGTATCACATCTTTCAACCCATCTTCGTTGCCTCAAATTTGCTGACGGATCCACCCACAATTCGTTATAGTCACGTAATGCAAATTTTTGATCTTTTATAGTCATGTTATGCAAAATAATGCAAGAATACATGATTCTACGTATCGTGACAATTTCTCATTGACGTGTCGGTTGTTGTAGTATACCCCAACGGCCTTGAAGCACACCAAAAGCACGTTCAATATCCTTTCGGGCACTTTCTTGTCTCCTTTTAAAGTACGTATGTTTTTCGTCAGTTGTTGCCGAGAAGGATTTGACGAAAGTTGCCCACTGTGGATAAATTCCATCAGCCAAGTAATACCCCTGTTCATACCTAGTTCCATTGACTATATAAGGTGCTCTTGGGGCATTGTCATTAAGAATGTCGTCGAACAACGGAGACTGGTCTAAAACATTAATATCGTTATTCGTCCCCGCCATCCCAAAAAATACATGCCAGATCCATAAATCTTGAGAAGCAACAACTTCAAGCATAATTGTTGGGTATTTTTTATCACCCCTAGCAAATTGCCCTTGCCAAGCCACTGGACAATTTTTCCATTCCCAGTGCATACAGTCAATGCTACCAAGCATTCCCGGAAACCATGTTTTTCTTCATGTTGTTGATAAAGTTTTTGAATGTCGGCCCATGCTTCTTCTTGTTCCAACTGAAGGTGATACTCGTACGCGGACGCCATAAATTGAAAGTCATCTTCGTCATCAACGTCTGACCAATGCAGAGGAATTTCACCAAATTGATTCGGATCAATTGTGAACGAACTTGATTCTTGAATTATGGAAGTGTGAGAAGAAGTATATAAATTGTGAATTTGAATTATGCAAATGTGAAAAAAAATGGTGTTTTAGTTGGGTATTTATAGTGGTAAAAAAATGTTTTTGATTTTTTTTTTAAAATAAAAACTAGCCGTTAGGGGGTCAAAGTGTAAATTTTTTGAATTTTTTTTAAATATAACGGTAACTATACCGTTGAGGGGTGAAAGTGTAACTTTTTTTTAGCCCTCTTACGGGCGTTGCCCCTCCAATGCCTCCATAACGCCGGACATCCAATGGTATAACGGCAATAACGCCGTTAAATGGGCCATAACGCCGGTTATGACGTTAACGATGTGTATGCTCTAATTATGGAATTGGTTTGAGTAAGCAGTATTGCTTTCATGTAAAATCATTCTTGAAAAATGTGTATTTGGTGTCAATGGGATGAAAATCATTCTTATATAAGGTGTGAGTGGTAGTTAGTTCAAAACTTCATGGTCCGTAATTTAAAGATTTCTTATAACCATATTTGAATGAAATTTGATGAATTATTTTCTTGAAATAATATTTGAGTTCCGGTAGAATTCGTAAAAGGACTCCTTCCGTATTTCGGCCAGACCACATGTGATTTACGTTGCTTTAATTAAGTTTCTTAGTGGTCTCAAACATATACTTCACCTTCCGCATTTTCTATGTCAATTAAGTTTTTTAGCGGCCCAACTTTTTGCTCGTTTGCCATTCATCTTTTTGTAAATGTCATATGTCAATTAAAATATTAGCATTGCAAACGTTTCTTAACAAGCATAATATCACTTCTACCGTGACGGGGAAATTTTTTGTCAATCAATATACAGTAGTTTGATATAAGAGAAATGAGAAAATCTAAATCATAGTCAAATTTCTTGGAAACATGCATCTTTATTCTTGAATAAGAAGAATACAAATGATCCTAATCACGTCATTTAACTGTGACAGGATCAAAGATTACAATGATATTAGCGAAAGTGGCAAGAGCCATTCACTTCAAGTAAATAACATAACAAAGCCGAAAACCCAATTTGTTCTGAAACACACACCAAAATCAAATAAAAAGGGACGTTAATAAAAACTGTAAACACACTTGCAAAAACCGGACATTTCCGTTAACATGTGAAACCGTCAGGGACATCCTTTCCACAATTGTTTAGCAAAAACTTCAACGAGATTGCTGCATCAACATTAACACCCAACACATTAGCTTTAATGGCCTTGCAAGCGCAAGTTGCTGCCTCAAAGTTAATCAGGCCAAAGAAGAGGCCACAACAAGGTGTGGTTGGTACGGTTCCTACAACGATCCCATTCAACCAGTTATTTAGCACACCAGCACATGCACCGAATTTGAGTCCGTCTACAGGGCAACTGGCTTGTGGTACTTGGTCTGCACTTACTAAAGCGAAGAAGATAAGGTTGAGAGTAAGGAGAAAGGCAGTTGTTCGCAAAGCCATTGAAGCCATTACGAGGTGAAACTAGCTAGATATCTTACTATAAGTGTATTAAGAAGTACTAGCTAGTTTTGTGGTGTGAAACAAATGAATCTCATCATGGTATTTATAGAGATGATGAACTCTTCATAGAGAGCTTTATCTTAATAATTAACTTATTTGATATATATGCGAGGAATAATTCATTTTAAAAGTGCATATATATATGGGTTTCCTTAACCTAACCAAAAAGTATGACCGGTAATTATAATAATGTTGTTACTTTAAACTAATGAGAAATGTGGGAAACACTAATAAATTACCAGTGTTTTCAACCATATAGAGTTACGAGACTGACGACTACTCACCTGAAAGGTCTAAATCTGGAGCACCCAATTTAATTTGATCATGTAGGCGTCATTTACATTCCCCCTAATTACGATATTTTAGCATTTTTACTTTGTGATTCAGTTGTGCTACTCAGGAGTTTCTTTCATACATTTGTCATCTTTCGCACTAGAATTTCATTGTGACAAAAAATCTAGTTTAGAAATTAAATCAGACATGCATGGAAAAGGTCATGAGACTTGTCACTACTAGAAAAAGTGCCAATAGCAACGAAAATTTTGCAACAACCAATAAGTCGTTGCTAAATTCACACATTAGCAACGAATATAGCAACGAAATTCGGTAAAAATGGAATCTTCGATTAGCAACGATTTTTAGTTGCTAAATTCGTTGCTATATTCTCAAAATTTGGTGGGAACATTCCCTCTCATTTTTAGCAACGACTTTCTCAAAAAAATTCGTTGCAAAAAAATTAGCAACGAAGTTTTAATATTTTCTGATCAAATTATCAAATATTAGCAACGAAATTGCAAATATAGCAACGAATAATTTGTTGCAAAAATTGTTGGTCAAAAATTTTGAATATTTTTTGTGGCTAAATATATGAAAAAATGAAGGGAAAATTATTGAACTTTTCTTAGTTAACCTATCTTATTTTAAATTACTTTCTAGTTATTACATTCAGTGTTGTAAAAATCGGCCATGGCGGATATCGGCGGTCCACCGCCACGATATTTCCCAAATCGGTCTAACATGGCGTTTTGGTCAAAATCGGTCAAATTCGGAGCTTGGCGGTCAAAATCGGCCTTGGCGGCGGTTTGGTCAACGCCGGTCAACGGTGGTCAACGCCGGTCAACGACGGTCAACGGTGGTCAACTTCAGATCTAGGGTTTTTTTTTTTCAAATTCACGGCAATTAACTTCGATTTTATTGATTTTGTTCTAATTTAAGCTAGTTTTTATAATTAATCTTGCTAATATTCATTTCTTTAATAAATTTCTTTATAATTTAGGGTCATCGCCATAGCGCCGCCATGGCGCCGCTATGGCGGCTATGGCGCTTGGCGGGGGTCAACCGCCACGGTACCGCCGAGCGATTTTTACAACCTTGACTACATTTATGAAAAAGTATAGGGAAAAAAATTTCCCTCTTTTTACTAAACCTTATTAACTAATGGCGGTTTAATTTCAATCTACTTACGATAATCTATGTACATATAAATATAACATGCAATCCATTACATGCATAAATATGCAATTTATGGTTTATCTATAAAAATAAATAACGCACATTGTTTGTATGTCTTAAAACCATGAACTTTAGCGTCATGAGTTTTTGACCCGCATTAAAAACGAAGTTTTATGTGACTTCACTCGTGGTGCAAACGGGTTAAGAATTTAGCTTTCAGCTCCAAATGAAAGTTGTAGATCTCTCTCCCGATTTCTTGGCCTCTTTAATCATTAAAAGCGGAGTTCGTATGAAGGAGTTATGGCCAAAACAAAGTAACTTTGTCAGGATACGATGTGTTATCATTAATTATTTGTTTCTTCTATTTATTCTTTCTTGATCCATCTTTTATCAAATTTTAATAAATTAATCATCATTCCTTGGTCATGTCTATGCATGTAACCCCCGATAGAGCTTTAATTATATTAATGTAGCTACCCGTATCGCGAGTGTTTAACTAAAACTGAATTTTTCTGTGGTTTGACTCGCGACGTTAATGAGTTTAACTTTCAGCTTATAGGTCCAAAACCAAAGTTGTAGACCTTTCTCTCACGGTTTCGTGACCATTTTAATCATTAAAAGCGGAGTTCGTATGAAGGAGCTATGGCCAAAACAATGTCACCTTGTCAGCATATGATGTGTTATCATTAATTCTATATTTGTTATTCGTTTCTTTACTTGATTCTTTCTTGATCCATCTTTTATCAACTTTGAATCATTTAATCATCGTTCATTAGTCATGTCGCTGCATGTATTTCTTCATTTGTTCTACTGATTTATGCATTTATCAAGCTTTTTGATCCGAGCTTGAGTCGAATTCAAGCTTTATCACGCCGAGCTCAACCTTTCTTAAAAAAATCTCATTAGTGAACACAAATTTATCGAGTTTATCCTTATTAAAAGTCGACTTGATTTAACTCGTTTACACCGCTGCTCTAGTAATTATAATTTTCAAATACTAGATAATTAGTTTTATATAGTGTTTTGAAACCCGGTTCGACTCGGCTGGTTCAACCGGTCAAATCGGGTCAGGTAAAAAAAGCAGGTAAAAAATAACCGGGTTTTTAAAAATAGGTTAACCGATTAGACCCGTCGGGTTTTAAGTGACCCGGGTCACCTCGGTTCTCGAAACCCGATCGGGTTTGTTATTTTTTCAATTCTTTAATAAAAAATCGGGTTGACCCGGTGGTCGAATCGGTTGAAAAAATTAGTTTTTTTAATACAAAATCGAATTGACTCGGCGGTTGAACCGTTAACCCAGTAACCCGATAACTCGAGAGGGTCGATTAAAAACTTGTTTTCAAAGTATTGGTTCTATATTTAAAACAATAAGTAAAAATGAAAATTTAGGAGCGGGAAGACGAAATTAGTGGCGGGATAAAGAGTTGGTCAAAAGTCAACATAATTAAAGTAACCCTATCTTATCCCCCAAACTACACTCGCCGCTGCTACTTCCTTCTTCACTTTGGTACAGTAAAATTCTTTTTTTTCTCTTGATTATATGGTTATATGCTATTCATTTATACTCCATATCTTATATGTTAGTTCTTTTTGCTTGCTATTTGCATTATCAATCTCAGTGTTTATTTTTTATGGTTATTTATGTGGTAGATCTCAATTGTTGGCACATTTATTGGTCAATGATGTTTGTATTTTGTATGTGTGAATTCATTTGCCTTTTTGTTTTATTTTTAAGGTAGATCTCATTCGTTGCATCCATTTTGCTTGATATTGTGTTTCTTTTACTAAGTTTCATTTGTTCAATTATATGGTCGATTTCATGTTCAATCTCATTTGCTGTTGGTATGTTTGTAAGCTTAATTTTCTCCATGTATGTGTTTTAAAGGGATTTTAATATGAGCACTAAAATTCTATTCATATATCTATGACACAGAATTATGTCATTTGATCGTGGTTGGATGAAACGCCGAGTCAATCCAAATGATTGTTCAGTAACCGACGAATTTAAAACTGGCGTAACCGAGTTTTTGAATTTTGCTTATAGTAGTCCAATTTTTGTAAGTAATGGGATGATTAAGTGTCCATGCCTCAAGTGTGACCTGATAAAGTCCAAAGATAGGGAAACTGTTACAGTTCACCTTTATAGTTGGGGTTTTCGTAGGTTCTACACGACTTGGTTTGATCATGGGGAAACATTAGCATCTCGTGCTACAAATGTTAATGTTGATGAGTCGACTCAGGACCGTTATAGAGAAATGGTGATGGATGCGTCTGGCTTTGAGTTAAGGAGAGACTTCACAAGGGAAGCACCAAATGCTGATGCAGCAAAGTTTTTTGAGTTGCTAAGACAAGCTGGTGAACCATTATGGGATGGTTGTTTAAACCATACTCGGTTGTCAGCCGTGTCTCAGTTTATGAACTGCAAATCAGAACACAATATAAGTGAAAGCTGTTACAATCGAATCATCTCAATAGTGAGAACCATGTTGCCACTTGACGCTGCTTTGCCTGAAGACTTTTATCAGGCAAAGAAGATGGTGAAGAAATTAATTCTCGGATATGTTAAGATTCACGCATGTCCAAATGATTGCATGTTGTACTATAAAACTGATTCGGATAAAAGAAACTGCCTAGTGTGTGGTCATCCTCGTTTTAAAAAAGGAAGACAAGGCAGAGGTAAGGGTAAAGAAGTACCATTCAAGGTGTTACGTTATTTGCCACTTACACCGAGGCTTCAAAGGCTTTTCATGTCAAAAAAGACAGCTGAACACATGTCTTGGCATACAAAAAGTCGTCGTTCAGAAGGGGTACTTAGTCACCCATCTGATGGAGAGGCATGGAAACATTTTGATCGCACTCATCCTCCATTTGCTGCGGATGCACGCAATGTCAGATTGGGTCTCTCCACAGACGGTTTTAACCCTTTTGGACACTCAAGTATACCTTATTCTTGTTGGCCAGTATTTGTCACACCTTACAATTTACCACCATGGATGTGTATGAAGGAGGCAGTCTTATTTCTAACTCTAATCATCCCTGGTCCAAAGAGTCCTCGTAATAACATTGATATATATGTGATTTGGAGTTCTCTAAATGGGTTAAAGGAAGAGTAAGTGTCCCATTTAAAGTCTCATATGACAATAAAATCCATTTTACTAACACAATGTGTTTACAGATACATCATGACAAGACCATTGATGAATCAATACGTTATCTTTGCAATGGCCCTAGTAAATACGTAACATATTATAACAGTTGTTTCGTCAATGGTTCCAAGTTTCACACGAAAGACTATGGTGAACACCAGACAACAATAAATAGCGGTGTGTGCGTCAAGGGTAGTTGTTACAATGACTACGAAAAGGATTATTATGGCATTCTACTTAATGTCATACAATTACATTATGTTGGAGGCTACCGAGTTACATTATTCAAATGCCACTGGTTTGATAGTGAAAGGGGTTTAAAAGTTGATGGTAAGCATGGCCTTGTAGATATTAATATAAAGTCAAAACTTGGTGGGAATGATCCATTCGTGTTAGCTGAACAAGCTCAACAAGTTTATTACACTACTTATCCTGCTAGAAAGAGAAGTCGTACCGAGTGGTTAGGAGTTTGTAAAGCCAAAGCAAGGAACACATACAACTCAAGTCAGAACAATGTCCAAGGAGATGAAGTAACACCAACAATGGATGGGTTTTACCAAGAAGATGAAATGGCTCCACCAAGTGTTGTGGGGGTGGATGTCGATTTGGATCAAGTTGTCAATTTACCATCAACAGAGGTGGAAGAAGTTGAAGATGTAGAAGAGGTTCAGGTACCAATGCAGACCATTAACACATCAGACGAGGATGTAGATGTTGATGATGAGGAAGAATTCGATGAGGAAGAATTCGATGAGGAAGATAGTGAGGAAGAGGAAGATGATATTGATTTATCTAGTGATAACGAATGATGATTATGTAAGCTTGTCAGGATGTAGATTAGCATATGCATGGTTTATTTACATTTATGATATTAAAATTCTTTTATCTTATTATAATTTTGTCACTTGTGAGAAATTCATTAGCTTTTTATGATTGAAATTTCATTGGACCTAAACTTTTTTTTTTCGTATGTGTGACAGATATGGCTGCAGTTGATACCAAGTCTACCAGTCGAGTTACCTTCTACATCAGTGAAGCTACCTTCTACATCGTGAAATTGGAGTTTTTGGCGTCTTCTTCATCAATACCAGTGAAGCTACCATCTACATTGTCTTTCAAAGCGCATCGTCATCGATTGGTATGCCTTTATTTTAGAAGTTTTTCATTTTGTAATGTTTTAGAACAAGTTTTGTTGAGTAGACTGATTGAGTAGATTGATCCTACAATAAATGTATGAACTATAAGATTGGTTGTGTTAATTTGCCTAGCCTCGTATTTTACTTTAAAACTTGATGATTAAGTTGGTGCTTATATTTGACATATATTGTGCATTATCAAGCGTGTCTTATGGTCATAATTTTTGGTTATTTTTGTAGGCCAAAGAATCTGGAAAAAGACCATCCAGTATGGAGTTTTTTGAAAATTTGTACAAGAAAAGTAGACATGAAGGTGATTGGCGTGTTGCAAGATCAGAAAAGGTTGCGCATGCGCCTGTTATATTTGCTAATGTTGTCGATCCAGCTCTTGATCTTCATCTGGACCCAGAGGCATAAGTAAAAGGCACTCATGTATGTTTTGTTTAGCCGTATTAACTTTCTAGTAGCTATATTTTGTATTTATAACTTTAGCTACCTTGATGGCTTATTGCAAGTGTAAACGATTAGTAGACGAATAGTTTATCGAGCATATATGGGATTGGTTCCTTCTGGTTCAAAGAGTTTATTACTTAGTAGGTACAGGTTTAGGTTTATATATGCTGGAAATAATTCATACACGAATAGCATATTTTTGTTGAAAATTAATTTAGCAACGACCAAAATTTGTTGCAATTATAACAAAACATAGCAACAAAAATAGTCATTGCGAAGGCCAATTGGCAACAAGATAGTTGTCGTTGCTAAATCTCAACTTAGTTGCTAATAGTAGCACAACATTATATCGTTGCTAAGTAAAAATTGCAACAAACATAATTTCGTTGCTATCTACAGAAATAGCAACGACTTACCATAAACTCAAAATTAGCAACGACCTTGTAGTTCGTTGCTAAATAGCAACGACCTGGAGAATTTAGCAACGATTTGCAAGTTAGCAACGGGCGATATAGCAACGACCCAAAGTGGTTGCCAATGTCGTTGCTGAGAGCGATTAGCAACGAATTTCGGCCATTTAGCAACGAATTTTGTCCGTTGCTATTGGCACTTTTTCTAGTAGTGTGTGTAATAAGAGTTGAGTCGTCACACAAATTTATCTGTCCCCTCAGCCATGCTCGATATTCCCGTACTTTTATCTAGAACAATACGATTATATGAGATACTCTAAGTAGCAAGACCGGATAATCTAGTCTAGCCAAAGTTTGCCTTCAGTGTCTCCGGAAAAAAAATTGAACACATAGGAATAATTAACAAAATAAAATCCGAATTGCTCTCGCCTCTTTCTAAAGAGTAGGAAGAGAAAGATAGAGAGTGTGCAGTCATAATGGTTGTAAAAGTCCACCACTATGATAATTTAGCTAAAGGAACTTTCATTGTGTAAGGTCAAACAATTTTACTCTTATACGAAATTTATGGAGATGCTTTGGGTGATCAGAAATTAAGTTATCAGGCCATTAGTAAAATCGGACGCTAGTTTAGTCTTATGTTTTTGGTGGTTAGAAATGGATTTTAGGCTGATTCGGTATTTGAATTACACAGCTCCCCTGCCCTACATCTGAAAGAGGGCTGCGCCTCTTCGTTTTTCATATTGCAAGTGACCTAAAGAGTGTCCTTTATAAACCCGCTACATATAGACAACATCCTTTTCATAGGACAGTTTTTAGAAGAATATCATAAGCTAGGAGATTCAAAAATGTGTTAAAGTCTTCTTTTAAACGGCATTTATCTGTACAATTTTAAAAAGAGTTAATGACCTAAACAGAAAAAAAAACTTGATTTCCAGCCTTTAGACTTGGTGAACTTTTTTATTTATTTATTTTTTTAATTGAAGTCAAGGAAAAAAAATGAAATCGAGCAAAAAATAAAACTGGAGTCGAGTAGTCGCGCAATCGAGCGGTCTATATTTGATTTTTTTTTTTGCTAAATAGAGAAAATGGTGTATGCGATGGAAATAAAATTCACTTGGTCTATTTAAGTGATTGGTCCATGCTGAAGTCTTCTTTTTTTCGAGGAATTGGATTCCTTAAAAAATAGCAAGAAGCTAGAATATTGCAAATTATCTTATACCTCCGTTTAGTAGAGAGGGTATATGGGGTCAAAAATGTTCAGAACTTAAATTAGATAGATCTAGTCTCAATCTACTCTTTCAGTTATATTGCGTTATATGAACCATGTGTTTTGACCCTAAACGACCCAAGGAAAGACTCTTTATGTGATGATAGCAAAACTATGTCTCACTCTTGGATTGCTAATAGGAATAATCGTCCTTTATATAAGAGATCGAATTCAATCTCCGCTTGTAATAAAATCGTCTCTCTCTACTCTCTAGGTTTTTCTAGAGCTGAATAGAATTTCGCTGTTCAAAAGAATAATAACATAAACAACATTGCCAACAAAAATGGAATGCCGTTTATATCAAATGTTAATTGGAATTAAGAAGCCACATGGCGTTGTATAAATTATGAAATTAAAGGTGCACAATAAAAAGCATCCAAATGGCTACTTATATATTGAGTTCAAGGCCAATGGGCTGGTATATTGAGATCTGATGACTTTCGGTGACACTTGCAATTGAGTTGTTAGTTGGAGTCGGTAAGAAAACCATAAAGAGAAAAGGTGCAAGGAATTGTCCATGTGCGGTATATTTTGATCAAAACCTTTTCAGGTTACTATTTTTTACTTGGCATGCTACACGATCAAAGATCTAGTTAATTTAAATATTCATTAGACATACCGGCCATTTGAAACTGGGATTTTGTAGAATAGTTATTCCACAAAAAGGTGTAGATTGTCGGGAACATCCTGATCCCGAGTGCCTTTTGTCACCAGTTATTGTTCACCCCACAAGGAATAGCTCCGGCAACTCTCCTGGCCCAGTGGGGCACTAACTGGAGTGAGCACGAGCCAAGACTCGGACCCCTGAGCTCTTATTCCACAAAGTCTCTCCAGTGTGCCCATATGTTTTGCGGAGGTGGGTACCTTTATGAAGCAAATGCCAAGGATGAGACTTGAACCTGGGTCAATTGACTTAAACACAAGTGCTCCAACCATTGGACTAATACTCCATTGGTTAATTATTGTTATTGCCGTTAGTTACGTGTATACCATTTTTTCTTTTGAAATATGCTTTTGTTGCCTTACATATTGGGGCCTATTAAAGTATAAGTTAATTGGAATATATAGTTAGAATAGTTTTATATCCTGACTCAGAGAATCAGGTTATACCTTCCCCACTTCGTGTGGACGTCCTGAATAATCACCCATGTCAACTGAAGCATGTAATATTCTTGTGTTCAAACATGACAATTGTTTCTCACCAATTTGTGTGCCTTAGTTTCTAACAGGGTCAAAGTGTTATGTATGCTTCTGTGATTACTACAACCTTCCTTTCTCAAAATAAGCATGGAGAGTATGAGAGGAGCTCTCAACCTTGATCCTTGGTTCAGTTTATATATATTGAATAAATTTGGTTTGGTTCGGTTTTGGTTAGGGCTGAGTTCACTGTGGCTATGTATTTCTTTTTCCAAAAAGGAGATTAAGAATTAATCAAGCATCTATATATACCACGTTCCTGGCATGGTTTTAGTTAACTAATTAAACAATAAAGATGTCATGCACTTGCTATTAGGTTAATTGAAGAAATGCCAGATTGGTGTGGTGTACTTTTTTGCATTATTATCAGCTAATTATATATACCATATGATTTAATACATATTTATCTAGTAATCATATGCATAAAAGATGCATTCCTTTTCAGGATATAGAGAGGGCTAATCATTTGAAAATTCATCATACTTGACACCTTTTTCGGTTCTAATAAGTGAGCTAATTAAAATCCGTGCACTTAAATATCTAAACTTTTAATTTGGTCACTTTGAGTATTTTGCACATCTAAAACACGATTTTACCCTTTTTATCTTTCTTTTCTGTTGACAACGAATGGTAAAATGGTCATTTTATATGGGTCCTCCTATGCAGGCACCCCATGGGTAGGGGGTGCTTGCATTTTTGCCTCGATTTCCGTGCCAATCATTGGTATCCAATCATTGGTACCAATGATTGGTTTCTCGATTTCCGTGCCAAATTTTTTTACAACTTATTTTTTTACCACTTATACCACTTATTTATTTACAAGTTTTTTACATTTTTTTTTTACAAGTTTTTTTTATAACTTATACCACTTTTTATAACTTTTTTTTTTGATTTTACAAATTTACAAGTTATTTTTTGGTTTTACAAGTTTTTTTATGATATAAATTCAGTTTTAAAACTTTTCAAAAAACCGTAGTCGGAAAATTTTTGAGGCTCAGTTCGAAGGTTGCAAAAGTGATATTTTATCTCACTTTGCCGTCCATTCGGTTTTCATCATCGCCTCGGAAAGTTTTTAGGCTCAAAAATCATCATCGCCTCGGAAAATTTTTTGGCTCAAACCCGAAGGTTGCAAAGTGAGATTTGATCTCATTTTACCGTCCATTCGGTTTTTATCATCATCGCCTCGCAAAGTTTTTAAAGTTTTTAGGCTCAAAAATCATCATCGCCTCGGAAAAGTTTTAGTCACAACTGCACAAAGTCACCAGTTCACAAGTCTCACAGAACTGCACAAGTCTAACAAAATTGCACAAGCTCAAACTGCACAAGTCTCCAACTGCTCACAAGTTACCAGTTCACATGAACTTCACAGGTTTCACAAGTTACACGTTTTGAACAAGATTCTCACAAGTTACCAGGTACTGCAAAAGTTCACAAGATTCTCAAAGGCAATGTACTAAGTTCACATGAAATCCTAGGCAGGCACCCAATATAATCCCAGGTGAAGCAACAACACAAACAACAATCAACCAACAACACAAACAACAATATAATCCTAGGCAGGCACCCCATATAATCCCTGGTGAAAGCAACAACATCAACAACAATCAACCAACAACAAGTGGTCCAGAACAACAACAAACAAGTGGTCCAGAACTGCAACAAGTGGTCCAGAACAACAACAAACAAGAATAAGCAACAACTGCACAAGCAACAGCATACCAGTCCACCATGTCTAGTTCACCATTTAACACACAAGAGGTAAACAACTTATCAAAGGCTCAGATTATTAGCTTTATAGCTCATGTTGGCTGCAAATTCAGTTTTGCCTCGCCAAAACTCTTTTTAAGTTTTTTTTTAAAAAAAAATCATCATTGCCTTTTTTTATTTCATTAAAGTTGCAAAATGACCTTGAATGGTCACTTTACCATCCAGTAATGAAAATTTTTTATACAAAAACACTAAGTTTTTTTCATTAAAGTTGCAAAGTGAATCACTTTACCATCCAGTAATGACCAGGATTAAATGAGGTGCCTGCCAAGGATTTCATGGGGTGCCTGCGTAGGCCTTCAAGGGTCATGCTATGCAGGCACCACAAACCTGCAAAACATAATGAAACATATTACTTCTAACATATAATCAAACTTTAACAGTAAAGTTTTTAGATCTGAAATATTTTAAATTAATCAAAAAAAGTAAACTTTTTTTTTAACCAACCTCAAGATTATTTCAAAAACACCTACAGAGTCAAGATCTAAAAATATTTCAGATCTAAAAACTTTAACAACGAAAAAGATACCAGTCACAAAACCACCACAGGTTCAAAATCTAACAAGTGTAAAACTTGTTAGATCAAAGTTTTTAAATCTGAAATCTTTTCAAATAATCAAAAAAAGTAAAGATTTTTTTTAACCAACCTCAAGATTATTTGCAAAACACCTTCAGCTTCAAGATCTAAAAAATATTTCTGATCTAAAAACTTTAACAACGAAAAATATACCAGTCACAAAACCACCACAGGTTCAAGATCTAACAAGTGTAAAACTTGTTAGATCAAAGTTTTTAAATCTGAAATCTTTTCAAATAATCAAAAAAAGTAAAGATTTTTTTTTAACCAACCTCAAGATTATTTGCAAAACACCTTCAGCTTCAAGATCTAAAAAATATTTCAGATCTAAAAACTTTAACAACGAAAAATATACCAGTCACAAAACCACCACAGCTTCAAGATCTAAACAATATTTCAGATCTAAAAACTTTAACAACGAACAATATACCAGTCACAAAACCACCACAGCTTCAAGATCTAAACAATATTTCAGATCTAAAAACTTTAACAACGAACAATATACCAGTCACAAAACCACCACAGCTTCAAGATCTAACAAGTTTTCAGATCTAAAAACTTTAACAACGAACAATATACCAGTCACAAAACCACCACAGCTTCAAGATCTAACAAGTTTTACACTTGTTAGATCAAAGATTTTAGATCAAAAATCTTAAGATCTACAACTCTGTTAGAGAGAGAGAGAGTGGTAGTCTCACCAAGTGAGAGAGAGTGAGAGATAGTTTTGCCAGAAGAGAGGCAAAGGACGAATATCACAGAGAAACCATGTGCGAGAGAGTGGTATACAAAGAAACACGTACAACGTTCGAGAACCACACACGTAGCAAAAGAAACACAAACACGTTTTATAAACGTTTTTTTTATAAACGTTTTTTTTTAAAGTTTTTATATATAAAGAAAAGTTAATACAAATTTAATAAAAGTAATAAAAGTATTTTAAAAATATTTATAAAAACATGTATTTATAAAGATACTAAAAAGTATTTATAAAAGTTTGTAAAAAATTTGTATTTATAAAAGTTTTTAAAATAAAATTGTACAAGGTTGTATTTTTTATCAAAGTTTTTTATAAAAGGTTGTTGTGTTTTTATAGTGTATAGGTGTTCGGTACTGAAGTTGATTTAATTAATTGGGTGCGATCTACTGCTGAATCGATTGGTTTTGTTATTGTTATTGGAAAAAGTAAAACAGATAGGGCTATAAGTACTCTATCGAATTTTTGTATTCTAGACATGGGACGTCTTCACGTGAAGGTTTAGAAGATGAACTTCAACGGCAGACTAGTACCGACAAATGTAATTGCCCATTCAGATTACTAGCGAAATTTATAAAAAGTTTTAATGGTTGGATATTGAGGGTTAAGTGTCCAGGGCATAATCATAATTTTCTAGACTCGTTGCATGGTTTTTCACAGGCCATGCGATTAAAAGAAAGTGAGTTAGTTTTTGTGAGGCAGATGACAAAACAGCGTGTAGCACCACGAATTATACTTTCTTCAATAAAAGAGATGGATCCAAATAACGTGTCAACCATTAAAACGGTGTATAATGCACAAGAAAAGATACGTCGCGACAGTCGTGGTGATTTGACTCCGATACAACTGCTTTTAGTACATTTGCGACGTAAAGGTTATACATATTACCCTAGGATAAATGACCACACAAATGAGCTCGATGAAATATTTTTTGTTCACCCGACGTCATATGCCCTGTGGACAACATATCCGGAAATCATGCTGATGGACTCCACATACAACACCAACATGTTTAAACTGCCATTGTTTATAGTTGTTGGGGTTACTCCAACAAACACAACATTCTCAATGGCGTTTAAGACACCACTTGTATGTTCCAGATTACTTTAGCGAATATTGTATGACTGAAATTCCAGCTCTTTTCCGAAGCTGGATCATGGGGATCTTTAACGTGGAGGGTGATGGAAATTGTGGCTATCGAGCTCTTGCCGTAGGTCTTGGCCATCAGCAAGAAATGTGGCCCAGAATTCGAGCTCTTGCCAGGGAAGAGGTAGACAATAACGAGGAAGTTTACAGGGAACTGTGGGGTCATTCTTTTACATCTATACGTAACTCGATGAATTGGTTTAGGGGTGCAGCACCCCGGAGTTATTGGATGACTATGCCAGAACTGGGAGTGGTTATTGCTACATCTCTTAACCGTCCTATTGTATGTATAACCAATTCACAATCTCTTTTGTGTCTTCCGCTAAGAGGTTCTCCCGATTCAGCAGGAATATTGTCTCCGGTTGTGATTCTTCGTGTGGGGAACAACGAATGTGCTCACTTCGTTCTTGCGTTTCTTGATGAAGACTCACCACTCCCGTATAATCACCCACAATGGAGACATTTTAGAAATGCCGAGGTCGCGCCATGGGAACATGTGCTTGCTCAACGACAGAGGATGTTTAGATATACGTAGAAAACAGTTATTGATTTATATTGTAAATGACACAACATGTATAGAAGATTACTGATTTATATTGTAAATGACAAAACATGTATAGACGATTACTGATTTATATTGTAAATGACACAACATGTATAGACGATTACTGATTTATATTGTAAATGACACAACATGTATAGACGATTACTGATTTATAGCAAACGACTCGTCATCTTTTGTTACAGATTTCTGCTCCTGCTCCGGTTCTTCCTCATGTTTTGTTACAGGAATCGGATGACATTCAGTGGAGGGACATTCATTGTGTCAACCACACACCCGCTCGTGTTGAGAGTCCAGATTATGTGCTTTCTTCACAATCTTATGTGCCTCCCTCTCCAGCTATATCTCCAGCTGCAGATGAGGACAATTTTATACACCGTCCTCCGGTTCTTCCTCATCTTTTGTTACAGCCGTCTCGCGTTGACGAGTACGAGCGAGAGATTGACGAATTGAGGAGACTAATTTCAGAGTTAGAGTCTCGTGTGGGACAGATGGCAGCATCATTGGAGCGACTACGCCTCGGGCGTGATTGATCTTAGTTTCTAGTTATATTGTAATTTTGTGAACCATGTATCAACTATTAATCTATAACAAGATTGGTTATTTATGTATTCGAAGCTTCTAATTTTGTGAACCATGATATTACTAATTTATGTTGTGAATAATTGTACAAATTCTTTTGGCCAGATGCAACAAGAAAATCCTTACTTGTGTCGTTGTCAACGTGGATTAATAATTGAAAGAACATCTCACAAGCCCAAAACTTGTGGTCTGAAGTATTATGCATGTCCTTTGTCAAAGGTAAATAATTAAACGTATGCTTATTTGCGTAAATATATCAATAACTTGTTTGTTTAGAATACATTTCTTATAATTGTTTCGTCATGTAACAGCCAGGGACTAAAGACTATGGGTGTCGATACTTCATGTGGAAGGAAATATTTCAACAAAAGTACTTTGGTGAAGCCTCTTCTTCAACGCAGTGCTCAAACTGCGAAACTAAAGATACAACGATCAACATGCTATTGGCTGAAAACAATTTGTTGCAGGCAAAAATAAAGGCGTTGGAGGCATCACTGGAATTGGCAAGAAATCCAGTTGATCACGCATGTCAGCCGAGTGGAATACTCTGTGAGCTTATAAATGACATTAATAATCTTCATGTGGAGTAGATTTCGTTGTAATATTGAAAACATTTGTTGTTTTACTTGTTTAATGTTTTAATGTATAATGTTTTATTGTAATATTAGTAACATTTGTTGTTATACTTGTTTAATGTTTTAATGTCTAACATTTGTTGTTACACACAATTAAAAAACATAACGTAAAATAAATACCATATAAAAACACTACACAATTAAATACACTATACATAAAAAAACACTACACAAATTAAATACACTATACACACTATACACTACACAAATTAAATACACTATAAAAAACACTAGACACACAATTATTTAAAAAAAAAAAAAAAAAAAAAAAAAAAAATGGGGCGCCGTACGTACGGATGGGGTCCACCTACTTTGAGGTGCCTGCCAAGGATTTCATGGGGTGCCTGCGTAGGCCAACCCTTTTATATATGTAAAATACCCAAAAGAGTGACCAAATTCAAAATATTAGGGATTAAAGTGCATTGACTTTGAGTTCGGTACCTAAAATGAAAAACATGACAAGTTGGATATATTTTCAAATGATTAGCCCATATAAAATATCATCAATTGCAATAATAGGAAAATACAAGTATAATATAAGAATAGGAATAGAAACTTAGTACAAGTTGGATTAATTAGATCTGGAATCCATCTTTTGCTTGTATCAAATTTTTGTAATTTTCTTATAGCTTCTTCCTAGGTCAATAATGAGGTGAGTTATTCTATAGATCATAAAATACATTAATATTGAGAAACAAATCACAATCATTTATTTTTAACTAAAATAAAACGCTACACCCGTTCCACTTCTCTCTCTCTTTTTTTTTTTTTTTTTTTTTATTAAAACACACTTTACCTTTAACAAAATATATATCTAAAAAGCCGTTAGTCGTTAGGCGAAAAAATTACACGATTAGAATAAGTATTTAATTATCTTTCAATATAGTATACAAACACTTTCATACACTTTTAAACATTTTTTTTTTTTTTTTTTTTTTTTTTTTTTTTTTTTTTTTGGGTTTTTTTCTACATGAGTTTGCATGATATATCACACGTAATATAACATTAATCTGTAAGTTCGAATATTTAATATGTTGTTGTAAAAGTTGACATAAGTATTTTTGTAGAACTCCAAATAATTCATCATTTTTTGCATTTAAAAATATAAATTCTTAGCTTTTTAACCATATATCAAGCTTTCAAATCATTACAGTTTATTATAAAAGCAGGAGAAAATATATGATTTTATTATATTCAAACTCGTTTAATATATCATATGTGATATAACACTAATTTGTATTCGAAGATAGAACTTACTGTCGTATAATTGAAAAACATGGAATCTTTTGGAGTTTTATACAAATACTTATCCCCATTTTACGACAATATGTTCAATATTTAAACTTATAGACTAGTGTTGTAGCACATGTGATATATCAAATAATTTTGAATATCAATTTTTTTCTATTTCTACCAACTTCTACGAATAAACCATAGAGATTCAGATGTTCAAATATTAAGTGCGATTAGAAAAACCCTAATCTTAAATGGGCTAGTTTTTTGTAAATATATCTTATTTGTCACATTTTTTCTGTAGTGAATTATTTATTTTTTCTTCATTACCCTCGAACTTTTAAATATCTGGCTTTTCCAAAAGATTCGTTTTTTTTACGTTGAAAATTACACATTTTTCAACCATATATCACACTTAATATTTGAACATCTGAATCTCTATGGTTTATTCGTAGAAGTTGGTATAGGAAAAAAAATTGATATTCAAACTCATTTGGTATATTACATGTACTACAACACTAATCTATAAGTTTAAACATTCAACATGTTGTCGTAAAAGGGTTTTGCTAATGACGAGAATGAGTTTTATTACAAAGTATCGATAAATCACTATGATTGGATGTCAATCCCGAAAAACATGGATACAATCCTTAAAAATCGTGTAAAATTAACATTTGATTCTGATTGGATGATTTCATTGCTTACATTAAATTGTAGTAAAATGATTCATCTTAACGACAACCCTAAAGGGCTATCCTTAGCAAAACCCGAAAGATTATAACACAAATGACATTTTTACTTTGGAATATGGTATTAGCTAAATCTTAATAACTATTTTATTTACAACCATGCACAACGAGAGAAGCATTACGATATCTAAGAAACTAAAGAGAGATGTTTCCTTTTGTTATGGTGTAACTCATGACTAACACTACTACACAGTATTTTTTGGTACGCCCTTTCTATACGGTTTAACACAAAACCGTACCGAAAAATGAAAAATAACTCATCTGACACGGTTTTTAAAATAATCGTGCTAAAAAAGCATTATTTGGTACAAACCATAAAACCGTTAAATAAATGGAATTAGGTATGGTTTATTTAGGAACCGTACCAAATACGGTTTATTTAGGAACCTTATCAAATAATTTTTTGTGGTTGGCTTTTCATGGGTTGTTTATAAGCCATACCAAATGAACCTACTTATTTATGAGCCATACTAAATAAAATTTAGCTGACAATACTGAGTTTTTCGATATTACGGACATGAACTATGGGTACAATTATTATTGTTGGGTTCAGTAAATACCCAAACCCCTTAAATTTAGGATTTAAATAGAAAATACCCCAAGTGTTTAGACCGTTAAACACTAACAGGTCATTGAGTGCATAGTCTCTCAGTGAGCCATCTTCAGGGTACTCAGTAAGAGGCGAAGAAGAAGTCTCTCCACTCAGTAAGGCGGAACTTAAGGGGTAAAGACTGAGTTAAGAAGAAGATGGTGGATTCAGTGAGTGATGACAATAACTCACTGAATCCCTAAACTCCTCATCAACTACTTACACTGAAGACAAACTGAAGTAGAAGACTGAAGACAATGAAGACTGAAGAATGAGCGGGATAAGGCGGGATAAGTTCGAATCAGATAAGACAAAGTCCGTATCAACCAAAGTCAACTTTCCCAGAATGGCAAACTATCAGGCTCAGTGTCATCACTAACTTAGGGAAAGCTGCCTTGTCTCTTACTTGATATAGTCTTTGTAAACAGAGACAAAATACATCAGTATTTTGTCTTCTGCAAAATGTCAGTTTGTCACTTAGGATAGAGTTAAAACCCATACTTGTATAAATAACATAAGAGATGGAGTGAAAGATTCAAGCTTGTGAATTGTAAAACACACACACACACAAGCCATCTTTAACTCCTCCAAAACCACTCGACATCACAAACAACATCATAAACAATTTAACCTCATTACAACTCGTCTCTTACTATAAGAAAAAATGTTAAGTCTTGCTTCTTTAGATAAGGAAATGTATTAAGTCTTGGTCTGGGTGTGGACAAACAAGGGTTTAAGTCTTGATCCTTGTGTGAATAAACAAATTGTATCATGTCTTGCTCTGGGTGCGGACAAGCAAGGGTTTAAGTCTTGCCCCTTGTGTGGACAAGCAAATTGTGTAAAAGTCTTGCCCCGGGTTCGGACAAACAAAATGTTATTTTCCTTCGTTGTGTGGTGGTTCCTAAATGAGGACTCTGTCTGGGATAAGCATGGATCTAGGTGTAGAAGAAATTTATTGTATAGTTTATTCATCGCAAGGGTTGTTACCAGTGAATCGTAATCGGCGTTGCAGGTTTGAAGAAGTGGACGTAGGAGTTAACCTTTTGTAAATTTTAAAGCTATATCCATCTTAAAAGAAATTTTCAATGTTTTAAAGCTATAATAATCTTTCAAGCGATCTTTAGAACTATTTCTTGAGATATATGCTTATTACTTTCTGAATGTTTCAAGGTGTCTTTTAAAGTTGTGGTATCGTGTTACCCCTCAATGAAAATACCACTTTCGCCTTTTCTTGTTTTTGTGTGTTAGCTAGCTCGAAGATATTTACGTGAATTGGATTAGATAACTAGCATGTGTATAAAGCAAGGACTACTAATGTCACATTATAATAGTTGTCTTGTAATTAGTTTATAAATATCACTTTATGACTCTCCATGAGGGGTGTGAGTATGTAACACAACATTTGGTCTTAATAAACTTCTCTTTCACCTCACCCTCTCTCTCTCTCTCTAGAACTATTTATGATGTTTATATATGGTTTTCATCTCCTAGACATCCCAATCCACCTTGAATTAATCTTAATACTTATGTGTTTATTTTAACACCCATTTATCAAACAAGATTCATCTTATCATTTCATCATCTTAACACCAACTTATCCCATTTCAAAACAATACCAACCTTCACTTCACATGATCGATTCAGATTAATATTCACACCAAATGATAACAACTAGTTTCAATATTTTTGTGACTATGAGGTTTTTATAAGGTATTACTTATATGAGTTTGAAGTGGCATTTCGTGGACACATGTACTTATTGCTTCTTCGATTCTTTCTTTCACTAGCACAAAAATGACTTTCTTAGGCATTCCTCATAGTGATTAAGACTAGTTACTCTTGTGATTATATCTTTTTTTTGGGTAAAAGGTCAGAGACCCGGTAAATATATTACTCCAAAAAACGTTTAAGTACAAAGGATATGGGTGAATCCCATATCTCAGCCCGTTACATAGACGAAAAAGCTTACATAACAAGATACTTCCTACTCTCTAAACAAGAAAATAAACCACTACTCAAAAGATAACATTAGACTCCTATGAAAACAAAATTACTTCCTACCAAGGCCTTAGAGCTTGATACCATATGTGTCATAAAGAGCATCTAAATTCCCTGAAAGATCGTAGACATGATCCGCATAGTCATCATAATCATAGTCATCATAATCATCTTCACGATCATGACCACCACCAAATAGGTTCATTGACTCATCAAATGTGTTCAAAACCTCCTCTTCATCACTGTCGAAATCAACAATCTCTCCCACCTTAGAGAATGGGTTAACCCTCTGAGTAGAAGAAGTAGACAGAAAATCTTTTTTATTACCCAGATAATCAACCTTTTTAATAGGATTACCATCATCATCCACAAGAGTAGCTTTACACTCTTGTGATTATTTCTTCTTATAACCAAAAAGTAGATATCACTTTAAGGTGTGACATTGTAGTACTCGGTGTCTCACGTAGTTGAGGATTTTTTAAGAGGTTTACCGATCTTTGTCACAAGGATTGTACTTGCTTAAGTCACAAGTTTGGGAGATATTACTTCATTCTCAAGTTCGCGATACTGGGTTGTCTCTATACGTGGTCATTACTATTAGCCAATTGAATTGTTAGAGGGGTTTATGAGTGGAGATTGATCACAAATTTACACCGTGAATCAATTTGTCTCCCATTGTGTCCCATACACTTTGTCGCATGACCATACTTCCAAGAATCTTTTCACACAAGGGGCCTGAAAAAATTATCCTTCTCCAAGTCTATTTAAACTTGGAGTTGTAAATTTATCAATAAATTACTTTTCCTTACCTCCCACTTAATCTAGTACATAGCGATACGAACTGGAAACTAAGCCAAAAACGCGAGAAACAAAGTCAATTGACTAAATACCTTAGGTCTTTTATTTTTCTTTAATTTTTTCTTACTTTTATAATTTTATTTTTATAAAACTAAGAAACATAAAGTACTAAATATAAAATTAAATTTTGATAAATAAAAAATATTGACAGAAAAAAATACAGATAAAAAATTGATAAAAAAATAGTGTTGTACTATTATTAAGAGGGCAAAAGGTGGGCAAGGAGGGATAAAAAAATTAAAACGTTAGCAGGAGTATGCATAATGATCTGTGCTGAAAACAGTCAAGCTACCTCACACAAGCTAGCCACTTGTGAATGGCTAACCGTAAGAAGCTTAAAACTGCTTAAAACACAAATGCAATGAAGATCAGAGAATATAGGGGATTCCCGGGTCGTTAAGTCCCACGGAGACTCAATGGTGTATCAACAACTTGATCAGATGATAGAATGATCACTAAGGATAGTGATCAGTAAAGATTTGGATTAGAAATTACACTGCTGATTGATTGGAATGGAATTGGATACTGAATTGGAAAGCACAACAATCAGATAAAAGAAACGTAAATACGTACGTTTAAAAACTACGTATACGTACAAAATAAAAAATGAGATCTAAAAAATAAAAGACCTAAAAATATGAAAATGACATTTTTGAAATCCTAAAAATAAAAGAAAATTATTAGAAAAAGAAAATTATTTTTATAACTATTTAATTAATTATTATTAATTAAAAACTATTTCTAACTATTTATTAATAATCTAAAATAGAAGAAAATATGAAATAAGGCTAGAAAAATAAAATTATGATTGAGAAAAATCTAAAATATTATAAAACTTATTTTAAAACTAAAAATATATTTATTACACTTTTTATGTATATATTATTAATTAAAAACTAATTTAAACTAATTAAAATTAAGAAAAATAACAAATGAACAGTAAAAATTATGATACTTTACAGGAAAATCTAAAATATTATTCTAAGCCTGGGAAAAATATAAAAAGTTAGATAAGCCTACTAATAAGCTGAATTGGGCAAATAAGCAGTTTGAATAAGCTAATAAATAAGCTATAAGCTATCCAAAATCTACCATAAGCTACTACAGCCTAAATCTAACCTAAAATGAGCTAATGCAACTGATTAGAACCTAAAAAGCACAAGCTACAGAAAAAAAGCTTGAGACCAGTTTTCAAGTCTCAACACGCCAAACGGCCCTAACTAGCTATTTTTATTTTTGGCTTTTCTTGAATTTTCTTTTACAAATCTATTTTACTACTGAAAATAAGCAACTTTTGTGAAGACACATTTTGTGGAACTCAAAGATAAGCTTGTTGTGAGCTTATTTGCTTAACAGACCTTAAAATGGGTCAAAATGAGCTATTAAGCTTGCATAAGCTAATAAAAAGCTACCACTACTGAACCAAAGGTTGAATAAGCTATAAATCAGTTATGGGGACTTAGAATAAGCAACAACAACAAGAAAAACACACTGAATAAGCAGAAAATAGGAATAAGCAAAAAGGAAGGTTTTGTGAAAAAGGGCTTAAAAGAAGCTAGCAAATAAGCAGTTTATAAGCTAATTAAAAGTAAACTAATATTTTTCTAATTAAGTTGAGCAGCTGAACTTTAATATCCCAAAAGCACAAGTCTTCAATCCTAATATTAAGTCCTACATGAAATTCGCAAGTTTATTCAAAAATGGGTTTCTTATGAAATTTTGACTTTCAGCAGTATAGGATTTTTGACCCAAAACCTGTTAAAACTCAACGAAACAGCACCAACTTTGGAACATGCACTTTAATCACTATATAGGACCTAAAATTACCAGAAATAAGGACTAAATAAGCTCAAGCTTGTGAGAAGCTTATATGAGCAGTCCACTTTCTAAAATTGCACTAAACAACTAAAATCATCAAAACGACTCAAAACAGCTTAAAAGCTTCTACTAACAACTGAAACATACTTAATTAATCATGATCAAACTTGAAGAAAGTGCAAATGAATAGTGACAAGCTAGTTTGACCCGTTTAACTATTACAACCAAACAGTCCTTATAAAGGGCTGTTATGAGATTTTCAAAGGCAACAGCCAATTATAACTGCGATTCTTGCTTATTACTGATTCACTAACTTATTTTAACTGTAATAAGCAACTTTCAAAATGTAAATAAGCACGAAATTAAGCTAAACTAGATATGGCTAATATGGACTGTTTTTAACTTTTAAAAGTGAAAATGAGATTTATGCTAACACTAACTATCAAACTGACTGAAATTAACTCAAATAACATAAATAAGTTCTGAAAACACCAAGAAGCACATAAATAAGCAGTTGTATAGAAACTTGGAAAATTAAATAAAACTTGGAATTTGGCTTACAACTGAAAGGGCTTATGGAACAAAGAAACAAGGACCAGAACTAAACTTGGATTGTCACTAACCAAGCTTAAATACCACTCCAGCTTAATCACCCCAGCTTATCAACCTCCACAGCTTATCAACCTCCACAGCTTATTTTGACCACAGAGTTGACTTTTGTTGACTTTTCTTCAAAATGAAATTAGAACCTCAGGAACCTCTTAATACTTCTTTAATTACTTTAATAAGCTTATAAAAGCTTATTTAAACACTTAATACATATTATAACATCAAAACCAATGCAAAGCATATTTGGCGGGAAAAACAGTTTTAACTAGAAACATGGAATTAATCTAATTGAATACTTGAATTACATTGCAAAATACTCATACAACTTAAAATTAACTAAACCCAGAAGAAAAATTACAAGAACTTATCTAGTCGACATTAATTAAAAAACTACACTACTCTACATTCTACTCTAAAAATCTAACACTTGCTTCTGCTTGTTGTAGAGATCTTTATAGTCAAAATATCTTCCCTCAGGACCTCTGATAAATCCCAGCTCTTGAAATGTCTTCAATTAATCCCATACGTCCATTGGTAAATTTTGGCACCAAAAGTCTCTTAGCAGGTTTCAATCAATTAAAGCTTTTGGGTGTTAGTGGAGGTGGAGGGGGACAAGGTAAGGTGAGGGTGAGGTGAGACAAGTTGAAGGGTGGAAAAGGAGAAGGTGTGTTTGACTAACTGTTTGACCAGATATTATTAAGGGGTAGATTGGCTGCTGAAAGGTTTCTGCTGAAGGGTTGGGTTGCCGAATGGTTTCTGCTGAAAGGTTGTAAAATGGGTTTAAGTTTTATAACATTGGATCCGGTTTAGTGTGTAAGACCCAAGGACCATTTATGCAATATTGGAAACTTGAGGGACTGGTTTTGATACTGTTCCAAACTTATTGTACAAGGATCATCCTTGCCAAATTGATAAACCAAAGGACCAATGTTGTAATTTTCACTTTAAAATGACCCAGGGACCGACTTTGACAATTTTTGGATTTTGAGGGGTAAAAGTTGCCATTTGTAGAAAACTTTCATCCAGGGACTATTTTGAACATGTTTGATTATCCAAGGACTAAAGTTGACTTTTCTTTCATTTTAAACCTTCAGGGACTAGTTTTGCCAATTTGTGAAACTTCAGGGACTGAAAATGACAATTATGTGAACTTTGCTTGTTTTTCACCTGTTTTCAATCATTTTGTACCTGATTCATATAAAACACATTTTTATGATATTTGTAACATTTATATAGTCATTTGTGTGCTTTTGATCCTTTTTGTGGGTTTAAACAAAGTAAAATATATGTGTTTTTAGACACATATCAAATCCCCCACACTAAACTATTGCTAGTCCCTAGCAATCTTTTATGAAAAATTAATGGATTTGAATCTCTTTACCAAAAGCCATTACTTCTGGAGTAGCCAATTGTTTCAGTTCAAGTAAGAACCTTGGTACAATGATAACCAAATGATTTTAAGCAAATCACCAGCTATAAACGGTTTTGATTTGTCTTTACCAGAAGCCGTTTGCTTCTGGACTAGCCAACTCTTAGATAAATTATCAGTATTATCTTTGGTGAGCTGATTACCAATTATGGCTTTTCCACTGCCTTTACCACAAGCCATAAACTTGCGGGCTAGCCAACTCTTCACTTTTTAGGATATGGTGAGTTGAATACTATACAATTTTGGGCAAATTGCAAGCCGTAAACGGATTTGAGAAATCTTTACCAAGAGCCGTTTGCTCCTGGATTAGCCAATCCTTATGTGGGTTAGACATGGCGGACTGATTACCATTTGCTGAGTGAGTGAAAAACACTTACTCCAAAAAAAAAATTTTGGCCAAAAATGGGGGAATTGGGTGGATAATACATGATAAAATTCGTGAGAATTCCCCCCCACACTTAGAAATGAATATTGCCCTCAATATTCAAAGTACCGGCGGTTATGCCGAAACAAAGAACGTAAAAGGGAAATACTACGGCCATTATTTGAAAAAGATTTTTTTTTTTTTTTTTTTTTTTTTAAATAGCGGGGGGCAACTCCCCCACACTAGGGTGGTAGAAAGGGGTAAGAAGACAGAAATATGGGTGAAAACCCATATGGTGCTACTGTTTTTGGTTCCCGAGTCGCTAGCTTGACTCGATCCCCGCATTAATTGGTTCATGGGGAAGCAAAGTGAAAGAAACAATCTTCATCGGACTTTCATTCAAGATGTTTGGACAAACATTTGAAGCACGTGAAAGTTCCACACCGACGAGATATACAGAGAAAGACCCGGCTCACAGATGATAAATGAAAATGCCGGGGTCAAAGATAGTGTCTTCATTCCCGAAGGAGTGAAGAAGAGAGGAAGTCACCGAGTAGGTCAAGAAAAGAAGGAAAATCATGATAACAATCATGACTAGATCTTCTTCCTCGGGATTAAGTGCAGTTGCACTTATTTGGATTTTATTTGTTGAGCTCTTTGGGTTGGAAGGCATCTCGGTTGGGAGGGTGGGAAGATTTGTCATAACTATGCAAATTGAGATTTTCTCCTCCCGATCATGATTTTTGCCATCCAAGCAATCATACTCCAGCGGAGATATGATATGAGTGAGTTCACTGGAGAACTCCTCGTGAAGAGTATACGGAGGTGGGACATGTGCGGTACTTTGTGGGCTATAAATATGCACCTCGTCCATTATAGTCTCCGTGTCAGACTCATCACTATCAAAGATTGGATTAACTGAATTTATAGTAAATTCAGAATCGAATTCGAATAAGGGATTAGTGATAGTCGTATTAACTGTTGTGGAAACAACATGGTCAACATCCTCTTCTAAGTTGACGATCTCGGAATGTGGAAGTGATGCATCAATAAATTCTATGTCTTTAGAATATAAAGAATCGGCATCACTATAATCATTGTCAAAATCTGAGAAAGTCTCAACAAGATCATTTGTAAGAGGAGAAAACACATCACACTCATGGTCAAGAATTCCCTCAGACTCACTTGGGATCGGGATAAGGTTCTCAACATTAGATGATTCCGTTTCCGGAATAGTGCTGAGATGCTTATCCCCCATGGTGAGAGAGTCCTCGGGATCAAAAAATTTCAAAGAAATAGGATCATCGACCTCTTCCAAAAGGAATTCACTTCTCTCAACCGGCGTGAGTGAAGGGGAAGAGTCGGAAATGAAAGGCTCAGAAACGGGAGTGGGATTGCCACTCGGAGTCGTAGATTCCTCATCAAAATCATCGTCGTTGTCGTCATCATAGTCGTACACGAGAGGTTTCCAATATTGAGAACTTACTCTAGCTGCTTGTTCTTCAGCATACGTTTTCTGACGAGACTCTTCTTTAACCAATTCTTTTAAATCTTTGAGTATATCTAGACAATTTTCGAGAAGTTCATGAGGAATTTGCAGAGGTTGTGTTTTAATCGTTTGGTATTGTGGAGGTTGGTCATGATAAGAGTAGTCATAATTGTTACAAGGATTATGCTCATAGACAAGCGTGTTCCCCGTTTGACACTCAAAACTCGGGTGAGGACCTCCACAATACTCACAAGAATATGTCTCCATCTCATAGTGCGGGGGTTGGTTGAGGAAATTAGTTGTTTCATTGTAGGGATTTTGGTCATATACAAACCCGTTTCCCGGATTCACAATGCCACAACCGGGGCAATTTCCACCATTTTGAGGTCCCCCACACCATTCACAACCAAATTGGTGAGGATGAGACATAGAAAGAATCAAATGGTTTTAGAGGGTAAGAAATGTAGAATCAAAAGATGTGAGAGGGTAAAGATGGATTTTTTTTTTTGGATTTTTGAAAAACATTTTGCAAAAACAAAGAATGAAAATATTTTTGGTGTTGTTAACACTTCAGGAAAAGTGTTAATGAACTTTTTGGATTTTTAAGAACTTTACAAAAAAAAAAAAAAAAAAAAAAAAAAAAAAAAAAACTGTTTACAAAAGGTGGTATATGTGCAAGAATGGGTCTGAAAAAGGTATAACACACGCTAAAGCCTCCCCGGCAGCGGCGCCAAAATTTGATCTGCGCTGAAAACAGTCAAGCTACCTCACACAAGCTAGCCACTTGTGAATGGCTAACCGTAAGAAGCTTAAAACTGCTTAAAACACAAATGCAATGAAGATCAGAGAATATAGGGGATTCCCGGGTCGTTAAGTCCCACGGAGACTCAATGGTGTATCAACAACTTGATCAGATGATAGAATGATCACTAAGGATAGTGATCAGTAAAGATTTGGATTAGAAATTACACTGCTGATTGATTGCAATGGAATTGGATACAGAATTGGAAAGCACAACAATCAGATAAAAGAAACGTAAATACGTACGTTTAAAAACTACGTATACGTACAAAATAAAAAATGAGATCTAAGAAATAAAAGACCTAAAAATATGAAAATGACATTTTTGAAATCCTAAAAATAAAAGAAAATTATTAGAAAAAGAAAATTATTTTTATAACTATTTAATTAATTATTATTAATTAAAAACTATTTCTAACTATTTATTAATAATCTAAAATAGAAGAAAATATGAAATAAGGCTAGAAAAATAAAATTATGATTGAGAAAAATCTAAAATATTATAAAACTTATTTTAAAACTAAAAATATATTTATTACACTTTTTATGTATATATTATTAATTAAAAACTAATTTAAACTAATTAAAATTAAGAAAAATAACAAATGAACAGTAAAAATTATGATACTTTACAGGAAAATCTAAAATATTATTCTAAGCCTGGAAAAAATATAAAAAGTTAGATAAGCCTACTAATAAGCTGAATTGGGCAAATAAGCAGTTTGAATAAGCTAATAAATAAGCTATAAGCTATCCAAAATCTACCATAAGCTACTACAGCCTAAATCTAACCTAAAATGAGCTAATGCAACTGATTAGAACCTAAAAAGCACAAGCTACAGAAAAAAGCTTGAGACCAGTTTTCAAGTCTCAACACGCCAAACGGCCCTAACTAGCTATTTTTATTTTTGGCTTTTCTTGAATTTTCTTTTACAAATCTATTTTACTACTGAAAATAAGCAACTTTTGTGAAGACACATTTTGTGGAACTCAAAGATAAGCTTGTTGTGAGCTTATTTGCTTAACAGACCTTAAAATGGGTCAAAATGAGCTATTAAGCTTGCATAAGCTAATAAAAAGCTACCACTACTGAACCAAAGGTTGAATAAGCTATAAATCAGTTATGGGGACTTAGAATAAGCAACAACAACAAGAAAAACACACTGAATAAGCAGAAAATAGGAATAAGCAAAAAGGAAGGTTTTGTGAAAAAGGGCTTAAAAGAAGCTAGCAAATAAGCAGTTTATAAGCTAATTAAAAGTAAACTAATATTTTTCTAATTAAGTTGAGCAGCTGAACTTTAATATCCCAAAAGCACAAGTCTTCAATCCTAATATTAAGTCCTACATGAAATTCGCAAGTTTATTCAAAAATGGGTTTCTTATGAAATTTTGACTTTCAGCAGTATAGGATTTTTGACCCAAAACCTGTTAAAACTCAACGAAACAGCACCAACTTTGGAACATGCACTTTAATCACTATATAGGACCTAAAATTACCAGAAATAAGGACTAAATAAGCTCAAGCTTGTGAGAAGCTTATATGAGCAGTCCACTTTCTAAAATTGCACTAAACAACTAAAATCATCAAAACGACTCAAAACAGCTTAAAAGCTTCTACTAACAACTGAAACATACTTAATTAATCATGATCAAACTTGAAGAAAGTGCAAATGAATAGTGACAAGCTAGTTTGACCCGTTTAACTATTACAACCAAACAGTCCTTATAAAGGGCTGTTATGAGATTTTCAAAGGCAACAGCCAATTATAACTGCGATTCTTGCTTATTACTGATTCACTAACTTATTTTAACTGTAATAAGCAACTTTCAAAATGTAAATAAGCACGAAATTAAGCTAAACTAGATATGGCTAATATGGACTGTTTTTAACTTTTAAAAGTGAAAATGAGATTTATGCTAACACTAACTATCAAACTGACTGAAATTAACTCAAATAACATAAATAAGTTCTGAAAACACCAAGAAGCACATAAATAAGCAGTTGTATAGAAACTTGGAAAATTAAATAAAACTTGGAATTTGGCTTACAACTGAAAGGGCTTATGGAACAAAGAAACAAGGACCAGAACTAAACTTGGATTGTCACTAACCAAGCTTAAATACCACTCCAGCTTAATCACCCCAGCTTATCAACCTCCACAGCTTATCAACCTCCACAGCTTATTTTGACCACAGAGTTGACTTTTGTTGACTTTTCTTCAAAATGAAATTAGAACCTCAGGAACCTCTTAATACTTCTTTAATTACTTTAATAAGCTTATAAAAGCTTATTTAAACACTTAATACAAATTATAACATCAAAACCAATGCAAAGCATATTTGGCGGGAAAAACAGTTTTAACTAGAAACATGGAATTAATCTAATTGAATACTTGAATTACATTGCAAAATACTCATACAACTTAAAATTAACTAAACCCAGAAGAAAAATTACAAGAACTTATCTAGTCGACATTAATTAAAAAACTACACTACTCTACATTCTACTCTAAAAATCTAACACTTGCTTCTGCTTGTTGTAGAGATCTTTATAGTCAAAATATCTTCCCTCAGGACCTCTGATAAATCCCAGCTCTTGAAATGTCTTCAATTAATCCCATACGTCCATTTGTAAATTTTGGCACCAAAAGTCTCTTAGCAGGTTTCAATCAATTAAAGCTTTTGGGTGTTAGTGGAGGTGGAGGGGGACAAGGTAAGGTGAGGGTGAGGTGAGACAAGTGGAAGGGTGGAAAAGGAGAAGGTGTGTTTGACTAACTGTTTGACCAGATATTATTAAGGGGTAGATTGGCTGCTGAAAGGTTTCTGCTAAAGGGTTGGGTTGCCGAATGGTTTCTGCTGAAAGGTTGTAAAATGGGTTTAAGTTTTATAACATTGGATCCGGTTTAGTGTGTAAGACCCAAGGACCATTTATGCAATATTGGAAACTTGAGGGACTGGTTTTGATACTGTTCCAAACTTATTGTACAAGGATCATCCTTGCCAAATTGATAAACCAAAGGACCAATGTTGTAATTTTCACTTTAAAATGACCCAGGGACCGACTTTGACAATTTTTGGATTTTGAGGGGTAAAAGTTGCCATTTGTAGAAAACTTTCATCCAGGGACTATTTTGAACATGTTTGATTATCCAAGGAATAAAGTTGACTTTTCTTTCATTTTAAACCTTCAGGGACTAGTTTTGCCAATTTGTGAAACTTCAGGGACTGAAAATGACAATTATGTGAACTTTGCTTGTTTTTCACCTGTTTTCAATCATTTTGTACCTGATTCATATAAAACACATTTTCATGATATTTGTAACATTTATATAGTCATTTGTGTGCTTTTGATCCTTTTTGTGGGTTTAAACAAAGTAAAATATATGTGTTTTTAGACACATATCACATGACTATTATTAAGAGGGTAAAACGCGTAGAGATTTTCCTTCTATGACTTAGAGATGTTGAACGGATGGAAAAACCTTATTTGAGAGCTCTACTATGTAGGGAGACAAATGCCTCTACGACGTAGAGAGACCTATGATAAAATAAATAAATAGACGTAGCTTTTACGACATAGAAATTGAAACTCCTCTACACGCCGTAGTGAAAATCAAGCTATGTTTTTCATGTTTCGAGCCATTTTGCCATGCTTCAAGTGCTCAATAGCACTCCGATTGTCGCAGTACATCGGGATTCTGTCAAATACGTAACCATAGTCTTTGAGTTGTGTTCTCATCCAAATGACTTGAGCACAACACGCCGACATGGCTACATATTCTGCTTCTGTTGGGGAGAGCGATGTACAATCCTGCTTCTTCAATTGCCATGACACCAGTTTGTCACCAAGAAATTGTAGTGCTCCTGAAGTAATTTTTCATGAATCTAAGCATCCTGCGTGATCAGCGTCTGAAAAAGCTATTAGTTCAAAACCAGAATCCTTCGGATACCAGATCCCCAAATTAATGGTTCCCTTGATGTATCGGAGGATTCTTTTAGCCTCAGAGAGGTGGGTTTCAGTTGGTCTCGACTGATAACGGGAGCAAAGATATACAACAAAAACAATATCATGCCTGCTAGCTGTTAGATACATGAGAGACCTAATAATACTACGGTATTTGGTAGGGTCCACCAATTTCCCATGTAAATCAGCGTCTAGCTTCTTGGTATGCACCATTGGTGTGGCATAGGTGTCACAGTTTTGCATTCCAAATTTGTTTAACAATTCAAGGGCATATTTGGACTGACTCAAGAAAATACCACGGGGTGATTGATGAACTTGCATGCCTAGAAAGAATGTGAGTTCACCCATCATTGACATTTCAAAATATTTTGTCATTAATTTTGCAAAAGCATTTGAGTATTTTAAATGTGTTGACCCAAAAATGATGTCATCCACATAGTTTTAAACGATTAAGATGTGAGCCCCGTGATATTGTATGAAAAGTGTAGGATCGACCGAACCTTTGGTGAATTTATTGGCAATGAGGAAGGATGATAACTTATTGTACCACGCCCGAGGAGCTTGTTTGAGACCATACAGAGCTTTGTTCAGTTTGTAGACATGGTTCGGGAACTTGGGATCAGCGAATCCTTCTGGCTGGCTGACATAAACCGTTTCTTTCAGTTGTCCATTCAGAAAAGCAGTTTTGACGTCCATCTGAAAGACCGTTATATTCATATGAGCCGCGAACGCGAGAAAGATCCGAACAGCCTCAAGACGAGCAACCGGAGTGAATGATTCTTCAAAGTCAATACCCTCTTCCTGTCTATAACCCTTAGCCACCAGACGTGACTTGTTTCTGATTACGTTTCCTTCAGCATCCAATTTGTTCTTCCAAATCCATTTGAGACCAATGACGTAGACCCCTGGTCTTTTAACCAGTTCCCATACTTCAAGACGTTTGAATTGGTTGAGTTCTTCTTGCATGGATTCAATCCAGTTGTCTTTTGTCAATGCGTCTTTAATGTTTTTAGGCTCAGTTTGGCAGACAGTGAGTGCATAAATGCAATGTTCACCATCTGTGTGAAGACGTTGTCTTGTAACGACTGGTTGATTTGGGTTGCCAATAATGTTCTCAAGTGGATGGTCTTTTGTCCAACGATGTGTAGAGGGTTGATGTTGGTATACATTGTGCAGATTTTGAGGATTCAAATGGTTTGTTGATGATTCCACGACATCAGGTGCAGCAATTTCATTGGCAAACGGGTTAAAGAACGTATTTGGATCAAAATCTGCAAGTGGGGGTACTTCATTAAGAACATCAGCAGCTGGTTCAGCGTCGTTGGAAGCAGTTTGTTCAACTGTTGTTGTAGAGTCAACTGGTGGTGCTTCTTCAACCGTAGTTGTTGTGGCAGGTGTATCAGGTATAAGAGTAGTATCAGGTTGAGCAGCGGAAACATCGGATACACCTGGAGCACGTTCATCAATGTCATCACTAAACAGTGGAGCAAATAGCTTTTCCATTTGTTGACGAGTAAGCTGGGGGCTTGATTCAGCTGATGATGGGGTTTGAGGGAAGTTTAAAAGGTTGTGACCGGGTTCTAAGCTGTTATGCTCAGAAGCCATTTCTGTAAGTTCATCAAAATTAGCATCAATCGTTTCCATAACCTGCTTTGTACGACGATTCCAGATCCGGAAACCCTTAGAATTTTCACAATATCCTATAAATACTCCAATGCCATCTTTGGCTTTGAGCTTACCAAAGTCATCACGATCATTATTCGGATAGCAAAGGGATCCAAATACATGAAAGTGTTTGAGATTCGGTTTATGGTTATGGATAAGCTCAAAAGGTGTTTTGTTGTGGCGTTTAGTAATCATTGAACGATTTTGAGTATAGCATGCAGTTGATACAGCTTCTGCCCATAAGTAATCTAAAAGTTTAGCATTGATTAACATTGTTCTTGCAGCTTCCACTAACGTTCGGTTTCGTCTTTCAACTACTCCGTTTTGTTCTGGTGTACGTGCAATAGATGTCTGATGCTCAATTCCCACTTTCTCATAAAATTCTCGAAGTGTTTGGTTTACAAATTTAGTTCTTTTGTCTGTTCTGATTTGGCGGACGGTGTTCCGAAGCTGAACTTGAATTTTTGTGAGAAAGGTGATGATCATCTGTGGAGCTTGATCTTTACTTCGAAGAAAGTAGACCCAAGTCCATCGTGAGTAGTCATCGACAATTACCAAGATGTAGCGTTTGCCATTAATCGTTTGCACGCGCATCGGGCCACACAAATCCATGTGAAGAAGATGAAGCACATCTTGAGAGCTGTGTTCCACCTTTGAAGGAAAATGAGCACGAGTGCTTTTCCCTTGTTCACAAGCTGAGCATAGGTGATCTTTGGAATATCGGAATCTCGGGAGACCTTCAACAAGTTTGTGTCGAGCAAGGTTGGTGATGGTTTGAAAGTTTAAATGTGAGAGACGACGGTGCCATAGCCAGGATTTTGTTGATGTTGCCTTTGAAAGTAGACAGATGGGAGATGAAGCAACCATGTCTTGTATTGAGATTGTGTATAGACTAGAATTGCGAGAGCCAGACATTAGATCGTTTCCTTGTAGATCACGAATGAAACAAGTTTTCTCCCGGAAAGCAACTTCTAAATCTCCATCACAGAATTGACCGACTGAAAAGAGATTGTGACCGAGGCCTTCCACATAGTAAACCCTGCTAATTTCGATATTGCCATTGATATAATCTCCGTAGCCCATGATAGCTGCGAAGTGATCATTCTCGAATCTGACAGTGCCAATAAACTTTGTAATAAAGTTTGATAACAGTTTAAGATTGCCTGTCATGTGTCGGGAACATCCGCTATCAACAATCCAAAGGATGATCTGTATCACCTGCATTACACACAGACGACACAGATGGAATAGAAGTAGATGTGGAACCCAAAATGTTAGAGGGTTCCGAAGCAGTTATAGTAGAAATACACACATCAATGACTTTAGGCATCCATTTAAATCCTAGTGTATTATGTATCAATTTCTGCCATCTCCAACTAGTCTTAGCTTTAGTCTTAGTGAATGGACTAGGTGGTACTACATTCTTTGGAGGTGATACTGGAACTACAGAGACATCAATGCGTTTCTTAGAATCTAAGGAGGGCGGTTTACCAAGCACAGACTTAGAAGCATTAGTGGGCCTAGAGGTATTCCGATTCGTAGGATTCCTTAAACGAGACAAGATAGTGTGGAAAACTAGAAGGGGGGTTGAATAGTTTTACCAATTTAAAACTTCCTTTTAAATATTTAGATCGACTTATGTCAATCCATTTGGTTGTTTATGTTGGACGTTGATAGATATATAAACGTGTAATGAAAGATAAAGAGTAAGAAGCACATCACCACGACACAAGTTATTTATAGTGGTTCGGCTACAAGGACACCTTCCTTGCCCTACTCCACTCCCTGAGTCACCTACTCGAGAGTTCGTAAACACTACACGAACTCCTTATGGCGGAGAAGCCTTCACAACGTCGCTTAACCTTTTTCCGGTACAAAGCTAAATACCGAGTTCCTTCACACCAAGGCGAACCACACCTAACACAACGTCGCCTACCCTTTATACGGTGCTAGGCTAACCACCGAGTTCTTTCACACCTTAGGAGAACTAATCCTATCACAACATCGCCTACCCTTTATTAGGTACTAGGCTAAGCACCTAGTTCCATTACTATGGAGGAACTACTACCCTTCACGACACAACACCTAATCTCAAGGAGATCTACTCCTTGTTACAATACCATCAAGGATATCACCATCCTTGTAAATAAACAAATACTTATATGTATAACGATGCACCTCATCAATTATACGACCTAGGCATTTCTTCACAAATGCTACTTGATTTGATTCTTTGGCATCCTTCACTAATGCCTTTGACACAACGCTTGGCACCCTTCACTAATGCCTTCGTCTTGACACCTATAGCATTCTTCACTAATGCTCTTGACACGAACGATAAGCACCTTTCACTAATGCTTTCATCTTGACACTTTCGGCATCCTTCACTAATGCCTTTAACCCAACATCTATGGAGAAAGGTAGATCTATCAACAAGAAAACATTCGTTGTCTTGATGATGATGAAGCATGGCAACTCATGGACTTGAGCTTGCACGTCTTCAAGAAGTGGTGATCTTTCCTTTAAGAGGAACCTAGAAGATCACACAAAAACAAAAGACAAACTACATAGATCACTTGGATATGAGGTTAGAGGGTTAGAATACTTGGGGAAAGTATGTGTGTAAAAGTGATGAATAGAAAGGAAGAAATGGCTCTCTATTTATAGAGAAAATTCTTTACTGTTTCCCCGGATCCCACGGATCCCTCCCACAAGGGATCCGGCTAGCACAAAGCCAGGGATCCGTGGAACGCTCCCTTTTACCCATGGGTATTTTGGTTATGGGTCATGGGTCTTTAGCTAGATACAATGTATCTCTTGAGTGCTCACCAAGGGTTCAATGTATCTAGACATTCTCTTGAGTGCTCACCAAGGGTTCAATGTATCTAGACATTGGGTATGGGTCATGGGTCATGGGTTATGGGTTGATCCATGGTTTTCTTTCTAGATACAATGTACCTTAAGGATACAATGAACTTGGTTAAGTGGTATATATAAAACCATGGGTTATGGGTCAATACCATTTGCTAGTTTTTACCTTAGTATATACTTGTTTTTACCCATTTTAGTATATACTTGTTTTTACCCATTTTAGTATACTTAGTTTAAGTATATGCTAACCCAATATGTAAACACTAGTTGTTGTACATATATATATCTAAATCATAAAACCATTTATACTTGTTTTAGTGTTTTATGTGAAAATGCGAATATGTTAAAAACTATTAGTTCAAACCATTTACGTATTTTATTTGTTTCGTTAATATGATTTTACGTTTGTTATCGACAAAACATTAGAAGATCGTAAAATATAAATAAACTTTTTTACGGCTTATTTGTATTAACAGATAGCTCTAGCAACACATTTTTCATGACAATTAGAAAGCATACTTTTAATACAAATAACACAAGAAGCATCAGACTGAATATCAAAAGTACTTAAAGGCTTAGCATTCGTTACAACACTTTTTCCATTACATTTGTCAGACGCAATATCTAAAGTGGGTGCAACTTGAGTCTTATTCAAAGTCCTAGGGTGTTCTTCTACTTCAACATTCTTTATTGATCTTTTATTAGGTCGCAACTTCCTATTCTTCCTTGTATTGCTCCTAGGCTGTGAAGTGCGGACGTTTGGAAAAGAGGCAACTATTCCTGTTTCAGTAGAGGGAAGCACATTAGTATCTTGTGTTTTGTCAGTAGGCAATCTGGGTTCACGTTTGCTAAGTGTTACAGGTGCAATTTTCGTAATGATGCTAGGCTGAACTTGTTCATACTTTCCTAACATTTCCCTTAACTTAATGATAGTGTGCACCAAATCTTGATTTTCAGAACGAAGATTTCCAGAAAAATTCATGACTTCTTTTGTGTGTTCAAGATAATGATCAAGTTCGTTTGATGCTTCATTACGAGTCTGTTTGAGTAAATCAAATATGACACCATATTCATGTTTAACTTTTGCAAGTTCTTGTTCATATTTTGAGATTTGACATTTCAAAGACACGTTTAGATCATCCAGTTGCTCAATTTTAGGATGAAACGTTTTTTATTTCAACTGGTGGATTTTGTTTTGCAAAGCAAGTTCACGATTTTGACAATCTTTTTGACACCATTGAAGACGACGTTTTGAATATGAAAGTTCGTTTAACAGTCGTTCATTTTCAACTTTTAAAGACTCGATCTGATGCACATTATCAGTATTTTCAACAATATCAACAGAATCAACAGAATCAGCAGAGATATGATCAGATGCATATACAACAGATTGTAATAGAACAAGATTATTGATATCAGCACAGATAACATTTTCCAAGAGTCGATCAACATCTTTTCTCAACAATTTCTTTTTACGTTTAGTATTTAAAATCGATGTTTCTTTTTTCTCGAAAACGGTTTTAATGAGACCAAGTCCCTTGTGAAAATCCCTTTCCCAATACAGTGCACAAGTTTTCAAATTTTTGACATGGGGTAAAAGTCTTTTCTGAAGAATATCTCTTTGTTCTCGCGCCATTGGCGATTGAAAATGTTCAACTTTTATTTCAAAATGAATTTCAATCTCACGTTCCAAAATTTTGAGGTCAGATAAGAAAGTGTCAAAGTATTTTATAACGCGACAACTTTCGGCTTTTGTTTTAACTTCACTAAGTGAAGGTAAAGGACCATTAATTTGTGCACCATTTTGTTTGGGACTAACTTCAGAAACTGGTGTGATAACAAAAGGTTTGTTAGAATTATCTTGTTGTTTGACAAAAGTAATGGCTTTTGAATAGTTAAATGGTTTGTTATAAACGACATTTTCCATTTTTGACCGACTCTCGTCATCTGCATCTAATTCCTCCATACGATTATATTCAACAACAGTCATAATTGAATCATCAATTCTATGTTCTGCACTGTAAACATCAGGATTTGGTTTGAATGCTCTGTTTGAAAACTTAGGTTTGTAATCAGCAAGAATTGGTCCATATCCATTTGGATTAGGTTTAAAAGTAAACTTTTGAATGGTTGTGATTGACTCACCATGTTTGTAAACAACATTTCGAAACTCTTTGATTTTAGTTTGTAAGTCGACAATTTCTTCAAGATAGTTATCTATTCGTTTCGTGGAATGCTGTTTGTACTCGGAGAACTGTTTTTGACAAGTTAACAACTCAGCCTTGGCTTTTTGAGTATCCAAAGTAAGAGCGTTAAGTTGTTGATTATGTTCATGTTTCAGTTGTTCTATTTGAGACAACAAATCATTCTTGGATGCGGCTAGATCACGTATCTGTCGTTCTAATGATTTTTCGTTTTGATGAGATTTAGCAAAAGCGACTTCAAAACCTAATTAACAGTGCATTTTTTTCTTTTAATTTCGTGCAAATTTCCAATCGAGAGTGTTGGTCTTTAATTAAGGTCAGGAGCTCAATTTCTCTATTAGACCGAAGCTCATTTTGTTCAACGTGAGTCTCAACATGATCATTATTTAGATCCTCAAATATAATCACAGAGTCAACTTGATTATCAATATTAACCATAAGGTCATCTTGATCGTCAAATATAACTACGGGATCTATTTGATAATCATCGGAATGAGATGTGGATTGCTCATGTTGAACACTCTGATCCTGGTCGGATGGAGAAATTGGCGGAGATATCAGATCAGGGATGAGTATATTTTGTTCCGGTACCTGAGACAAGCCATCAGTGTCATACACTGGGCCTGTGTCACTCATGTGTAGAGCTTGCATTTGTGCCATCAACATCACTGCTGCATTAGCCTGCAAGTCTTCCATATCATCATCAGAATCTGTATCTGCCATAAAGCTCTATTCCTTGTTGGTAAGAGTTCCACCAGCTTCATCCTTAAGTGCCAAGAGCAACGCCTCTTTGTGATAAGCACTGCCTCTTGTCCTCGGCTTAGGACATGCATTAGCCAGGTGACCCTTCTCATTGCAGTTATAACAACGAAGACCATTAACCCCATTCTGAGCATTCCTCTGTTCAACCACTTGACCCCTTTGTTGTTGCGGAGCACCCATGTTATTCCTTCCAATAGCATTAAACCCTTGACCACCTCCCATCTGACGACCATAACCACGGTTCTGAACTTCAACGCGTCCATTGTTCACAACAGCTTGATTCCTTGTGTTGGATGAGGAACGAATGCGATTGTTGGATTTGTTTGTATACCGACCGAAGGCTTTAGCAATCATAACAAATCCTTGTTGCAATTCATCGAAAGCAGCAGAGTCCTCATCAGCTTCACTGTAAAGTGCTTGAGCATTGTTGTTGTTGTATGGAACCAATTGAGTTTGTTGAGGTTGTTGCTGTGACTGATCATATGGTGTAATGGTTGCAGTTGGTTGAGGAGCGGGTTGCTGAGCTGTTTGAGGAGGAAGATTAGTTTGAGCCCACAAAGCAAGTTGTTGATTATCAGGAATTGACTGTGAAGTCGGGAGTCCACGGATAGTCCTTTCTTTGTCAACTTCTTTTTGGTGAGGCTTCAAATAGTTGTACAACAATCCGTATGTAGCATGATGAAGGTTCTTAGCTTGACGGAGAAAAATGACATACTTCTCCCATTCCGGACCAAGACTACTGAGGAACTTAGTGTTGACAACAATTCGAGGCATGATGATGTTGTGTTTGTCCAAATCATTAATGATGTCTGAAAAGCGATGATGATATGACTCTAATGTCTCTCCTGGTTCAATCATGAAGTGTTCATAAGCCAAGTAGATTTTGGATTCCATGTCTTCCTGATTGAGTGTTGTGCCTTCCATTAGAAGATGAATATGTTCTCACATTGCTTTAGCTGTCTTTTGAGCATCAACACTTCGAAGGATCGGATTGGGTAGTCCCAAAAGGATGTATTGCATTGCTAGTTCATCGGCTTCAAAGTGTAGAAGTTCATCACCAGTGAGGTCGGAGATAGTTGCAATATTGGTGACAGCATCTCTTGGTGGATTGGCATCTGGATCTGCGGGTGTGATAACAGTAGGCATCTGAAATGGACCTTCCATAATGACCTTCTTTAAAAACTTTCCATGTGGCTTCTTTAGATCACAAAACCTAAAGAACCTTATCACCCATTGATCATAATTTCCTGGAGTGAGCATTGGAGGTCTATCAAGTGAGCCAGCTTCATGAATTGATTGTTGGCTACTTAAGGCTTCACACATCTTGCCAAACCATGTCGGTTCCTTCATAGTATTCCTGGATGGATGTTGATTGTAGAAGTTTGTGTAAGGTTGTACTTGAAGACTAGGTGGTGGTTGAACAATTTGTGGTGGTGGAATTGCTCCAAGTTGTGGAGTATGTTGTTGATTAAATTGTTGTTGATAAATTTGTTGTTGATGATTAAATTGTTGATGTTGTGGACTTAGTTGTTGTTGTTGTTGTTGTTGTTGATGATAAGTATAAGGAAAATAGTTAGAGTATGGTGGTTGTGACATGTTGAAAACTTGTGTTGTTAAATGGATCTTTGTAGTCGAATGAACCGTTGTTGATGAAGTATCCTTAGGCGTAGAAATCACAGAAAAGCAAAGTACCACTTATGCGTAAAAACACCAAAGATACGCGTAACAGCAATGGTTACGCGTAGGATTAGCTTACGCGTAAGAAATGAGAAAACACTAAAGTTATGCGTAAACAGAAAGTTAGGCGTAGAAAACTTAGGCGTAGGATTAACTTATGCGTAAGACAGGGCTTAGGCGTAAGAAAATCTTATGCGGAAAGTGTTCTACGCGTAAGATTAGGGTTTTACCCAAAAGATCTTTTACACTATCACAGTGCAAAAGATATCCAAAGTCGAAGTGTTTTCAGGCTTATCCAAGAAAGAAAAACACTGAGTAATCCACGAAACTGAAGATCAAACAAAGGAACTCTTATGCGTAAATTTAGGGTTTCGTTATGCGTAGAACTTTACCAAAAATGATTGTTGCCCAAAGATGTTTCTAAACCAGATTTTTTGTGATGAAACATCTTCAATATCACCAAAATAACACAAAAGTGTGAAACTTGATGATCCAAAACTTCAAAATACCTTATGCGTAACGATGAACACGCATATAAAACCAAGTTCAAAACTAAGGAAAAACACGTAAAGTTCGAAACTTTTTGCTTAAAACTGAAATTTTAACACTTAAAAACGTTGAAAGTACAAGAATCTTGGATTGAAAAGTGTAAAAATTAAGTTTTTAAACGTGAACAAGTTTTTGAACCGTGACTTACGCGTAATACCAAAAGCTTCAAAAAAAACAACTTCTTTTCATTCAACTATTTGGCGATTGATACCACTGTTAGGTCACCATATTAGTAACACAAGCATCAACATGAAGAAGTAGAGAAGAAAAAGAGAAGGCGGATGAACACACACACACACTTACGCGTAGGACTATGTGAAAGATTATGCTTAAGAGTAAATGTAAATGTGAACAACCAACCTTCAATAGAAGGTTTACAAGACTATTTATAGGAGGGAACTAGGGCAACACTCTAAGGAGGGAACTAGGGCAACACTCCAAGTTCCCATCCTTTTCCTTATTGGGCTTAGCCTAGGCTTATGGGCCTTCTACATAAGCCTAAGCTTAATAACAAACATAAAGGCCATATTAAGCTAACTATTACATATGAATCACTAACACTTGAATAAGGTTTAGGAGTGATTCCAACAAATGATGTAAAGATTATTGGTTGGGTTCTTTGGTCTGTTTGTGTTTTGCACCGCCAATTAAATTACATGTCTCTGAAGTTTGGATACTTGTACTGGTTTTATATTTTTGCTTTCACTATATGATTATGATCACATTCACATATGACTTTATTAGAGTGGCACGCATTTGAATTGTGTTTTATGTCTTAAGTAGGTGCATGGCATTTCATGTGTATAATTTTTTGTTTTAACAAAATGTGGTTCATAAAGGTAACATGAATTAGTACTGATGGTAAGCATTTAAATTGTGTTTTATATTAAAGCAAGATCAGGTGATAACAAAATATGCAGCGCACATATGCTTTTTTTGAAGACGGGCATATATGTTTTAATGAACTTGACGAAAAAGCGCAACGTGCACATATGTTTTGTGAAGAGTGCACACATATTTTTGAATGGCGTGCACATCTATATGTTTTAACGAATTCGATGAGAAAATGAACCGTGCACGTATGTTTTTAGAAAAGTGCACACATGTTTTTGAATAATTATACAAATTTGTGTTTGTGTAATCAGGGGTAGTGACTTTTTCATATAGATGTTTAAAAATAAGTTGTGCACATATATTTTTGTCATTTAAAAAGTTTGTGCATATATGTTACAATAAAAAATGTCAATTTACTAATATTTGTTTTTTGGTTTACTTGTATTTGCATATGGTTGTATCAGGTTACTACTAAAGATAATGATGACAATATGGCAAATCGCAACTGACGTAGATGGTGAATATGATGAAGAAATTATAAATCTATGAATGCACTAGTTTTTTAGAAGGCGTGCACATATGTTCTTGGAAGAGTGCACACATGTTCTTGAAAGAGTGCTTGAAAGAGTGCACACATGTTTTTGAATGATGTCATTTGTATTTTAATCGAATTTCATTTGATATCAAACCTTTTGTGTATACAATTTATCTTTTTGGGTGTTTATAAATTTAGAGCTAACATGTATATGTTTATGTTTTTTATTATAAATTTCGAAGATTAAAGAATGTATACTAGAAACATATGTGTAATTACCATTTTAAGCAAAATAAGTTTGATATCTAAACAATTGTACGTAAAAAAACATATGTAAATTCACAATATTAAAAAAAAAAACACACATGCACCTCATTTTTTCAGAAAAACACGTATGCTAGAAACAAATATATATATATATATAAAAGTTATCCGAAAATCAAAGGACTTAAAAACGTTTTTTATTTAAAAAAAAATAAAAATATGTTTTACCATTATGCCCTTTTGAATTTAATAAAATACTTTAAAATATACTAAATTCTCATTGGTCCAAAGTGGTTCTGTAAAGTTCTGTACAAAATAATAGTTATGCATTGAACGTGCCCCTATACACACACACACACACACACACACACACACACACACACACACACACACACACACACACACACACACATATATATATATATATATATATATATATATATATATATATATATAGCCAATTTGCTACAATTTTGTTCTATAAGTGTGGGCCCCTGATTCATTTGATATCAAACCTTTTGTGTATATGTTGGGTTCAGTAAATACCCAAACCCCTTAATCTAGGATTTGAATAGAAAATAGCCCAAGTATTTATTCCGTTAACACAAACAGGTCACTGAGTGCATAGTCTCTCAGTGAGTCGTCTTCAGGATACTCAGTAAGAGGCAAAGAAGAAGTCTCTCCACTCAGTAAGGCGGAACTTAAAGGGTGAAGACTGAGTCAAGAAGAAGATGATGGATTCAGTGAGTGATGACAATAACTCACTGAATCCCTAAGATTCCTCTCCAACTTCTTACACTGAAGACAAACTGAAGTAGAAGACTGAAGGATGTAAAGACTGAAGAAAGAGCGGGACAAGGCGGGAAAGGCTGAATCAGATAAGACGAAGTCCTTATCAACCAAAGTCAACTTTCCCTGAATGGCAAAAGATCAGGCTCAGTGTCATCACTGAACTTAGGAAAGTAGTCTTGTCTCTTACTTAGAATAGTCTTTGTAAACAGAGACAAAATACATCAGTGTTTTGTCTTCTGTATGATGTCAGTTTGTCACTTAGGAAAGAGTCAAATATCATACATGTATAAATAGCATAAGAGATGGAGTGAAAAGGTTAAGCTTGTGAATTGTAAAAACACATACACGCAAGCCATCTTTTCACTCCTCCAAATACAACTTAGTTCCTGAGATAGCTCAGTGAGCTCTAAGAGTTGTGCTCAGACATAGCCTGAGCTTAGAGAGGAATCACCCAACTTTGTCATTTCAATCCCAAGTACTATTCCGCAAGTACTTGGGTAACGTATTCTTTGTTGATTTATTTCTAATAAGAATATGATGTTGAAAATTACTTAGTGTGTTTTCTTTATGTTAATTTCAGTCATAGTTCACTTTTAACTTGTTTTATAAACTTAAACTGTTTTAAACAATAGTGAACGGGGAACAACAAGTGGTATCAGAGCAAGGCTAATTATAAAACTCGTTTTTAGGCCGCTCTAAAAGTTTTTAAATTAGGATCCTTAATGGCTGAAATTGATGTACCCCAACTAGTCGATAAAAAGGGTGGAGCTTATTCAGCTGTTGCCCCTAGACTTGAAGTTGGCAAATTCAACAAATTGAAAAAGCGAATGCTTTGCTATTTGATTGGGATGGAACCTTATTATATCAAGTGTATAAATGAAGGTCCATTTGTCCCAAAGACTGCTGAAGGGTTGCCCAAACCTGAAGCTCAGTGGACCCAGGATGAAAGGAGAGTGGTCAGCCAGGACCAAAGACTCAAAAGTATCATAATATCTTGTTTTCCTGACGATATTATGGAGTCTGTTATAAGCTGTAGTACTGCTAAGCAAACCTGGGATGACCTAGTTCATAGTCATGAAGGACCATCTGATACCAAGGAAAACAGGATAATGGACCTGAAACTTGAGTATAACACCTTCAGGGCTAAGGACTCAGAAACTCTCTCTCAAACTTACACCAGATACAAAACTCTTTTAAATGAACTTTCAAATGATGGTGTTAAGTTGTCTAAGCATGAAATCAATGTTGGTTTTGTAAACAGTCTCCCTGAGAAGTGGTTGAATTTCTCTCAGGGACTCAGGAATGCTAATCATATCCAAAATCTTGAGCTTCCTGAAATTTATGGGAAATTTGTCTATGAGGAAAGCCTCATCAACAGACGATACCCTGACTTAAAGAAGTCTCAGGAAGTCAAGAAGTCCCTGACCACCACCTCATCACCAATATCAACTGCTTTCTTTTCTAATAATGTAGTTCAAGATTTCCAAGAAAACTCAGATGATGAGCCTGATGAGAGATCAAGTGAGGAGTACCTAAATGACCTGAATGCTGAATTTCAGGAAAGGGCACTCCTCGCTAACTCTCGAAGGTTTATAAAAAGAAACAAAGGTTTTTCAAATGCTAAAGCAACTGAAGACACTGAATGTTATAAGTGTCATAAAAGAGGCCATTTTGCAAAAGACTGTTTTTCAAAAACAACTTCTGAACCCTCTTACAAACCATCAGGATCTAATCAGTCTTCAGGCATTAGCAAATTTCAACCAAAAATCTATCAGTCTCATCAAAATGTTCAAAACAAATTTGATCTTAACAAAACCATTGATTATGAAGCTAAGTATAAGAAAGCAAAAGCTAAGCTTGCATTGCTTGAGGCCAGTCCCTCAGAAACAACAAAAAATGTTCAATCTGTGCAGGGTAAGAACAAAGGCCTTGTTGCTGAAACCTTTGACTGGGATGAAGAGCCAATCTCATCGGATGATGAAATGGTACATGTCAGTGCTCTAATGGCTCTCTCAGAAGAAGACAAGCTAGCTGTTGGGAAGAATCATGCTAGGAACGGGGAATGGGTCAACATCACAATGAAGAAGGTAAACACTTTACTTTCTATGAATGATGACTCTGATTGGCAGTCTTATATGAATTATCTAAATGTTGACCTTAAGTTTGTAGAAGAGCAAAGACTGAATCTTTTTTCTAAGTACAACAAGTTAAGTTTTGAATTGAATAAGTGTAGGGATGAATTGCTTATTTTAAAACAAGCTAAGCTTGAGGCTGTCACTTTGCAAATTCAAAACACTGAACTAGTTAAAAGAAATCAGAATCTTCAAGATGAACTTAAAAAGGCAAATGATATTCTCAATAGTTGGACTGCTAAGAATCCCAGGGTCTTTGATGCTGTGGGAGCCCCCAGTAGCAAGAAGAGAGTCATAGGTGAAGATCATCTCCCTGACTCTCTCAACAAAGACCAGTCTCCTAAGCCATTTGTGTCTGGTGGCATGATTACAAGTATGTTGGCTGATTCAAATTCCAGTGAATGGATTGAACGAGTTAATCCTGAGAGTAAGCTTCCAAACTTCGATTCTGGAAGGATTCTAGAGCCTGAAAGTCAAGCTCTAAAGAGCATGCTTGGACTCCCTGATGTGCCCAGTTGTACTGAACACATCTCTGAGTCTGAAGCAGAAACTCAAGCACCGCTTCCACCACTGAAACCTCTTCAGGGTGCTGCTCCAAGCTCTGAGCTTACTCCACTACAATTCAATCCTCATTCACCAAAAGAAAGGTCTGGACTTGGTAGAACCATCCTACAAAGACAAGCAAAACTAATCCAACAAGAGTCTACTCCTGCTGAGACTTCATCATCCTCTGTCCCCACTGAAGCTGACCAAATCCAGCAACTGACTGAACTTGTGAGGAAGCTTACTGAAAAAATGGAATCCATTGAAAAGGTCCCTGAACCAATCAAGGAGACAAAGTCAGCTTCCTCCAGTTCCTCAAAGTCTAAGTCAACCTCCAAAAACAAACAAAAGTGTGAGCTGTGTCATTACACCACCCATACCACTGACAACTGCTATAGAATCCTTTTTTGCATGATCTGCAAAAAGGATGATCACAGGACTGCAGATCATCTACAGTATGTCAGTCAAGCAAACTATACCAAAGTTGGTCATCAGTATGCTTCATCCTCCAAAACTGCTCCAAAGAATAGAGCAAAACCTTTTCCTCTCTGCCCTCACTGTGGGTTCAATGATCATCATCAGGATGATTGTCTCATGAATACATGCTGTGATATATGCGGTAATCCAGCTCATGAGACATTCCAACATGACAGTATCATTCATGCAAGGAGAAATTCCAAACAACCCAGAGTCACTGAGTCATCCTCAGCCTCTAAATGCAAAACCTGTGGTAGCACCTTGCACACAACCACTGACCATGAGTCGATTGCAAATTTCAAAGAGACCTTGAGATCCAAGCCCACTAGTAAGTGGGTCACGAAGAGAAACTAATTCAGTTTACTACTTGTGCAGAGACATGCCAGGGAGCCTATTTGGCATTTAGACAGTGGATGCTCAAGAAGCATGTCTGGTGTGAAGGAATATCTGCACAAGTATGTAAAGGAACCAGGGCCCAAGGTAGTATTTGGTGATAACTCATCAGGTCCCACTGAAGGTTATGGTTCAGTAAACTGCAATGGAATAGTTTTCTCTAGAATAGCCTATGTCAACGGTCTCAAATACAATCTCATCAGTGTCAGTCAACTATGTGATGCAAAATTCATTGTACAATTCAATGATAAACAAGGTACCATTTTTAATGCCAACAAGGAAGTTGTGTTGATAGCTCCTAGGAGAGATGATGTTTATGTGCTTGACATGTCAACTCTCTCCCAAGATGGAACGTGTCTCTTTGCTAAAGCCACTGAAACTACCAATTGGCTGTGGCATAAGAGACTTTCACACTTAAACTTCAAAAACCTCAACAATCTGGCAAAACAAAACAAGGTCCTTGGCTTACCATCACTGGTCTTTGCAAAAGACAAACCATGCTCTGCCTGTGAAAAGGGTAAACACCACAGAGCATCATTCAAAACCAAACAAAATTTCTCCATCAAAAGCTGCCTTCACCTCCTGCACATGGATCTCTTTGGACCTGTCAGTCCCAGATCAATCCAGCATGAGAAGTATACACTTGTCATTGTTGATGAATTCTCAAGATACACTTGGGTATACTTTCTTTCCAAAAAGAGTCAGGCAGCTGATACAATAATGTCATTCATCAGGAAGATTGAAAACCAGAATGACATTACTGTTAAACAAATCCGAACTGACAATGGCACTGAGTTCAGAAATCAAGAACTTGAGAGTTTCTGTGATGAAAAAGGAATTTCTCAAAATTTCTCATCTCCTTATACCCCTAAACAAAATGGGGTTGCTGAAAGGAAAAACAGAACTCTCATTGAGGCTGCTAGAACTATGTTAAATGGCTCAGCCCTCTCAAAACATTTCTGGACTGAAGCAGTCAAAACTGCCTGTTACACTCAAAACAGGTCAATCATTGTCAAAAGACATAATAAAACCCCATATGAGATCTTCAAAGGTAGACTTCCCGAAATCAACTATTTTCATGTGTTTGGATGTCCTGTGTTCATTCACAACCACAAGGATCATCTAGGCAAGTTTGATGCAAAAGCTGATGATGGATACTTTTTAGGCTACTCACTGATCTCCAAAGCCTTCAGGGTTTTTAACACAAGGAGACAACAAGTTGAGGAAACCTTTCATGTCACCTTTGATGAAAGTACTGAAAGCATCAGGTTCACCAACACCTCAGTGGAGGAAATAGGAATTGATAACTCATCAATATATCCTCCTGATGAGTACAACACTGAACTCAATTCCTCATATCAAGCTGATGCTGACATCTCATATTATGTCTTACCCCACAACCTACCCCAACCAACCATCAATGAGTTCATTGAAAATCAGTCTGTCCCTGCTGGGATATGCAACAATGATCCAAACGATCAGGAACCTGTAACTCATGATCCTCAACCTGATCAAGACATCTCTACAGATGTTCTAAATGATTCTGTGGCTCTTACACCTGAACTCACATCTGAACTCCTAGTGACATCTTCAAGCTCAGATCCCAGACCACAAAGTAAGTGGACAAGATCTCAGGACATTGAGCTTGTAAACATCATTGGTGAACCCACTGAGGGCATGCTCACTAGAAGCATGGCTGCTAGTCTAACTGCAGCTTCAGCCAATGAATGTCTATATGCTGATTACCTATCAGACATTGAACCCAAAAGTGTCACTGAAGCTCTAAAACACCCAAGCTGGGTTCAGGCTATGCAAGAAGAATTGCAACAGTTTGATAAAAACAAGGTCATGACCTTGATCAAATGTCCTCAGGATGTAGTAGTCATAGGAATGAAGTGGGTTTTCAGAAACAAAACTGATGAAAACGGCACTGTCATTAAAAACAAAGCCAGACTTGTAGCCAAAGGTTACAGTCAACAAGAAGGCATTGACTATGATGAGACATTTGCTCCTGTTGCAAGAATGGAAGCCATCAGGATCTTCCTTGCATATGCAACATACATGAACTTCAGGGTCTACCAAATGGATGTTAAAAGTGCATTCTTAAATGGTGATCTCAAGGAAGATGTGTATGTTCAGCAACCTCCAGGCTTTGAGAGTAGTGAATTCCATGACTATGTCTGCAAGCTTGACAAAGCCCTTTATGGACTTAAACAAGCTCCCAGGGCATGGTATGAAACTCTCTCAGCCTTCCTGATACAAAACAAGTTTGTCAGAGGAAAGATAGACAACACACTGTTTGTCTATAGAACCCAACAGGATGTGATACTAGTCCAAGTGTATGTTGATGATATCATCTTTGGCTCAACAAACTACAAACTTTGCAAACAGTTTGAAAAACTAATGACAAAGAAGTTTGAAATGAGCATGATGGGGGAACTTACTTACTTTCTTGGACTACAAATCAGGCAAACTGATAAAGGTATATCCATCAGTCAAGAGAAATACACCAGAAATCTCTTGAAGAAATATGAGATATTTGACTATGCCTCAGTGAAGACACCAATGGTTCCACCTAACAACCTTGGACCTGATCTCACTGGCAAATCAGTCAATCAAACTCATTTTAGAGGGATTGTTGGCTCACTGATGTATCTAACCGCTACTAGACCAGACATACAATTTTTAGTCTGTCTAATAGCAAGATATCAGTCCAATCCCAAAGAATCCCACCTCACTGCAGCCAAAAGAATACTCAGGTACCTGAAAGGAACCCCAAACCTTGGACTATATTATCCAATATGCTCAGGGTTTGATCTCAAAGGTTACTCTGATTCTGATTATGCTGGCTGCAACATGGACAGAAAAAGTACCTCAGGGTCCTGTCAATTTCTTGGAGGAAAACTGGTGTGTTGGAGTGCAAAGAAGCAACAATCAGTGGCTATGTCCTCAGCTGAAGCTGAATATGTAGCTGCAGCAGGATGCTGTGCCAATGTATTATGGATGAAAAGTCAACTCAGTGACTATGACATCCATTACAAAATGGTGCTCATCTTCTGTGATAACACTAGTGCAATTGCAATCTCCAACAACCATGTCCTCCACCAGAGAACCAAACATATTGATATAAGATATCACTTCATCAGGGATCACATAATGAAAGGAGACATAGAACTTCATTTCATCCCTACTGAATATCAACTGGCTGATATCTTCACCAAACCCTTGGATGAACCTACCTTCAGGAGACTGAAAGCTGAATTGGGAATGCTTGACATTGAAAGTCAAGTATCTGAAAATCAATCTCAGTAAGTTCTCTGAAATGGTTCGTCCTCCCTGAAAATCCAAAATAAACCTCTCACTGAATAAGACTCATTCAGGGTCCCTGACACTTGACAAAGAGCATTGAATGAGTAACTAAATGGTCCAAGTATGAGTTACTTTAATGTCCTAGGTTGGTAACTATGCCAATTTAATAAGGGAATATATGTCTCTTTGTCTTACTGTCATCCCACTTGGCATTTAATGCCTCGCACAAAAAATATCAAATTGATATTTTATCTCTGCAAAAGAGCACTTTTACTGTGCACTGCAACTGTTCCCTTGAAAAATGAGATTTTTACTGCGGGTAATGGAGTGGTAGCATTAAATGGGAAATTCAAAAGTCTTTCAAAAACCTACTCTTAACTTTTCCATTTGTGCACAAAACACCCCTCTTATCACTCTATAAATACCCTCTTCTCCAACACAATCAACACACACAAATCTTTTCTGCAACTAAACTCTGTCAAAATCATTTCAAAAAATTCAAAAACATTTGTGTGTGCTCAAAATCTCTCTTGGAAAACCTTCCTTGTAAACATTTACAAAAGTTTTTTCATCACAAACTAGAGAGATCTAAACATTTTGATTGTTCTTGCCAAACGTTTTTTTAAACCCTAAAAACTTCTTTAATAGATATGGCTAGAACACAATCTCTCCAGTTTGCTTCTCAGTGGGTAGGGGATCTCACAAACGTTGAATTCAAAACAAACAATGTCATAGGTAATTTTGAATACCCTGAAAATGTCCCAACCTATAAAGACATTGTAAAATTTTTATTCAACTGCCCACTCAAAACGGCCTTTGTAAAATGTCCCTCAGTGGTGTACCCAAACTACCTCAGGGAGTTTTGGGCAACTGCTAAAGCCTTTGACCTGACACCTTCAACTGATGAGAATAACCTTAGACCACTCAGGGAGTATCTCATCAGGTTCAGTCTTAATGGGGGGCAACAATACACCCTGGATTACAAAACTTTTTGCACTTCAACAGGGTTTGATTACAACAAAGGTGTTTATGTCGCCAATCCTGAACCTTCCACAGTGAAGGATGGGTTAAAACAAATCGTTTTGGATCCCACATTTTTGGACAAGACCCCAGTCACTAAAAGTTCATTCCCCGTGGCTTGGAGGATCCTTTTCACTTTTGTGATTCAGGTCCTCGGCGGGAACCACTCATCCACTGAACAGGTTAACTCTATTCAGTTGATGATGGCATACTGCCTGATGAATGGGGTCACTGTCGACATAGGGGAGATCATTTACAGTGATCTTGTAACGAAGCTACAGAGCAAAACTAGGACGAAGTATATTTCGTATCCTAGGTTTGTCTCTTGTGCTCTACAATCGTTACTGGGTGCCAATTATACTCAGGATGAAAAATTTGGAAATTTACCTGGCATCCTGAGTCCTTCAAACTTTCAAAAGGACCCATCCCTTGTCACACCTATTGAATTGACGGCCCATATGGTTGCTGTAAACAACCAGGAGGGATCAGTGTCTCCAAACCCTGCTCTTAAAAAGAGAAAGGGGAAGTCTCAGACTGGGACTAAGACTAAACCAAAGTCTCAGGGCCCTGAGGCTTCAGGAGCACCGCCTAAGAGGCACAAAAGGCCTGAGACCAAAAAGACACCCACTGACCAGGCAACAACCACCCCCGTGACAACGAAGGACACTGATACATCACAGTCAGTGCCCTTGGTCACACCTACTACTCCCCAAGATCCAGAGGGAAACAAACAACCCGCTGGTAGGGGAGCGCCTTCCACATCGCCCAGTGATGACATTAGCAAATCCAAGCCTTTGTCTGAGGGCACACTGATCGATCCCAAAGACTTAGGGGGAAACAAACAACCCACTGATAGGGATACAGCATTCACTGACTCTGCTAAAGGCACTGGGAAATACCCACCAGTGTCTCAGGGGTCACTGGGGGACAAAGACTCGGAGGGAAAGGAACAACCCGCCGATACGGAACCCAAAACCAATCCTGACTCCCGAGAAGACGCTGGGAAACTCCCACCAGTGTCCGAGGGGTCCACGTGGGACAAAGACTCAGAGGGATCAATACCACCCGCTGATATGGAACCCATCCCACTCCCTTGTTAACTGTTGCTGAGGTTACTGAGTTGCTAGAATCTGATGATGACTTTGCTGAAAGTGATGAAGAAATCTTATCAGCAGGAGAAGAAGTGGACGCTGAGGTTCAAACTGAACAAGAGCCTCAGCCAGATCCACAGGCGCAGACTCAGTCACCTTTTCAAACTGAAGACAATGACTCAGCCTCATCCTCCAGCTCTGACGAATTCAAAAGGTTTGACAATGTTCTTCCACTCACTGAAAGACAACTGGTTAAGTGGATCAGTAGGGCTTCAAGGAGACTGTTTTCTGGGGTTACTGAACAGTTTTGGGATCAACACACTGAAGCTGCTGCCAGTTACGCTGACCTTAGATCTGATGTGCTCACCTTCAACGAAAATGTTCATGAGCACAGAGATCTTATGTACCACCATCTTGTCAACCTGGATGAACACATGGTTAAGTTCCTCAAGCATCTTCAGACAGTTGGGGTTACGATTGATGAAATCAGGGACGCTGTCAAAGAAGACCCAGCGCTCAATGCCAAAGTGCTGGAGGCCACTGAGGCATATGCAAAAAATTCATCCAGGCTCACTGACCTTATAGAGATGCTCAAGTCTGCAAATGTTCAGGGTCTTCAAACTTCAGTTCAGACTCTTCAGACCACCATGGACTCACTGAACACTCAGGTAGCTACCTTGACTCAGGCCTCGTCTTCTATGGCTTGGAATCTTGGTCCACGAATGACTGCCTTGGAGTTATCTCATGCGAACTTAGATGCAAAGGTCACTGGTCTTCAAGCAGATACTTCAGAAATAAAGGCCATGATGACTGAAATCTATCAGGCCTTCAAAGGTCAAGCTGGTCAGTCCCCCTCAGCACCTACTCCAACTCTTGCCCTCACTGACGCTACGGCAACAGTTGAGGGGGAGAATACTGCTGAAGAAACTCCTCTTCACACTGAGGGGGAGCAAACACCACCAGTCTCAGCAGCTCAAACATCGTCATCATCAACACCAGTCTCTGCAGTACCAATCTCATCACTTCCACCTCATGCAACAACAACAACACTGACAATCTTAACACCGATCATGACAACACCACCTCCCATTATTGCATCATCCTCCTCAGGACAGAACAAGGGCAAAGGCATACTGACAACTACTGAGCCTGAGAGGATTCCCTACAAAATCGGTGACACTGAATACCTCTTCACTCCTCAACAGCTAACCAAACACCTTGCTAAAGAAGAGAGGAAATTGAAACAAGCTGAGGATGAAAAGAAGACTAAGGAGGCATTGACCAAAGTGATTGCCGAAGAAGCTGAAAATGTGGGAATAGATGCAAGCAAGCTCAAAAAGGGTCAGGCAGGACAGAAGTTCATGGAAGCTCAGGCTGCTCAAATGGCTGCAATAAGAGCTCAGTATGAAGAAAAGAGAAAGAAAACCGAAGCTCTCAGGCAAAGCAGAATTAAAGAATATAACTGGACAATGACCAGCCGAAGGCTTCCTGAAAAAATCACTGATGTCAAAATCATTCCCAACACCAAACCATTGGCTATGAATGTTTACAGAGGGGATGACAAAAGACACTTTGAGGTTCATGATCCATTAAAATTCAGTGACTTTGGGATCACTGAACTTGATGAACTTGGTCCGATCATTGGAAAGAAACAAAATAAGGTGGTCAAGGAGCTGATGAAGATGCTTAGCAAAAGATATGAAAGGCTGAGGGAAGCACCAGCCCAACTGAGAATTCAGCCTGCCTTGACTGCACCTCAAGGATCTCAACCACAAACTTCCACTGGCAAAAGGAAAAGAGTTGATTTCCAACCTGAGATCAAAGTGCCTGGCCTTGAATGCAACAGAGAACTGCCTGAGGGTGTAAATTTTGTGAACTGTCTAGTGATTGAAGAGCCTGAAAGAGGGATATTCCACATTGATGTCTATGGGAACCCTGCATTTCAAAGATGGAGTGACATTGATCAGGCTGGAGTGGCTGCAATGATCAGCTATATTCCTGTGGCCTCTCAGATCCAATCCCCAGCAAACATCAGGTTCTGTCAAGACCTGAATGCTAAGATCAGAGACCATCCTGACAGGGAAACACTCATCACCAAGAAGGTCAAGCTTGAAGCATTGGGAATCCATCTGGATTGACATCATTTTGTTTTATCTTTTGTACTAGTGATAGGAACTATGTAATCTAATCAATAAACGATGTATGTTTTATTCATTTACTCAGTGTTCCTTATTGTATTCATTAGTACATTCAGTGTAAGAAGAAGCCTCTTGCTCACTTACACTGATCAACCACTTAGGCTATTTGTATATCCAAATAGGGGGAGACTGTTGGGTTCAGTAAATACCCAAACCCCTTAATCTAGGATTTGAATAGAAAATAGCCCAAGTATTTATTCCGTTAACACAAACAGGTCACTGAGTGCATAGTCTCTCAGTGAGTCGTCTTCAGGATACTCAGTAAGAGGCAAAGAAGAAGTCTCTCCACTCAGTAAGGCGGAACTTAAAGGGTGAAGACTGAGTCAAGAAGAAGATGATGGATTCAGTGAGTGATGACAATAACTCACTGAATCCCTAAGATTCCTCTCCAACTTCTTACACTGAAGACAAACTGAAGTAGAAGACTGAAGGATGTAAAGACTGAAGAAAGAGCGGGACAAGGCGGGAAAGGTTGAATCAGATAAGACGAAGTCCTTATCAACCAAAGTCAACTTTCCCTGAATGGAAAAAGATCAGGCTCAGTGTCATCACTGAACTTAGGAAAGTAGTCTTGTCTCTTACCTAGAATAGTCTTTGTAAACAGAGACAAAATACATCAGTGTTTTGTCTTCTGTATGATGTCAGTTTGTCACTTAGGAAAGAGTCAAATATCATACATGTATAAATAGCATAAGAGATGGAGTGAAAAGGTTAAGCTTGTGAATTGTAAAAACACATACACGCAAGCCATCTTTTCACTCCTCCAAATACAACTTAGTTCCTGAGATAGCTCAGTGAGCTCTAAGAGTTGTGCTCAGACATAGCCTGAGCTTAGAGAGGAATCACCCAACTTTGTCATTTCAATCCCAAGTACTATTCCGCAAGTACTTGGGTAACGTATTCTTTGTTGATTTATTTCTAATAAGAATATGATGTTGAAAATTACTTAGTGTGTTTTCTTTATGTTAATTTCAGTCATAGTTCACTTTTAACTTGTTTTATAAACTTAAACTGTTTTAAACAATAGTGAACGGGGAACAACAAGTGGTATCAGAGCAAGGCTAATTATAAAACTCGTTTTTAGGCCGCTCTAAAAGTTTTTAAATTAGGATCCTTAATGGCTGAAATTGATGTACCCCAACTAGTCGATAAAAAGGGTGGAGCTTATTCAGCTGTTGCCCCTAGACTTGAAGCTGGCAAATTCAACAAATTGAAAAAGCGAATGCACCTCATTCTAAACAATTGTACGTAAAAAAACATATGTAAATTCACAATATTTAAAAAAAACACACATGCACCTCATTTTTTCAGAAAAACACGTATGCTAGGAACAAATATATATATATATATATATATATATATAGATATATATATATAAAAGTTATCCGAAAATCAAAGGACTTAAAAACGTTTTTTATTTAAAAAAAAATAAAAACATGTTTTACCATTATGCCCTTTTGAATTTAATAAAATACTTTAAAATATACTAAATTCTCATTGGTCCAAAGTGGTTCTGTAAAGTTCTGTACAAAATAATAGTTCTGCATTGAACGTGCCCCTATATACACACACACACACACACACACACACATATATATATATATGGGAATATATTAGCTACAATTAATTGTAACCAATTTGCTACAATTTTGTTCTATAACTGTGGGCGCCTGATTCTTTTTGTGGGTCCTGACTTTTTTTTCTGTGGGTCCCTGATTCATTGCTAGTGTATTTTTTGTAAAGAATTGTAGCCAATTGGCTACAAAAATTGTAGCCAATTGTCTACAAAAATTGTAGCCAAGCTATCCCATATATATATATATATATATATATATATATATATATAGGGTAAAGTTAAAATAAAAAGATAAATATCCGTAAAAAAAATAAAAAGATTTTTTTTTATTTAAAAATTCTTCAAAAATTCAAAAACAAATTCCACAAGATCATGTATGTTGGTGCATAAAACTTTTTTTTTTTTTTTTTTTTTTTTTTTTTTTTTTTTTTTTTTTTTTAATTTTGAGTTTTGATACGTTTTTTTTAATGCACAAAAAACGAATTTTGATACAATAAAAAATTTTCATGCGCAAAAAAATTTTGATGTACAAAATTTTGAACTTGTTTTAGTTAGATGCGCAATGTTATTTTGATGAAAAAGGTCAAAAAAAGTTGGTGCAAAAACCAATTTTTGATGCACAAAAAAAAAACGATTTAATGCGCAAACGTATTTTTTCATAATTTTTTTTCGGAAAAAATATCCTCTTTTAGAAAAAAAAATTCATAACTTTTTCATGCACCATCATACCCGATCTTGTGGAATTTTTTATGAATTTTTCGAGAACTTTTTTTGGAAATTTTTTTTTTAATCTTTTTACGGATATTTGTCTTTTTATTTAATATATATATATATATATATATATATATATATATATATATATATATATATATATATATATATATATATATATATATATATATATATATATATATATATATATATATATATATATATATATATATATAGTGTAGGGTTATTTTCAGAACCAAAAAAAGATCGAAAACTGCGAGAACCGATTTAAACCATCTATTTTTCAATCAATGGCTATAAAGAAAGATGACATAAATGTAATAAAATGCAACTTCAAGTTACATTTTAAAAAAGATTAAAGGGTGTTTAAGTCATTTCATATAAACTTTAATAATAACTGCCACCACATAATTCTCTTAACTTCTTTCCCCATGTTCACTAAACACCTCCCACCGTGTCTTCTTCACACCCCCAAAGACCTAGCCGCCACCCACCCCTATATTCTTAACATCCCAAAAACCCAGCCGCTAGCCGCTTCTTTTCACTTTTTTATGGATCTGATGAAGATGACGACAAGCAAGACAATAGAGATTGGGTTCGTGATTCTTATATAAAGGTTGGGTCTAAAATTCGCTTTATAATTATTTCGAAAAGTAACAAAAAATAATTAATGATAAAAACCTTTGTGGGTTGATTTATCCCACGAGACCAAGACATCAGGCAAGGTAAAAAGGAGTAAACTATTTAAATCATGTGTTTGTTTGTATAGTGGTCAGAGAACTGATTTGGTTTCCGTTTGATATTTAATCATACATTTAATTCATAAATATGATTTTAGGTGGAACCAATATTTGAGAAAGGCACCGATCTGCCATCCAGGATGAAGCAAGAATTTTATTAGTAATATCTTTATGGGTTCTTTACTTCGTCAAGAGGTTTTCTGGAGTTAGAATTACCCACATTTGCAATTTCAAGATAGTTTTTCCATTAAGGACAGGGATAGCTAATTCTTATTTTATGTGTAGGGGTGCATATTGGATGCTTTCGTGGGGAAATTTAGCACTTTTAAGCGTAGTATCCCTCAGGTATACTTTAAAACTCTAAACTGTCACTTAATTTTTATGTGTTGTTATGGGATGGAATTAAATGTTCATTATCTGATAGTGGGATGGAATGTTATAATGACTTGTGCCATTTTTCTTTGCTCGTAATGAATTTGGTGCAGTTCTGATGTAATTTTCTTAATCCATTTGATCTTGGTTTGTGTATATCCAACACCAGATATCAATAATTGTCAGTATTTTTCCTTTTTGTTACTTTGTTTCTTGTTTGCATTGTTCATGTTGTCTTTGTTTCTTGTTTGCATTTGTTTATTAATTCTTATTTGTCAATTAAGTCTTAGAATTCTTAGTCGTAAATGAGGATATAAAGATTAATTTATTGATTTATTTGGATCACATGGCATTAAGATTGTGGTTATTTGGCTATTTAAAAATAATCTTATAAAGATTAATATTAAAGGAGTGTACATATGTGTTATTGAAAGTGCATATGTGTTTTTATAGTTTTTGGTGAATTTGATGCTTTATATGCATATATGTTTTTACAGTTTCAGAGTTTAAATGATCGAGTGTTGTGTCATCACTAATTATATTGTCATAGTTTTTGTCGTTCATTTTTTTAACTAAAATGGGATAAGCTAGGTGTCTAGGAGGTGGATTTGAAAGTATACACATGTGCACCGTACACTATCATACATGATTACAAATATGTTGTCTATGTCTCTTGAAAAGCTTCTTTTCTACACTATGGGTACCTAAGATTTGTAAGTTTATTATCAGTTTTTCTTTGTCCATTATTTCTTATGTTGTGGCACTTTTTGGATCAGGTCTCTCACAAAAAAACATTGGCTTGTGTTTATGGACTTTTTCGGATATTTCATTTTGATCATGTTGTGATGTTAATGCTACTATTGGTTAGCAATTAGCTTCATGATTTATGAGGTTACAAATTTGTGACCATCGTATTTCAAGGTCTTATGAAAGGGTTGTTATAATTGAACAATGTAATTTGATGTTTTAAAAGAAAAAAGATTGTTGTGTTGATATATGCATGTATGTCCACATATGAAAAATATCGACTGCATATTTGCGTAACTAAGAAGCTTTGAAGATGGTATATAACAAAATAAAAAATGTGCACTAGTGCACGCTGTTGAGAATTTTACCTCGTTCTTTTGTAGGCACGTCTAATTGAATTTTATTTTTCATTTCAGTACCTTAAAGAATGTTCTATACTTTTATGTGGTTTAATTGAATATATTTTTTGTTAATTTATATGCAGGTTATTTTTAGGGTATTATTGAAAGGTTGCATAGTTCGACAATGGCATTTGAAGGTTCTAAAGAAAAAAGTATGAGGTGTTGGTGTATATACATGTATACACTTACGAAAAATGTATACAACATATGTGCACATATGTCCGATTTATGAAAATGTTGACAACAACGAGTGTGCGCATATGTCCGCCTGCTAAAAAAGTTGATAACGATGAGTGTGCACATATGTTACGTTGTGTTAAATATTATTGATGCACACATGTATAGATCAATTAGATTCATGTATTTATGTTTTTATAGCAATTTGTATTTTAATTGTATTTTCAATTCATATTGAATTTTGTGTATAGCCTTTATGTTCTTGATTTGTTATAAATTTATACGTCATATGTATAAACTTTATGTTTTTTGTTTTAATTTTTGAAGAATAAAGGATATACACTAGAAACCTATGCGCAATTATTTTATTAAGTAAACCACATTAGAGGTTTAACGAATTGTCACTAAAAACACATGTAAACTTACATTTCCAAAAAAAAACACATATGCACCTCACCTTTTGAAAACAAAATCGAAAAATTAAAATAAAAAAATTAAACTCCTAAAATTTAGGAATTATAAAAACGTTTTTTATTAAAAGAAATTCGAAAAGAAAATAAAAAATGCAATTTTACTATTATACCATTTTGAATTAAATAATAAAAATTAATATTCAAAAAAATCTGATTGGTTGATGGTGGTTCTCGCAGTTCTCGACCTTTTCTTGGTTCTGAAAAGAACCCCTCCCTATATATATATATATATATATTTGCGTTCTTGTGGTGACCACCTTTAAAATAGAAACACTAGGAACCAACTAAAATACGCCAAGTGTCATTTACATTTAAAAGAAAAGATAAATTCATTTTAATGTATTTAAGGGTATCATAGTCATTTAATCCACATAACCTTAAATAATCTCTATTTTAAAAAAATAAGAATTTGTAACCGCCGTCACTTACTTTTATTCTCTAAAATAGTAAAACTCACCATTAAAAATATGAAACTAGAAAACTAGAACTGCTCTTTGCTTCTTCGTTATCTATTATCCCTAAAAACCAACAAAAAAACCCTCTCAAAATCATGTTGATATTTCTGTAACATCCTTGTAAGCCGTCATCGTTCTTAGTTTCCGGCACACCTGAAACCGCCTCATTCGGTCTCAACGGCGAGCATAATCTCACGGATCTTCCTCTCGTTACCAACGACGAACATAATCTCACGGATCTTCCTCTCGTTACCATACCCGATTTCTTGGAACCCTAACCGATGATTTTGCAATCGAATGTGTGTATTAATCGAATTGGTGCGTAAGAAACATTCTACCATTTTGGGCTTCTTGGCTTTAAGATCTGTTTTGTTTTTGTAATCAAGTTAGGTTTTTTTGCTGATATACCCACTAAATAAGTTGTGTGATCGAATAGGTGACTGAGTGAGTCTTTGAGTGATTCATGCATTAATAATTTGTTCCTCATCTATTTTTAGTTTGTGTATTATAGATAGTTTTGATACTTTGTTCCATAAGATGATGCATTACGTAGATCTTTTTAGTGTTGTTTAGGTATTTTTAATTAAATTTAAAGGTTTGTTTCAAAGTTAGGGGTGATGTATCAGTTTTTGGCCGATTCGGTTTGCTTTTTCGATGTGACATTTCTGGTTCATGGTTATTGTGATTTTAGAGACATAGCCATATAATTGATTTGGGTCGTTGTTTGATTAGTTTTTTATCAATTAGAAAAACTTAAAACGTGACATTTGTGACTTCAAATGTGTAAAAAAAACTTAATCTATCATTTGAAATGTATTATGAAACTAAGTGTGTCAAAAAACTTAAAATGTGATTTCAATGTATCAATAAACTAAATGTGTCATTTAAAATATTTCAAGAACTATGTGTGTAAAAAATTATTGTATGTCATTTGAAATGTATCAAGAAACTACGTGTTTAAAAAAATAATAGTATGTCGATAAAAATATATAAACAAAAAATTAGTATATCACTACCAATGTATCAAACGATTAAGTGTGTCACTAAATAAAAATGAAGTGTGTCAAAAAAAATATAATGGGTCATTAAAAATGTATCATGAAACTGTGTGTCATTAAAAATGTGTCAAAAATATTAGTACGCCACTGCAAATGTAACCAAAAATCTATTGTGTTTCAAGAAATTTTATGTGTCAACAAAAGTCAAATAATTATGTTGAATGTTTGTTTTACCAAAACGCCCTCATGATCTCACTTATTCACTACAATGACACTCATTTAATTAGATTTAATCATCATCCATAAGGATTGATCTAATGGTTCACAATGGTTTATATTGTTTTTACTTTAAGAGTGGTCACCACAAGAACGTCACCCTATATATATATATATATATATATATATATATATATATATATATATATATATACATATATATATATATATATATATATATATATATATATATATATATATATATATATATATATATATACATATATATGTATATATATATGTATATATATATATATATATATATATATATACATATACATATATATACATATATATATATACATATATACATATACATATATATACATATATACATATATATATATATATATATAATATATATATATATATATGTTAAGATCAAATAAGAAGATTACTTAAAATAAGAAGGAATAAGAAGAACTATAACCGCAAATCCGAGATGCACCGACATAAATTAGGTGCATCCCTATAATCTTAAATGCATTATAACGCACCATAGTGTGTCGTTTTCTAGTTTTTTAATCAGATGCAAATACGTATATTAGATGCATTTCATGATTTCTCTTGTTTTTTGTTCATCTGCACGTGCCAAAATCATAAAAATCAATTTGCACCATCTATACATCAAATTAACTTTCGAAACTCAATATGTTGCATCTATATGAATAGAAATGCATCTAATGCAAGTCGTTGCATCGCAAATGCGTGATTTTGATCACTTCTCACCACTTCTTATTTTAATTTACTTCTCACTGGATCCCTACTATATATAGATATATATATATATATATATATATATATATATATATATATATATATATATATATATATATATATATATATATATGGCCCCTCTTGAGAAACATTATTCCATAATGAGTTTTGAAGACTTTTCTTTTTGTAAAGTTGAACGGCAATTCTTGAACTAAACTAGTAAATAACTAGAGTAAGAATTTCAAAAACTGAGTGCAAGCAATTCTTAAATAATTAATCCATTCAAAAAGTTTGATTTCAAATTGTTATCCACGCACAGGCTCCACGAGTGTAACAAAACATTGATATGCATGCATTAAACTTGTGTCGTTCCTTGATGGTTTAGATCAAAGCACACTACTACACAAAGTGTTATTTGCTACGGTATTTTGACACGGTTACACAAAAAACCATAGTAAAAGAAAGAAATAAAGTTTTTTGCTACGGTTTTAATAAAAACCGTGGTAACTAAAACTCATTTGCTACGGTTTGGTGATTGTCCTTGTTTTCTGCTACGGTTTATTTGTTAACCGTACCAAATAATGGTTTTCTGCTACGGTTTTAAAATAACCGTGTTTAATGATATTGTTTTCTGCTACGGTTTTAAAATAACCGTGTTTAATGATATTGTTTTCTGGTACGGTTTGTTTAGAACCGTAGCAACAAAAATAATCAACAAACATTGTGTTTGGAAAAGGAAAAAGAAGTCAAATTGAACAAGGAACGTGGAAAAAAAGGTCGGTTTTTTGGGAATTAGAATATTGGAAGGATTTGGAAGTACGACATTGTATCGACGTTATGCACATTGAAAAGAACGTATGTGACAGCTTGATGGGGTTATTGTTGAATATTCCTGGGAAAACTAAAGATGACATTAATGCTCGAAAAGATATGGTCTCGTGGGGAATCCGGTTAGAGCTCGCCCCTGTTGAGAATGACAAAAAACGCACTTATCTGCCACCAGCGTGTTATACCATGTCAAAAGCAGAAAAAACCCAATTTTGTAAATGCTTATATGATATTAAAGTTCCATCTAGCTATTCAGCAAACATTAGGAGCTTGGTATCCATGAAAGACTGTAAACTACAAGGAATGAAGTCCCATGATTGTCATGTTTTAATGGCACATATGATTCCCATCGCAATTCGTGGTTTGTTACCGAAGAATGTCCGACATACAATCACAAAACTTTGTTTGTTTTTTAACAAGATTCACTCGAAAGTGATTGACCCCGAAATTTTAGATTCATGGCAAAAAGATATTATCATTACTTTATGTCAATTAGAGATGTACTTCCCGCCGTCCTTTTTCGATGTTATGGTTCATCTAGTATCTCACATCGTCAGTGAAATTAAGGCTTGCGGTCCTGTATTTTTACGTTACATGTACCCTTTTGAGAGATATATGGGCATCGTTAAGGGGTATGTAAGGAACCGGTCTCGACCCGAGGGTAGTATTGTTGAAGGATATGCTTCTGAGGAGGTCATCGACTATTATACAAACTATTTGGAAGGTATCAAAGGTATCGGCGTTCCTCAAAGTCGTCGTGTGGGTAGACTTCATGGGGTCGGTACTATTGGATCGAAACAGTCAAGCCCAAATAATGAGCTTTTTGAGATTGCACATTTGGTAGTCCTTGAACACATGACGTGTGTTGCTCCTTACATTAATGAACATATGGAAAAGTTACGCGCAGGAAACATTGGTAGAACAGAGACATGGTATACAAATAGGCATAATGAGCACTTTGCTACTTGGCTAAAAGACAAAGTGGCAGCAAGCGTGGGTCAAACAAACGTCGATAAAATAGTGGAAAAGCTAGGAGAGGGCCCGAGATTGCTTGTGAAAACATATGAAGGATACGAAATTAACGGCTATACATTTTACACTAAGATGCGAGATGAAAATAGTAGAGTGCAAAATAGCGGAGTTACAGTGATAGTCTCCACAGGGATCACCAAAAAGTCGTATTACGGGGTGATACAAGAAATTTGGGAGCTGGATTACTATTCTTTCAAAATACCATTGTTTAGGTGTAAGTGGGTAAATAATAGCTCAGGTGTCAAAGTTGACGACTATGGTTTCACACTTGTTGACCTTGGAACTGACGGTTATGTGTTTAAACCCTTCATTCTCGCAAAGCAAGCCACACAAGTATTTTTCGTTCAAGACCCTATCAATCCAAGATGGCACGTCGTTATGCCTGGTAAACGGCATATACTTGGTGTTGATAATGTTGTTGACGAGGAAGAATATGACCAGTTTGACGAGCTACCACCATTTTCAGAGGGTATTCCACCGATAGATGGTGACACTACATACTTACGATCTGACCATGATGAAGGATTGTGGGTTGACACACCTGGCGCCAAACGGATGTTTGTATATATTATAAAATTCTTATTGTTAAACGTAAACTAATAAATATGTACAGCTTGTTAATTATACTTTTGCTCGCAGGAAAAAGTGAACGACCAAGAAAGGAGTTTCAAGAAATCTAAGAAGACGTTTATCTGTTTATTTATTTGTTTCAAAAAAATTGTAGACCTTAACTTATTCAAATATTTAATTTACATGTTATTTAACTTTTAATTTTATGTTTGTATTTGAAAATTTTAGAAGTATTATTTCCCTCTCACTTTTTTTCTAGTTGGACCGCCAAAAATAAAAAGCTGCTTTTGAAAATTTTACAAGAATTATTTCCCTCCCACTTTTTTCTAGTTGGACCGCCAAAAATGCTTAACCCTAGCCACCACAACCCCACTTCACATTTTTTACACATACTCGCCCCCAAATTTCCCCCTCCCTTTGTCACTGCCATGAACAAAATCTTCTAGATCCTGCAATTGATCCACTGAATCTTTCAATTATCACTACCATTTTGACAGCCAAACCTCCATAAACTTATTGAAACCTCTTAAATCACAAAATCATCTACAAAAACACCAAATTTCAGATTTATTAGGGCAAAAAAGGGTTTGAGTTTGAATTTTTATTCGGTTTAATTTCTTCAAGTTCTGAGTTCATCTTTGTGGTAACTATTTATACTCATTATTTGATTTTATGCTCTTTTTTTTCAGTTTAAATTTAATTTCAGTCTAGAATCTGTTTTCTAGTCCAGCTCTATTTTAATTTAATTGTAATCTTTTTTCAATTAAAGTTTAGTTTAAATTCAGTTTCCTTTTTTTAATTGTATAATTTTTCCTTTATTAATGAAAAAGTTTTTACATTTCTGTCTCAATTTAAGCTTAGTACTTATTTGGTATTAATCAAGTTTCTAAATAGTTAGCAAGTGTTTTTCAGTTTTTACAAGTCATCCGAGTTTTAAGTCTTCTTTATTTCAAACCAGTTTTAGTGAGAAAACAGCCTTAAGGGGTGTTTGTTTTAAGTTAGAAAATGGTCATAAAACTTGTTTTACCCGTTTAACTTCTGAAGTCAAAGTACTTTTTAAGTTTTAATTCAGTTGCTAAGAGGTAGGAACCAATGGGGTGAGTTTTGCACAAGTTTGAGTTAAAAAAAAATGTTTTTCTACTGCACAATACAGCAGCGTAAGCTGCTGTACCTAGCCTCTTTTTCCAGCTTATTTGATGTCCAAATTGTGTAAAATATGTCTTTGTCGCAGTTCCTGAAGGGCTTCCATTGGCTGTAACATTGACGTGAGTATAATGCCGTATTTTGCCTATGTTCATTTTGGCTTGTGATACCAAACTTGGTCTCTGTAAATATGATATTCTGTTGGGCCTATTGTCACGTTTTTGATGATAGGATGGTGCATGTATTGAGGTTTCTGGATCTCCAACAGAAAAGGCAGTTCTCCAGTGGGGTATCAAGGTCCCCGACCTTCCTATTTATTATACTATATTTGCAAATTTCTCATTCAGTTGCATGTGTATTTTGAGTCTGTATTGATCAAATCACTGGCATCGCAGATTGGGATGAACTTTGATGTTGTCAGATCGCAGTCCACCCTCCTATATGTTTCTCCTTTTAACTCGTTAAAGAAGAGAGGTGGCGTTGCATTGCGAGGGGTAATTACCACCTGATTAATTACTTGTGTTTCTGTTATATTTGCACGACTTGAAAGGTCGGTTTTACGAAAATACCTTAAACAGGAATACTTTTTGAAAGCTATTGAAGAGATGGGTACTAGGAGCCTGCGGTGTGTTGCAATTGCGTACAGAAACTGTGCTAAAGATGACATTCCTGTGGACGAAGGACAACTCACGGAATGGAATTTACCTGAAGATGACCTTGTTTTGCTTGCCATTGTGGGTATTAAGGTACCCGTCTCCACTTCTTAAGAAATGCAATCTTAAAGTGGAAAAAACATACACCAATATATTTTTTAAACTGATTACTAATACTAGATGATTATATTAAGAAGAGAACTTCTTGTGCAGGATCCTTGTCGTCCAGGTGTAAAAAATGCAGTAAAAGTATGTACGGATGCTGGTGTGAAGGTCTTAATTTATCCTCCTCTTTTAGTTACCTCATGTGCGTTCTATTATTAGAGGGCTATATAGATATGAAGAAATTACAACTTAAATGTTAATAAATAGGTCCGGATGGTGACTGGGGACAATATTCAAACGGCAAAAGCAATTGCCATTGAGTGTGGAATCCTGGCTTCAGGTGAAGATGCAAGAGAGCCAATTATTATCGAGGGAAAGACATTTCGTGAGTATTCTGAAAAAGAAAGAGAACATACTTGCAAACAGATATCGGTGCGGTTGAATATGTTGATACTTTTCTTACCGTTTACTGAATAATTCAAAGAAGAATAAAGATGTATATATGTTGATGAACAGGTGATGGGAAGGTCTTCCCCTAGTGACAAGCTATTGCTTGTGCAAACGCTTCGTAAGCTTGGAGAAGTTGTTGATGTTACCGGAGATGGAACAAATGATGTTCCTGCACTTCACGAGGTTAATTTTAACACGTCTTCTATATTAAAATTAGTCCTTATGTACTATCCATACTTAGTTGTGGACTATCACTTATGTCAGTCCATATCTGATTCAGTGCTTCTTCTCATATCTTGCCAAAGATTGCCATGTCCATATATGCATTTTTTAACTCTGTCACTTCTATATATTAGGCTGATATAGGTCTTGCCATGGGAATTCAAGGAACTGAAGTTGCAAAAGAAAGCTCTGACATCATCATATTGGATGATAACTTTGCTTCAGTTGTAAAGGTCTATCGTGATCGAGTAAACTTTTTAGATGCTTTGTTGCTCGAGTAATCATCATTTTATTATTGTTTTATACGTATAGGTTGTCCGGTGGGGTCGTTCTGTTTATGCAAACATTCAGAAGTTTATCCAGTTCCAGCTTACAGTTAATGTTGCAGCACTCGTTATAAATGTTGTAGCGAGTTTTATATAGTTCATCCCTTAGATACAATAGTTAACGTTTTATATTTTCGTGATGATGACGTTTAAGCAATTGTAATGGATAACACTTTTGTCCAACTCGGATGTTGCGTTCGTTGATGTTTATATAGATGTTGAATTTGTTGAATATTGTTTGTGTATGCTGGATTACTGTTCGGGTCTTGTGGTAGTGTTTGGTTGCGGGTTTTGGAAAACAAAATTTAATTATTTTTTTTTTTTATTAAAGAAACAGATTTTGGTGCGGTTTAATAAAAAACCGTAGCAAACAAGAAAAGTATGACTGATTAGTAGTGGAAGAAATTTGCTACGGTTTGATAAAAAACCGTACCAAATAATCATTATTTGCCACGGTTTAAAACCGTACCAAAAAACGATTTCATTTTTTGGTACGCTCATATCTGCCACGGTTTTAAAACCGTAGTAAATGGCCTTAAAAACCGTAGCAAATGAGATTTTTGTGTAGTAGTGGCATATCTAGTTTTTATATCTAATGACTCCAAGTTGTGGTTTGGATACCACATTAGATCATATATAATTTTTCCAGATGGTCCAACATAAGACACAGTTGGCTCTTACATGTCTAGATGATACTCCATTTGTTTAAGATCAAAGAATGGCCTTGAGATACTGTCATGACTACATATGCAACATTGCCGGCGTCGTTGTTGGCATACTCATGGACAATTAAAGGACTCCTTTAAAATTTTAAAACCAAATCCTTGAAAACTAAATGTACAAAACAGTTTATACAACTAGTTAAGGTGACGATGTGCTCACTTTTAATTTGCCATTAATCACCTGTTATCCATGAGAGGTGGATATTGGGTGGTAGCGTTCGGATTAGTAAGCAAAATATGATCACGCCAAGCTTAGTCGGGTTGATCACAGATAAACGTAACTTGCTAGTGCACTTTATAAGCCATGATGGTGGAATAGCAAGCAGCTGTACTTGTGTGTGACTTATTCCGCATGCCTATAATTTTTATGAGCAGCACTATTTCTTTATAAATAAAGAAAAAATAAAAATGGCCGAAAGTGACTTCACGAAATGATTGTAGTAAATAAGCTATAATAAGGAAAGTAATTAAGTATAGTACGGTAGTGTCTCTCTTGATTGAACTTTTACACACCATTTTTTTAACAGAACATACTGAAACGAGTGAAACCACGAAAGAATATATGTGATTATAATAACCTTATTAATGTAGAATACTGTTCAAAGTTTACTCGTTCCATCAATCCATTTTGTTACGATTGTGCATTTTAGCTAAGTAACAGTCGCAAGTCGCAACGTATGCTAAATGATAAGGATTCCATATACATGTGTAAAACAAAGTCTGCATGGAAAGATGTGCAAGACTAAAGTGCTTCTGAAATCGATGGATAGTCATCTCCAATTCTTCACGGATTTTATGCAAATTCACGGACTGGTATTGAAATTAGCAAAATCACCAACAAAATTACAAAAATACTACTTTTGATTCCTGATTTATACAGTGTTAGGATGATGACTTGTTCCATTTCTACATAGTGATCTTCCGCATCATCATTTCTACATTCACGGGTTCACATGTATGTTTTCATCTATAAAACAACATGTTTTAACCCTACGTAACATGAAAACAACACAAACCCTAAAACCACACAAAACCCTAATCATGGGTTCGAAGATTTCAGCCATCTGGTTTATCTTCTTGATTTACATGTCAAGTACTTCTTTACCATTAGTTCTTGCTTGCAAAAACTGTCCACCATGTAGCCCGCCTCACCACGGACCAAAACCACCAAAATCACCAAAACCGCATCCTCCGTCCACCAAGCCACCTCATCATGGTGGTGGCAGTGGCGGGGGTGGAAGTGGTGGAGGAGGCAGTGGTGGTGGACATAAGGGGTCACCACCTAAAACTAAGCCACCTAAAACACATCCACCAAAGGTTCTGCCACCTATTACAAGGCCGCCTATCGTATATCCTCCACCGGTTACTAGGCCACCAATTGTTCATCCGCCTATCGTACGTCCTCCCCCGGTTACTAGACCGCCAATTGTTCGGCCGCCTATCGTGCTTCCACCACCGGTTACTAGACCACCTATTGTTCGTCCCCCTATCGTACGACCACCGGTTACTAGACCACCTATTGTGCTTCCGCCTATTGTGATGCCTCCTCCTGTTATATTACCTCCACCTATTCTACCACCACCAGTTATAAACCCTCCAGTGATTATGCCACCACCTGTGATCAGTCCTCCAGTTATTCTCCCACCACCTACTTCTCCCTGTCCACCCTACGCACCCCCTAGAGGGGGTAGTGGTGGAAAGGGTGGAGGTGGTGGAAGCGGTGGAGGAGGAAAAGGCGGAGGTGGGAAAGGAGGGGGCGGCGGTGGAGGAGGAGGAAGTGGTGGTGTTATGCCAACATGTCCAATAAACGCGTTGAAGCTAGGGGCGTGTGTGGATGTTTTAGGAGGATTGGTGCATATCGGATTAGGTAATCCGGTCGAAAATGTGTGTTGTCCGGTTCTTCAAGGGTTGCTAGAGTTAGAAGCGGCTGTGTGTCTTTGCACTACCATAAGGCTTAAGCTTCTTAACCTCAACATCTTTATTCCACTTGCTCTACAAGCTTTAATAACTTGTGGGATGACTCCTCCACCTGGTTTCGTTTGTCCTCCTCTTATTTAGATTTAAAAAAAAAAAAAAAAAAAAAAAAAAACAACAAAATATAATAAGCAGGTTATGCAATGTAGGACATCTTGCCCTACTATGTTACGACCTAACTATATCTCATTGATGTTGATCATGATGATATATATAACTAATGTTATGTTGAGTTTGTGTGACTTTGTAACTTGTAAGTTTCTGTGGTGCATTAATTAGTATAGTTTGTTTTGCTTATTTTCCCACGTTTTCTCTGATCACTCAAGTGATCCCCAAGTCCATGGAAATCATAACTTCAATTCTTTCATTATATTTATTTGTAGTTCTATTGATCTCTTTTGTGGCAATTGTTGAAACTAGTTCTAATGCATCATTAAAAATGAGTTAAAGGTAAGGTTGTATTTCTTATGGAAAAAATAATCTATTAAACACGTTGTCTAAAATGTTAAAGCAAAACGTTGTTTGAAGATACCAAATTATAAAATTGGAAATATTGGTGCATGTAATGTGTTTAATTAAGTTGTGTTGGTGCTAGGAGCTCTTGGTTTCAATGTGTTTGGTTAAGTTGTATTGGTGTGATTTTTTCTATAGCTTCTTGTTGATTTTTAATGAAATTCTGTGCGGTCAATTTTTGTTTAGTGAGCCCGAGAATGAGATGGATATATGATAGTTATAGATTTATTACACACCAATTTGGTGTTTATTAAATCCATTTCCGTGAGCCCTTCTATTTCACTACTACACAAACTGCTTTTACCCACAAATTATTTCCCACGAAAACAAAACTGTGTGAAATTTCACACGGAATACCTACAAATTACACACCAAATTGTTGACCAAGTTTCGGCGGGAAATATGTCGTAAATTTCCCACGGATTTCTCACTATTTACACACTAAATTGTTGACCAAGTTTTCGTGTGAAATCCGTCACAAATTTCCCACAGATTTGCAACAATATTCACACTATTCGTATTGATTAGACGTCCGTGGAAAACTAGTGGCACATTTCACACATATTAGCCACGGCCAAAATTATGTGGCAAATTTTAGACACATTACTTACAAATTTCACATGTTCTTAATTTGATAAAATAACTATGTAACTGGTTCGTGGGAAATGTGTAGGTCACTAGCCAAGTATTTCCCACAAAAAGGTGTTTTTGTTTTAGTCGTGGGAAATAGGTCGGTATTTTCCCACGAATTCCCCACAAAAAATATTGTTTTTCTGTTTTTGTGTTTTTGTATACTTACACATTCCCACGTTACTTAATATGGCTTCATATGTGTTTGTAGTTTCATTATTATGTGTGTTTATTTATTAATGTAACTATTTATGAGAGTATCACAAGTGTATGTGTAGGTTTAGGTATAACATTTTGAGGAAAAAACCATTGTGTATGTGTGGAAATCTACATGTATATGTTTCGTATGTCCATTTATGACCTTCACCGTATCTATATGTGTTTTGTATGTTGGTATACGGACGTGTATATGCTTGAACGTGTAACTATATTAGAAAAAGTAAAAGCAAACTATTATGTCTGTGGGAAAGTCGTTGGTAATTTCCCACGGATTACCTGCCAGTCTGATGAATCCGTGAGAAGTATTTGAGTAAATACCTACGAATTTCCCACAAACAATATCGTTTTTACGTTTATGTATACTTACAAATTCCCCCATTACCTAGTATGTCTGCATATGTGTTTGCAGTTTCATATTTTATATGTTTGTTTATTAATGTAACTATTTATGTGAGTATCATAAGTATATGCGTAGGCTTAGGTAGAAACTTTTCGTGGAACAAACCAATGTATATGTATACATATCTACACTTATATATTACATATGTCTTTTTATTACCTTCATTGTATCTACAGTAAAACCTCTATAAATTAATAGTGTTTGGACCGAGATATTTTATTAATTTAGCAAGATATAATTATATCGATAAATTAATAATTTATTAACTTAAGGATGTGTTACGTATGATCTTTAAATTTTCATGTCCAATATACTAGTTACAATGTATAATAGTTAAAGATGAAAAATAAATTACAAAAACAAGTTCCAATTAACATTCTACAAATTCACATTCACAAATTTATTGAATTTGTCAAGTTCATTATTTTTTAATAGGTAAAAAGTTAGTTTCGTTAGGACAAATTTCAATTATGTATGGGCTTTGAATTTGTATAAGTTCCAATTACGTATAACCTTTATATATGTGTGGATTTCTTTTAATAATTATTAATTTATAGTTTCGTTGGGACTAGTATATATACACCGGGGTTTCAAAAAAATTATTATCTTATTATTTTATCGATTAATGTCAAAATTTGTACTGGGAAAAATACACACAACCTTATTTGTGGGAAAAATAGTCAATGCAGTGGGAAAATATTTACCCACAAGGTTTTTAGCAACGGAATAATTCCGTGTGAAATCTGTGAAAAAAGGCCTTTTTCCACGGAATTTCCCACGAATTTCACCGTGGGAAAAACCTGTTTGTGTAGTAGTGTTTTCCACTACAAAATTCAAATGTCTATACCCTTTTTCATAACATTTTATCAACCAAACATAAACAATCGTAATGATATATTATTTATATCTATTGTCATTCTACCCCATACCAAATTCGATACTCATTGTCCTTCTTAGGCCATCCACAATGCGGTGAGGTGGCATAGTTTAATGAAATGGTTTAGATGACAACTCATCATTCAATTCCATTGTGGAGATAATGTGTGTAATATGAGTTCTTCTCTGTTTGCACCATCTTTAAACTTCAATTGTGGACCCTCTTATATCATATCCATTAGTTTTCTTAAGAAAACTTTCATGTTTCTCTCTCTATAAAATGTCAAAGAAAAGCTTTACTGGGTTCAATGGGTTGTGAAAGATTAATGTAAAATTATTGTATGCATATACGTGACATTGTATTATACTCAAAATAATTGAATAGATTGTAGATGCTCTTAGTAACAAACCAAACGGACACCTATTTACAGAGTACCAAGTTATACAACCTTTAGAGCATGTACAATGGTAACCCAAGTTATAAAATAACACCGTCCACGTCAGCGCCACATCAGCTTTAACATTTCACCTTAACATCCCCAAAAAACACCCACATCAATAACATCCCAAGTTAAACTTTAACATTTCATATTTTCAATTTAAACCCCTAAATTAAAACAAACACTTCATTTATTAAACTAAACATATCATTAAAATTGAAAACATATTACAATACGAAATTAAAAAAAAAAAGTTACAACGAAATAAAAAAACACACTTCAAATTAAACGTTACAACAAATTAAAGGAAATGACGAGAATACAATCTACTGACGAGGTTTCAAGTTATATTTTTTGATGATTCGTTCTTTTTCGTCATTGATCCAAGCCACGACATTTAGATCTTTCCCTTCAGTATCCATCATCAAAAACTTCAACTCCTCCAACCTTGTTATTGTTTCATCTTTTTCCTGCTGGGCCCGATACGCCACTGCAGCGGTTTCACGTTTGATACGATACTCGTTTGCCATAGTTTCGATGAAATAAGTTGATGAGCTCGTTCCTCCAGTGCTTGCTCCCCCAGTACTTGTCGTGCTCTCGGATCTTGCTTTCTTGGTAGCAAGTTTCTTTCCCATGGGGCGTGGTTGTTCATCATTACCAAACAAAGCCTCGTTTGTTTGGCTTGGCACATCGCCGGTTAAATCAACCGGTTCCGGCGTGTCCCATTTCTTATAATGACGCAAAACCTCCCAAGCGTCATCGAGACCAAACGGTGCTGCTTTGGTTTCCTCACGATACCATTGCTTTGCCCGTTTCATCACATCCAACTCACTTTCCCCGCTTCGTTGTTCCCGTTGCGCACGTCTGTAATAAGAGTTGAACTTTGTGCATATGCCGTTCAACTTTTTCCACTTGCTTGACATCATATCCTTGTTGCACCGTTGAAAGTTGAGTCTATTGAACTCATTTCTGACCCGATACCAAAACGTATCTTTGGGTTGGCACTTTCCAACTTTCGGATCCTCCGAAACAACTATGTAACACCTTGCAAGTAATTCTTCCTCTGCTGGAGTCCAACGCCCAACACGACAACTTTTTTGGGTTTTTGGTTCCTTGGATTAAGAATTATTCTAAGTGTTGGAACTATGGACATAGTTGATAAAACCACGGACAGAAGAATGGAACCACTGATGAAGACAAAACCGCTGCTAGTAGTATTGTGTAACCACGGATATTGTATTATAACCACTGATAGTCTTGTATAGTCGGTTTAGTATTCTGTATTAGATAAATATGGAAAAGATATTTATATTGTAGGTTACGTATTGTATTATGTAAAGGACTCCTTAGTCTATAAAAGGAGGTCCTAGGTTAGATTAGATATACGTATGTTTTATATCTAAGGTCGATACACTTCAAGGTTGTAAAACCCTAATACTGGTTAGAGTATTCATATTAATAATAATATTGAGGTGTTGAATGTTCATTGTTCTTCTTCTTAAGATTAAGTATTAAATTCCGCGTGATACTTAATAAGTCTTTGTTTAAGTCAGTTTCTATATTAGATCGTTTGCTCAACTGGGATCAACAAGTGGTATCAAAGCTTGTGATCTAGAAACTGTAACCAAGAAGAAGTTCTGTTAAGTTCTATTCAAGAAAGCTAAGATGTCTGACGAAACTCACATGGTAACTGCATCAAAGGTGCCCATGCTCAAGCATGGTGAGTATCAAATCTGGAGAATGCGAATGAGGCAATACATTCGTATGATTGACTATGCCATCTGGGATGTTGTTGAAAAAGGTGATACTCTTCCTAAGAAGGGTGATGATGGTAAAGAGATAGCTATTGTTAGTGAAGTTGACAAGGCAAAAAGGAAACTGGAGATCAAAGCTCACAGTATTCTCTCCATGGGAATACCTAATGAGTATGCTTTGGACTTTGAAAGATATGAGTCTGCAAAAGAGTTACTGGATGCTCTTGAGACAAGGTTTGCTGGTAATGAAGCTACAAAGAAATCAAGGAAGAATATGCTCAAGCATCAGCTTACAAACTTCACTTCTCTTAGTGGAGAGAAACTTGATGGCACTTATAATAGGCTTCAAAAACTTATCAGCCAATTGAAGTCGGTGGACTACAATGTTATTCAAGAAGATATTAATTTGAAGTTCATTAGAAGTTTATCTCCTGAATGGGCAGTTCATACAATTGTGTGGAGAAATAAGGAGGACTTTGATAAGATGACTCTAGACAATCTCTACAACAACTTGAAGGTTTATGAGTCTGAAAATAACGTTGCTGGTGCATCTTCTACTAATCAAAACATTGCTTTTGTTTCCACTAATCACAAGAGTTCACAAGATGTATCCACTGCTGCCTATGGTATAACCACGACTATTGCAAACAATACCACTGTTAGTGATAATGTCAGTGATGGTGCAATTTGTGCTTTTTTGGCTGATTTAACTACCAGTGTTACTGTTTTAAATCAAGATCTAGATCAAATTGATCATGATGATCTTGAGGAGATTAATCTTCAATGGCAAATGGCAATGTTGACTCTCCAAGCAAGGAAGTTTCTGAGGAGGACTGGAAGACAGGTTAAGTATGATGGTCGAAGGAGAGCTGGATTCGACAAAAGCAAGATGGAGTGCTTTAACTGCAAGAAGAAGGGTCACTTTGCTAGGGAATGTCGATCTCCTAAGAGAATTAAAAGCATTAAGAAGACCACTGAAGAGCCTGCTTCTTCTTCAGCTTTGGTTGCTCAAGATGGGATTGGTGATTATGACTGGAGTGATCAGATTGAAGAAGGTCCCAATGCAGCTTTTCTTGCTAGTGAAGCTTCAAAAGAGCATAACTTTGCTCTTATGGCCTATGCTTCATCTTCTGGTTCAGATTCTGAGGTATCTAATGATTCTAAAAGTTCTACTTGTTCTTTTAAATCATGTCAAGATAACTTAGAATCTCAAAAGGCTATCACTGAGAGTTTAAGGAAAGAAGTAGAAAGACTGTCTCTAGATAACTTAGGTTATAGAGTTGGTCTAGAAAGTGTTGAAGAAAAGCTTAATTACTGTATTAAATGTGAGTTTGAGTATGTTGATAAAATTAATATACTAGGTGGAGAAATTGATCTTAAGGATAGAGAGATTAATATGCTTAAAGAGAAACTAGAAAAGGCAGAGAGTGTAAAAGTAGAAGCCCTAAAAGAAAAAGAAAAACATGTTGTTAGGGTTGCTAAAACACAGTATGCTTCTGATCTAGTAAATAAACCAATAGGTCAAAAATTGTTCAAGGATGGTACTGGCCTTGGGTACAATGATATGCCACCACCATCTCTTATGAAACATGCACCACCTGCAAAAGAGCTCTCATTTAGCAGTGAATTTAGTTTCAATAAACCTGTAGGTGAGACTAACAAGATTGAATTACCTAAGATAGGTTCTGATAAGTCATCTGATGCTCCCACAATTGAAGATTGGGAATCAGATTCTGAGGAAGATAGATCTGAATCAACTAAGCATGAAGAGATAGAGAAAGTTAAGAAAGTTGATTCTAAACAAGCCAACCTTGTACCTAGATTTGGAGCTCAAATTGCTAAGAAAGTAGTAGAGTACAAGGAAGTACCTAGGGAACAGATGAAAAGATACATACCTAGGGGAAACCAGAGAAACTTCAGTAGACTAATTTCAAACAGATTAGGAGATGAGTTTCAATGTGTTAAAAAGGCTTGTTTTACATGTGGTAGTTTTGAGCACTTACAGAGAAACTGTTATAAAAACAGACCACAAGTTTGGAATCATTGGAGGAGGGTAAATCATCAAAACTTTTCAAAGAAAACAAACCCTCATCCCAACAAAAACATGATTCCTAGAGCAGTGTTGATGAGGAATGGGAATACAAAATCAATAGTCACTGCTGCACCTAAATGGGTTCCAACCACTGCTAAGCAAAATGTAAACACGGCTAAGCAAAATCAAACCACTGCTAAGCAAAATATCACCACTGATAGAAAAGAAGTTTTAAAAATTCCAAAGGTGATAACTGACACAGTGGTTGGAAATCATTTTTATGTTGTTAAGGCCTCAGCTAGTTGGCAATGGAAGCCTAAGACCAAGGTGTTACATCATGTCAACTGTGCATCAATGGACCTAAATAAATTTGATTATGTTGATGCACAGGGCAGACCCAAGTCAGTATTGGCTTGGGTCCACAAAAGGAACTAATTTGTTTTATTTCATGTGCAGGGCAATCTACAAGATGAGCTAAAAGACAAAGGAGTTTTTGATAGTGGTTGCTCTGGGCACATGACTTGGGATGGGAGCATCCTAGAAGATTTTGAAGCTTTTGATGGAGGATATGTGGCATTTGGTAATGATCCAAAGGGAGGAAAGATACTTGGCAGAGGCACTATCAGAACAGGGAATTTAGACTTTGAAAAGGTCTATCTGGTACAGGGACTTAAGTATAATTTATTGAGTGTTTCTCAAATGTGTGATAAGAAAAACTGGGTACTTTTTGGTGAAACTGAGTGTGTGGTGTTGTCACCTGATTTTAAGATGCCTAATGAGAAATATATACAGCTTAGGGTACCTAGGAAGGAAAACATATACTGTTTTGATCTTAAAGATGTACTTCCCAATAGGTCCTTAACTTGTTTGTTTGCTAAGGCTTCAGTTGATGAGTCTAAGTTATGGCATAGAAGGCTAGGTCACCTAAATTTCAAAACAATCAATAAACTGGTAAAAGGCAACTTAGTGAGAGGGTTACCTTCTAAGGTTTTTGAGTGTAAGGAACTGTGTGTGGCTTGTCAAAAAGGAAAACAACATAGAGCTTCATGTAAGACCAAAACTGTTAACACCATCACACAACTACTGTTTATGCTTCATATAGACTTATTTGGACCTACATTTGTTAAAAGTTTGAACCATAAGCATTATTGCCTTGTTATCACTGATGATTATAGTAGATTTTCTTGGGTATACTTTTTGGCTGCTAAGAGTGAGACTAGTGAGATCCTCAAGAGTTTTATTGCTAAGATAGAAAATCTAGTAAATCATAAGGTCAAGATAATCAGATGTGATAATGGAACTGAGTTTAAGAATGATGTGATGAATCAGTTCTATGTAGTTAAGGGTATAGAAAGACAATTTACTGTTGCTAGAACACCACAACAAAATGGTGTAGCTGAAAGGAAAAATAGGACACTAATTGAGGCTGCTAGGACAATGTTGTCAGAATCTAAGTTACCTACTACCTTTTGGGCTGAAGCTGTACGCACTGCATGTTATGTGCAAAATAGAAGTAAGGTAGTGAAGCCTCATAACAAGACCCCCTATGAGCTGTTACATGATAGGAAGCCAATGATTGCATTCCTAAAGCCTTTTGGGTGTCCTGTTACTATCTTGAATACCATAGACTACCTAGGCCAGTTTCAAGAAAGAGCTGATGATGGATACTTTTTAGGCTATTCTTCTAATAGTAAAGCCTTTAGAGTGTACAATAGGAGGACTAGAATAGTTGAAGAGAATCTTCATGTTCAATTTAGTGAAAAGACTCCTAGTGTTGAGACCAAGGGACCAGACTGGCTGTTTAACATTGATATGCTAACCAAATCTATGAATTATGAGCCTATCATTGCAGGAACTTCCACTAATGATAATGTAGGTACACAAAAGAATGCTGATGCAGAAACAACTTCTAAGGAAGCTGATTCTCCAAAGGAGTTCTATTTGGTTGAAAAGTGGAAAGCTGGTTCTGTCTCACCCACCATTGATAAGCAAGGTCCCACTGATGATGATGCATTGAATACTGGAAGCAAAGTTGATCATAATCAAGATAAGGATGAGTCATTGAAAGATGACTTAGTGTTGGTAGAAGAAACTGAAAGAAAGAAAAGGCATTCTGAAAGCACTGCTGAGCCAATCAAAAGCACGGATAGTAATAATAAAAGCACTGCTAAGCCATCTTCTACCCCTGCCAGTTCAAGTGAAATCCCGGCTGCAAGTACTGGTGATAGTACTTTCTTTGGACCAATAGCAAAGCCATTATTTGGTGAAGAGGAGTATCCATATGATCCTACCATGCCTGCTTTGATAGAAATTGATACTCCTACTGATGATGAAGACATGGATGATTTCTTCAATGCTGATCTTACTAACTTGGAAACAGTCATTCATGAAAGTCCAATAACCACCACAAAGATTCACAAGATTCATCCCAAGGATTAAATTCTTGGAAATTTGAATACTCCAGTTCAAAAAAGAAGCAAGGTTAAGAACACTGCACCCTTTCCTGAGAAAGGTTTCATTGCAAGATCACTTCACAAAAGAAATAGTCATAAAGATCTGCAAAATTGCCTGTTTGCTTGTTTTCTGTCTCAAAAGGAGCCCAAGAGAGTGGAAGAAGCTTTATCAGAAGAAGGATGGGTAGAATCAATGCAAGAGGAGCTTCTTCAGTTTAAACTTCAAGAGGTTTGGACATTGGTTGATCTTCCTAATGGTAAGAGGGCAATTGGGACAAAATGGGTGTTCAGAAACAAGAGGGATGAAAGAGGTATAGTGGTAAGGAACAAATCAAGGTTGGTTGCTCAAGGATACACACAAACTGAAGGTTTGGATTATGATGAAGTGTTTGCTCCTGTTGCAAGAATTGAGGCTATTAGATTATTTTTGGCTTATGCTTCATTCAAGAATTTTGTTGTGTATCAGATGGATGTTAAAAGTGCATTTTTGTATGGCACAATGATCGGTGCTAAACAGTCAAGCCTAAAAGACTAAAAACTGCTCAAACACCAATGCAATTAAGATCTGAGGAGGATAGAGTTTCCCCGGGTCGTTATGTCCCAGCGAGCTATGCAATGGATCAATCAACGTCTAGTGATCGAGAAGTTTGAACGAAAAAGGATTATGAGATTATGATTATAACTACAGAAATATCAAACAAATACAAAGGCTAAAATGCAAATGAGAGGAAATTAAAAAGATAAAACCTATTAAATAAACGCTATCACTAAAATTAAAATGATGTTTTTGTTTTTATGATTTTACGAAACTGAAATTAAAATCTACGCGACGTACAAATTAAAAAGTGAAACTAATGCAATATTAACCCTAAAAATATGAAAATGATGTTTCTACAATCCTAATGATATAAGAAAATATTTAGAAAAAGAAAATTATTTTTATGACTAATTATCTAATTAAAAACTATTTTTAACTAATAATTAATTACCTAAAATATAAGAAAATATGAAATTAAGCTAGAAAAATAAGATTAACACTTGGAAAAGTCTAAAATATCAAAATAGACTTTTCAAAACTATTTTTGTATTTTTGTGACTATTTTTCTATTTTCTATTAATTTTAAACCATTAAAAACTAATTAAATTACTAAAAATTACCAAATGGACTATGAAAAATGTGGAAAATTACTTTTTCTGCTTTTTATATTTATCTAAGCCTAAGAAAAATGAAAAATTATTTTTTGGAACCTTTTCTGAATTTTTTGTATTAAATGCTATTTAAAAATGCCTAAAAACTACTTAAAATCAAGAAAAATAGCAAAACAGCTTATAAAAATCTGAAATTTTCAGGAAAATTCTAAATTAATGTTAAGAAGCTATGAAAAATGGAAAAACAGTATGCTATGTGGAAGGAAATGAAACTGCTCAATCAAGTGCTTATTGAAATAAGCACTTGTTAAGCAAATTAACCAAACAAGCTATCTACTGAAAACAGGGACTATGATATACTAGAAATGACCAAATGAAACTCAAATCAACAAGTTATAACTACTGATTAACAAGATACCACAGATTTGATGATTATGATATTAGACTAAAAACAGAAATTTGTACCAACTTTAAGCTAAAGCACAAGCTACAAATAAGCTACAAACTGAAAACTGATTATCAAGACTAAAACTAGACCTAAGTGACTATTTGTAGCCAAAAGACCAGACCTTATCAAGCTTATATGAGTCCTGTGCAAGCTACACAAGAACTGAGGAAAAGCTCAGCTGATACTGAGTTTGGTGCAGGGCACCTGAGCCCTGATTGGAGCTTATGCAGAAGCTTATCCAAAAGGCTTGAACCAAAAACAGATACTAGGTCTTATAAACCACCTAGAGGACTACTTGTAACCAAAAACTCAGACCTTGAAAACCTTTAATGAGGACTGTGCTCAATCTGCAAGATCTGCAGAAAACATGTTTTTGACAATTTTTTGACTTTTGAAAGAAGTTGTAACTTTGACTTTCTTGAACTTTAGATCCGATTTGATGCTTGATTATAGTGTGTTATGATAAAATGAAGCTTTTACAACCTTTGTTTATTACTTTTAATCACAAAATAAGATTTTGATTTTCCAAAATCTCAACAGTCCACTGTTGAGATTGCTTTAAAGTGGATCTTGACCTTTTTTGAGTATTAAACACAAAAGTAAGACAGGTAAAGACTCAATTGAGTCTAACAAGCATGAACAAGCAGAAATGACTCACTGCACAACCTTTGATGACAGTTAAACCTAATGAGCCAAACACCCCTTTTAACTTCCAATTTATGATTAAATCTAATCCAATCTCTAATATAGCTAAATTTATTGATCAATCTAAGTTATTCTAACTTAATGAACACAGACTGAACATGTTTCAACAGAATATAGCCTCAAACACAGTGTATGCAAGATTCTTGAGAATCACTTACAAAAGGTCCCTGACCACAATGGCCTGCCAACCATGAAACAAAGAACACTATCCTAATTTATTCAACCCATAGCTTCCATTTCAACCCATTTCCAATGCTGAATCAACCCATATCATCTCTGCACCCAATTAAGCTCCAACTTTGACTTTTGTTGACCAGTGTTTAAAAGTTAGTGAAATGTAAATATAAGTTTATATAAAGCTTTAACAAACTTATTTGAGCTTGTTTAAGCTACAAAATGAACTGATAACAGATTTAACAAGACTTTTGAGAATTAGAGATTCAACAGTAACACAAGATTTTGAAATTGAACTCAGAACTGAATTAATGCTTGAATTAAGTTGAGATACACTGAAATGACTAACTTGAGTACAATGGAAGTTGAAAATACAAGTACCAACTAATTTTTGACTAAGAAATGGAAATACGACATACAAATTTTAAAAACTAAAACTATATCCTTCTACTTGCTTCCTCTTGGACTCTTATAAACTTCAAAGAGTTTTCTCTCACCTTCTGAGCAAATCCCAACATGAACCTCAGCCATTGATTGGCTAAACACAATCCTAGCCGTTTATGTGTTTTTGGCGCCAAATTCTGTTTTTGATATCTTGGGCAGGAAAGGAATGCAATTAATGCTTCTGCAAGGTTGGTGAGGAGGGGGGAGACAAAAGGTGGTTTAGAGTGGGTTGGTAGGCTAGTTGGTGGCTGGTGGTGGTAGCAGACAAAGGTGTCGGGGGGGGGGGGGGGGGGGGGGGGACAGGGAAGACAACTGGGGCGGTTTATTTTATTTAAATGGTGGGTTGGGTTGTCGGGTCAAGGTTTTGGACCGGCTAAGTGATTGGGCCAGGGGTGTTAAGGATTGGGCTTGGGATATTATCTTAGGTCCGTTTGGTTTGTAGAGATATTAATACAAGGACCAAATATGTAAAACTCCAAAACTGAGGGACCAAATATGTAACTTATGAAGAGTGATCCAAGGGTTAGTTTTGCCAACATTTAATAGTCCAAGGTTTAATTTTTGACATTTTTGAAATTCCCAAGGACTAAATTTGAACATTTTGGATTTTCGGGAACTAAATTGCAATTTTCTCAAAACTTTTAGATTTCTCACCAAAGGACTAAATATGACAATTAATGATTTTAAAAAGACCTTTGGTGATTTATACTTTTGAAATTCGGGCTCAGGGACTATTTTTGACAATTCTTGAAACTTGGGGGACTGAAACTGCAATTTTTGCAAAATTGATATGTTTTTCATCTGATTTTGATATTTTTGAATTTAAAACACATAAAACACTGATTTGTGATATTTTGATCATTTAGATGTGTTTCTGAGTATTTTCAGATGATTTTGCAGTTTATTTTGTATAAAAATGATGAGTATTTACACACTCATCAATCCCCCACACTGAGATATTGCTAGTCCCTAGCAATGATTTGAGAAAAACTAATGGATTTGAATCTCTTTACCAAAAGCCATTACTTCTGGAGTAGCCAAATGTTTCAGTTCAAGTAAGAACCATGGTACACCGATAACCATGTGATTTTGAGCAAACCACCAGCTTTCAACGGATTTGATTTTGTCTTTACCAGAAGCCGTACCCTTCTGGACTAGCCAACTCTTAGATAAATTATCAACATTATCTTTGGTGAGTCGATTACCAATTATGGTTTTTCCACTGCCTTTACCACAAGCCATAATCTTGCGGGCTAGTCAACTCTTCACTTTTTAGGATATGGTGAGCTGAATACCATACAATTTTGGGCAAATTGCAAGCCATATAAACGGATTTGAGAAATCTTTACCAAGAGCCGTTTGCTCCTGGATTAGCCAATCCTTTTGTCTTACAGACATGGCGGACTGATAACCAGATGAGAAAGTGTAGAACACTTACTCCAAAAAAAATTTTGGCCAAAAACGGGGGGATTAGGCGGTATATTTACATGATAAAATTCGTGAGAATCCCCCCCCCACACTAGAGATGAATATTGCCCTCAATATTCAAAGTACCGGCGGTTATGCCGAAACAGAGAACGTGAAAGGGAAATACTACGGCCATTATTTAGAAAGAAGATTTTTTTTTTTTTTTTTTTTTTTTTTTTTTTTTTGAAACATGTGGGCAACCCCCCCACACTAGGGTGGTAGAAAGAGGTGAGAAAACAGAAATATGGGTGAAAACCCATATGGCATGCTACTGTTTTTGATTCCCGAGTCGCTAGCTTGACTCGATCCCCGCATTCATTGGTTCATGGGGAAAGTTTGAAGATCCGGGACAACCATGGATGGAACGTCCTCTCCAAAATAGTGCTTCACTCGATGACCATTCACTTTGAAATTAGGACCATCGGGTTGAGATAACTCAATGGTACCATAAGGATAAACCTTAGCGATGGTAAATGGACCAGACCAGCGGGATTTGAGCTTTCCCGAGAAAATCTTCAATCTTGAGTTGAAAAGAAGGACTCGATCACCGACGTTGAAAACGCGGTTCTTGATTTTTGAGTCATGGATCTTCTTTGTCTTTTGTTTATAGATCAAAGAGTTCTCGTAAGCTTGATCACGGAGTTCATTTAATTCATTCATTTGAACTTTCCGATGATCACCCGCAGTCTGAATATCAAAGTTAGCATGCTTCAAGGCCCAGTATGCCTTGTGCTCGAGCTCAACTGGAAGATGACATGCCTTCCTGTACACCAGCTTGTATGGAGTGCACCCGATGGGTGTTTTGTAGGCTGTACGGAAGGCCCAGAGTGCGTCATCTAATCTATCCGACCAAGAGGCACGGTTTTCACCAACCGTCCTCTCCAAGATTCTTTTAATCCCCCGGTTAGAAACTTCCACTTGCCCACTTGTTTGTGGGTGGTACGCAGTAGAGGTACGGTGAGTTACACCATACTTTTGCATGACTCTTGCAAATTGGTCATTGCAGAAATGCGTACCACGATCACTGATGATGGCTCGTGGAGTTCCAAACCTAGCAAATAAGGATTTCAAGAATTTCACAACAACTCGGGCATCGTTGGTGGGTAAAGCCTTAGCTTCAACCCATTTTGACAAGTAGTCAACGGCCACGAGTATGTACTTATTACCATGAGAAGAAGGAAATGGCCCCATAAAGTCAATGCCCCATATGTCAAAAATCTCACACACTTGAATGGCGTTTTGCGGCATTTCATTCCTTTGTGAGATATTCCCGTGACGCTGACAAGCGTCACAGGTTTTGACGAATTCATGGGCATCCTTATAGATCGTGGGCCAATAGAATCCCGAATCAAACACCTTCTTGGCGGTGTAGTTGGGGCTATGATGTCCCCCAGTAGGTCCAGAATGGCAAGCTTTGAGAATGTCAATAGCTTCCTGACCATACACACATCGCCGGATGACTTGATCCGCACAAATCTTAAACAAGTAGGGGTCGTCCCAGAAATAATGTTTCACATCCTTAAAGAATTTATTTTTCTGTTGGGACGACATCCCTTTCACCACAAAGTTACCCGCATGGTAATTTGCAAAGTCGGCAAACCATGGGGTAGAAGAATCTCCACGAAAAGAAACCATATTGAGTGTTTCGAGAGGAAACGTTTCATTAATTTCCTTTTTCTCGAACACATTTTGATGAGGGTTCTCTAATCGGGAGAGATGATCAGCAGCCAGGTTCTCAGCTCCTTTTTTATCACGAATAATGATATCAAATTCTTGTAGGAGGAGAACCCAACGGAGCAATCTCGGCTTTGCATCTTGTTTTGCAAAGAGATATTTGAGTGCCGAGTGGTCCGTATACACCACGCATTTGGTCAAGATAAGATATGGCCGAAATTTCTCAAACGCATACACCACCGCTAATAATTCTTTTTCTGTAGTGGTGTAATGGGTCTGAGCTTCAGTCATAGTTTTGCTCGCGTAGTGGATTGGCTGGAAATGTTTGGTTTTGCGTTGCCCCAAGACTGCACCGATTGCAAAATCACTTGCATCGCACATGAGTTCGAAGGGTAAATCCCAGTCGGGGGCAACTAGAATAGGTGCTTCCGTAAGCTTTTTCTTAAGTGTTTCAAAAGCTTCGATGCACTCAGGAGAGAAGATGAAAGGAGCATCTTTTTCGAGAAGATGGGTCATAGGCCGGGCGATTTTAGAGAAATCTTGAATAAATCTACGATAAAACCCGGCATGACCTAGGAAACTCCTAACACCTTTGACAGTAGTGGGATGAGGAAGTTTAGCAATGACATCAACTTTTGCTCTATCAACCTCAATCCCATTCTTAGAAATCTTATGGCCGAGGACAATGCCCTCTTTGACCATAAAGTGGCTCTTCTCCCAGTTTAGACACAGATTGGTGTCTTCACACCGTTTAAGCATTTTGTCTAAGTGGGAGAGACATGTATGAAATGAGTCCCCAATGACCGAGAAGTCATCCATAAACACCTCCATAGTTTCCCCGATCATGTCGTGGAAAATCGCCATCATACATCTTTGGAACGTGCCAGGAGCATTGCATAAGCCAAAAGGCATACGTCTGTAGGCAAACGTCCCGTATGGGCAGGTGAATGTAGTTTTCTCTTGATCCAGCGGATCAATGGGGATCTGAAAGTAACCCGAGAAACCATCAAGGAAACAATAGTACTCGTTCCCTGCTAATCTCTCAAGCATCTGGTCCATGAAGGGTAGAGGAAAATGGTCTTTACGGGTGGCTTCGTTTAACTTTCGATAGTCAATGCACACACGCCATCCCGTAACCAATCGAGTCGGAATCAACTCGTTTTCTTCATTTGTGACAACAGTTATGCCACCCTTTTTTGGAACGCAATGAATTGGGCTAACCCAAGGACTATCAGAGATCGGGTAAATCAGACCGGCATCAAGAAGTTTGAGAACCTCTTGTTTGATAACCTCATGAATCTTAGGATTCACCCTTCTCTGACTTTGGACTGCTGGCTTAAAGTCGTCCTCCATTAAGATTTTGTGAGTACAAAACTCAGGGTTGATACCCTTAATATCGGAGAGTTTCCAAGCAATTGCTTGCTTGTGTGACTTCAAGACCTTTATGAGAGCAGTTTTCTCCTCCTCAGTTAAGTCTTTAGCAATAATGACGGGTAATTTATCATCACCCTCCAAGAATGCATACTCAAGATGAGGAGGTAGGTCCTTAAGTTCAACCTCGGGAAATTCTTCAGTGGAAGATTGCACTGATTTGATTTCCTCAATCGAGATTTCTTTCGGAGGGAGTGAAGGTAATGGATCTTCATTGAGCAACTGCTCAAGATAAAGAATATCCCCCTCCGAATCATACACACCATCAATTCCAGGCGGAATTGATTCATCAGTAGCCAAGAATTCATCGATCTCTTCCAGAAGGAAGTCACCTCCCTCAAACGGAGTGAGAGAGGGGGAAGAGTCGGCAATGATAGGTTGAGGAGATGTGGTGGAATTGGAATTCCCACTCACAGAATTATGAAGATAACCAAGAAACTCTTGAGAGTACTCCTCTGAAGCAATATCAATCAAATCGACTCGATTAATTGATTCAGTGTCATAATTTGAGGAGTACCTCGAAGTTTGATCGAGGTTAAAGGTAACAGCTTCATTACCCACACGGAGAGTGATCTCTTGCTCAAATACATCTATAAGAGCACGGCCCGTCCTCAAGAATCCCCGCCCAACAATGAGGGGAACTCGAGGATCAGCATCGAAATCAACGACCACAAAGTCAGCTGGGAAATGGAACTTTCCTACTTTCACGAATACATCCTCGGCAATGCCGAGAGGACGCGAGATAGAACGATCTGCAAGCTCGAGAGTCATGCAGGTAGGAATAAGTTCCGGAAGAGAAAGTTGCTTCCACACTGAATATGGCATCAGATTGATGCTTGCACCAAGATCGGCGAGGGCAAAGCACTCAATCATCCCGGGAAAAACACAAGGAAGAAGAAATTTTCCGGGATCTCCTAGCTTCTCGGGAAGCTTTTTCAACAAGACTGCTGAGCAATTTTCATTCAAAGGAGTTTTAGCCATTTCAAACAGCTTTTCTTTGTTGCTCAGCATATGTTTCAGAGTGGATGCAAACTTGGGCATCAACATGATGGCATCCGCGAAGCTTATGTCAAAGTGAAGTTCTTGGAAAATCTGAAAGAACTTTTCCATCTGATGACTAGCTTTCTCGCGGAGCTTCTGCTCATGTAACCGTGAAGGATAAGGAATAGAAGTTTTGGATTTAGGGTCAGCAACTGGAGGTTCAAAAACAACTCCAGGCTTGGGTTTGGGGACAACCTGAGGATGGACATTATTGGCACCTCCGTTATTAGTAGGAAGTTCCTTGTCCTTTGTCGCCTCAGGTTCGCTTTCCACTACCTTCGGGAGAGAGGAAGAAGAGGTAGTAGGAACAGCGGGTCCAGAATAAGAAGCACCACTTCGGGTTGTGATCGCTTTAGCATCGCCCCTCGGATTAGCGATCGTGTTGCTAGGTAGAGTACCTGAGCCCGAGGGTCGATCATTTAAAGACTTCTTGATGTCAGCGATCTGGCTAACCAACAACCGATTCATTTCTTCCTGGGATTTCATGAATTGTTTCAACAGCTCATCAGATGATGGTCCAGTTGGAACAATGGCTTGATTTTGCGCAGGAAAATTCTGGCCTCTATTGTTAGGATTAGGGCCTTGATTCTGAAAATTCCCTGGATTATTGCCATGATAATACCCTTGGTTGAAATTTCCCTGACCTGGGTTTCTATTGTAATTTCCTTGATGTTGGAAATTTTGATTCTGATTTTGAAAACCGTTGTTTTGATTGAATTGACCTTGGTTTTGAAAACCTTGGTTCGGTCTATTCTGATTCTGGTTACGGTTTTGATTCTGATTGAAACCAGGAGGTCCAGAGTAGTGGTTAGGACGGTGGTTCGGGTCTACAGGAGCACGATATTGATTGCCTCCTTGATTAGACATCCCGCCCACAGCATTGGCTTCAAAAGGGTTACTGTCGGTGGCCATACAGTTATAGTAAGCATGGGGGCCACCACAGGTAACACAGACTTCCACTTTCTTAACTTCAGCAGGAGGTGAAGTTTGTGGAAAAGAGACTTTCTTTTGATTTGAGAGGACCAAAGCTTGGATAGCTTCCGTGAGTTTATCAATCTTAGCATCGGTGCTAGACTGACTCACGGGCGATGAAGAAGAAGAAGGTCCAACACTGACTTGAGAAACAACCGGCTTGCTTCGTGCAGTGCGGACTTTGGACTTGTTTTCGATTATCGCCAAAGCTTCTTTGACAGTTTTGCTAAGGAAATTTCCTCCCGCGGAGGAATTGAGAGAATCTTGGTCAGATTGACTCACTCCATTGTAGAAAGTGTCGAGTTGCATCAACTCGGAGAAACCGTGGTGAGGACATTTGCGAAGCAATTCCTTGAAACGATCCCACGATTCACTGAAGGATTCATCAAACTTCTGAGTGAACTTGATGATTTCATTTTTAAGACTCGTGGTCTTGGAAGGTGGATAGAATTCATTCACAAATTTCTTCACCAGATCTTCCCATGTCTCTATTGACTGAGGGGGTTGTTTTTCAAGCCAAATCCGGGCTTGCCCCTCAAGAGAAAACGGGAACAGAAGAAGCTTAACAGCTTCAGAAGGGACATTCTTATACTTGATGGTAGATGCAATCTTGTTAAACCATCGAATATGAGCATGAGGATCGTCCCGCTCAAAACCAAAGAATTGATTAGAGGTTACAAGATTCAGTAACCCGGTCTTGAGTTCAAAATTTTCAGCCACGATGGCTGGCACAACGATAGCATCTCCATACCCGTCGATGGGTGCCTGGAGAAGCTCGCACATAGGAATCTCATCCGCCATGATAACGGGATGAGTGCGAACAGTCCGGATCTCAGATCCGACTGCAGGAGCAGAAAGTCTACGAACACGCCTTCTTGGAATCTTGACAAGCTCACGAAATGGGCTTACAGATCTAGAAGAGCGAGTGCGCATACACTAGAGTTAACTCTAAGGAAACTCAGAGTTAAGGAGAGAAATGGAATTATGAAAATCTTTCAGATGAGAATGAGAATTATGAAGACGTTTTGTAAAAATCAGGTGAGAAGAATCTTTATGGGTTTTCTGGTTCTGAAACGTCGATATCACAACAAAATCAATTAACACAAAATCGAGGCAAAACAACAGTGAACTTAACCAATAATCCACAATGAATGGCTTCTTTGAAAAAGGTACACCAATCACAAGGACACAAAGGCAAGTTTTATATCTTTAGTTCGGGAACTTATTATGGTCGCACCCCCAGTTAGGTAGTGCACTGCCTTGGTTTTCGGTGGTAATCTTTTAAGTTGTTAATTATTAGAGAAAACGACGATTCTTTTTGTATTTTTATTATTGATACATATATAGAAACAAAAGAGAAAATATTTTTGTGTTTTATACGTTTTTGGCTGTTTTTGGGTTTTTGGATTTTTTAGAAGAAAATATGGATATATATATATATAGAGATGGATGATATAAACAATGAGTGAGGATTCAAACAACTAATCTGCTAAAACGGGAGATAAATCAGCACAGCTCCCCGGCAGCGGCGCCAAAATTTGATCGGTGCTAAACAGTCAAGCCTAAAAGACTAAAAACTGCTCAAACACCAATGCAATTAAGATCTGAGGAGGATAGAGTTTCCCCGGGTCGTTATGTCCCAGCGAGCTATGCAATGGATCAATCAACGTCTAGTGATCGAGAAGTTTGAACGAAAAAGGATTATGAGATTATGATTATAACTACAGAAATATCAAACAAATACAAAGGCTAAAATGCAAATGAGAGGAAATTAAAAAGATAAAACCTATTAAATAAACGCTATCACTAAAATTAAAATGATGTTTTTGTTTTTATGATTTTACGAAACTGAAATTAAAATCTACGCGACGTACAAATTAAAAAGTGAAACTAATGCAATATTAACCCTAAAAATATGAAAATGATGTTTCTACAATCCTAATGATATAAGAAAATATTTAGAAAAAGAAAATTATTTTTATGACTAATTATCTAATTAAAAACTATTTTTAACTAATAATTAATTACCTAAAATATAAGAAAATATGAAATTAAGCTAGAAAAATAAGATTAACACTTGGAAAAGTCTAAAATATCAAAATAGACTTTTCAAAACTATTTTTGTATTTTTGTGACTATTTTTCTATTTTCTATTAATTTTAAACCATTAAAAACTAATTAAATTACTAAAAATTACCAAATGGACTATGAAAAATGTGGAAAATTACTTTTTCTGCTTTTTATATTTATCTAAGCCTAAGAAAAATGAAAAATTATTTTTTGGAACCTTTTCTGAATTTTTTGTATTAAATGCTATTTAAAAATGCCTAAAAACTACTTAAAATCAAGAAAAATAGCAAAACAGCTTATAAAAATCTGAAATTTTCAGGAAAATTCTAAATTAATGTTAAGAAGCTATGAAAAATGGAAAAACAGTATGCTATGTGGAAGAAAATGAAACTGCTCAATCAAGTGCTTATTGAAATAAGCACTTGTTAAGCAAATTAACCAAACAAGCTATCTACTGAAAACAGGGACTATGATATACTAGAAATGACCAAATGAAACTCAAATCAACAAGTTATAACTACTGATTAACAAGATACCACAGATTTGATGATTATGATATTAGACTAAAAACAGAAATTTGTACCAACTTTAAGCTAAAGCACAAGCTACAAATAAGCTACAAACTGAAAACTGATTATCAAGACTAAAACTAGACCTAAGTGACTATTTGTAGCCAAAAGACCAGACCTTATCAAGCTTATATGAGTCCTGTGCAAGCTACACAAGAACTGAGGAAAAGCTCAGCTGATACTGAGTTTGGTGCAGGGCACCTGAGCCCTGATTGGAGCTTATGCAGAAGCTTATCCAAAAGGCTTGAACCAAAAACAGATACTAGGTCTTATAAACCACCTAGAGGACTACTTGTAACCAAAAACTCAGACCTTGAAAACCTTTAATGAGGACTGTGCTCAATCTGCAAGATCTGCAGAAAACATGTTTTTGACAATTTTTTGACTTTTGAAAGAAGTTGTAACTTTGACTTTCTTGAACTTTAGATCCGATTTGATGCTTGATTATAGTGTGTTATGATAAAATGAAGCTTTTACAACCTTTGTTTATTACTTTTAATCACAAAATAAGATTTTGATTTTCCAAAATCTCAACAGTCCACTGTTGAGATTGCTTTAAAGTGGATCTTGACCTTTTTTGAGTATTAAACACAAAAGTAAGACAGGTAAAGACTCAATTGAGTCTAACAAGCATGAACAAGCAGAAATGACTCACTGCACAACCTTTGATGACAGTTAAACCTAATGAGCCAAACACCCCTTTTAACTTCCAATTTATGATTAAATCTAATCCAATCTCTAATATAGCTAACTTTATTGATCAATCTAAGTTATTCTAACTTAATGAACACAGACTGAACATGTTTCAACAGAATATAGCCTCAAACACAGTGTATGCAAGATTCTTGAGAATCACTTACAAAAGGTCCCTGACCACAATGGCCTGCCAACCATGAAACAAAGAACACTATCCTAATTTATTCAACCCATAGCTTCCATTTCAACCCATTTCCAATGCTGAATCAACCCATATCATCTCTGCACCCAATTAAGCTCCAACTTTGACTTTTGTTGACCAGTGTTTAAAAGTTAGTGAAATGTAAATATAAGTTTATATAAAGCTTTAACAAACTTATTTGAGCTTGTTTAAGCTACAAAATGAACTGATAACAGATTTAACAAGACTTTTGAGAATTAGAGATTCAACAGTAACACAAGATTTTGAAATTGAACTCAGAACTGAATTAATGCTTGAATTAAGTTGAGATACACTGAAATGACTAACTTGAGTACAATGGAAGTTGAAAATACAAGTACCAACTAATTTTTGACTAAGAAATGGAAATACGACATACAAATTTTAAAAACTAAAACTATATCCTTCTACTTGCTTCCTCTTGGACTCTTATAAACTTCAAAGAGTTTTCTCTCACCTTCTGAGCAAATCCCAACATGAACCTCAGCCATTGATTGGCTAAACACAATCCTAGCCGTTTATGTGTTTTTGGCGCCAAATTCTGTTTTTGATATCTTGGGCAGGAAAGGAATGCAATTAATGCTTCTGCAAGGTTGGTGAGGAGGGGGGAGACAAAAGGTGGTTTAGAGTGGGTTGGTAGGCTAGTTGGTGGCTGGTGGTGGTAGCAGACAAAGGTGTCGGGGGGGGGACAGGGAAGACAACTGGGGCGGTTTATTTTATTTAAATGGTGGGTTGGGTTGTCGGGTCAAGGTTTTGGACCGGCTAAGTGATTGGGCCAGGGGTGTTAAGGATTGGGCTTGGGATATTATCTTAGGTCCGTTTGGTTTGTAGAGATATTAATACAAGGACCAAATATGTAAAACTCCAAAACTGAGGGACCAAATATGTAACTTATGAAGAGTGATCCAAGGGTTAGTTTTGCCAACATTTAATAGTCCAAGGTTTAATTTTTGACATTTTTGAAATTCCCAAGGACTAAATTTGAACATTTTGGATTTTCGGGGACTAAATTGCAATTTTCTCAAAACTTTTAGATTTCTCACCAAAGGACTAAATATGACAATTAATGATTTTAAAAAGACCTTTGGTGATTTATACTTTTGAAATTCGGGCTCAGGGACTATTTTTGACAATTCTTGAAACTTGGGGGACTGAAACTGCAATTTTTGCAAAATTGATATGTTTTTCATCTGATTTTGATATTTTTGAATTTAAAACACATAAAACACTGATTTGTGATATTTTGATCATTTAGATGTGTTTCTGAGTATTTTCAGATGATTTTGCAGTTTATTTTGTATAAAAATGATGAGTATTTACACACTCATCACACAATTGATGAGGAGGTTTATGTTTGTCAACCTCCTGGTTTTGAAGATCCTGATCATCCTAAGAAGGTTTACAGGGCGAGGAAGGCTATGTATGGGTTGCATCAAGCTCCTAGGGCATGGTATGAGTGCCTGTCTACTTACTTGATGGACAATGGGTTTAAAAGAGGATTGATTGATAAAACTTTGTTCATTAGGAAGCACAAAGATGATATTTTATTGGTTCAGGTCTATGTAGATGACATTATCTTTGGCTCAACAATAAAGGAGCTATGCAAGGATTTTGAGAAACTTATGCATGATAAGTTTCAAATAAGTTCTATGGGAGAACTCACTTTCTTTTTGGGACTACAGGTTCAACAGATGACTGATGGTATCTTCATTAGTCAAGACAAGTATGTAGCAGATGTTTTGAAGAAGTTTGGGTTTCAGGATGTGAAGAGTGCTAGTACACCAATGGAGACTCAGAAACCACTGCTACCAGATGATGGAAGTCCCAAAGTTGATTTGAAGTTGTACAGGTCCATGATTGGATCTTTGATGTATCTGACTGCATCTAGGCCTGATATTATGTTCTCAGTATGTGTGTGTGCAAGATTTCAAGTCACACCTAATACATCACACATGAATGTTGTTAAGAGAATTTTTAGATACCTAAAAGGCCACCCTAAATTAGGCCTTTGGTACTCTAAGGATTCTCCTTTTGATTTGGTGGCCTACACAGATAATGACTATGATGGTGCTAGTTTGGATAGGAAATCTACAACTGGAGGATGTCAGTTTTTGGGAAGCAGACTAATTTCATGGCAGTGTAAAAAGCAAACTATTGTGGCAAATTCTACAACTGAAGCTGAATATGTGGTTGCTGCTAGTTGCTGTGGTCAAGTACTTTGGATTCAGAATCAATTGCTGGATTTTGGGTACAATTTTATGCATACTAAGATTTACATTGATAATAACAGTACAATTTGCATCATTAAAAATCCTGTTTTACATTCTAGAACTAAACATATTGAGATAATACATCATTTTATTAGAGATTGTAATGAGAAAAGGTTGATTCAAATGGTAAAAATCCATACTGATTTCAATGTTGCTGATCTTCTCACTAAAGCTTTTGATGTGGGGAGGTTTGAGTATCTTGTTGTTAGTATTGGAATGGTTAATCTCTAAATCTCAACTTGTTTTGTAAAAGTTTGTATAAGTATTGGACTGTTATTATGTGATCTTAGTATTGCTACTTTTGTTTCTAACCACTGATAGTTGTGTTCAAACCACTGTTTGTTGCTTTGTGTTCCCACTAACCATTTTGCAGATAAAAGAAAGTTATTACTAATGCAACAGAAGTGCTGAAGTTAAATTGTTCATTCAAGAAACAGTTTACAGCTTACAGCTTACAATTAACTTCAAATGCAATTAAAAGACTGGTTCTATACAAGATTTCCTACACCTATCCTAGCTCATATCATCTATTCCAAAAGCTGATCATATGCATGACCAGTACGACGAAGAAGCTGAAAAGGATGGATTGATGAAAACGAAGATGATGAAGATGAATACAGTAGATGGCTTTGTGATATGAGAAGTCTTTGGTTGTTCCATCTACTCGTTCCACCATAAAGCATCACTCCATCTACCTTTTACCCTTTCCCTTACCGATATGAGAAGAAGCACAAAAACCTGGTGCAGGAAGACCAAGAACCACCTCTCTGTCCTTTGGGAGTGGTGGATTTCTGGCACGTGGCCTTGGTTGGGGTTGGGATGATGAAGGTTGTCCTCTCTCTGCTTCCTCTCTAACCAACCTATTGAAGGTTGGTTCTAGGCGCTCAGTAGAATCATCTGAACCTCTTGATGACTCACTAGGATCTACCACACTATCATCTTCAGATGAAGGAAGAAAGGGGGATTTTCTAGGTCGTGGTTCTCGTGGAGGAAGGTACAGACGCCATGGGTTCGAATCTTCACTTGATGATGATGATGATGAGGAAGAGGAGGAGGATGTTAGATCAATAACTTCTGGTTGATTCCACATGATGATTGTCGTTGATTGTGGATTTTGGAGGAATTAGGGTTTTGGTTTATTTGATATGTGTGTTATCTGGGATTTGGGATTCATTTATAGGAAAAGATATTGTATTAGTGAGTAAATGAGGGGAAGGTTAAAGTGGTTGAGGAGTTAATGAGGTCCTTTGACTTTGACTTTGAGTTAATACTGAAAGTTGACCATATTGACTTAGATATTAGCACACGGGCTAACCACTGATAAGTCTATGGAACCACTTCTATCTTTTTCTAACCACTGATAACATTAACTCTCTTCTCTGTGTTTGGTTCTTGTTTGTGACTTGCAGGTATGAAGGATTGTTGTACACTGGAGCTTGTGATGTTTTAGCTGCTAGTGTTTATTAAAAAAAAAGGGAATAAGATTGTGTAATCCTTCATATTTTTGTGAGATATCACTTATTTAGACACAGATTTGCTTGTTGTATCTCTTGGTCACCTAATTGGAGTGAAACACTGTATCCACTGCTAGTATGTTTCAAACCACGGATAGAGGTTTTCAAACCACTGATAGCATGCTGCTTATTTTTGGATATTTCAGGGGCTGTTTGGTAACTTTGGCGAACGCATATTTATCTCCCCAAATCACGGATGGATCATTTAATTGATCTTCAAATCACTTCAACTTGGCGCTCTATATCAATCCTAATCACTTTCCTTTGCATAATTCACAAATCCCACATCAGACCAGTCATCAATCATAATGCCGGACCAGTACTCCAACACACATAACCTTGTTGCTAATTTAATAAAAAACAATAGATCTGAAGGTTTTCATCAAATGATTGATTTCCTTATTCACAGTCCTATTCACTATGCCTTAACCGTCACACCAACCATCCTTAAAGCCTATATTCATCAGTTCTGGAGGAATGCTAAGCTTGAGGAGGTCGATGGAGTAGAAGTGTTTAGCACTGTTGTTGATGAGAATGCTATTTTGGTTAATGAGGAGGACATTAGAAGGGGTTTTGAAGTTTGATGATGCTGATGGTATTGATAATCTTTCGGATGTTGAGATAGTTGCTGGTTTAGAAAGGTTAGGCTATACACACAGGGGTGATAAGGTACAATTTTTTAAGAATTTGTTTTCACAACAATGGAAGTTTTTGATTCACACCTTGTTGATGTGTATGAGTAATAAGACCACTGGGTTTAATGATTTTCCTTCCAAAATTGCTACTGCTATTATTTGTTTGTCTGATGGAAGGAAATTTAATTGGTCAAGGATGATTTATGAGGGACTTGTCCAGAACATTAGGAAGAAGGGTAAATATTATTTATATCCTAGGTTTGTTCAATTAATTGTGGAAAGTCAAATAAAGGAACCTGTTGAGCATACTAGGGAATATGAAGTGCATTATATGCTTCCTAAGGTCTTTGCACATATGAGGAATCAGAAGCCAAATGTTCAAATACGGGATGTTCCTTTATTTCCTCATATGATTATTTTGCCTGTTATTCATGAGCTTGATGCAGGTTTTGAGGAACACCCTATAGTCACTGAACCCACTGCTAGTACACCTCAATCCACTGATAGTACACTTGCAACCACTGTTAGTGAAACTCAACCTACTTCTAGTCAAACTCAAACCATTGTTAAACCAATTGTATGGACTAGGAGAACAAAGGGCACCAAGCTACCTCAGGCTGGTGTTAGTGGTGTTGTTGATGAGGCTGTCACACGGTGTGGAAGTGACATGATTGGAAGGGCTTCCACTACTGATTCATGCTTAGATGCTGGTCAGGATAGTGGAAACATAATTAAGACCCAACCTTTGGCAACTCCTAATGTGGAGAGTTCCTTGGAACTTAACACAGGTAGAGGAATCCCTAGCCAACTGGCTACTACAGGGTGCATAGATGATCAGGCAAGGTCTGGTGCTATGTTTACTTTATCCAAGGATTCACCTCTCGGAGCAGTTAACACAGCTTGAAGTGATGAGGATAGTTTGGAACATGAAACTGAATTGACGGATCCTAAGCTGGTACATGATGACTTTTCCAATGAACCACCTCTCGGACCAGTTAACACAGGTCGAAGTGGGGAGGATATTCTTGAACGTTTTAATGAATTAACGGTTAAATGTGCTAAAATGGATGCTACAATCTCAAGTCTTCAAGAGTTGGCTGTGTTTCAGGGTAAAGAAATTCGCAGGCTGAAGCATAGGATGTTTGTCTTGGAGAAAGTAAGAAGACCTGGGGTTGCTGTTTTGAGGTCCATGAGGAAGATGAAAAAGAAGGTGGACTCCTCTCCAGCTATGAATGTGGAGAATGTATCCAAACAGGGGAGGAGTGAAGGCATGAATTCAGGGGAGGCTGTAGATGTATCTATAGAAGAAGATGTTGATAGTGGAGATCAAGAATTTTTGGTATCTGATAAAGATGGGAATGAGGATGTTCTTGAAAGTTTAAAGACTGTGGTAGAAGATGAAGTGATGCAGGACACAACCACAACCACTGCTAGTGTGTATGCAACCATGGATAGTTTTGTTGAAACCACTGCTACAGTTTCAGAAATGGCAATTGTACCCACTGCTATCATAACTACTTCCATCATTGTTACAACTCTCTCTGAATCACCACTTAAATCTAAAGAAGTTGAGAAAGAAGCTGCAAGTACATTAATCAATTTAAGCAAAACCTCAGCTAACTCTTCACCAATCATTGCACCTATTTTGTCTCTTAAACCTACTGCAAACAAACCCAAAAGTAAAAGCTTAGTTATTGGTGAGCCTTTGAAGATGAAGGTGGCTCAATCAGACATTGGAAAGGGTAAAGGAATTGCAGAACAAAAATTGAAGTTTAAAAGTAAATAAGAACAGATTGCTTATGATGCAGAATATGTAAAAAGGATGGTAGCTGAAGAACAAGCAGCTTTAGAGAAAAGGAATGATGAGTGTGTAAATACTCATCATTTTTGGTCAAATCTGAACTGCAAAACATCTGAAAACACTCAGAAATGCATCAAAATGATAAAAATATCACAAATAAGTGTTTTATGTGTTTTAAATGCAAAAATATCAAAATCTGGTGAAAAAACGTATCAAGTTTGCATAATTGGCAGTTTTAGTCCCCCAAGTTTCAAAAGTTGTCAAAAACAGTCCCTGGTAAAACAAAATAAAGAAAAATGTTATTCAAGGTCCCTGAAATATTCTAAGTTGTCAAAAATGGTCCTTGAATAAATCTTTTGTCAAATGGCAGAAAAGGTCCCTCAAGTTTCAAAAATGTCAAGTTTGGTCCCTGGAAATTTGAAAATGTCAAAACTGGTCCTTGTACTATTGGAACTTGTCAATATTGGTGCCTTGTAACAACTTTGGAGAAATTACAGTTTTGGTCCCTCTAATTTGGCAGATTTGCAAAATGGTCCCTATCATTAATAAACAAGCCTTGTCAAATCTACTATGACCCCCTGCCAAAACAATTGTGACCCTGCCAAACCTGTGACCCTTTCCTATTTTTGAACCCCAAGTCAAACCAAAGTCAAACTCTTTGCCTTTCCCTCCCCACCTGTCCACTGTACATCTCCCCCACTTGACTGCAACACACAGGCCACCTCCCATCACCTTTTCTCCACAAACCACCCCCTCATCATCACAAACCCACCACAATAAATGCCACCCCCCCTACTAGCTATTTCAGAGCCTACAGTCAAAAACAGGCTTTCCCGCCAAAATGATAAAAACGGCCAAAATGCTCAAAACTCATCCATTGGCCAAGCTGAGAGGTGGGATCTGCTCAGAAGGACACGTGGAAGAATTCTAGTGTATAAGAGAGGAAGAGAAGCAAAGAGAAGACCAATACTTAGTTTTTAAAAATTCTTGTATGTCGATTTTCTTTAAATGACTTAATTAGTTTATAAATCTGTAATCTCAAGCTTATTTGTACTAAGACTAAACCATTTAGTTATTGTAACTCAGTTTCCAGTTTTAATTCAAAGTGTTATTATGTTTTCAAATTTTATAGTCACTGTCTACAATTTCAGTTTTCTTTGCTAAACATCCAAGCTTCAATAAGCTTATTTATCATTCAAACAAGCTTATCTAAGCTTATTATAGCTTGAGATAAGCTTGGAACACAGTTTTAAGCAACTTTGGTAAAAAGTCAACATAAGTCAACTGAAGAAGCATAATTGGTTCAAACAGGCTTGGAAATGGATATGGGGTGTTGCAGAGATGGATTTGGGTTGGACTTGACTTAGAATGGTAGTGTTTGGTTTGGTTTAAGCTGCAACATAAGCTTGGACCCTTGTAAGTTTGTTTCTCATCTTCAATTTTTGTTCAGTTTGCATTTTGTGTTTGAGTTTGTACTTGTGGTCATCTATAGTTCAAATCTGTTAATTAAGTTGTGTTTAGGTTAAATAAACTTAGTTTGATTATTAAAACAAGTTGGCTCAGTGTTTAGTCAGTTTAAAATTGCATAACAGTTTGAATATCAGTGTTTGGATCAGATGTGTATACTGAGCTTGAGCTCTTGTTTGCACTTGACATGTGCATACTCACTCTCAAATAGGCTCACTTAACTCATATCTGTCTTAATTTTGTCACTGCATTAGCTCAATAGTCAAACTCACATTAAAATTGTTCTAAGCTCTTAACTGTTGAAGTTTTTTTGAAAGCAAAATCTTGATTGGTGCTAAGATATCATAGACATAGCTTGCAGAAGTATCATTTCATCATATAATATCACAATCAACCCACAAATTGGTTGTAAAGTTCATCTTGGTCAAAGTTTCACAACTGTGTCAAAAGTCAAAATATTGAAAAACCAGTTTTTAACCAACCCAAGGAGATTTTTCACAGGTTCATTATTGGTTCAAATCAAGTGAGATTTTTGGTTTTTAAAAGTTCAGCTGGTCTAATTCCTTATTGTCATTTTTATAAATTTTTAGTAATTTTCTAAAAGCTCCAACAGAGCTTGTCAAACAGGGCTCAATTGCCCTGTTCACAAAACTCAGCTTTGACTGAGTTTTTCTCAGCTTATTGCAGAGCTTATCCAGAGCTCCACAGAGCTTCTCTAGGGCTGGTTTTTGGTTTACAAGTAGCCAACCAGGTCTAATTTAGACTCCAACAATTGGTTTTGAGTTTGGACTTGTTTAAGTGCTTATTTTCCAGTCTCCAAGTAGCACCTAAAATCTGTTTTGGCATCTTAACTCAAATAAATCAAATCACAAGCAGTTGCAATTCAGAGGTTAAGTCTTGTTGTTTTTAGTTGTTTTAGATTAATTTTAGCATAAAATAGCTTCTGTGAAAGTGTGGTGCTCAGTTTGAACCTTGTGCTTATTCAAAGTGCTTATTACATAAGCACTTGGTTTGCAGTTTCATTTTCTCACAAACAAGCCATTGTTTTTCTATTTTTCTTAAATTCAGTAGATTAAATTAGACTTTTCCTGAAATTTTCATAATTTTCCATAACAGTTTGCTATTTTTCTTAATTAAAAACAGTTTTTAGGTAATTTTAATTAGCTTTTAATACAATTAAATCAGAAAAAGTTCAAAAAAATAATTTTTCATTTTTCTTAAGTTTAGATAAATATAAAAAGTAAAAAAATTAATTTTTCAGATTTTTCATAGTTTAATTTGTAATTTTTAGTAATTTAATTAGTTTTAAATAGTTTAAAATTCATAAAAAAATAGAAAAATAATCAGAAAAATATAAAAATAGTTTTGAAAATTCTCTTTTGTTATTTTAGATTTTTCCAAGTCATAATTTTATTTTTCTAGCTTTATTTCCTATTTTCTTGTAATTTAGGTTATTATTAAATAGTAAAAAATAGTTTTTAATTAATAATAATTAGATAAATAGTTATAAAAATAATTTTCTTTTTCTTAAAATTTTCTTATATCATTAGGTTTGTAAAAATATCATTTTCATATTTTTAGGATTAATATTGTGTAAGTTTCACGTTTTTATTTGTACGTTACGTAGTTTTTAATTCAGTTTTATAAAAACATAAAATCAAAAACATCAGTTTAAAATTAGTGATAGCGTTTATTTAATATAGTTTATCTTTTTAATTTCCTTTAATTTGCATTTAAGCCCCTGTAATTTATAAAATAACTCAAAATCCTTACTGATCACTATCCTTAGTGATTATTCGACATCTGATTGTGTTAAACACCAGTCATCCTCCGTGGGACTTAACGACCCGGGAATCCACTGTATTCTCCTGATCTAAATTGCATTTGGTGTTTGAGCTGTTTTAAGTTCCTTACAGTTAGCCATTCACAAGTGGCTAGCTTGCGTGAGAAAACTTGACGGTTTTGCACCAATCAAGGAAGCAAGAAGAAGAAGAGGCTAATCAGAAATGGTTAGCAACATGGTATGAATCACAAAACTATCTTCAGGCTTCTAATCAAATAAAGGATGAGTATACTACCGAAGAATGGGCATTGTTAAATGATGAGGAAAGAGCTAGAATGTTGGGTGAATGGGCAATGAGGATTAGTAAAGAAAGGAAGCAAGTTATAAGAAAGAAACCTCCTACAATTGCACAGATGAGGAATGTACTGATGAAGATTATTAAGAATTCAATTCATATTCCTGAAAATCTTAGTAAATGTTCATTTGAAAGAATCCATGAGCTTTATCTGATATGTATGAGGATTAATCATGAGAATTTTACTCCTATGGGTTCTGAAAAGGATGAAGAGTGGATTAAAAGTAATCTAAAGAGGAAATCTGAGATTCAGGAGACATCTGATTCTAAAAGACTGAAAGAGAATGAAGATGGTAATCAAATTATCTTTTATGAGTATGAGCTAAAAGGAAGTAAAGGATGTTGGAAAATTCAAAGACTCAATAATGAAGTTTCTGAGTATAATAAATTTTCACAGATGCTTCAGCATTTTGATAGAGATGATTTGCTGCATCTTTGGGAGCTTTATAGGAATAAGTTTGGTGATGTGCAACCAGATCATTATCATGAGAGAATGATTTATAATCACTTGAAGATTCTATTTGAACCTACTCATGATGAACCTGAGTGGAAAGGACTCTGCAATGGACAAGTTACAGAATGGTTTTTATATCAAACTTGTGGAGTTCATGTGTTAACTATTTCTGGAGAAGTTATTCATATGCTTGTAGAAGGTGATTATCTTCAATTGAATAAGTATTCAGAAGTTATTACTCAGATGATGAAGCCTGGTATTATCAAGATGTTGATGCCCTATGATGGTCAAGCTTACAATTTGTTGCTAAAGTATGAGAAAATTCTTAAATCTAGTAAGTGTTTGGCTACATCCTCCAATTCAGATGTTTTGAGCTTAAAGGAAACTTGAGAATTCTATTTGAATGTATCAAGTTTAGGGGAGAATTGTTGGGTTTTTGGTTCCTTGGATTAATAATTATTCTAAGTGTTGGAACTATGGACAGAGTTGATAAAACCACGGATAGAAGAATGGAACCACTGATGAAGACAAAACTGCGGCTAGTAGTATTGTGTAACCACGAATATTGTATTATAACCACTGCTAGTCTTGTATAGTCGGTTTAGTATTCTGTATTAGATAAATATGGAAAAGATATTTATCTTGTAGGTTACGTATTGTATTATGTAAGGACTCCTTAGTCTATAAAAGGAGGTCCTAGGTTAGATTATATATACGTATGTTTTATATCTAAGGTCGATACACTTCAAGGTTGTAAAACCCTAATACTGGTTAGAGTATTCGTATTAATAATAATATTGAGGTGTTGAATGTTCATTGTTCTTCTTCTTAAGATTAAGTATTAAATTCCGCGTGATACTTAATAAGTCTTTGTTTAAGTCAGTTTCTATATTAGATCGTTTGCTCAACTGGGATCAACAAACTTCCTCTTCATCATCATCAGTTGGTTCGGGCTCGGGGTCTTTGGATTTTTTTGATTTTCGTTTAACACGACCTTTGTATTTATTTGGAGGAGACGTGGGTGTCTCAGCAACATCATGTGTTTCAGTTGTGATTGTTGTGAGTGTTGTGTGAATTGTAGGTTTTGAAAGTTGGAGTTTAAGGTACTTTGTTGGTTTTGTTGTTGCCAAAAGAGATATGTTTGATGTTGTTGCCACATTTCTTGGCTCGATAAGCCTAGTTGGTTGGGACGAGACATGTAGGGGTTTGAAGATGAACCCGCGTTCGGGTTAGATGATGAACCCGGGTTTGAGGTATTCCACCCACCACCGAGAAGATTGAAGAATGTATCATCTTTGCCTCCCGACATTTTTTTTTCAGTGAAGAAAAGATTGAAAATTGAGAGGATTGAAAGGATTGGGTTGTGGAAGTGTGAAAAAAAATGGTGTTCTAGTTAGGTATTTATAGTGGTAAAAAAATGTTTTTGATTTTTTTTTTAATTAAAAGTAGCCGTTTATGGGGTTAAAGTGTAAAATTTTTGAATTTTTTTAAAATCAAACGGTAACTAAACCGTTGAGGGGGGTAAAGTGTAAATTTTTTGATTTTTTTTGTTTAGCCCTATAACGGGCGTTGCCCAACTAACGCTGCCCCATTTCTTGCTCGTTAATGCCGATGGTCCAACGCTTGTAACGCCCATAACGCCGTTAATAATGCCATAACGCGCGTTATGGCGTTATTAATGTGTTTGCTCTTAATTCATTCTTCAACGGCAAACACTTTGCATTTTCTTTTACTTTTGAAAGCATCATTTAGTCGTAGTAAGAATCTTTAACTAGCGAGTAGCTAGAGTACATATGGTATCAATGGAAACAAAGTTAATTTAGTGTTTTAAACCGCAACGAAAATAGGTCTGATAACTAACAAAAATATAATATAGTAATTATTTTGTTGTACAATCTATTACTATACGTACCTTACTATCTATATTTTACAATGTCGACATGACAAAAAAAATATACGATTACTACCTTCATTTCAAGCTACATATATTTACTTGCCTTTCAAAAAAGAGGTGATATGCAAACTTCAAGTTTTGATTGACACACACCATTATTTGCAGTAAACGGTTGTCACGGGATGCTTACCGTGTTTGAACATCGAAGCGTGTCCATCTGTATTTGAAAGCAAATCATCTTCCTTTTCAAAAACGATATACAAATTAAACAATATGATAATTATGAAACTAACTTAACAAAAAATTATGGTACCAAGAACTTATTTTTGAACAGCATTAAGAATGTTTTTTAGAACAGAATTGAAAACGTTTATTGAAAGACACTGTTCTTCTATAAATGAACTAATCAATCACGGGATGCAAAAGGGCAAATGTCTTGATGCAATTTTTTTCTTGTAAAAGTGCAAATGTCTCGATCTAACTTTTTCCACGTAATGAAAGATTAGGTTTATATAGGATATAAAGTTGTTGATAACAAAGCTAGCGTAATCGAAAGAAAAAAAAAATAATAAATAAATAAAATAAATTACAATGACTCGGAATAAAAATGTTTAAGTTAATGAACCTTTTAGTAGTAAAAAATGTATGTGACTCCTTTTTATATTGAACACCAATATACGCAACAATAAAATTTAATTACTCGTTTAATGTTTCTTTGGTTTATAAAGTTGTACGATGTTTTAAATGGGAGATCATGTTTAGTTTTATTCAAAGGTCATACATTTTAAAATGAGAAAATTTTTCAAAGGGGCCAAATTTTGATGGTGAGGTCCTATCTAAGTAAAAAAAACACCTTTATTTAAATGGTTATGTATAAATGTGCAAATGTGCGATTTCGCTACTTTATTGACACGTGTTCCAGACTACAAGTACAATTGCAATCACTTATTAGCCCACAAGCTATATGTCCCCGGCAACAAGTACAAGCAGATATGCGACTGGCGGATGTGCTACTTCCGGCTAATGTGCGACTGGCGGCTAAAAGGTAACTTTGGAAACCATCAAAATCATTCAAAAGTACATGAAATCTTTTGATTTTATTTATCTTTTAAATTAGTTTTGTTTTTTGTTTTTTTTTAATAGTTTTACTCATTATTTTCTTCATTTTTAACACGCACTAGTTCACACACACTATCAAATCCGAATTTCTTTCACACCAATGGTAACTTTTCCCCGTACTTTGTTGTCATTTAGGGTTATATATGTAATTGTACGAAAGTATAGGCAACGCTAGATAAACAACAGAAACTTTATTCAGATCTAAGCTGCAATAGTCAGCTTAGATTAATAGTATCCAAATGTTACAAGATTAGATTAATGTCAATGAGACAATAATCATATGAATGTAAAGACAAGACAAGATCAGTGAAATGATCTAAGAGAAGAGAAGAGAGTGATACAGAAGACTGCACACTCAAGTGTTTCTAACCCTAGAATAAAGGACTAATTAAATAGGGGATTAAGTTACATTAAGACCCCTCTAACGGCTATAATAATGAACTTCAGCAGAAACAATAAAATGAACTTCAGCAGGAACAAGAGAGGCTTCAGCAGAAATGATAATCTTGGAACTATAAACCACTTATGCTTTGTCCATGTTAAACCCCTGTAATATGCCTGCAAAGAACATAGCTTGAAAGCCATTAGCAATTGATAGAGTGGCATGTTTGCCACAGATTATTATCCCAAATTTTAACATTCCCCCTTAATCTGATGGGCAAACATATCAAACAATATCAATTTTTCACACAAAAATTTATGCTGATAGACAGGGAGGTTCTTTGTAAGAATGTCAGTAGTTTGGTTTGAAGATCCAATCTTTTTAGCATTTATAACACCTCTAGCAATTTTTTCCCTGATGAAGTGAACATCAATTTCAAAATGTTTTGATCTTTCATGGAAAACAGGATTGACAGCAAGTTGTAAAGCAGATTTGTTATCACAAAAAAGATTAACAGGAAGGTTGATATCAACTTTTAGATCTTTTAGGATTTTCTGAATCCAAATGATTTCACAAGCAGCAGTAGAAATAGATCTATACTCTGCTTCTGTGGAAGATTTTGAAAGAGTGTTTTGCTTTTTACTTTTCCATGAGATTAAACAATCATTAAAGAAAACACAATAACCTGTAACAGATTTCCTGGTTTTCTTACATTTGGCCCAATCAGCATCACTATATCCTTCAAGATGATTTTCAGAGTTGCTGTAATTGTACCTTAGACCTTTTCCTGGAGCTCCTTTTAGATACCTCAGAACATTGAGGGCACATTCCAGATGAGATTTCAAGGGAGAATGCATATATTGTGCCAGACAATGAACTGAGTATGAAATGTCAGGTCTTGTATGGGTGAGGTAGATAAGTTTCCCAAGAAGCTTCTGATAACCAGTGATGTTGACAAGTAAGGGGTCATCATCAGTGGGAATGTATGGAAGCACAGAGTTGGGTTCCATAGGGGTGGACACAAGTTTGCACCCAAGAAGACCAAATTCTTTGAGGAGTTCAAGACAGTATTTTCTTTGGGAGAGACATATGTCATTCCCAGTTTTTAAAACCTCAATGCCAAGAAAATATTTTAGATTTCCCAAGTCTTTGATATGGAATTTTGATTTTAGAAACTCTTTGAATAGGTTTATCTCATCAACACAGTTTCCAGTAAGAACTATATCATCCACATAAACAAGAAGAGCAATGAACTTGTCATTCTCTGTTTTGGTGAACAAGGAATGATCATTAACAGATTGGACAAAGTTGTTTTCCTTTAAAACACTGACAAGTTTTTCATTCCATTTTCTGGGAGCTTGTTTTAGACCATATAGAGACTTAACAAGTTTACAAACTTTATTTTTATTGTTCTCATTACAGAACCCTTTGGGAATGGTCATATAGATATCCTTATCAAGGTCTCCATACAAGAAAGCATTGTTAACATCAAGTTGAAAAAGAGGCCATTTGTTTTTTACAGCTAAGGCAATAAGACATCTAACAGTAGACATTTTTACAACAGGGGAAAAAGTTTCATCATAGTCTATTCCTTCCCTTTGGTTGTAACCTTTAACAACTAATCTAGCCTTGTATCTATCAACTTCACCATTAGCTTTATATTTGATTTTAAAAATCCATTTGTAGCCAATAGGAGTTCTATTAGGAGGTAGATCAGTTATATCCCAAGCATGGTTTTCATTTAAGGCTTCAATTTCAGAATTCATAGCATCTACCCAATTACTATCAAGGATAGCTTCTTCATAACAAGTAGGTTCAATACTTTTATTAAGACTAGAAGCAAAGCAGTAATTGTCTTTGTTAAGATTTGAGTAATTAACAACTTTTTCAACACCATATTTGACTTTTCCTTCAACAATAAAGTCATTTAGATTACTAGGCAACTTAGAAACTCTAGTTGACCTCCTAGCAGTAGTGGCTGGCAAGCCTCTTTCTTGTTCAGCAGAATCCGAAGATGTATCAGCAGAATCAGAAGATGCATCAGCAGGATGTGATTCATGTGATATGTTGCCCTCAGGGTGTGTATTATCATCTATAGATGTTGCAACTGGTTCATCAATCCTGGTGGGATGACTTACCACTGTGCTATCATCATAGGATGTCACTCTCCCTTCATCATTGGGACTTGTTTGTGAGTCAAAGAAATTTTTGTGGTTTAAATCTTTAGGCACATAAGTTTCAACAAAAGGTTTTGACACAGAATTTTTCATTTTGAATGGGAACACAGTTTCATAAAATTTGACATCTCTGGAATAAAAAATATTTTTTTTTCTAGGCTCAAGAGTTTATAGCCTTTTTTCTCATTTGAGTAACCAATAAGAACACTTTTTTCAGATCTACTACCAAATTTGTCAGAAACGTTGAGAATGGTAGCATAGCATAAGCAGCCAAAGACTCTAAGGAGAGAGAGTGAAGGGTCATGCCCATACACAAAGAAGAAGGGGGACTTGCCAGACAGAACTGAAGAGGGCAACCTGTTTATGACATATGCAGCAGTTAGAACACATTCAGGCCAAAGATTTAGAGGTAATTCCCCCTGAAACATAAGGGATCTAGCAACATTAAGGAGATGCCTATGTTTCCTTTCTGCAATGCCATTTTGTTGAGGTGTATAAATACAAGAAGTTTGATGTAGAATTCCTTTTTCATGATAGAATTGTTGAAGTTTATTATTGACAAATTCTGTCCCATTATCACTTCTAAAAACTTTGACATTGTGTTCAAATTGATTTGATAGCATATGAGTAAAGTTAACAATGGAAACATAAACATCATCCTTCCCCTTAAGCATATAAACCCACACTGCCCTAGAATAGTCATCAACTATAGTTAAAAAATATTTATAACCATCTCTGCTAGTGATTTTATATGGTCCCCAAACATCAAGGTGAACAAGTTGACCAATTTTAGTGGATTTATGTTCACTTAGAGGAAATGGTTCTCTGGTTTGTTTGGCTTTATTACAAGTATCACAGAGATGATTAGTTTCAGATGAACTATCAAATTTAAGAGTGGGTCTAAGTATGTGTAGGACTTGGTCAGAGGGATGACCAAGTCTTTGATGCCAGAGATTTCTAGAGACATGACAAACAGATATGCAATTATTAGAGGTAATCTTACATGTAGAGTCTATATCAAAAATATATAACCCATTGTATTGTTTACCAATCCCCACAATCCTTTTTTGATGTAAATCCTGTATATAGCAATTAGATTCATTAAATCCAACAAACATCTTGTTGTCTCTAGCAATCTTATGAACAAATAATAAACTGACATTGTATTCAGGAACAACAAGAACATCAAAAAGAGTTAGGTCATTATTGACCTTTAAATCACCAATTTTAGTAATTAGGGCCTGAGTACCATTGGGATGTCCAACAGTTAGGCCAAGATTTGAAATGTTAACAACATTGATTAAAATTTTTTCAGACACATTCATGTGCTGATTTGCACCAGAATCAACAATCCAACCAAGACTGATGTTTCCAGTTAAGGATTTAGTGTTGTTGTTAAAAACCTTGTTGAAGTTCACATTAAACTTGACACTGCCATTAAAGAAGGTTCCTGAAAAATTTTTACCTGCCAAGTTGGCATTAGCAGATGACACATTGTTGTCATTGAGAAGACTCATAAGTCTTGAGAGCTGTTCATTAGATAAAGAGACAGGAGAATTGCTAGCACTATTATCAGTGACATGATTAGTTTCAGCAGAAACATTGTTACTGCTGAAAGATTTACCATTAAAATTTCTCTTAACATATCCAGCAGGATATCCAACAATTTCATAACACCTATCAACAGTATGACCAGGCTTTTTGCAATTAGTACATTTGAGGTTCATATTTGGTCCTCTGCTATTACAGCTGTTACCAGTGTTAAAACCAGAAACTTTGTTGTTAAGACCTCTTTTGTTATCAAAATTTTTTCCTCCATCAGAGGTTTTTGCATTAAAAGCTGTAGCATTGGGTTTAGCAGAGCTATTCCCAGATGAAACATTCCTGTGAGATTCTTCTCCAGACACAACAGAGAAAGCAGTTTTGACATTAGGCAAAGGGTCTCTGGTTAGAATATTGCTTCTGATGGGAACATAGGAGTCATCAAGACCCATAAGAAATTGCATTAACTTGATTAGTTGATTGTGTTTTTCAAAATGTTTTGCAGCCTCACAAGTGCAGGGAGGCAAGCTAATCATACAAGCAAATTGTTTCCATAAAGAATTAAGATTGTTATAGTAATCAGCTAGAGAGGACCCACTTTGACTAAGAGAGTTTATATTCTTATGCAGATTAAAAATAGCTGAACCATCAACTTTGTCATAGGTATCTTTAAGATCATTCCACATTTCATAAGCAGTTTTAGCATATATAGCACCAGCAAACAGTTCAGGACTAAGAGAATTAAGAATCCAAGTAACCACAACAGAGTTACAGGTATCCCATTGATTAGCAAGACTAGGGTTCGAATCATCTCTTATGCAAGTACCATCAATAAACCCTAACTTATTATGGTTCCTTAAAGCAAAAGTCATGGCCATAATTTTGTAATTTTTAGTTCCAGTGAGTTTAATAGTAATAATGGGATTGTCATTTGTATTGTTAGGATGCAAATACAAAACATCACCAAAGACAAGACTTTTCTCAGTGGAAGAACGACCAATATTATCATCACCAACAGCCATAATACAAACAATAAGATAGACATATATAAGAAGATAGACAAAGAATAATCAGACAACAACAGACAGAGATAATAAGAATAAATAGTCAAGAAGATAAGACTTTATAATAAGAAACAACAAGCACTAAGCCTGTGGATTAGGATAAACCAGAGCAGGTATTCGTACCACTCAAAGGTGGCAGATCAAGATGTTAGTCTACCCGTTTGCACCCACAAGACTTAAGTACTGTATGTTTAAAGAAGATGTAAGACTTAGACTTACAAAGAAATATGCAGCGGAAGAACAAATCACACTCACCCTAGATTCACTTAGTCTAGGGCAAATATGAAACAGAAGATAACCAGTGATTACGCCAACAGCAGTAACCCCAAACCACACCTTTGTTTCTAAAGAGAATCGATGAGCCTGAAGCTCTGATACCATGTACGAAAGTATAGGCAACGCTAGATAAACAACAGAAACTTTATTCAGATCTAAGCTGCAATAGTCAGCTTAGATTAATAGTATCCAAATGTTACAAGATTAGATTAATGTCAATGAGACAATAATCATATGAATGTAAAGACAAGACAAGATCAGTGAAATGATCTAAGAGAAGAGAAGAGAGTGATACAGAAGACTGCACACTCAAGTGTTTCTAACCCTTGAATAAAGGACTAATTAAATAGGGGATTAAGTTACATTAAGACCCCTCTAACGGCTATAATAATGAACTTCAGCAGAAACAATAAAATGAACTTCAGCAGGAACAAGAGAGGCTTCAGCAGAAATGATAATCTTGGAACTATAAACCACTTATGCTTTGTCCATGTTAAACCCCTGTAATATGCCTGCAAAGAACATAGCTTGAAAGCCATTAGCAATTGATAGAGTGACATGTTTGCCACAGATTATTATCCCAAATTTTAATAGTAATAAGCCCATGTTTTAGTTGCTGAAATTACCTAAGTAATGTAATTTATTGTTAAAGGAATGTTTAGTGTTAAAAACACACCTGTTTCGTTTTTGGCTTGAAAGTAGGACCACATGGCAAAATGTAGTCTAAGCCATGAAATTTGAATTTGGTTTCTAGTTTGTGTTTGCTGAATTGGTTGTGTGTTTGGTTTCATTTATCTGAAAGTAGGACCACACAACCCCAAATGTAGCCTAAGCCAGAACATGTGTACAACTTATATGTGTTTTGTTTCATTTTTTTGAATTGGTTGTGTAGAAATTATGTATGTTTGGTTTCATTTTTATGTCTTCTGAGTTGGTTGTGTCTTTTGGTTTTTTGGTTGAAAGTAGGACCGCACAGCCATTAGTTTTTTGCTTTAAAGTAGGACCACACAACCCCAATGGTAAGTTTTCCCCTTAATTGGGATTTCAAAGTATGACCACCCATGTTTTACTTGATGAAATAAGTTTAGTAGGAATGTTTAATGTTGTTTTAAAAGTAGGTAAAAACACCTCTGTTTCGTTTCAAGCGATTAGGACTGCATGGCAAAATGTGTGTTTTGTTTCATTTTTTGTGAATTAGTTTTGCATGTTTTGTGTCTGCTGAATCCCCTGGTAAGTTTTCTCCTTAACTATGTTTATTGTGTTGATTTGCTTATTATGTGTCTTTGGTTACCTTTTGTGAATTACTTGTCGAACCTGGTTAATGTTGTAATAAGGTCATCCAAACACCTCTGTTTTAGTTGTTTGGTTTCATTTTGTGCATTGCTTGTCGTTACGGTTAATGTTGTGTAATCAGGTCATCCAAACATCCCTATTTTAGTTGCTAGAATAAGCTCAGTAATGTAAATAATGTATTGTCAAATGTAGCATGGTGTACCACTTAAGCCATGACATGTGTACCACTTTAGCAAAATGTAGCCTAAGCCAGGACATGAATTAGTTTTGAGGTTGTGTTTTGATTATTTATTATTTATTTTTTATTTTTTTATGTTAAAGGTAGTAGGATTAGCTTTTCACAAATTATGACTTATTTTATCTGAGCTTTTGACGCCATAAGCTTTACTTGATAAACTCCTAAGCTCATCCAAACACCCTTAATTTCACATTATGCAGTCTTTGCTTGTTATGTGTCTTTACTTGTTAAAGCTTTGCTGGTAATGTGTCTTTGCTTTTGACACCATAAGCTTTACTTGATAAACTCATAAGCTCATCCAAACACCCATGAACTCACATTATGCAGTCTTTGCTTGTTATGTGTCTTTACTTGTTAAAGCTTTGCTTGTTATGTGTCTGTTATGTAATGTTATGTCTCTTTGTGGCATGTCATTATCTCCCTTGTCCTTATCTCCCTTGGATTTCTATTCATCCTTGGTTATTGAATATGAAACTGCAAAGCGTAGAGTAAATGATGGAGCTTTAGGTCCAACCACTTGCGGTCGTCAAACCTATAAGCTTACATAATTTAGTAGAGTATAGAACACCCCTCGAAACAATATTATACTCATTATGTTTAATTGTTTCAGTCACTAAAAGTCTGAAATGAATGGCTAATGTTAAGTTGCTTATAGGTTAACAAAATTATGCCTTGTTATTTGAGTTTGCTTGTTATGTGTGTTTGGTTTCATTTTCTGAATTGCTTGCCTTTACAGGATGTTTTAAGGGTATTTGTTTAAACATATATATTTAACTTTTTGTTTATTAATATAGGAATATGATGCAAAGTTTCACGTTAGAAGAAAATTGCATTAATTTCAATTAATTAAAGACATATTAGATGAAAACCGTCGTACACTGTTTCGATCGACATGCTTTGGTCCATGGTTGGATTTAAGTTACATTGAGAACGAGGAGAGTCTTATACATTATATGCTTCAAAAGAAAATTAAGTCTGATGATGAACACTATGATTTGCCACTAATATAGGTCGTTAATGGACATTATCTTCATTCTGGACGCCGTCATTTCACCTGATAATTGATTTTAAATTTGGAATGCCTAGTTTTCGTAAGTTTAGAAGTGGTGACATCATATTTCGTGACCGTGTATTTACTCAGAAGGTAGGGGAGCATTTAAAAAGCATATATCTTCTATCTTTGATTGAGGATAAAGAGATTTTTAGCAAACTATCTAATGAAGACGCAGTCCGAGTTTGCCTTTTATTATCGTTTGGGGTCATATTTATGGGGCTTGACCTGTTATTTGTGGTGGATGATATATTTCTTAGGATGGTTGAGAACTTTGAAGCTTGGAATGACTTTCATTGGGGGGAACACATTTGGAGATAGATGTACGACGCCATTAGAAATATTAACTCAAATGAGAAGGTTGAATATTCGTTGGCTGGATTTGTTTTATGTTTCAAGTTTAGAATTATTGAACAAAAACTTTTAAGAAATTAGTTTGTAACTTTAAATTAGAAGTATGACTAAAATTTGTTTTTAACTTGAAATATTAATTTTTTGTTTTGGATATGGATTTTAGAGTCATCTACCCAGAGCTGGCTTTGATGGAGTAAGGACCTTGATGTTATCCCAAGAGCACTTTCATGGTTTAAGAAGGTTGCTTTGATGAAGTATTTTGGGCAGCTTTTTCCCAAGGAAAGTGTTTAAAGATAATAGCTTTTTTTAAATGTACGATAGAAAGGCATAATAGTTGACTATGAATATGGTTAACGCTTATCCCACTTTGTGTTTGTATTTCTTGTTAGGCCAAAGAAACAAACCATGATCTTCCGATGAGAGCTAAGGCTGATTTAAAATGGTATACAGGAGGCAATAGGTTTTTAACTGGTATGCACCGAGACCCGCTCCTGTTGCCCATGGAGGGCTTTTTGAGGATTATCTGTGCAAACGAGCAGAAGCTCGCTCGAAAATGCATATTATGTCAGAGTCAGAGCCAGAGCCACAATCTCGTGTTACTCTTTAGGATTGTGTTAAGACTTTGCAGCCTATATGCAATGGTTTGTTGATGTTACCTGCATAGTTCAACAGTTTGAAAGCACAGGTCTACAAACTTGAAACCATTATTCAGGTTTGTTTATAACCATAACTTTATGAAATTTGGATTGGTCCTTGTTAATTGCTCACTGATTAGGAATTTTTGATTCACCGAATCATGTTTTATGTTTTGAGGAGGTGTTTAGATTAGCTTATTTGCTAATCCAAACACCCCATAATTCATACTTCAAAGGTTTACTGTTAAATTTTAATATTTTAATCACTGATTCATGTACTTGATCTTTTGTATTATCCAGTATATTACTAGAAAAAGAAATGGTGCATATAGGGAGCACAAATTGCACAAAGTTACGCAGAAAGTGCACAAAGCACTGGAAAAAGTAATTCTCGTTTATAGTATATTTTTTTCTTTACACGGATCTCACAAGAGGCTGAGATAGGTAGTTGAATTGCTTACATAGTACTTAGTATATTTGCATGATAAATTTAACAGTGATGATAAGGATACTAATCTTGGTGATGAGTTTTGCTAAAATTTAGATGATAATTTCCTAATTTTGTTTGAGTCGGCAATCCAATCATCACAGAAATATGTTGGTGATGTCCAAGAGGTTCGTACAACTTTAATTTTTAACACATCTTACTTTTCTTTTAATTCTCTTTCTAACTACACTTTTAACTTCTTGCAGAATGATTGTGTCAAAGATGAGAAAGTATCTGAGAAAGATGTCGAAGAGGTTTCTACAACTTCAAAAATAATACATTTAACTTGTCTTTTAAAGTTTATTTTAAGTGATAATGCTCAAATTGAGTATGTTTTTAGGAGCGTTATCATGGCTTTTTGTATGATATTTGGTTATATTTATAAGATTTTGCTACTTAATCGTGTAAAAGTTGTGTGCAAGTCTATTTGTAGCAAAGTACAAGGAAAAGGAAGAAAAAGTGAAGAAACATGAACATACGAAGAATTCCCGACAAAAGCAAGTCTCTTGGAGTATATTCGAGAAGATAAAGTCATCAAGATGGTGGTCCAAAGACTCAAGAATAAAGTTCAAGAAGGGAAACGAGAAAGAAGTGAAGAAAAGAAACTAAAACGAAGAAATATTGGAAGACTCGTCGTCCCCGAAACACCTTCACTATTTTGGCCATAACTTGAGCATACGAACTCCGTTTGACACCGCGTTCACGGCCACTGAAAGCTAAGAGAAAGATCTACAACTTTGGCCCTTGTCATTTTCTGTCAAATGACTCCAACCGATCGGTTGGAGCCAGCAACCGAAATGGCTGGAGCATTCGGTTTTGTTACAACTTCATCATGAAGCTTCTACCTCATTCCATTTGGTTCCAGGTTTTTCCTACATGGATTCTAGGTCCTTCTAAGCTAGTTGGTGACCAAAAAATGCATTAATGAATCTTAGGCTTGGGAGTAGTATAAATAGCACTCATTTGTGCTTGTTTTCATCATCCTTCTCCATCTCATCTCTTCCTAATCTCCCTTACACCATAGGGGCTGATTATCACCACCATTATCACTCCCAAAAGACCAAGAAACCTCTACCAATTCGAAACGAAGGTGCTCACTTGCTAGGAAAAGCGTTTGGTATAACGTTTCCGGATTGTTTAGATACTTGTAGTTGATTGGAGGCTTGAAGGTTGCTATAATCCTTCATCATTACCTATTGTAATCTCACTTTGGTAATTTACTTTTACTTTTCAAGATGTTTATTATTGATATGATTGTTGAGACTTTTTGTTTGATTGAAATAATCATGGAGTAGTTTTGTTTACACTTGTTTGGAATGATGTAGATATTGATATGGAGTGTTTTATTTTTAGCAATAAAGATTTATGATTTTGTTTATGAGTTTGTTTGAATTATAACATGTCTAAATAACTTGTTGATGAATCATAACCGGAATTAAGATCGAAAGAACTTCTTGTCATGATTTGTTCCAAATGTTAATGCACATATATGTTTGATATTTCATAATTGACAACTATGAATAAACATGTTAAATGGACTTGTAATGATTGATTCAAGAATAAGATCGAAAGGGCTCTTATGAATTGATTCCTCCCGAACTACCCATCTTTTATTTCTCCGTCACACTAGCCAACCGTTTGCGAACGGTCAACCGCGACAGATGATAAAAGGGGGACACCCCGGGAGAGAATGCAATTTTACCAAGGATTAAAATATCCTTGGATCGTTTATGTCCTGGTGAGGCGTGATATTCCACATACAATGACTTGTGAATGCTGAAATGATATAGAATGTACAAAAACAGGAATCTGATTGACTAACACTGAATGTGAATAGTAATAGCTCTGTCACAGCTACGTCAATAAAAACGTGCAATCAGAAACCTAAAAACGATTATAACTATAGTAGGGATTTGCATGTCTTAGCGACTTAAATGCAAATTAAAAGAAATAAAAGTTAAAATCTATTAAATAAACGCTATCACTATATTTACAGATCGATGAACGTTTATTTGATTTTATAAGATAAAATAACTTAAATAAACTATCTTAACTAAAACGTGTACTAAAATTACCTAGAAACGTTACTTAAAATGGAAACGAGCGTTATGTATAAAAATTACGCTGAAGCGCAAGATAAAAAGTAAAATTTATGAAATAAAAGGCCTAAGAGTGTAAAAATAATATTTTTACAAAATATAAGACAAAAGAAATTTTTAGAAAAAAGATTTATATTTTTTTGACTTTTATATTTTTTATTATGAATTAAATAAGTTTTAACACTAATTAAATATTTAAAAATACTAAAACAAAAGAGAAAAATCTGAAACTTTTACAGAAAATACTTAATACTAATACAAATTTATTAAAAATATAAAACTGGAAAAAGCTATAAAGAATAAGCTACAAATAAGCTATATGTACGTATAAGCTAAATGAGACAAAGAGTGGTCTTATATTTGTTTTTGCAATCCATGACAAGAAAGACCCAAGGGCGCTATTGGTACAGGTACCCTTCACTATCACTCTCATAAAAGGGGGAGGTCTCAGGTTCGAGCCTGCCTACCCCCTTTTTGCTCTTTATTTTTATTTTTGATTTTTTCTTTTTACAAAACTGCTTATTAAGCCAAAATAATGATCTTTAATAAAGACAACTTTTTCAAAACATGGAAATAAGCTCTGTGGGAGCTTATTTCCATAACAGTTGGCTTAAAAAGCCTTAAAGCTTCTTTACAGAAGCTACTACTTATGGTTAAAGCTCTTTTTGGTTTTTCTGATTTCTGAACTTATTAAACATAGATATTATACATATTAGATGAAATTGGAACTTTACAAACCAAGAAAAAGGCAAAGCATGAGCTTATGAGCCCAACAGTTAAGCTTTTGGCTTGACTGTTGGAGCTCAAGCTCCTAAAAGCTTCAAATAAGCTATATTAATAAAACAAAAGGTATAATTATAAAAGTACAAGTATACTAAACAGATATAAACAAGCTTATGCACTGGAATTAACTTATAAGCTCAAAATAAGCTAATAAGCAAATCCAAATAACCACAGATCCAAACAGCCCTGCTACCATTTTGAATGACAAATTAAGCTAAGTATATGAGCTTAATATGGGAAAGTAAGACTTGGGGCAGCAAGCTGGGTTGGTTGGGTTTCCAAAAAGCCAAAGCTCATCAAGTGGGACCCACTGATGAGCTTTGGAGAAACTTATGAAAATGGTCCCAGACCACTGACTCAGCTCCAGCTGAGTCAGTTGGTGCTGACTTTTGGGACAAAACTAAAACTGAATGCAGCCCTAGAGAATAAGCTACAAACTTGGATATAAGCTCATGATCAAAAATATGGGTTGCTAAGCTTCCTAAAAAGCCAAGCCACACAGGCTAGTTATCCCTAATGAGCTTAAGAAAGCTTGAAGAAAATGGTTCAAATGGACTGCATAAGCAGTCCATTGATATGAATGGCAAACATCAAGCTTCATGTATGACTTATCAAATAAGCTCTAATAAGCTCAACTTGAACTGAGACATGGAGATGGACTACTCAGCTTCTCACAAAGCCAAGAATCACAACCTCAAGCTCAATAAGGAGCTTATAAGAGGCTTAGGTAATAAGACCTACTCAACTGTTTGCTTCAGTTGAGTGGTCAAAATGGGACAAAAAGATTGGAAAGATTAAGCTAATCAAATAAGCTAAAAATGGACAAATAAGCATACACATGAAAATTAGACCATAATGGCAACACAAATAAGCCAAGTACATCAGCTAGGGTTAAGTTCACAAGCTTATGCAAGCTTGTGAACTTGACACCATAACTGTGGTGCAGGGCATCAAAACAGAACAGGTACTAAAAATAAGCAATAAAATAAGCACTTTAAAAGCTAAGAAATGGAAAACTAATATTTTTGTATTTTTCTTTACCAACTAGACTACAAATCCCCAAGAGCTTATAAACTGAAACTCACTAATAAGCCCACAGTAAAATTCCAAGTTTTATTCAAAAACGACCTTTTTGAGAATTTTGACTTTTTGAGAAAACTGAAAAGTTGACTAAGTTGGATTTTGATTTGATCTAAAGTGCTTAATATGTTGTATTAAGGTGAGATAAGACTTACTAGAGCAATATTAACAACTTTCTAACACAAAATCAAGATCAAGCTTTTGAGAAATCCAACAGTGACTGCATCAATTAAGATCAAAAGTGATTTTTGACTTTCTGCTATCAAGGACTAGTTTTCATGACTAAAGTGAGTGTATAGACACTAAAGTAACACAGAGCAAGTACAAACAATAACTCAAACACACTATATCACAGTTTGAACTAGCAAATCCAAACAAACTTAAAAACTACTGATTTTGAGAATTTCAAAGTGTAAGACTACATAAACCTTTAAAATCCAATCCAGAGGGTTTCATTGGTTAAATTAGGACCTTTTTCAGTAAAAACAAGTAGTCACACATGTTTTACCTAGGATTATCAAAAATTGGCTTATAAGCAGTCCAAACTTGAAATATTGCAACAAGTAATTCCAAAACATGAACACATAATATTAAGATATAGAATCACTAACTAGCATCAAATAAACACATAAACATAGAAATTAAAGTAAATAAGGCATTGAAACAGTAACTTGCAAAAATTAGAAACATGCTTACAAATGAGAAAGTGGATGAGACATAGAAACCAAGGGCAAGGTTACACCTATTAGCTTCCCAATAAGCTCCTAATACCCCATAGCATTCCAAATCCAACCCTGCTTCATCACCTTCTTCAGAATTCTGATTTTTGATTATTCCACTATTTTTCTTGATTTTTTTTTTATATTTTCTGAATTTAAAAACTATGACTGATTTAATGTCTCTAAAAGCTAAATGAGCTTTGTCATCAGCTTATTTGACTCATAGAATCCATCAAACAACCATTTAACATGAAATCGAATGACTTGAAATTTAAAGGAAATTTAAGCATAAACTTGAAACTGACATTAAAATGAAATTAAACTGGAATTTAAGGTTTCATTACACTACTTTGAAGTAAATAACAACATTTGGAAGCTTAAAAGACAATTAAACTAAGAAAGCAGTAAAAAAAACTATGACTATGTGACTAAGGCTTAAGGCCAAAGTAGTTTCTTCTCAGTCTTTCTTCTCTTTTATACTTGAAAATCCTTCCACGTGGCCTTCTGAGCAGATCCCACCACCCTATTGAGCCAATGAGAGAGCTTGGGGCAATTTGGCCACTTTTCCAATTTGGCGGGAAAAGTGGTTTTTGACTTTGTTGACCTTCTGAGCTAGCACTAGGGGGGGGGTGGACTTATAGGGGTGATGATGAGGTAGGAGAGGTGGAAGGGATAAGGTGAAGGTGGATGGGATGGGTGTTTGCAGAGACACAGGGCAAGTGGAGAAGGAAAACCAGTGGGAGGGAAACCTGTTATTAGTTTGACTTGGTTTGACTGGGGGGTTCAAAAAAAAAGGCTAAAGACAGGGGTCAAAAGGGTTAAGTGGCAGGGGTCTAATTGGGAAAGGGTCAAATGATGGTTTGTTTATTACAAGGACTAGTTTTGTAATTCTTCAAACTTGAGGGGCCATTCCTGTAATTTTCCAAACTTAATACAAGGACTAAAACTGACAAACTTCAATAGTACAAGGACTTGTTTTGACAATTTCAAATTTCCCAGGGACTAAACTTGACAATTTTGAAAGTTCAGGGACCTTTTCTGCCATTTTACAAAAGATTTATTCAAGGACCATTTTTGACAAATTAGAATATTTCAGGGACCTTGAATAACATTTCTCTTTATTTAGATTTACTAGGGACTGTTTTTGACAACTTTTGAAACTTGGGGGACTAAAACTGCCAATTATGCAAATTTGATACGTTTTTCACCAGATTTTGATGTTTTTGCATTTAAAACATATAAAACACTTGTTTGTGATATTTTTATCATTTTGATGCGTTTCTGAGTGTTTTCAGATGTTTTTGCAGTTTAAATGGTACAAAAATGATGAGTATTTACACACTCATCATGAATAAATTGGTAAAATCATATTTCTAACAAATGGTTTATAATGACTCGGTTTATATTTGGCGAAGGGATGTGTTAGTCTAAACCTTGATATATACAATTTCATGATATTACCCATTGAATTGGAATTGTATGAACTTTGACTTTGTTTGCTATTGCTTTAATATCTACCTGATACTCCATACACTTCATTGAAATAGATACAAGTTCCAAACAAGTGTTGCTTTTAATCTTATTGAATTTGCTTAATCATTATTTTCGTGTTACTTGTTGCTTGTATGGTATTTTGAGACGTGACAACCAATTACCATCTTTTTAGTTGCTTATTGTTACATAGATTCTTCACAATTGAAAACACCCAAATCCTAGTGAATGACCTCGGCTTACATACCAAAACTAACTACATAAGAAAGGGTCATACTTGCCCGTGTGTTCTTAGCTTAATTCGGTAATCCTTGTTATAAATATAAAACTAGTAGTCGCGAGACACATCTAGTTTTGGCGCCGCTGCCGGGGATTTGTTTGTGTTTTTGTGTGCTTTGAATCTGTTGTTTAATCATTCCCTCGTTGTGCCTCCCTTGCTTGCGAAAAAAAAATCTTTTCCTTACCAATTCGTCCAGCTGATCGGTACGGCCCCATAACCGATTCGGCTAGACCTCGTAACCAAATCCAACCAGATCGGCTGGAAGCCCAGCCTATCAGCTGAACAATTCTGCCCCCCCCCCAAAAAAAAACTTTATTTTTTTTCTCTTTCCTTTCAATTTTCGTTTTACTTTTAGTTAAAGCTTTGTTTAGTCTTGTTTCTATTTGTGTTTTTCCTTGCTATTTTTTTCTTGTTTGTTTGCTATTTTATAAATTGATTTTTTTAGTCCCTCGAAAGTAAGGCTCACCCATTGTGAACAAACTATAAGAGAGGTATAAGGCGGGTCTTCCTGATTCCCTAAAGAAGTTGGGTTTTTAATATGTTTCGCGCTGACCTGCTTCTCCGCTTCTTTGTGCGTTTCAATAGAGCTACCGAGAACTCTTGGGAAAAGAAAAAGTCATAACTAGTTTATTTTTCAAAGTTTTCTCGTAGTAATAATAAATAATAATAATAATAATAATAATAATAATAATAATAATAATAATAATAATAATAATAATAATAATAATAATAATAATAATAATAATAGCAATATTTTTATTATAGTTGTTTCTCTTTTGCTTAAAAAAAATTATTTTCAAATTGTGTTTAGTCTTTTATTTTTAAAACTCTTTAAAAAAAAATAGTTTTATCGTGATTAGTTTGTTTTTCTAAATCTTCCAATAGTAATAATAATAGTCCCACTTTTCTAAAAGTAGATATTTTATTTTTAGTTTACATCCCAACTCGACATGTTTGAGGAGAAAATCGAAACTCCACCCGATTCCCCGACCATAATCGTCCTTGATCTCGATGACCAACCCATGTGGTCAAGCACTAGGACCGTTGCACCAACACCTAGTTCCACTATTATTCAACGCCCTCTTCCCAACAAATTCTTTATCAAGGGTACCCATATGCAAATGATTCAGGAGAATCAATTTGATGGGCGAATCCGGTCCGATCCTCACCGACACATAGCCGATTTTCTTGAGATTAGTAACCTACTCCAATATGGTGAAAATCAAGAGGAAGTGGTTAAACTGAGGACTTTTCCTTTCTCATTGACCGAAGAAGCTAAGACTTGATTGAACAAGTTAAATGAAGGAACGATTACTACGTGGGAAAAGATGAGAGAAGTTTTTATTAGCCGATACTTTTCTCCCGCTAAGTTTAAACGTCTCCTAAATGACATTCACAACTTTCACCAAATCAATCATGAAACTCTCGTTGATGCTTGGCCCTACATGAAAGATATGCTCGCACTTGTCATGGACACGGTCTAACCACAGGAGTGATAATTCAAATATTCTATCACGCTTTTGACGATCCTAATCATGGAAATCTCGACACTGTAGGAATCTTCCTCTATTAAACTCTAAACGAAGCTTACAAAATCCTCGAGGACAAGGTCCAACTCAAGCTCGATTTCTCTGAAAATTCCCAAAACAAACCCAATCCGAATACCGTTGTTTCCGCCGGTGAAAGAAACATCAATACCTATCATGCCTCATTGATCGAGAAATTGGAAGCTCTCTCCACAAACATCAACTCCCAATTCATAAGCATACGGAGTGTTGGAATCACTCTTAAACTATAATTCAAGTGTTAGTGATTCATATGTAATAGTTAGCTTAATATGGCCTTTATGTTTGTTATTAAGCTAAGGCTTATGTAGAAGGCCCATAAGCCTTGGCCCAAGTCCAATAAGGAAAGGAAGGGACTAGGAGTGTTGCTCTAGCTCCCTCTCCAATAAATACCTTTGTAATACCATCACTTGAGGGTTGGTTGACCAATTACTTTCATTACTCACGCATAACTATTCTTATACTCTTACGCGTAGTGTTTGTGTTTTGTTCAACCGATCAACTTTGTCTATCTTTCTTATATTGATGCTTGTGTTACTAATATGGTGACCTAACAGTGGTATCATTCGCCAAATAGTTGGGTGAACATCTTTTGTTTTTGAAGATTAACTTTGTGGTCTTATGCGTAAAAGAGTTTATCACTTTGTCACGCTTAAAAACTCATTTTTTATACTTTTCAATCCAAGATTCTTGTACTTTCAACGTTTTTAGGTGTTAAAATATTTGTTTTTGGCAAAAAATTTCAAACTTTACGTGTGGATCATTGTTTTTAAACTTGGTTTTGTACGTGGTAGGAGTTCTACGCATAACGTGTCTTAAAGCTTTGGATCATCAAGTTTCACACTTTTGTGTTATTTTGGTGATATTAAAGCTATTTCATCACAAAAATCTGGTTTGGAAACATCAGTTGGCAGAAATCATTTTTGGCTAATTTTTACGCGTAAGTAAAACCCTAATCTTACGCGTAACTGTTCCTTGGTTTGATCTTCAGTTTCGTGGATTGATTGGCTCCAAAACAGTCAAGTTTTATCACACAAATCAACCACTTGTGAATGGTCAACCGTAATAAAAGTCAGACATCCTGAAACCAAAGCAATTAAGATCTGGAGAGTATAGTGTTACCTCAGGTCGTTAAGTCCCAACGAGGTGTGAAATCTGTAATACTACAAATTTGTGATCGGGTGATATTGAATGGGAAAAGGTTTGTGAATTTGGAATAATTATACCTAAAGAAAAAGTTTGTAAATTACAGGGGCTTAAATGCAAATTAAAGAAAATTAAAATGATAAATTATATTAAATAAACGCTATCACTATTTTTAAAATTGATGAACGTTTAAAAACCTAAAACGTACGTTTAAATTAAAAACTACGTAACGTACGAAATAAAACGTGAGTTTTAAGAAATAAAAGGCCTACAAATATGAAAATGATATTTTTACAATCCTAATAATAAAATAAAATTATTAGAAAAATAAAATTATTTTTATGTCTATTTATTTAATTATTATTAATTAAAAACTATTTTTAACTATTTAATAATAACCTAAAATATGATAAAATATGAAATAAAGCTAGAAAATAAAATTATGACTTAGAAAAATCTAAAATATGATAAAAATTATTTTAAAACTGAAAATATATTTTTTAGACTTTTTATGTATTTATTATTAATTAATTACTATTTAAAACTAATTAAAATGCTAGAAATTACTATTTAAACTAAGAAAATTATGGAAAAATATTTTTTTGGCTTTTTATATTTATCTTAATCTAGGAAAATTGAAAACATATTTTTTTAAACTTTTTCTGATTTATTTGTAATAAAAGCTAATTAAAAAGTCTTAAAAACTGATTTAAAATAAGAAAAATAGCAAACAGTGATGAAAAATTATGAAAAATTCAGGAAAAGTCTAAAATAATATTCTATGTCTAAGAAAAATATAAAAACTATGGCTTATGTGTGAGAATATAAGGCTGCAGTGAAAAGTGCTTATAAATAAGCACTCAAAATAAGCTAAAGGCCACAAATGAGCACCAAATTATCACAGAAGCTAGATTATGTTATAACTACTTAATACTAACCTATTTCAACTAGTCTAAACCTCTGTAATGCAAACTGCCATGATTTAATGATTTAAAAACTCAAGTACCAAACCAGTTTTCTGTCTACATATGAGCTAAAGCAAAAGCTTATTTAATAAGCCAATTTGAAAACCAAAACTGGAGACCTCAAGACCACCAGCTTAACTATCTCTAAACTGAGTTTCAAACCCTAAGGATCTAAAACCAAACCTATGCAAGGTCTGCAAGGTGCCTGTCTCACACTCAGTGTATGCTGAGTGCTGACACAGGGCAAATGGGGGCTTATTGGAAGCTGATTAAGAGCTTATAGAAACTTGATAAAATTCAACAAAATTGAGATTAATAAACTAGACCAACTGAACTTGGACATATCCCATTTTCATTAATTTTGGTTCAGAAATAAATCCATGAAAATTCAACCTAGTTTTGTGAAAATCCACTTTTGCAACTTTTGACTTTTAAAGATAAGTATGAAAGTTTGACTAATCTGAGTTTTGATTTACTAAGACTGGATGATTATGATGTTTAGTGCTAATATGAACCTATTACAAGCTAGATTTACTAGCTTAACACCTAAATGAAAGAAATGATTAACTGAATCATACAGACATGGAAATGAGAACTGATTTACTATGATTTTGACTTTTGATGAACTAGAGTGCAAATAAATGATTAAGCTGACTCTAATGAACCTAAATGAGACTCAAGAAACTGGTCTTATCCTCTGAACAATCCTTTATCACAGATAAAGGCTTCTAACCAAACATTCCTTACTCAAACTGATTTGAAGATTTGAACATGCAAATGATATATTGAGACCATAAAACTGAATTATAAGAACATTTAATGTTATAAAAGACTGATTTAAGCATATAAACATTAATAATAACAACAAAGACCTTAAAATCACTATTATGCAAACTATATTAGTTATGAAAATAAAATAAGTACTCACAAGTGATCCAGCTATTGAGAAGCTTAAAACATAACCCAATCTACCACTATACTAATCAAAACCAACCCACTCCAGCATCAAGATCAACCCAAATCCATTTCTGAACCAAAGAGTGATCACAGTTGACTTTCGTTGACTTTTTTGGTATTCTTAAATTAGAACAGATATAAACTATAATAAGCTTAACCCAAGCTATATTAAGCTTATATGAGCTTATAGAAACAAATAATAGGCCTCTTTATTTAAAACTTAACTTGATTCGAACTTAACAGTTAAACTTGAAAACTTCATAAACTGAATTCATATAGATAAACTGAAATTAAAACTGAAAACAAGTTTGAAATACACTGAAATAACTTAGTTTAATTCTAGAAAGCTTATAATTACATTGAAAAATGAGAAATATACTATGTCGATGCTAAACTATACTACCTACTCTAATACATCCACTACTCTGCTTCTTTTCTCCTTTTTATTCAAGAAAAGGGTTCCACTTGAGTCTCTGAAGAAATCCCATCATTAATCCTGGCCTTTGGATCACTGCAACTCATCTCAGCCTTTGATTTGCAATTTGGCGCCAAAAAGTCATAAGCAAGTATTTTGCATTAAATGGATTTTGGGTGTTTGTGGAGGTGGAGGGGGGTTGGTATACAGCTGGGGGGATAAGGTGGAAAGTGGTGGTGAGGTGGTGAAACCACCTGGTTTTGAGTTGCAGCTGTGAGAGAGAGATATGAACAGTGGTAGGCGGTTTTTATTTTTTAAACTTTGGGCCGGGTTGGATATTGGGCTTGGTGGTTATTAATAAAAGGGATCCGTTTGGTTTGTAGTAATATAAGCCCAAGGACCATTTTTGTAATATTCTGAAAGTATAGGGCTGGATGTGTAAACCTTCCAAAGTTATTCCAAGGGTGAATTTTGCCAAGCTTCAATAGTACAAGGACCTCAATTGATAATTTCCATTTTTACACTTCCAGGGACTAAATCTGCCAAACTTTGAAACTTGAGGGACCAAACTTGTAATTTTCTCAAAACTTATCATATAAGGACCAAATATGCCACATTTGAATAGTATAAGGGTGTAGCTTGAATAATTTTCATTTTTAAACACCCATGGACTGATTTTGACACTTTTGTAAAGTTGAGGGACCAAAGTTGTAAATTATGATTTTTAAACTTCAAAAGACAATTTCTTACAACTTATGAATCCCAAGGACCTTTTATGACTTTATATAAGTTTTGGAATGACCAGGGACTATATTTGACAACTTTTGTAACTTGGGGGACTAAAACTGCCAATTATGCAAACTTGATACGTTTTTCACCAGATTTTGGTATTTTTGCATTTGAAACACATAAAACACTTGTTTGTGATATTTTCATCATTTTGATGCATTTCTGAGTGTTTTCAGATGTTTTTGCAGTCTAGATGGTACAAAAATGATGAGTATTTAGACACTCATCAATCCCCCACACTAAGATATTGCTAGTCCCTAGCAATCTTTTATGAAAAGTTAATGGATTTTATCTCTTTACCAAAAGCCATTACTTCTGGAGTAGCCAATTGTTTTAGTTCAAGTAAGAACCTTGGTACAATGATAACCAAATGATTTTGAGCAAATCACCAGCTTTCAACGGTTTTGATTTGTCTTTACCAGAAGCCGTTTGCTTCTGGACTAGCCAACTCTTAGATAAAATATCTTTGGTGAGTCGATTACCAATTATAGTTTTCCAACTGCCTTTACCACAAGCCATAAACTTGCGGGCTAGCCAACTTTTCACTAATTAAAGATATGGTGAGCTGAACACCATACAATTTTGGGCAAATTGCAAGCCATCAACGGATTTGAGATATCTTTACCAAGAGCCGTTTGCTCCTGGATTAGCCAATCCTTATGTGGGTTAGACATGGCGGATTGATTACCATTTGCTGAGTAAGTGAAAAACACTTACTCCAAAAAAAAATTTGACCAAAAACGGGGGAATTGGGTGGTATAGTTACATGATAAAATTCGTGAGAATTCCCCCCCCCCCCACACTAGAAATGAATATTGCCCTCAATATTCAAAGTACCGGCTGTTATGCCGAAACTTAGAACGTAAAAAGATAACATTACTAGCTAAGTGTAGAAACACAACAATTATTCTCTTTTTTAATATTTACAATTTTCATTCATTTTTTTAGATCTATATACAACATGTGGGGTATCTCCCCCACACTAAGGTGGTACACATGGGTGAAAACCCATGTTTAACTACTGTTTTTGATTACCGAGTCGCTAGCTTGACTCGACCCCGAATTAATTTGTTCATGGGGAAGTAAGTGGAAGAGATAATATCCATCGGAATTTCATTCAAGATGTTTGTATAAACATTGAAGTACGTGAAAGTTCCACACCGATGAGATATACATAGAACCGGCTCAAAAATGATAAATGAAAATGCCGGGATCAAAAATAGTGTCCTCATTCCTGAAGGAGAAAAGAGAACGAGAAACCACACCATCTGTGAAAAATGGAATAAAGATGTGCATCACAATGCAATCCCATTCTTCATTAGTGAGGAGCAAATCACCATTTTTGACATTTTTAAGCTTAAATTTGAAGCTTGTATGGTGATTGGCAACAAAATTTCCGGGAGGGAGAGCTGGAAACGGTTCTTCAATCAACAGATTTTCAAGAAAGAGGATGTCTCCCTCCGAATCAAAGTAAGTATTGTCAATCTCTGTTGGAATTGACTCATCACTAAGAAAAGCATCGACCTCCTTCCAAAAGTTGTCATCTTCCTCATCTGGAGTGAGAGAAGGAATGGAAGAGTCGGAAATGGGACAAGAAATGAGTGAATGATCATTATATAGGAGACTTTCAATTTCTCCAAGATCGGCTTCGAAATCAAAGAGATCATAGTCACTTTCCGATGAATGTGGAAGTGATGCCTCAACATACTCGATGTCTCCATAAGATTTACAATCATCGCTAAAATCGGAGAAAGTCTCAAAATGATCTTTTGAACACTCAAAAGGGAAAAGAGAATCACACATATGATCAGAAGTTCCCTGTGACTCTCTCGGGATTGGGACAAGGTTCTCAACACTAGACTTTATGAATTCGTCCGATTCCTTTTCAGGAACAGTGTCAAGAAGCTCATCCCCCATGTTCAGAGAGTGAGTGGGAATATCGGGTGTGATAACAACAGACTGAGGGAGTTGAGAAGGACTAGCATACATATGTTTTATACTTTCCATTTGTTCTTCTGCTAGTAATTCCATCATAGTCTTTTCTCCCTGATTTTTCATGGAAGGAATTTCAACTGATGAACTTGATGAACCTGTACAAAATTGACGAATATCAAGGGTAACTTCATCATCATCGTCATCAGGAATGAAACGGAATCGAGAGCTAGATTTGGCTGCTTTTTCTTTTGCAATTGATTCCCTAATAGATTTTTCAAAGGCAATTTGGGAATTTAATTTAGCAGCCCGCTCTTCGGCCAACAATTCTTCCATGGATTTCTCATTTGGATTATCTTGGGAATGTTTACATTCTTTCAAATCTTTCACTAAATCCAAAAGATCAAGGAGAAGATTTTTAGGAAGTGGCTCAGGCTGAGGTGGTGCCTGATTCATTTGGTACTGTGGAGGTTGGTCATGATACGAAGAGTCGTAATTGTTACAAGGAAATGGATTCCTTGTTTGACAATCAGAGCTAAAGTGTGGACCTCCAGAATACTCACAACAGTAAAACTGATGTGGCTGTGATTTATATGTGTTGTAGTCATAATTGTCATCAGGAACCTGCTCATAGACAAGCGTGTTTCCCTATTGACAATCAGAACTGGAGTGTGAACCACCACAGTACTCACAACAGTAAAACTGCTGAGTCTCACAGTGTGGTAGCTGATGGAATAAATCAGTTGTGTTATGGTAGGAATAGGGATCCTGGTTATAGACAGACCCGTTTCCTGATTCCACCATGCTACAACTGGGGCAATTGCCACCATTATAAGGACCACCACACCATTGACAACCAAGAGGGTGAGGATAAGACATAGAAATAATCAAAGGTTTACAGAGGAGTTGGGATGAAGAATCAAAGATGTGAGAGGGTAAAGATGGATATTTTTGGATTTTTGAAAAACATGTTGTAAAAATAAGAAAGAAAATCTTTTTGGGTTTTTGTGTTTGTTGAAAACTTGAATAAAAAATGTTTTTGGTAATCGATCCGTCAAACGAATTAACTTCACGATAATTTTGGTTTTATATGAAAACAAGGAAATATGGAAAAAGATGGTAAATATACAATGGGTGTATATTCAACAACACTGATGCTTCAAATTCGTAGTAACGCAGCACACCTCCCCGGCAGCGGCGCCAAAATTTGATTGGCTCCAAAACAGTCAAGTTTTATCACACAAATCAACCACTTGTGAATGGTCAACCGTAATAAAAGCCAGACAGCCTGAAACCAAAGCAATTAAGATCTGGAGAGTATAGTGTTACCTCAGGTCGTTAAGTCCCAACGAGGTGTGAAATCTGTAATACTACAAATTTGTGATCGGGTGATATTGAATGGGAAAAGGTTTGTGAATTTGGAATAATTATACCTAAAGAAAAAGTTTGTAAATTACAGGGGCTTAAATGCAAATTAAAGAAAATTAAAATGATAAATTATATTAAATAAACGCTATCACTATTTTTAAAATTGATGAACGTTTAAAAACCTAAAACGTACGTTTAAATTAAAAACTACGTAACGTACGAAATAAAACGTAATTTTATTTTTCTAGCTTTATTTCATATTTTATCATATTTTAGGTTATTATTAAATAGTTAAAAATAGTTTTTAATTAATAATAATTAAATAAATAGTCATAAAAATAATTTTATTTTTCAAATAATTTTCTTTTATTATTAGGATTGTAAAAATATCATTTTCATATTTGTAGGCCTTTTATTTCTAAAATATGATAAAACTTATTTTAAAACTGAAAATATATTTTTTAGACTTTTTATGTATTTATTATTAATTAATTACTATTTAAAACTAATTAAAATGCTAGAAATTACTATTTAAACTAAGAAAATTATGGAAAAATATTTTTTTGGCTTTTTATATTTATCTTAATCTAGGAAAATTGAAAACATATTTTTTTAAACTTTTTCTGATTTATTTGTAATAAAAGCTAATTAAAAAGTCTTAAAAACTGATTTAAAATAAGAAAAATAGCAAACAGTGATGAAAAATTATGAAAAATTCAGGAAAAGTCTAAAATAATATTCGAAGTCTAAGAAAAACATAAAAACTATGGCTTATGTGTGAGAATATAAGGCTGCAGTGAAAAGTGCTTATAAATAAGCACTCAAAATAAGCTAAAGGCCACAAATGAGCACCAAATTATCACAGAAGCTAGATTATGTTATAACTACTTAATACTAACCTATTTAAACTAGTCTAAACCTCTGTAATGCAAACTGCCATGATTTAATGATTTAAAAACTCAAGTACCAAACCAGTTTTCTGTCTACTTATGAGCTAAAGCAAAAGCTTATTTAATAAGCCAATTTGAAAACCAAAACTGGAGACCTCAAGACCACCAGCTTAAATATCTCTAAACTGAGTTTCAAACCCTAAGGATCTAAAACCAAACCTATGCAAGGTCTGCAAGGTGCCTGTCTCACACTCAGTGTATGCTGAGTGCTGACACAGGGCAAATGGGGGCTTATTGGAAGCTGATTAAGAGCTTATAGAAACTTGATAAAATTCAACAAAAATGAGATTAATAAACTAGACCAACTGAACTTGGACATATCCCATTTTCATTAATTTTGGTTCAGAAATAAATCCATGAAAATTCAACCTAGTTTTGTGAAAATCCACTTTTGCAACTTTTGACTTTTAAAGATAAGTATGAAAGTTTGACTAATCTGAGTTTTGATTTACTAAGACTGTATGATTATGATGTTTAGTGCTAATATGAACCTATTACAAGCTAGATTTACTAGCTTAACACCTAAATGAAAGAAATGATTAACTGAATCATACAGACATGGAAATGAGAACTGATTTACTATGATTTTGACTTTTGATGAACTAGAGTGCAAATAAATGATTAAGCTGACTCTAATGAACCTAAATGAGACTCAAGAAACTGGTCTTATCCTCTGAACAATCCTTTATCACAGATAAAGGCTTCTAACCAAACATTCCTTACTCAAACTGATTTGAAGATTTGAACATGCAAATGATATATTGAGACCATAAAACTGAATTATAAGAACATTTAATGTTATAAAAGACTGATTTAAGCATATAAACATTAATAATAACAACAAAGACCTTAAAATCACTATTATGCAAACTATATTAGTTATGAAAATAAAATAAGTACTCACAAGTGATCCAGCTATTGAGAAGCTTAAAACATAACCCAATCTACCACTATACTAATCAAAACCAACCCACTCCAGCATCAAGATCAACCCAAATCCATTTCTGAACCAAAGAGTGATCACAGTTGACTTTCGTTGACTTTTTTGGTATTCTTAAATTAGAACAGATATAAACTATAATAAGCTAAACCCAAGCTATATTAAGCTTATATGAGCTTATAGAAACAAATAATAGGCCTCTTTATTTAAAACTTAACTTGGTTCGAACTTAACAGTAAAACATGAAAACTTCATAAACTGAATTCATATAGATAAACTGAAATTAAAACTGAAAACAAGTTTGAAATACACTGAAATAACTTAGTTTAATACTAGAAAGCTTATAATTACATTGAAAAATGAGAAATATACTATGTCGATGCTAAACTATACTACCTACTCTAATACATCCACCACTCTGCTTCTTTTCTCCTTTTTATTCAAGAAAAGGGTTCCACTTGAGTCTCTGAAGAAATCCCATCATTTATCCTGGCCTTTGGATCACTGCAACTCATCTCAGCCTTTGATTTGCAATTTGGCGCCAAAAAGTGATAAGCAGGTATTTTGCATTAAATGGATTTTGGGTGTTTGTGGAGGTGGAGGGGTATACAGCTGGGGGGATAAGGTGGAAAGGTGGAAAGTGGTGGTGAGGTGGTGAAACCACCTAGTTTTGAGTTGCAGCTGTGAGAGAGAGATATGAACAGTGGTAGGCGGTTTTTATTTTTTAAACTTTGGGCCGGGTTGGATATTGGGCTTGGTGGTTATTAATAAAAGGGATCCGTTTGGTTTGTAGTAATATAAGCCCAAGGACCATTTTTGTAATATTCTGAAAGTATAGGGCTGGATGTGTAAACCTTCCAAAGTTATTCCAAGGGTGAATTTTGCCAAGCTTCAATAGTACAAGGACCTCAATTGATAATTTCCATTTTTACACTTCCAGGGACTAAATCTGCCAAACTTTGAAACTTGAGGGACCAAACTTGTAATTTTCTCAAAATTTATCATATAAGGACCAAATATGCCACATTTGAATAGTACAAGGGTGTAGTTTGAATAATTTTCATTTTTAAACACCCAGGGACTGATTTTGACACTTTTGTAAAGTTGAGGGACCAAAGTTGTAAATTATGATTTTTAAACTTCAAAGGACAATTTCTTACAACTTGTGAATCCCAAGGACCTTTTATGACTTTATATAAGTTTTGGAATGACCAGGGACTATATTTGACAACTTTTGTAACTTGGGGAACTAAAACTGCCAATTATACAAACTTGATACGTTTTTCACCAGATTTTGGTATTTTTGCATTTGAAACACATAAAACACTTGTTTGTGATATTTTCATCATTTTGATGCATTTCTAAGTGTTTTCAGATGTTTTTGCAGTCTAGATGGTACAAAAATGATGAGTATTTAGACACTCATCATGGATTACTCAGTGTTTTTCTTGCTTGGATAAGCCTGAAAACACTTCGACTTTGGATATCTGTTGCACTGTGATAGTGTAAAAGATCTTTTGGGTAAAACCCTAAAATTACGCATAAGCTTAAGCTTACGCGTAGAACTCATTACGCATAAGATTCTTCTTACGCCTAAGCTCTGTCTTACGCATAAGGTAATCCTACGCCTAAGTTTTCTACGCTTAACTTTCTGTTTACGCATAACTTTGGTGTTTTCTCATTTCTTACGCGTAAGCTAATCCTACGCGTAACTATTGCTGTTATGCGTATCTTTGATGTTTTTACGCATAAGTGGTACTTTGCTTTTCTGTGATTTCTACGCCTAAGGATACTTCATCAACAACGGTTCATTCGACTACAAAGATCCATTTAATAACACAAGTTTTCAACATGTCACAACCACCATATTCTAATTATTTTCCTTACACTTATCATCAACAACAACAACAGCAACTAAGTCCACAACATCAACAATTTAATCATCAACAACATACCCCACAACTTGGAGCAATTCCACAACCTTAAATGGCTCAACCTCCACCTAGTCTTCAAGTACAACCTTACACAAACTTCTACAATCAACATCCATCCAGGAGTACCATGAAGGAACCAACATGGTTTGGCAAGATGTGTGAAGCCTTAAGTAGCCAACAATCAATTCATGAAGGTGGCTCACTTGATAGACCTCCAATGCTCACTCCTGGTAATTATGATCAGTGGGTGATAAGGTTCTTTAGGTTCTGTGATCTAAAGAAGCCACATGGAAAGTTCTTAAAGAAGGTCATTATGGAAGGTCCATTTCAAATGCCTACTGTTATTACACCCGCAGATCCAGATGCCAATCCACCAAGAGATGCTGTCACCAACATTGCAACTATCTCCGACCTCACTGGTGATGAACTTCTACACTTTGAAGCCGATGAACTAGCAATGCAATACATCCTTTTGGGACTACCCAATCCGATCCTTCGAAGTGTTGATGCTCAAAAGACAGCTAAAGCAATGTGGGAACATATTCATCTTCTAATGGAAGGCACAACACTCAATCAGGAAGACATGGAATCAAAAATCTACTTGGCTTATGAACACTTCATTATTGAACCAGGAGAGACGTTAGAGTCATATCATCATCGCTTTTCAGACATCATTAATGATTTGGACAAACACAACATCATCATGCCTCAAATTGCTGTCAACATTAAGTTCCTAAGTAGTCTTGGTCCGGAATGGGAGAAGTATGTCATTTTTCTCCGTCAAGCTAAGAACCTTCATCATGCTACATACGGATTGTTGTACGACTATTTGAAGCCTCACCAAAAATAAGTTGACAAAGAAAGGACTATCCGTGGACTCCCGACTTCACTGTCAATTCCTGATAATCAACAACTTGCTTTGTGGGCTCAAACTAATCTTCCTCCTCAAACAGCTCAGCAACCCGCTCCTCTACCAACTGCAACCATTACACCATATGATCAGTCACATCAACAACCTCAACAAACTCAATTGGTTCCATACAACAACAACAATGCTCAAGCACTTTACAGTGAAGCTGATGAGGACTCTGCTGCTTTCGATGAATTGCAACAAGGATTTGTTATGATTGCTAAAGCCTTCGGTCGGTATACAAACAAATCCAACAATCGCATTCGTTCCTCATCCAATACAAGGAATCAAGCTGTTGTGAACAATGGACGCGTTGAAGTTCAAAACCGTGGTTATGGTCGTCAGATGGGAGGTGGTCAAGGGTTTAATGCCATTGGCAGGAATAACATGGGTGCTCCGAAACAACAAAGGGGTCAAGTGGTTGAACAGGGGAATGCTCAGAATGGGGTTAATGGTCTTCGTTGTTATAACTGCAATGAGAAGGGTCACTTGGCTAATGCATGTCCTAAGCCGAGGACAAGAGGCAGTGCTTATCACAAAGAGGCGTTGCTCTTGGCTCTTAAGGATGAAGCTGGTGGAACTCTTACCAACAAGGAACAGAGCTTTATGGCAGATGCAGATTCTGATGATGATATGGAAGACTTGCAGGCTAATGCAGCAGTGATGTTGATGGCACAAATGCAAGCTCTACACATGAGTGACACAGACCCAGTGTATGACACTGATGGCTTGTCTCAGGTACCGGAACAAAATATACTCATCCCTGATCTGATATCTACGCCAATTTCTCCATCCGACAAGGATCAGAGTGTTCAAGATGAGCAATACACATCTCATTCCGATGATTATCAAATAGATCCCGTAGTTATATTTGACGATCAAGATGACCTTATGGTTAATATTGATAATCAAGTTGACTCCGTGATTATATTTGAGGATCTAAATAATGATCATGTTGAGACTCACGTTGAACAAAATGAGCTTCGGTCTAATAGAGAAATTGAGATCCTGACCTTAATTAAAGACCAACACTCTCGTTTGGAAATTTGCACGAAATTAAAAGAGAAAAATGCACTGTTAATTAGGGATATTGAATGCATAATTCGACAAATCAATTTTTTTAAAACTCAAGAAATACGTGAAAAAGGTTTTGAAGTCGCTTTTGCTAAATCTCATCAAAACGAAAAATCATTAGAACGTCAGATACGTGATCTAGCCGCTTCCAAGAATGCTTTATTGTCTCAAATAGAACAACTAAAACATGAACATAAACAACAAATTAACGCTCGTACTTTGGAAACTAAAAAAGCCAAGGCAGAGTTGTTAACGTGTCAAAAACAGTTCTCTGAGTACAAACAGCATTCCACGAAACGAATAGATAACTATCTTGAATAAATTGTCGACTTACAAACCAAAATCAAAGAGTTTCGAAACGTTGTTTACAAACATGGTGAGTTAATCACAACCATTCAAAAGTTTACTTTTAAACCTAATCCAAATGGATATGGACCAATTCTTGCTGATTACAAACCTAAGTTTTCAAACAGAGCATTCAAACCAAATCCTGATGTTTACAGTGCAGAACATAGAATTGATGATTCAATTATGACTGTTGTTGAATATAATCGCATGGAGGAATTAGATGCAGATGACAAGAGTCGGTCAAAAATGGAAAATGTCGTTTATAACAAACCATTTAACTATTCAAAAGCCGTTACGTTTGTCAAACAACAAGATACTTCTAACAAACCTTTTGTTATCACACCAGTTTCTGAAGTTAGTCCCAAACACAATGGTGCACAAATTAATGGTCCTTTACCTTCACTTAGTGAAGTTAAAACAAAAGCTGAAAGTTGTCGCGTTATAAAATACTTTGACACTTTCTTATCTGACCTCAAAATTTTAGAATGTGAGATTGAATTTCATTCTGAAATAAAAGTTGAACATTTTCAAACGCCAATGGCGCAAGAACAAAGAGATATTCTTCAGAAACGACTTTTACCCCATGTCAAAAATTTAAAAACTTGTGCACTATATTAGGAAAGGGATTTTCACAAGGAACTTGGTCTCATGAAAACAGTTTTTGAGAAAACAGAAACATCGATCTCAAATACTAAACGTAAAAAGAAATTGTTGAGAAAAGATGTTGATCGACTCTTGGAAGATGTTATCTGTGCTGATATCAATAATCTTGTTTTATTACAATCTGTTGCATATGCATATGATCATATCTCTGCTGATTCTGTTGATTCCGTTGATACTGTTGAGAATACTGATAATGTGCATCAGATCGAATCTTTAAAAGTTGAAAATGAACGATTGATAAATGAACTTTCAAATTCAAAACGTCGTCTTCAATGGTGTCAAAAAGATTGTCAAAATCGTTAACTTTCTTTGCAAAACAAAATCCATCAGTTGAAATAAAAAACGTTTAATCCTAAAATTTTGCAACTGGATGATCTAAACGTGTCATTGAAATGTCAAATCTCAAAATATGAACAAGAACTTGCAAAAGTTAAACATGAATATGGTGTCATATTTGATTTACTCAAACAGACTCGAAATGAAGCATCTAACGAACTTGATCATTATCTTGCATACACTAAAGAAGTCATGAATTTTTCTAGAAATCTTCGTTCTGAAAATCAAGATTTGGTGCACACTATCATTAAGTTAAGGGAAATGTTAGGAAAGTATGAACAAGTTCAGCCTAGCATCATTAAGAAAATTGCACCTGTAACACTTAGCAAACGTGAAACCAGATTGCCTACTGACAAAACACAAGATACTAATGACTGAAACAGGAATAGTTGCCTCTTTTCCAAACGTCTGCACTTCACAGCCTAGGAGCAATACAAGGAAGAATAGGAATTTGCGACCTAAGAAAAGATCAATAAAGAATGCTGAAGTAGAAGAACACCCTAGGACTTTGAATAAGACTCATGTTGCACCTACTTTAGATATTGCGTCTGACAAATGTAATGGAAAAAGTGTTGTAACGAATGCTAAACCTTTAAGTACTTTTGATATTCAGTCTGATGCTTCTTGTGTTATTTGTCGTAAAAGTATGCTTTCTGATTGTCATGACAAATGTGTTGCTAGAGCTATCTTGTCTCGTTTAAGGAATCCTAAGAATCGGAATACCTCTAGGCACACTAATGCTTCTAAGTCTGTGCTTGGTAAACCGCCCTCCTTAGATTCTAAGAAACGCATTGATGTCCCTGTAGTTCCAGTATCACCTCCAAAGAATGTAGTACCACCTAGTCCATTCACTAAGATTAAAGCTAAGACTAGTTGGAAATGGCAAAAATGGATACATAATACACTAGGATTTAAATGGATGCCTAAAGTCATTGATGTGTGTATTTCCACTATAACTGCTTCGGAACCCTCTAACACTTTGGGTTCCACATCTACTTCTATTCCATCTGTGTTGTCTGTGTGTAATGCAGGTGATATAGATCATCCTTTGGATTGTTGATAGCGGATGTTCCCGACACATGACAGGAAATCTTAAACTGTTATCAAACTTTATTGCAAAGTTCATTGGCACTGTCAGATTCGGGAATGATCACTTCGCAGCTATCATGGGCTACGGAGATTATGTCAATGGAAATATTGAAATTAGCAGGGTTTATTATGTGGAAGGCCTCGGTCACAATCTCTTTTCAGTCGGTCAATTCTGTTATGGAGATTTGAAAGTTGCTTTTCGGGAGAAAACTTGTTTCATTCGTGATCTACAAGGAAACGATCTAATGTCTGGCTCTCGCAATTCTAGTCTATACACAACCTCAATGCAAGACATGGTTGCTTCATCTCCCATCTGTCTACTTTCAAAGGCAACATCAATAAAATCCTGGCTATGGCACCGTCGTCTCTCACATTTAAACTTTCAAACCATCACCAACCTTGCTCGACACAAACTTGTTGAAGGTCTCCCGAGATTTTGATATTCTAAAGATCACCTATGCTCAACTTGTGAACAAGGGAAAAGCACTCATGCTCATTTTCCTTCAAAGGTGGAACACAACTCTCATCATGTGCTTCATCTTCTTCACATGGATTTGTGTGGCCCGATGCGAGTGCAAACGATTAATGGCAAACGCTACATCTTGGTAATTGTCGATGACTACTCACGATGGACTTGGGTCTACTTTCTTCGAAGTAAAGATCAAGCTCCACAGATGATCATCACCTTTCTCACAAAAATTCAAGTTCAGCTTCGGAACACCGTCCGCCAAATCAGAACAGACAAAGGAACTGAATTTGTAAACCAAACTCTTCGAGAATTTTATGAGAAAATGGGAATTGAGCATCAGACATCTATTGCACGTACACCAGAACAAAACGGAGTTGTTGAAAGACGAAACCGTACATTAGTGGAAGCTGCATGAACAATGTTAATCAATGCTAAACTTCCAGATTACTTGTGGGCAGAAGCTGTATCAACTGCATGCTATACTCAAAATCGTTCAATGATTACTAAACGCCACAACAAAACACCTTTTGAGCTTATCCACAACCATAAACCGAATCTCAAACACTTTCATGTATTTGGATCCCTTTGCTACCCAAATAATGACCGTGATGACTTTGGAAAGCTCAAAGCCAAAGCTGACATTGGAGTCTTTATAGGATATTGTGAAAATTCTAAGGGTTTCCGGATCTGGAATTGTCGTACAAAGCAGGTTATGGAAACGATTCATGCTAATTTTGATGAACTTACAGAGATGGCTTCTGAGCATAACAGCTTGGAACCCGGTCAAAACTATTTAAACATCCCTCAAACCCCATCATCAACTGAACTAAGCCCCCAACTTACTCGTCAACAAATGGAAAAGCTATTTGCTCTGCTGTTTAGTGATGACATTGATGAACGTGCTCCAGGTGTATCCGCTGTTTCTGCTGCTCAACCTGATCATACTCTTATACCTGATACATCTGCTACAACAACTACTGTTGAAGAAGCACCACCAGTTGACTCTACAACAACAGTTGAACAAACTGCTTCCATAGACGCTGAACCAGCTGCTGATGTTCTTAATGAAGTACCCCCACCTGCAGATTTTGATCCAAATGCGTTCTTTAACCCGTTTGCCAATGAAACTGCTGCACCTGATGTCGCGGAATCATCAACAAACCATTTGAATCCTCAAAATCTGCACAATGTATACCAACATCAACCCTCTACACATCGTTGGACAAAAGACCATCCTCTTGAGAACATTATTGGCAACCCGAATCAACCAGTCGTTACAAGACAACGTCTTCACACAGATGGTGAACATTGCATTTATGCACTCACTGTCTGCCAAACTGAGCCTAAAAACATTAAAGACGCAATGACAAAAGACAATTGGATTGAATCCATGCAAGAAGAACTCAACCAATTCAAACGTCTTGAAGTATGGGAACTGGTTGAAAGACCAACAGGGGTCTACGTCATTGGTCTAAAATGGATTTGGAAGAACAAATTGGATGTTGAAGGGAACGTAATCAGAAATAAGTCACGTCTGGTGGCTAAGGGTTATAGACAGGAAGAGGGTATTGACTTTGAAGAATCAGTTGCTCCGGTTGCTCGTCTTTAGGCTGTTCGGATTTTCTCACGTTTGCGGCTCATATGAACATAACGGTCTTTCAGATGGACGTCAAAAATGATTTTCTGAATGGGCAACTGAAAGAAACAGTTTATGTCAGCCAACCAGAAAGATTCGTTGATCCCGAGTTCCCGAACCATGTCTACAAACTGAACAAAGCTCTGTATGGTCTCAAACAAGCTCCTCGGGCGTGGTATGATAAATTATCATCCTTCCTCATTGCCAATAGATTCACCAAATGTTCGGTCGATCCTACACTTTTCATACAATATCACGGGGCTCACATCTTAATCGTTCAAATCTATGTGGATGACATCATTTTTGGGTCAACACATTTAAAATACTCAAATGCTTTTGCAAAATTAATGACAAAACATTTTAAAATGTCAATGATGGGTGAACTCACATTCTTTCTAGGAATGCAAGTTCATCAATCACCCCGTGGTATTTTCTTGAGTCAGTCCAAATATGCCCTTGAATTGTTAAACAAATTTGGAATGCAAAACTGTCACACCTATGCCACACCAATGGCTCATACCAAGAAGCTAGATGCTGATTTACATGGGAAATTGGTGGACCCTACCAAATACCGTAGTATTATTGGGTCTCTCATGTATCTAACAACTAGCAGGCCTGATATTGTGTTTGCCATATATCTTTGCTCCCGTTATCAGTCGAGACCAACTGAAACTCACCTCTCAGAGGCTAAAAGAATCCTCCGATACATCAAGGGAACCATTAACTTGGGGATCTGGTATCCGAAGGATTTTGGTTTTGAACTAATAGCATTTTCAGATGCTGATCACGCAGGATGCTTAGACTCACTGAAAAGTACTTCGGAGCATTACAATTTCTTGGTGATAAACTGGTGTCATGGCAATCGAAGAAGCAGGATTGTACATCGCTCTCCTCAACAGAAGCAGAATATGTACCCATGTCTGCGTGTTGTGCTCAAGTCATTTGGATGAGAAAACAACTCGAAGACTATAGTTACGTGTTTGATAAAATCCCGATGTACTGCAACAATCGGAGTGCTATTGCGATCTCGTGCAACTCAGTACGACATTCGAAATCAAAGCACATCGATCTTCGATATCATTTCATCAAGGACCACGTGGAACAGGGTACAGTTGAATTATACTTTGTGGGTACAGAATAACAGTTGGCAGATCTCCTCACCAAAGCCTTAGCTCCTTCTAGGTTTAATGAGTTGGTCCACCGGATTGGTATGCGGTGTTTGACTCAAGAGGAACTGGATGAACTCTTAAAACATTCTTAAAAACCAGTCAAACACCAAAACCTCTTTTGTAAATATTTTTCAAAAACAAAATACAAAATTATAAAATCTTATAAAACAACAAAAATATTCTTCTATCTATATTTCTATTAACATGGCAAGTACCATTTTTTTCCGTCAACACTCAAATCTTTCAAAATTCATTATTTTCTTGATCAAGTGTTTAGGGGGAGAAAACAAATATTTTTCAGTTTCATAGAAAACCTTGTACTTGCATGTTACCTTATCCCGGTTGTTTCTTTAAATGGTGGTCACTTTTCTGGTTTACTGACACTCCTCGGACTAAAATTTATAAAACTTTCATTAATCTTTAAGTCGAGGGGGAGTGTCGTCAAAATTCTTTCCAAATATCATTCGTTTGGTAACCAAAATGGAAGTTAAAGGCATTGGATGTAAATGGTAGAGGTGGAGGGACTGAATGTGTCAAAAGCTCAAAGTTATTTCTAACAAAACTCTCCACCTAACTCATTTAATCATCACATTTAATATCTCACCAAACAAAATCCTACGCCTAAAATTCGATCATCAAATCTGTGTTTTGGATCATCATTTTGTAAGTGGTTTTATAATCTTAACATGTTTTTAAACAATGGTTTTGATTTATACGCAAATCCAACGGTCAAATGGTGTGTTTGAGTGTGATTTGTGTTCTACGCGTAAGCAATGAACACAAATCCTTCATTCGTGTGTTTTTGGTTAATATGATAGTGTCAAAATGTTTACTTAATCACTTTGAAGCCATTTCCATCATCTAAACGCACCCAGAAACATGAATTAATTGAGTTCGGAAAAATTAGGGTTTATGCGTGAATTGGGTTTTTTCTTGTGTGAGTGTTTCTGGTTAACGAGTTGCTTATAAGGTGTTGTTTACAAGATGAATTGATCATATCCATGTTTAAAATCAACCTAGAAACACTAATTGCTAGTTAATTAGAAATTAGGGTTTATGTTCTTAATATTTGGGTATTTTTAATTCGTTAAGAGTTTGATATTAAAACTTGGATAAACAACTTAATAGGCATACTAGACTTCCCAAAATCATTTTGGTGCATTTCCTATGGCTAATTATCTTAGGTGTAGTTCTTGAAACTTAGGGTTTAGGTTTTACGCATAAGTGTTTTACGCGTAACTGAATGTATGTGTTAATATTTGTGCTATGATGAAATTATTTCAGGTTTATTACACGTGAAAATTCAGAATCAAGGGTATTTGCCATCTACGCATAAGGATCATCTTACGCGTAGCATGTTATGTGTAAGAGAAACTTACGCGTAACGTTTACGCGTAAGGTTCTACATAAGGGACTACGAGTATCCTGTGAAGGATATGCGTAAACAGTGACCTCTACGCATAAGGTTGACTCTTACGAGTAAGCCTTACGCGTAAGGTTCCATATACGCTTACGCGTAAGCTCTACGCATAAGGTCCCCTTTTTCCTACGCGTAATATTTCTTACGCGTAAGTCAAGAACCTACGCATAAGCTTGCGTTTACGCGTATATCATTCCTGTTTACGCATAAGCTTGCCATTTATACGCCTAAGCCTAGTTTAAACCTTAGTTATGAATTGTTACGCGTGCAAACTTGTAAATAAAAAAATCATAACGCCACGAAACCAATAATGTCACTAATAAACTTAAACGTGTAATATGTTGTGAAAGATATGTGAAAACATGGACTTTAAAATTTAAAGTTAATCAACTCACGAAACTTATCACGACGTCATTGGACTATTGGACTAACAAGTGACATTGGACTCGTAACAATCATCGACATATCACATTCAATAATTAGACAATAAAACCATCTGTTGACTAACGTTATGTCTTTCGATATGTTGGTTCTTTTGGCTAAATATCTTTCAGATCACGACATGGACGCTCAAATGCAGAATGTGGAAGCACCAAATGTTCTCACCATTGCTGATATCTTCCCTAATGGCTATCCGATGAAGATAGGAAAGAACAACCTTCGTGTTGATTTTGATACTCTCACCTGATCGGAATCTTCTTGCTTAATTGCTGTGGATATTCTGAAGAATCATCCTTATCAGAACATGCTCACAAATTATGCTACAGTGCCTGAGATCTACATTCATCAGTTCTAGAATACAATGCATAAGATCAAAGGACAAAATGCTGTGACAGTGACTCTCAATGACAAACAAGTCACTATCACACTTGCAGACTTAAGGGTTGTTCTCCTCATTCCTGTCATCGAGCCAACTGAATACAATGCCGCACCAACTGAAGAGACTGTTCTGCAATTCATGATCGACATCGGTTATGACGAAGCTACAGGAGTAATCACTAAGCATTCATACGTGGATCTTAAGAATATTCCTCAGCCATGGAGAACTCTCTACATCATAATCACCAAATCCGTTTCTGGACGTGACAGTGGCTATGAGCATCCCAAGCTCATGAAACTGCAGATCTTTTGGGCTTTGGTCAACAATAAACACATTGAAGTTGAAGCTCTGATATGGGACGACATGATGTCATTCCTTAAAAATCTTGGCACCAAAATCCCGTATGTCAGATATACCAAGTGATGTGCTGGTTGTGTACAAGTTTTAAATTTATAAAAGGTGAATTACCAATATTACCAATAACACATACGAGCAAGTATACTCGTCCGTTATAGCAAGATTATGAAGGTAAGTCGGGATCGTTCGCAGGGATTTGAGTGAATCTAAACACAAGTTTGAATTAACGGAGTCTATCCAAAACATATAATAAAGCAAATAGGTATAATGAAATTCAGATGATTAAAAACTACACTTGCTTAAACTAGTTTCATATCATAGATTAATGTGATTGTGTTAACCTCTTAACATGTTGGTTATGATAATTAGTTGGTGTACTAATCTATTGTTCTTACAAGTTAAACTTTGATCAAGGGTTTAGTTTATAAAAACAAGCATTAAGTTTAACCAATCAATTCAAGATCAATTCAAGTTTCATAAGTCTACATACATAAACTCAAACACAAAAACATCCACTTGTTCATCAAATTTGTGGAGTTTGATAGACTCCTTGGACCGTTTAGAGCACTAGGGTTTGACAATAACAATGATAATAAACATGTACATGCAGCGGAATTAAAACAAACATCATTATTATCGACACAAGGTTTTTCCACATCTTCCCCAATTATATATTGATCAGAATATAACGTGTTACCTAACTGTAACAGGGATCTAAGCCATCTCAGATATTAGGGATAAACAAAACAAACACTAACCCTAGACGTTTATAGAAACACGTCTAAGTTACACACACACACCTTTATTAGACGTCTACATTGGAAGACTTGTGTATAAAACCTACACCCCATGTCCTCTTTATATACTAGAGGATTAGGGTTTACAAGATACTACAAAGGACTAATAAGTAAATCTTCTTTTGCAAGCAAGTCCTTCCATCTTTTTGTAGATTTCTTCTCTTTCTCTTTAAGCCCTTGATGTTTCATTCTTCTATTTACTTTGTCTCATCAAATCCAAGGAACCTAAAACCCAACAATCTTCCCTTATTTGATGATGACAAAACAAACAAAGTCGTGTACGAACTTCCCTAGACGAAGTAGCAGAAGTTGAGATGTAAACATCTCCGTGAATGAAACAAATCTTGTCTTCCTTGTCTTCCCCTTAATCCATGCTATCTCTTCTCATCTCTTCCCCTTTTTGTTATCAACAAATAGAGAATATAAAAAGTAGAAACACTCTAGCATAGCAGTGGATATCAAACAAAGTAGCAGTGGTAACGAGTGAACACTAGCAGTGGTTACGAAAAACACTAGCAGTGGTTTTGATAACACTAGCAGTGGTTTCAATAACACTAGAAGTGGTTACGAATCAAAAAACCATCAAAGCTACTTTCTTCCACAACATATAACCAACTTCCATAATGAATTAATTCAAAGAAACACGGATTTAGGAAGTTGAATATCCAAGAAAACCCACAAATTCGAATTATTAAACCTGTTTCTGCAGCCAACTTCGACACTGAATAACTTTTGATTGAGAGCTCAGATCGAGAATCCCTCCTGTGAAAAGGTAGATGAATATATAGAGAACGTCCACCAGAAATTTCGTTAAGATCCAACGGTTAACAAAAAAGTTATCGCGTTTTTAAAACTGTGCTTTCAGCAGTACTTTCAGGTTCTGCAGTACTTTCAGCAGTCGACTTTGACACCTAATAACTTTTTATAGGAAGCTCAGATCGAAAATCCCTTTGGTGAGATTAAAGATAGATATACCAAGAAGCTCCAGTTCGAATCTTAGCCCGATCCAACGGTTCATTAAAAAGTTATACCCACTTGAAAACTGTGCTACAGAAGCATTACGGAAATTATTGAAACTCGAATTTCTTCTTCCTTTTTCGTCAAGAAACCTTGTGAATCCCTAGGTAACGAGCTCCCCAAGCTCTGATACCAATTGTGGAGTTTGATAGACTCCTTGGACCGTTTAGAGCACTAGGGTTTGACAATAACAATGATAATAAACATGTACATGCAGCGGAATTAAAACAAACATCATTATTATCGACACAAGGTTTTTCCACATCTTCCCCAATTATATATTGATCAGAATATAACGTGTTACCTAACTGTAACAGGGATCTAAGCCATCTCAGATCTTAGGGATAAACAAAACAAACACTAACCCTAGACGTTTATAGAAACACGTCTAGGTTAAACACACACACCTTTATTAGACGTCTACATTGGAAAACTTGTGTATAAAACCTACACCCCATGTCCTCTTTATATACTAGAGGATTAGGGTTTACAAGATACTACAAAGGACTAATAAGTAAATCTTCTTTTGCAAGCAAGTCCTTCCATCTTTTTGTAGATTTCTTCTCTTTCTCTTTAAGCCCTTGATGTTTCATTCTTCTATTTACTTTGTCTCATCAAATCCAAGGAACCTAAAACCCAACAAAATTGCTTAAGAAATGGTCAATACAAAAGGTAACAGATCATAGACAAAAGGCTACAATTGATTCTCAACAACTAATCTTATGACCATTTAGATGTTTCCAACCAATCCAATTTGATAATCAAAAAGCGTTTCTATTACAACCACACCTTAGTTCCTTTGTATAATCAAGAATAATGGGTAAAAACAATCATCCATAGACAAAATGATTATGACTAGTTGAATAACAATAAGTCCTTTCGACCACAACGATTACTATCAATTAGCCAAACTTGATTAACAAATGTCACTATGAAACTTTAGCACAATTGGGTCTTAGAATCAACTTGAAATTGAATTAAAACATGTTAACACAATCACTAACTAATCATATGATAATCAACATCATTTAAGCAAGTGTATAAAGAAACTAGCCACTCATAGCAAACATAAACATAAACTCAGAACTTTGAACATTAGAAAACATGATTAAAAGTCTTACAATGCTTGGAATAAGATTACAAATGATGAAGTAATGATTCCCAAAAGATTAAGGTAGACTTCTTGGTGATTTGGCCTCCAAATGGTGAACTTCTGGAACTCCAAACTTCTCTGGATTTCTTAGGACGAATTTTGAGAGCTTAAGGCTTTGTTTGATGAGTAGAGAGATTTGTATATTAGGGTGTGTCTCTAATGCTCACAATTAGCCTCTATTTATACTAATTCCAAGGCCTAGGGTATTAAATGCTGAACTTTGCCTCTAAGGAGTAAGGAAGGGACTAGAATACACCAAGAGAAGGACCTAGAATCGTTTGGATGCAAAGGGGAAGCTTAGTGATGAAGATTTGGCAACTGCAGCTTCTCCAACCGGATCGGTCATAAGTCCAACCGATCCGGCTGGTTTTCAATAACAATAAGTCAACCGATCCGGTTGCGGGTTGCGACCGATCGGTTGGCGATGGTTAAAACATTGATTCTGGCCGTTTTCCAACCGATCCGGTTACGGTTGCAACCGGATCTGGTTGGATCTTCTGAGATATGAAAACTTGATCTTTTCTTTACTATGTCTTGTAGAACTCGGTTCTTCAATCACTAAGGTCTTCAAAGGTCCTTGAGATACTGATTTAGTCTTACTGAAACGGGAATCTTCGTTGAAGCTTCTTTTCTTTATTTCTTTCTTGTTTCCCTGCACTTGGTTATAAACACTAGACAAACATCTTTTGATGCGTTTAAGTACTATAATCACGCAAATATAACCAAATAACAGATATAAAAGTACACATAACGCTACTAAAAACATGCATAATCTGAGCGTTATCAAATTCCCCCACACTTAAACTTTGCTTGCCCTCAAGCAAATCTAGGAAAAAGACATTCACTGGTACAAGATCGTGATTATGAAAATGTGATGCAAATCAACCAAGTATAAATACGAGAGAGGATTCATCAATTATGCTTTATAAAGGTGAAACATCAAGATGTTTGACAATATCCAATGATTTTCTTGCATGATTTAACATTTCAAAACACCTCACGAAAAAGGAACGAAATATAATTCACTCAATCACTCATTTTTAGGGGAGTAACAAGATAAATCACACTCATTGCTCAGTCATGATTAGATTATTACCATAAGCTTGTACAAGAAACAAAACTCCACCGACGTGGCGTGAGCACCAAGCAAAAACATCTAAAGAGGGCTTTTATTCGGGTTATAATGATATGGCTAAGGGTTAAGGGTATGGATAAGGCATGGGAATGTTTACGAAATTGGTGTTAAAATAAAAATGAAATCAAGTCTAATACCCGCGTTGCTAGCTACCAAACATTCCACGAACCAAATAAACGATTATAGCTTTGCTTTCTTCTTTTCCACTTTCCACAGCTTTTTGCTTTTCCATGACAATTGTTCTTCGATCATAGCATATTGGCTATTATTTCCATACTTTCAACACATTTTTTTTTTAATAACATAACATAACACATGGCTCAATCAATCACATAGGATGTGGTACTCATAATCATTTGAACAATCTTTACTTTCCAGGCGACTAGCAACCAACCGTTAGACATTGATACGGGATAGGCTAAGGTTTAATGTGTAAAATCTTTTTGTATTTTCTGGGTGAAGCAAAAATGAAAGGGATGGCTCAGAAGGTGTAACTAGGGGTATCTAGTGCTAAAAATGAGCACTACAAATGGGTCCATGTGGGTGGTTAACTAACCAATGTGGCTAGCTAATATATCATTAAATGTAAAATGGAAGGCCATTTGGGTTAAATCCTAAAGTGCCTCTTTAGCACACGAATTCACTTATATCGCACAAATTCAATCTCACTGCGGTCTGGTAATGATTTACAAGCACAAGTTCTAGAATAAATAAAATCACCAGCATACTCATAGCAAAAGATCCAAGCATAAAAGATGTATGCTAATAAGAAATAGACTCAAATCCTCACAATTTAGTGGAAAGGGTATAATATGTGCTAGCAAATATTTATCGATCCCAGAATGGATTGCAATAGTAATTGAAACACATCTCGAAGTTTCAAATATTACCAGTTTTACCAGTGGAATGATCCAGTTATTCTAATAGATAATCCTAAAAGCGTGAAAACAACTAGATCACAAGGGCAAACAAAATTTTAAATTTAAGCATGAAAACTCTAATTTTTCCTATTCACCCCCCACACTTAAGTTAGACATTGTCCTCAATGAAAAACGAACTTCAAAGTATAGAAAATAGGGAAAATAGAGATGAAACCAGATATGTCAACGAGTTTATCAACTTAAAATTCTTCTTCACTCCCGGCCTTCACTTGAGAAATCATCACCTGCACACAATCTTATAAACAAACAAAAGGTTTTATTAAAAGGATGGCACCCCCACACACTTAAGTTCAACCAAAGGTTAAGACTTTGGGGAGTGACCACAGAAAATCAAATCTGAAACACACGGGTTGCCTCCCGAGAAGCGCTTGTTTTATTACCGAGTCATCAGCCTGACTCGAGTCTTCCTGAATTTATTTAGCTGCAAGGGCAGTTTTGAACATTTTGTAAAGTTCGGGGATGTACATGAATTCTTCACCAGTAGCTTCAATATCGTCCCAGACGAACTCAGCAGATGGTTTCCAAGGAACAGTTTGTGGGATTCTTCCTGGAAATGGTGCTACAAAGGTGATGGTTTCGAATTCATTCTCATGGTGTCGCCAGGACACTGTCGCAACTGAAACTTCTTTCGTTTGCTCCTTGTCGTAATATAACTTGATTCGGTGTCCATTAACAATGAAATTTCCACCTTGTTTGTCATAGAGTTCGACATACCCAGATGGATATCCATGTTTAACGACATATGGTCCAAACCATTTTGGTTGTAACTTAGGAGCTTTGAATTTGAATTTCATGTTTAAAAGCAGAACTTTATCTCCGGCTTTGAATTCTTTTCGAATTCGTAGTTTTTTTATCGTGATAAGCTTTTGTTCTGGCTTTGTACAGTTTGGAGTTTTCATAAGCTTGGAGTCTTAATTCATCGAGTTCGTGCAATTGCAGGAATCTTTTCTCTCCAGCTATTTTGAGATCGGTGTTACAATGTCTGAGCGCCCAATAAGCACGATGTTCAACTTCGAACGGCAAATGACAAGTCTTTCCATACAAGAGTCTGTAAGGAGTTGTGCCAATTGGAGTTTTATACGCTGTACGAAATGCCCACAGAGCATCGTCAAGTTTTCTTGCCCACAATGAAGGATTGTCCTTTACTGTTTTTTCTAGTATTCTTTTGAGAGCTCTGTTGGTATTTTCGACTTGACCACTGGTTTGTGGATGATAGCCTGTTGCAAATCGATGATGAACTCCATATCTTTTCATGGTTTTCTCCATTTGTTGATTGCAGAAATGAGTTCCTCGATCGCTTATTAGTGCCTTGGGAATTCCATAACGAGCGAAAAGCTTTTTGAGAAAATTAACGACGACACGAGCATCGTTTGTTGGTAAAGCTTCAGCTTCTGCCCATTTGGACACGTAATCTACAGCAACGAGAATGTATTCGAATTTGTGGGATTTAGGGAAGGGTCCCATGAAATCTATTCCCCAAATATCGAATATTTCACACACTTGAATGCTTGTTAATGGCATTTCATCTCTCCGAGAGAGATTGGTAGTTCTTTGACAAGCGTCACAATTTTGAACAAGTGTGTGTGCTTCTTTGAATATTGTTGGCCAATAGAATCCAGCATCAAAAACTTTCTTAGCTGTGGTGGAAGGACCATAATGTCCCCCAGTTGGGCCATGATGACATTCGTCGAGAATTTTTCGGGTTTCGGAACCAGAAACACATCTACGGATCATCCCATCGGGACACATTTTGAAAAGATATGGCTCTTCCCAAAAATAGTATTTGAGTTCCGAAAAGAATTTGCTTCTTTGAGCATGAGTTAGACCTTTTCTGAGAATTCCTCCGGCGAGGTAATTCGCAAAGTCAGCAAACAAAGGATCGCCAGTTTCATCGATGGTCATGAGAGTTTCATCGAGAAAATATTCATCGATTTCTTCTTCTTTTAATTCCTCAAGATTGGGATTTTCGAGGCGAGATAAGTGATCAGCAACAAGATTCTCTGCTCCTTTCTTATCTTTGATTTCGATGTCAAATTCTTGGAGTAGTAAAATCCATCGAATAAGACGTGGTTTAGCGTCTTGCTTGGTGAACAGATACTTGAGCGCTGAATGATCGGTAAAAACCACTGTTTTTGAGAGCACGAGGTATGATCGGAATTTGTCGAATGCGAAAACGACGGCCAGTAATTCTTTTTCGGTGACGGTATAATTTTGCTGGGCACTATTCAGTGTCTTGCTAGCAAAATATATAGGCCGAAAGTGTTTTCCTTCGCGTTGTCCTAAAACAGCTCCAACAGCAAAATCGCTTGCGTCACACATAAGTTCGAAGGGTAGTGACCAATTAGGTGAGACCATGATCGGAGCACTAGTAAGTTGAGATTTCAGTGTTTCGAAAGCTTTTATGCAATTAGCATTGAAGTCAAAGATAGATTATTTCTCAAGAAGTTTCGTCATTGGACGAGATATTTTGGAAAAATCTTTGATGAATCGGCGGTAAAAACCAGCATGTCCTAAAAAACTTCTAACGGCTTTGACGTTAGTTGGTGGTGGAAGTTTTGAGATTACATCGACCTTCGCCTTGTCTACTTCCATTCCGGCACTGGAGATTTTGTGGCCAAGCACAATTCCTTCGGTTACCATAAAGTGGCATTTCTCCCAGTTGAGAACAAGATGTGCAGCTTTGCATCTTTCGAGCATTTTATCGAGATTAGAAAGACAAGCTTCAAATGAGTCTCCAAAGACTGAAAAATCATCCATGAAAACTTCCATGGAGGTTTCTAGCATGTCTTGGAATATGGCGATCATACACCTCTGAAAAGTCACAGGTGCATTGCAAAGACCAAAAGGCATACGCCGATATGCGTAGGTTCCAAAAGGACAAGTAAAGGTGGTATTTTCTTGATCGTTAGGATCGATGGGAATTTGGAATTATCCTGAAAATCCGTCGAGGAAACAAAAGAATTTATTTCCTGCTAGTCTTTCAAGCATTTGATCCATGAATGGGAGCGGAAAGTGATCCTTTCTGGTGGCTTTGTTTAACTTACGATAGTCAATACAAACGCGCCATCCAGTGACAGTTCTAGTTGGAACTAGTTCATTTCGCTCATTAGTCACAACCGTCATTCCTCCTTTCTTGGGAACACAGTGTACATGGCTTATCCAAGGGCTATCCTCAATTGGGTAAATGATTCCAGCATCGAGAAGTTTAATGATTTCCTTTTTAACAACTTCTTTCATGTTGGGATTGAGTCGACGTTGACGTTCTACCACAGGTTTAATCCCTTATTCAAAATTGATTTTGTGTTTGCAGAAATTAGGACTAATTCCTGGGATATCAGATGTTTTCCAAGCAAAAGCTTGTTTGTGATTTTTGAGGACAGAAACTAAACTTTCTTTCTCACTATCCTCGAGCAATGAAGATATGACTACTAGAAGAAGAGAGTTTTCCTCCAAATAAGCATATTCAAGATGATCTGGGAGAGGTTTGAGTTCGAGATCTGTGGGTGGTTCTTCGATAGAGGATTTAATTCGCATCTCATCATTGAAAGTTATTTCTTCGAAATTTTCTTCCTCTTCCTCTATTTCTTCTTCTTCTGAGTTCTCTCCTTCGAATTCTACTTTCATGAAATCATCAAATTCTTTATCAAAATCTGTTTCATTGATTTTTTTAGAAGTAGTCATGAATGGATCGGATTCGTTAAGTAACGCGTCCAATTCTTCTTCAGTGACTTCATCAATAATATCAATGTTAAAACAAGTGTCATCACTGGAATGTGGGTAGCGCATTGCTTTATCGATTAGAAAAGTGATTCGATCTTCCCCAACTCCAAGGTTGAGTTCTTTTCCTTTCACTTTGATGATTGCATCGGCGGTATTTAGGAAAGGTCTTCCTAGAATGAGTGGAACTTTACTATCTTCTTCCATTTCCAAGATCACAAAGTCTACGGGAAAAATGAATTTACCGACTTGAACAAGCATATTCTCGGCGATTCCCACAGGATATTGATAGGAATGATTTGCCAATCGGATGCTCATTTTTGTTGGTTTCAGGCTGTTGTTGCACAACTTGGAATAGAGTGAATAAGGCATCAAATTGATACTTGCGCCAAGATCGGCCAAAGCATCGCATTTAACATTATTTCCGAAAGTACATGGAATAAGAAAGCTCCCAGGATCTCCGAGCTTTGGTGGGATTTTGTTTTGAACTATAGCTGAGCATTCTTCGTTAAGAAAAATTGCTGATATTTGCTCAAGCTTGCTTTTGTTATTAAGAAGTTCTTTCAGAAATTTCCCGTAATTGGGCATTCCGGCTAAGACATCAACGAGAGGAACATTGAGTCTAACCTCTTTGATTATTTCAATGAACTTTTTATAACGCTCTTCCATCTTTTCTTTCTTAAGGCGTTGAGGATAAGGAATTTTTGGTGTATATGCCTTGACGGATGGAATGTTTTTCTTTTTGGTGGTTTGAGTTGTGTTTGGTTCCTCGTTTTCATCCTCACTATCAATGGTGACAGGAGCATTAGGATTAGGTGGTGGATCGTACGAGAGACCACTTCTTGTGAAAACAGCATTGATATGCTCATTTCTTGTTTGTGGTGGACGGTACGTCTTATCATTTGATGGTTTTGGGTTGGATTGAGTGTTACTTGGCAATGAACCAGATGGTCTAGAGGAATGTTGGTCAGAAAGTCTGCCAAGTTTGTTTTCAAGATCTTGGATAGATGCTTGGTGATTTTTCTGTCCTTGCTCAACTTTGGCTTTGAGATTGAAAAATTGATTTTTGATAAAATCATTTGCGGATTTTTGACCAGCCACGAATTCTCTCATGGTTTTTTCAAATTCGGTTTCTTCTGTCTTTTTGTCGGAATTTTGTGGTGGTGGATCGTCAGTTCGTGGTTGAGAATCACGGTTGTCATCCCTTGGTCGGCGATCTTTGATAAGGTTTTAAAATGTACCATTTTGAGGGGTCGTTTAAGTCCTTATTTGATCACTTTTGTATCCGTTATTGCTTAATATCGTTCCTTTTCACTTTTTAGGTCTCGTGAAGGCAAAATGCTGGAATGGCACTTATTTGGACGAAAAGGCGCGAATATATGAAGAAAATGGCCAAAGTCAAAATCGAGACACTCAAAGCTGCTGAAAATAGAAGGCGACGGCGTCAGGTGTTAATTGCGACGCCGTCCGAGGATTTTTGTGACGGGACAGAACCCAAAACTCTTATTTTCAAGTGACGACGTCCAGTTGTAAAAGAGTAGGCCGTCGCTACTCAGACGGCCTAGATGCGACCCAGACGACGTCAGAGACTGAAGGCGACGGCGTCACAACCTTAAGGTGACGCCGTCACAAGCTGATCAAGTCACAACATGCGCGCGAAGTAGTTGATATTGTTTTGGCCATAACTTTTGCATACGAACTCGGATTTAGGTGATTCAAAAGCCCACGCGACCGGAACGAGAAAATCTACAATTTGTTGAAAAAATGGTCGTGACGCCGTCACTCTATAAGTGTGACGCCGTCGCTCTTTGCCGACAGAAAATCTGCCTATAAATATAACATTATAACTTCACTTTTTGCAAGCCCTAAACCCTAAGTCCGATTCTAGGGTTTAGGTAGGTGTTTTTCCAGCAACTTAAATGGTTCCAAACACTCTATAAACATTGTGTGTTGGTTTGTTTGTTAATCCAATCTTATGGTATGTCTTCAATTATCATAATTGTTGCTTGCTCTTCATTAATTATGCTTGGCTAATTCATCTAGTGTCTGCTTATGATTGTGTGAAACTTGTATACAATTAATTAGATCTTATTGATTTCTTAGTGATGCTTGTGTCTATCTTCATCATTAGGGTGTGACAACTTCAATGAGTCTAATTGGTTTAGTTTATAATTCTTGCATCCTACTGTCTCTTGTTTGATTGGTTGTTTCTTATCTTAGTTGATTAATGATCTAGTAATGCGATAGGTCATTCGTTGTGTACTTAATGCTTGATTCATCTTTGTGAACCTTAGAATATAATTATCTGAGTAGTTGTAGGCTAAACCATCCAAAGATCGCCTTAGAGTAGGAGTTTATAATCCCTTGTGGGTTTGTAGACAAGACCCTTTTGGTAAATTCAAAGAGTTAGGGAGAAACGCATACCCTACAACCTTAGACACACAACGCAACTAGTAATAAGGACGTGACAATTCAACCATCAATAGGACGTGACAATTCAGTAGGTAGAATTGGATAGCTAGCAAGGAGTAATACATCATAAGTAGATACGCTTCACGTTACTGGTAGATCCCTTAGTTAGTTAGTATCTTTTGGAATAGTTGGCTAGCAACTAATTCCACCCTCCCCTCCAAACCCCGAGATTCGTACCTTTTCATTCCATAAAATATAAAAATACAAAAATAATCATCCCTCACCTTTAGAAGTACCTAATTCTTCTTGGAAAAGAGTTTAACCACCACTTTACACGGATCCTACCGAGCTAATCAGGGGAGTATTAGTTTCTTTCGTTTTTAATTACCTTCCATTATCATAACTTTGATACTTTCGGGGAACATTGGGGACAATGTTCAGTTTAAGTGTAGGGAGGGAAAATAAAACGGGAACTTTGAAACTATGCTTATCCTTGATTATTTGTTTCGTCCAATTGTGATTGTGTAATAAACCATGAGAAAATGTCGGTTAGGGTAATTTTGGCACCAAATTTAAAATTTTTCATGACATATAGGAGTGGGCCATTAGTCTTAACAAAAGCGTCTCATGGATAGGAAGTTATATGACTAGCACAAAACCCTTTACCACCCAAATTCCACCCAAAATGTGAGGATCGCCCTTAGATTAGTAGGAATTAAAGCATTCATCTTTAATGCTTAGAGTGTGAACCGGTAGTATATTAGATTCTAGAACTTGTTTTGTGATGCATTCCGAGATCGCAAGTGAGGCTACACTTGTGTAGTTAGGAATAACTAAATGATAAGAGGCATTAGGATAACCCTTGTTTGATACCTGTAATATAATTACTTCTTCCACTTCGGTTGAGTAATTCCCCCACACTCTTTGCGTTGTACTCATCTTTAGTACACGATACCCCTAGTTAACCCCTCAGAGCCTATCCTTTTCGCGGTTCTCGTGATATTTCGGTTTTTCCGGAATATCAATGAAGAGCATTGTTTACACCCCACCCCCAAATATACACCCAAATCGCCTTAGCCTACCCCTTATGCACTCACTTTTAGTGCAAATATTTGTTATCACCATAAACCCTTAGTTCAATTATCTAGTTGCTTGCATAAGTTGCTAAGTCGAGTCATATCCTTTGTATACAGTTTTGGGATGATTGGGATTCATGGGAAAAGTTAAAGTTTATGAAATGACGGGAAGGGAATGTTAAATTCAAATTCCCTTTGTTTGCGTAATAATGTACCCCAAGTGTTTTGATCTTTTCAAATCGGGTCAAATTAGTATAAGAGTAATAAAAACTCAAGTGTAGGGATATGCTTATAAATCCCTAGTATTTTGATGTTATCTTAGAGGATGGTAGAGTAAAAGTGTATGAAAAAAAAAAAAAAAAAAATCGAAAAAAAAAATAGAAAAAGAGAAAAAGAAAAAAAAAATAGAGTGAAAAAAAAAAAAAAAAAAAAAAAAAAAAAAAACATACGGGCTACCATTCTACATCTATCCTTTAAATTTATGTTTGTTTATTTCAGTTATCTAGAGTTTAGAAGTGTCGAGTCTTGTCTTAGCAACGCCATTCTTCATATGCATTTAACATAGAGATTTTTGACTTACCACCACTAAATAGCCTATCCCACCAAACCCTTATTTCCCTACCGTAAGCCTAACGTTACAACCCTTTAAAGACCTCTTTGATAGTCTTTCCTAGGTGCTTACGCCAAAGCGATGGAGGTTTGATCTATTCTCAAGCCTATGGTAATCTATGTACTAGGACCGGTTAATGAGTGTTTATCTTCCATTTCCTATATTGTTATATTTCATTTATACACCCGAGAGAGATGTGAGTATCCAAACACCCCATGTGAGGTGCTAGTATGTAATTTCCGTGCTTGTTATGACTTTTGCGGGGCTTATATGTGTTGTGGACCGTTTTGAATTAATGCTTCATGACCCCTAACTTATAAATTAATTGGCTAAAAGACATTTGCTTGAGGACAAGCAAATAAAAAGTGTAGGGATATTTGATAAGGTTTTAAAAGGTACCATTTTGAGGGGTCGTTTAAGTCCTTATTTGATCACTTTTGTATCCGGTATTGCTTAATATCGTTCCTTTTCACTTTTTAGGTCTCGTGAAGGCAAAATGCTGGAATGGCACTTATTTGGACGAAAACGCGCGAATATATGAAGAAAATGGCCAAAGTCAAAATCGAGACACTCAAAGCTGCTGAAAATAGAAGGCGACGGCGTCAGGTGTTAATTGCGACGCCGTCCGAGGATTTTTGTGACGGGACAGAACCCAAAACTCTTATTTTCAAGTGACGACGTCCAGTTGTAAAAGAGTAGGCCGTCGCTACTCAGACGGCCTAGATGCGACCCAGACGACGTCAGAGACTGAAGGCGACGGCGTCACAACCTTAAGGTGACGCCGTCACAAGCTGATCAAGTCACAACATGCGCGCGAAGTAGTTGATATTGTTTTGGCCATAACTTTTGCATACGAACTCGGATTTAGGTGATTCAAAAGCCCACGCGACCGGAACGAGAAAATCTACAATTTGTTGAAAAAATGGTCGTGACGCCGTCACTCTATAAGTGTGACGCCGTCGCTCTTTGCCGACAGAAAATCTGCCTATAAATATAACATTATAACTTCACTTTTTGCAAGCCCTAAACCCTAAGTCCGATTCTAGGGTTTAGGTAGGTGTTTTTCCAGCAACTTAAAGGGTTCCAAACACTCTATAAACATTGTGTGTTGGTTTGTTTGTTAATCCAATCTTATGGTATGTCTTCAATTATCATAATTGTTGCTTGCTCTTCATTAATTATGCTTGGCTAATTCATCTAGTGTCTGCTTATGATTGTGTGAAACTTGTATACAATTAATTAGATCTTATTGATTTCTTAGTGATGCTTGTGTCTATCTTCATCATTAGGGTGTGACAACTTCAATGAGTCTAATTGGTTTAGTTTATAATTCTTGCATCCTACTGTCTCTTGTTTGATTGGTTGTTTCTTATCTTAGTTGATTAATGATCTAGTAATGCGATAGGTCATTTGTTGTGTACTTAATGCTTGATTCATCTTTGTGAACCTTAGAATATAATTATCTGAGTAGTTGTAGGCTAAACCATCCAAAGATCGCCTTAGAGTAGGAGTTTATAATCCCTTGTGGGTTTGTAGACAAGACCCTTTTGGTAAATTCAAAGAGTTAGGGAGAAACGCATACCCTACAACCTTAGACACACAACGCAACTAGGAATAAGGACGTGAAAATTCAACCATCAATAGGACGTGACAATTCAGTAGGTAGAATTGGATAGCTAGAAAGGAGTAATACATCATAAGTAGATACGCTTCACGTTACTGGTAGATCCCTTAGTTAGTTAGTATCTTTTGGAATAGTTGGCTAGCAACTAATTCCACCCTCCCCTCCAAACCCCGAGATTCGTACCTTTTCATTCCATAAAATATAAAAATACAAAAATAATCATCCCTCACCTTTAGACTTAAATCGACATACAATTCAGCCTAACGACACTATTCCCCTAGAGAACGATATCAATACCCGTGGCTTACCCTAATTACTACACTACAACGATTAGGTGCACTGCCTAGGGTGTTATAAAACTTGCTCGAAGAAAAGGAAGTTTCCTTGACCCCGAACGACGCGTGTAGCGTTATCAATCTTTCCAATTTCCAGAATTTCGACCGTAATAATTACTACGATATCCTCCTCCACGGTATCCTCCTTGAGCGTAACTCGTTTCTCCTTCCTTCGGTCCACCCATAGGTTTATCGTCGCACTCGGACGATGGATGATTTCCTCCACAATTGTTACATCCGTCTCGCATTTCTTTCATTTCATCTTTGATATCTTTATATTGCGAGTTGATTTTTGAGGTTAACGCTTCCATCTTCTCCATGAGTTTTGAGGTATCGGTGTTTTTGACAAAAGCAACAGTTTTTCGGAGAGGTTTGGTTTTGGAATCTTTGGACCAATCAAGCTTGAGGAGTACTCGATCTTCGAGCAATTGATGTGCATCGTTGGGAGACTTATAGAGAAAAATTCCTCCGGCATCAAGGATGCCTTGAGAGATTTCATCTAGTCCATGGTAAAAGATTTGGATAATGGTTCCTTTTGATAATCCATGTCCATGACAACTACGAAGCAAATCTTTCATTCGAAGCCAAGCTTCGACAAGTGATTCGTTTGGGTTTTGGTTGAAAGCACGAATTTCTCCCATTAATCGATCAAACATGGCAGGTGGAAAGAATCGGCTTACAAAAGCTTGCCTCATCTTCTCCCAAGTATTGATGATTCCTGGGGTTAATTCATTGTACCATACTTTAGCATCTCCGGTGAGTGATGATGGGAAAAGTTTGAGTTTGATGGCATTGACATCGGTGTCGCCATAACGAAACATGCCACAAATTTCGATAAATTCGGCAATGTGCTTATGCGGATCGACCCGCGCACGGCCATCGAATTGTCGGTCTTTGATCATAGAAAGGTGATGTCCCTTCACGGTGAAGTTGTCACCAAGGTTAATAGCAACAATAGCACTTTCGGGGGTTGGTGCTACGGTTCGGTTGGTTCCCCACACGGGTTTATCGTCCGCCATGGGAAAAGGTAAATTGGTGAAAGGGTTGTAAACAACTTTGGCTTCAATGAGGTTATCAAATGGTGGGTTTGGTACTCTTGGTACACGATTTTCCAATGGTATGAAACGTGTTCTCCTTCTTCTTCGAATCAAACATTCGGGATTGGTAAGAGGTGCAATTGGTTCTATTCCTGCTGCTCGAGTGTTCATACAATGTCCTAGAGAATCCAGGCAATATCTAAACACACGGACAAACAACGAAAACAGTTTTTATGGGTCAGAGTAGGTAACCGAATCGGTTGTGGGATGCGACCGATCGGTTAGTCTAGATGATTGATGGACAAACTCGTAACCGATTCGGTTGAGGAGCAACCGGATCCGGTTAAGGTTTCTGAGAATTTTTTTTTTGGGTTGAATCGACTGAGGGAAATTCAAAAACTTGTTGAAACACAATCAAATCCCCGGCAGCGGCGCCAAAAACTTGATGTGCTGGTTGTGTACAAGTTTTAAATTTATAAAAGGTGAATTACCAATACTACCAATAACACATACGAGCAAGTATACTCGTCCGTTATAACAAGATTATGAAGGTAAGTCGGGATCGTTCGCAGGGATTTGAGTGAATCTAAACACAAGTTTGAATTAACGGAGTCTATCCAAAACATATAATAAAGCAAATAGGTATAATAAAATTCAGATGATTAAAAACTACACTTGCTTAAACTAGTTTCATATAATAGATTAATGTGATTGTGTTAACCTCTTAACATGTTGGTTATGATAATTAGTTGGTGTACTAATCTATTGTTCTTACAAGTTAAACTTTGATCAAGGGTTTAGTTTATAAAAACAAGCATTAAGTTTAACCAATCAATTCAAGATCAATTCAAGTTTCATAAGTCTACATACATAAACTCAAACACAAAAACATCCACTTGTTCATCAAATTGCTTAAGAAATGGTCAATACAAAAGGTAACCGATCATAGACAAAAGGCTACAGTTGATTCTCAACAACTAATCTTACGACCATTTAGATGTTTCCAACCAATCCAATTTGATAATCAAAAAGCGTTTCTATTACAACCACACCTTAGTTCCTTTGTATAATCAAGAATAATGGGTAAAAACAATCATCCATAGACAAAATGATTATGACTAGTTGAATAACAATAAGTCCTTTCGACCACAACGATTACTATCAATTATCCAAACTTGATTAACAAATGTCACTATGAAACTTTAGCACAATTGGGTCTTAGAATCAACTTGAAATTGAATTAAAACATGTTAACACAATCACTAACTAATCATATGATAATCAACATCATTTAAGCAAGTGTATAAAGAAACTAGCCACTCATAGCAAACATAAACTGTAACACCCCAACCCGGCAAGGGTAGAAGTGTCACATTCTGGTGTCATATCAGAACATACAAATGAAATCTTTACAAACGGAAACCTTAAAAATGAAGTATCAAAACATACACACAATTGACTGATAAGAAAATACAATATCCAGAATGAATTAAAATCCCAAAACAAAAGTTGTTCAAAATAAGTCCCAAAGTAATAAGGTACTAGGGTTGGTCCACTCAGATACTCTAACTCTCAGCCCATCGAAGCCCATCTTCAAACCTAAAACCTGCCGCAGGAAAAGAAATGCGGCTGAGCTTAAAAAGCCCAGTGAACAGATATAACAAAACGAAAGCTGAATAAAATCTGAAATGCAAAATGAAACAAAGAAAACGGATAACAAAGTCGCAGCGAAATGAGAACAATGAGTCAATGAGGATCCTGCAGAACACAATTTTACAGATATCCAAAACAAACAGATAACAAGGAGAACGAAGCAAAGCAAAGCATCGATGACATATAAACAAGCACATACAAACCAGACATACAAGAACTGAAACATAAGCAAACATAGCAGACATTGCATCCACACAACATATATGTCATACAATCAAATTAGGAAATCAGAAGACATACAAACCAAACAGATATCTACAGGAAAACGGAAACAATTAATTAATAAGTGAGCATGACAATTCACACAGGTCAAAACCCTTAGTTGAAAACATAACCAGTATCATAACAGCGGAAGTACTAACAGCAGTCAACACATGGCAGTCACACGTAATAAGTAGGAATATAGTATAAACGATATAATTAAATGAATTAAAGACATAGCAGGGCAACTAAACAAATTAACAAGCCAGACGTCGCAAGCTGAACCATTTACCTAACCAAACCGTAGCATAGACAGAAATGTAAACATGGCAGGTAAACAATAGGCAAATAAGGACACAACGAATAGTCATAGTCCACGGGATTAACTGAACAAAGTACACATAATAAACAGACAAAACTAACGATTACACATTAACATGGTCACCAGACAATGCAGAGGGTCACATAACAGTGAGATCACATATCCTCAGATGAAAACAGGTAACTCAGATAACCGTATATTAATCATATCGTAGCAGAGTAATCAGTAGTCACATAACACATGAAAAGCATAATCAAATCCAATAACATATAATAACCCGGTACGTGAATGGAATGATAGTCTGAAATAACGGAATGAAAGTGTGACAGATCAATGAAAAGGAGTATCTATATCTTGGTAAGAGTGAGTCATATAAGGGTACTGAGAAATAAACAATTAATACAGATTATGGTGCGTTGGGGAAATACAGAAAGTACAGTATAGGCATATCAAAAGTGTAAGGGTTGTCAGAAATCTACCACGAGCCCAGAAACATATCATATCATATCATATCATAAGTAGCCATTATATTCGGAGGGGTGACCCCGGAATACCATATATAATAGGAGGGGAGACCTCAGTAACCAATGGAGTAGGTAGCTCCCAGACTGTGAAGACGCGTATTGCACACGACATCATTCACCAGACAAATCATATCATATCAGATAACAGAACAGATCTAGGATGCATCCATACGCCCCTACCTCACATATACAAAATATGATCCACCACCAAGGGACGTGGCAGAACATCACTCTACTGCCCTAGAGTCATGCCAGAGGTGCATCACTGACACGGCCATGTTACCTTCATGGCTAGGGAAACATATTTGGCTCGGGTATCAAACTGAAGGGTCAAAGCATAATCATATCATAAGGATTCCTATCAAAAGTTCATATCAAAGTTCCATAACATAAGTTCATAATCAAAAGTTCATATCAATGGCTCATAATCAGAAAGGTTCGTAGTCATAAGGTTCACAATCAGAAGGTTCATAATCAGAAAGGTTCATAATCAGAGTTCATAACAAAAGGGTGCATAGCAGAGTCATAGGGAAGCCCTAAATAGAAGGCTCAGAGCAAAGTATAACAGTTCAAAGCTAATATCGAAAGATGTAAACGAATCATGGGAAACCTTAAGAGATAAGGTCAGAATATCTGTACCTTATTCCAAAAGCAAAACTAACAAAAGCAAGAAACATGGAAAGCAAAGGATCACTCCTTCTTCGCAGAACCTATACAAATTAAATACCACGTATTACTTTTAAGTCTCATGAATTAGGTAACGCTCCATGAGAATTAGATTACTCGTTTTTAGACGGATTTCCATTTTAAGTACTTTCTATATTAGTAAGTTTAGTCATTTATGATGTAATAAATATTATATTAGATTAACATGAAGAAATGATGATTATTATAGTTTAGGGGTCATTTATGACAAGTTATAATAGTTTAGGGTCTAAAGTGTAAATATCAAAAGTTTACTCTTTTACAAGTTTAGTCCATGCATTTATATAATTAACGAGCCAACCTTATAGTTTCATTATTTACAAGACCAACCTTACATGATTCATTATTTACAAAATTAACCTTATACCTTTATTAAAATAAAACCTTATAAAACTCTAACCAAGTTATTCGACGACTCATGTACGATTCATACCTAGGTCGAGACATGCCTTAGCTTCTTTTATCCACACGACACAACAATGACCACCCTAGACCCATATTTTTGTCGACACAATAAACCAAAGTGTACACGTACGTACTAGTCTCATTTAACTCGATACAAAAATAGGTAAGGCATGATTATGGTAGTGATAACGTGTACTCAATTTTATTATTTTATGTGATCCATGTACATCCTTCTATGTGACCATTTATTAGTGAACATGCACGCAAGAAAAAGAAATCCAAAACCAGTTCACACTAGTATGCAAGAGGGGTCCAACAATTCAATATATTAAGCCTACATGATTGGTCGAATGGAATAGCTATTTAGATATTTGCATGAGACTGGTTTATTATGATAGAACATATGTACATTACTTGTTTCCAACATTGGTACCCTCGACAGTAATCAAAAGACATCAGTTAATTACATCTATGTGGTCGAACATATTTTATCAAGAGTTATATGTCCCCTTCTCCCATTCGACAAGTACAAGATCACAACCTTTGTTACTTCATTAACTACTGTTATGATTTCATGTGATGCATGTTTAAATAGTATGATAACCAAACGCATTGCTGGACATAGCCGTGATCAGATTCAGAAAACCAAACCAGGTTCAAAATCAATTCAGGTTACATGTTTATGTATAAAAGGGACATGTGTAAGGTAGGACAAGTCACGACTAGAATTCCAAACTCACAACAGATTTGTAAGGTGCATGTGTCGACATATATATAGGTTTGTTTCATGGTTTTGTGTAGTACTTATATTAGGTTATAAAGACTTAGGTTTAGCACCAGATTTTAACATGAATTCATAAGCAAGACATGCGTGTGAAGGTCATCAAACCCACGTTCAGAAAACAGAAAAATAAACAAGAAGGAAACGAGTCGTAGTGGTACCTTTTGTAGCGTGCAATGAGAAGAACAAACAATGTACAAAACCGAACCAAATACGTGAAGATAGCAGCCTACAAGAACCTCGAAACACCCTCTTTGGACCTCCTTCTTTGCGACAGGAAAGAATGGAGAAAAACACTTATGTTGCCGTAACTTTTTGAGAGACTAGGGTTTTTGCATGAGAGGATTATGAGTGAATTTATAGATGTCGAAGATATATGGGATATGTAAGATATTAGTTTTCACTTACACATCAAACCATAACATCAAGTTGGCGTATAAGTGGAATTCTAGAGAGAGAAAGTTAGAGGTTTAGGGAACTTAGTGAGAGAAAGTGAAAGATATTATTATTAGCTCCAACTCTCTACCTTGGAAGGTAGAGAGTATTTATAGTCTTACAATAAAACGCCACACAACGGGCTGTGGATCAGACATACAGTGGGTAAAGACCCGTCCGTCCTCCACGGTGTTACTTAACTAAATACTACTTTACTTAAAATAACTACGACTACGAGCTTTCTAACGATTACATATACTTGAGGTAACCGACTCTTTAATACCTGGAATTTCTAATTCTTAACAGGATATTCCTGAAGGAGTCGGTAAAGCTGAAAGAACATGGGCTGTCGCATGGGCTTGATTTGGCCGAAGCTTTCTTTTGATACAAGAATGATACATTCAAATCTTTTATTTTTCCTTATTATACTTTAATTCACATACTTTCTTTTGTAATTTAAACATTTATGTAATTTCATTTAATTATGTTTCTTATATATTTTGTGAGTTGAATGAAACAATTCAAGTTTAATCATTAAATGCAAATCTTATTATCATGAGTATTTGTCTGGTTTGTTAATTGTACATATTTATCGTCTTTAAGGGCAATATGGTCATTTCACAGTTTAACGTTTTTAGGGTTTTACAACTCTTCCCCTCTAAAATATAATTTTCGTCCTCGAAAATTGAAGTCGCAGGGGTACACAAAGACGAACGAGGTTAAGGCAGACGTAGCAATCCATAGTCTCATACAGATCATCACGATATCGGTTCCAAAGCGTACAAAACTTATACATAACAGATTTCGGTGAGAATCTCACAAGGAGGTACAGAATTTCAAACGAACATGAGGATTTTCAAATATCGGGTATGAGCTCTAGTCCATTCACGTACCAACCCCAAGCATTTCCCAAGACGTCGTATGATTTCAATAAGTTCAAATTATATGATCTCGGTATTATCACGTTGATCAGGCGTCATAATACTTGCATCACATAACAAGTTCTAATTGTCATCATATTCTGTCCCAGGTCATGACAAACCACATAACCAATATCACAACAAAACAGATACGCATACAGGTAGCAAGTAACATACCGAAAAAGACCAGATCACATACATACAACATATACCATATCAAAACAACTTACCATACCACAAAAGAGATAAGGCCACCAACGTGCTCGAAACGGTTCCTCATGACTCATTACTGACGATCCAAATATAAAACTGAGATAAAACCAAAATGTTAAATCATGAAACTTCGCGATTCAAACTGAGTTCTGAACAAATCAAAGAAAAGTAATACCGATCAAAACCACTTAACAAAATATCAACCGCCTCAAAACGCATGACAAACGAATCGGAGTAACATAAGTCGCGCCCAAATCATATGAAGTAGATGAACCTTCTCAGCCACCGGTTGAATCTTGTCCCCGTCTTTTGCGTCTTTGGTTGATCCGTCCAGCTTCCTCCAACAGCATCCTGATGTCTCCAGCAGCACTGCAGTCGGGTGTGGCTTCTGCTTCATGAACCTCTCCAGCTCAGGGACTGTTGCAGCAATGCCGGGTCGGCACCATCGTCTTCAACACTACGAGTAGTCTCTACCTAACGATCGACAAACGGATGTGCGAAGACCAAATAACAAAATTCGATACGAAAAGAAGAAGGCCAAATCAGTGAAGACAAACGAATATCACAGTCAGATCTGAACGACAATCAAACGAATCGTAGAAGATCAGAACAGACGGAAGCCTAGTGTCTACCCAAATCCTCACAGGTCAATCCTAAGGTCAACAAGACGAAACTTTTGCTCTGATACCATAATTGTAACACCCCAACCCGGCAAGGGTAGAAGTGTCACATTCTGGTGTCATATCAGAACATACAAATGAAATCTTTACAAACGGAAACCTTAAAAATGAAGTATCAAAACATACACACAATTGACTGACAAGAAAATACAATATCCAGAATGAATTAAAATCCCAAAACAAAAGTTTTTCAAAATAAGTCCCAAAGTAATAAGGTACTAGGGTTGGTCCACTCAGATACTCTAACTCTCAGCCCATCGAAGCCCATCTTTAAACCTAAAGCCTGCCGCAGGAAAAGAAATGCGGCTGAGCTTAAAAAGCCCAGTGAACAGATATAACAAAACGAAAGCTGAATAAAATCTGAAATGCAAAATGAAACAAAGAAAACGGATAACAAAGTCGCAGTGAAATGAGAACAATGAGTCAATGAGGATCCTGCAGAACACAATTTTACAGATATCCAAAACAAACAGATAACAAGGAGAACGAAGCAAAACAAAGCATCGATGACATATAAACAAGCACATACAAACCAGACATACAAGAACTGAAACATAAGCAAACATAGCAGACGTTGCATCCACACAACATATATGTCATACAATCAAATCAGGAAATCAGAAGACATACAAACCAAACAGATATCTACAGGAAAACGAAAACAATTAATTAATAAGTGAGCATGACAATTCACACAGGTCAAAACACTTAGTTGAAAACATAACCAGTATCATAACAGCGGAAGTACTAACAGGAGTCAACACATGGCAGTCACACGTAATAAGTAGGAATATAGTATAAACGATATAATTAAATGAATTAAAGACATAGCAGGCAACTAAAAAAATTAACAAGCCAGACGTCGCAAGCTGAACCATTTACCTAACCAAACCGTAGCATAGACAGAAATGTAAACATGGCAGGTAAACAATAGGCAAATAAGGACACAACGAATAGTCATAGTCCACGGGATTAACTGAACAAAGTACACATAATAAACAGACAAAACTAACGATTACACATTAACATGGTCACCAGACAATGCAGAGGGTCACATAACAGTGAGATCACATATCGTCAGATGAAAACAGGTAACTCAGATAACCGTATATTAATCATATCGCAGTAGAGTAATCAGTAGTCACATAACACATGAAAAGCATAATCAAATCCAATAACATATAATAACCCGGTACGTGAATGGAACGATAGTCTGAAATAACGGAATGAAAGTGTGACATATCAATGAAAAGGAGTATCTATATCTTGGTAAGAGTGAGTCATATAAGGGTACTGATAAATAAACAATTAATACGGATTATGGTGCGTTGGGGAAATACAGAAAGTACAGTATAGGCATATCAAAAGTGTAAGGGTTGTCAGAAATCTACCACGAGCCCAGAAACATATCATATCATATCATATCATAAGTAGCCATTGTATTCGGAGGGGTGACCCCAGAATACCATATATAATAGGAGGGGAGACCTCAGTAACCAATGGAGTAGGTAGCTCCCAGACTGTGAAGACGCGTATTGCACACGACATCATTCACCAGACAAATCATATCATATCAGATAACAGAACAGATCTAGGATGCATCCATACGCCCCTACCTCACATATACAATATATGATCCACCACCAAGGGACGTGGCAGAACATCACTCTACTGCCCTAGAGTCATGCCAGAGGTGCATCACTGACATGGCCATGTTACCTTCATGGCTAGGGAAACATATTTGGCTCGGGTATCAAACTGAAGGGTCAAAGCATAATCATATCATAAGGATTCCTATCAAAAGTTCATATCAAAGTTCCATAACATAAGTTCATAATCAAAAGTTCATATCAATGGCTCATAATCAGAAAGGTTCGTAGTCATAAGGTTCACAATTAGAAGGTTCATAATCAGAAAGGTTCATAATCAGAGTTCATAACAAAAGGGTGCATAGCAGAGTCATAGGGAAGCCCTAAATAGAAGGCTTAGAGCAAAGTATAACAGTTCAAAGCTAATATCGAAAGATGTAAACGAATCATGAGAAACCTTAAGAGATAAGGTCAGAATATCTGTACCTTATTCCAAAAGCAAAACTAACAAAAGCAAGAAACATGGAAAGCAAAGGATCACTCCTTCTTCGCAGAACCTATACACATTAAATACCACGTATTACTTTTAAGTCTCATGAATTAGGTAACGCTCCATGAGAATTAGATTACTCGTTTTTAGACGGCTTTCCATTTTAAGTACTTTCTATATTAGTAAGTTTAGTCATTTATGATGTAATAAATATTATATTAGATTAACATGAAGAAATGATGATTATTATAGTTTAGGGGTCATTTATGACAAGTTATAATAGTTTAGGGTCTAAAGTGTAAATATCAAAAGTTTACTCTTTTACAAGTTTAGTCCATGCATTTATATAATTAACAAGCCAACCTTATAGTTTCATTATTTACAAGACCAACCTTACATGATTCATTATTTACAAAATTAACCTTATTCCTTTATTAAAATAAAACCTTATAAAACTCTAACCAAGTTATTCGACGACTCATGTACGATTAATACCTAGGTCGAGACATGCTGATTGGTTCCCGAAAACACAGTCAAGCTTATGCACACAAGCTAGCCACTTGTGAATGGCTAATCGTAATAAACTTAAAACTGCTCAGAATCCAATACAATGAAGATCAGAGAATATAATGGATTCCCGGGTCGTTAAGTCCCACGGAGACTCAATGGTGTATCAAAACTTATTCAGATGATAGAATGATCACTAAGGATAGTGATCAGTAAGGGTTTTGATTGGAAATTACACTACTGATTGATTGGAATGTATTTGAACACAGAATTGATAAGCACAACAATCAGATAAAACAAACGTAAAACGTACGTTTAAAAACTACTTAAACGTACAAGATAAAAAGTGAAATCTAAGAAATAAAAGACCTAAGAATATGAAAATGACATTTTTGAAATCCTAAAAATAAAAGAAAATTATTAGAAAAAGAAAATTATTTTTAAAACTATTTAATTAATTATTATTAATTAAAAACTATTTTTAACTATTTATTAATACTCTAAAATAAAAGAAAATATGAAATAAGGCTAGAAAAATAAAATTATGACTTAGAAAAATCTAAAATATGATAAAACTTATTTTAAAACTGAAAATATATTTTTTTAGACTTTTTATATATTTATTACTAATTTAAAACTATTTAAAACTAATTAAAATGCTAGAAAATACTATTTAAACTAAGAAAATTATGGAAAAATATTTTTTTGGCTTTTTATATTTATCTTAATCTAAGAAAAATGAAAAATTATTTTTTTGAAACTTTTCTGAATTAATTGTATTAAAAGCTATTTAAAAAGACTTAAAAACTAATTTAAATAGGGAAAAATAGCAAACTGATTTGGAAAAATCTGAAAAATTCAAGAAAAGTCTAAAATAATATTTAGAATCTAGGAAAAATATAAAAACAGGTGGTTGTGTGAAGGAAATTGAGGCTGCAGTTGAAACTGCTTATAAATAAGCACTTGAGAAAAGCCAAAAGCTACAAACTGAGCACCAATCAAATACAGAAGCTACAATATGTTATAACTACTCAAAAGCAACAAGTTTCAACTAGCTTAGACCTCTGAATTACACACTGCTATGATCTTGATGATTTGACTAATGTGCTTAAAATCAGTTTTAGGTGGGCTACTTTAAGCTTAAGTAAAAGCTACAAAATAAGCTGAGAATGAAAACCATCAATTGGAACTTAAACTAGACCTAGCTGGGAACTTGTAAACCAAAATTCAGACTTAGATAAGCTCACTTGAGCTCTGTGCAAGGGCTGCACAAAACTGCACAACACCTGTGCAGACTCAGTGTTAGCTGAGTCAGTGCACAGGGCAACTGAGACCAATTTGACAAACCATTTTAAAGCTTATAAAAAATTGAAAAAAAATTATAAAAATGGTAATAAGAAAATAGACCAGCTTAAGTTTAAAAAACCCAAAGTTTCATGTGATTTGACCCAGAAATGTGCTCATGAAAAATCCACTCATCTTGGCCCAAAACTGAAATTTTGCAAATTTGACTTTTGAAGCAGATGTGAAAAGTTGACTAATTTGAGGTTTGAAACCAAATTATGAACTGAATATGATGAAATATGTTAAAATGAAACTAATGCAAGCTAGTTCTATGATTTCTAAACACAAAACAAGATTTTGCTTTTACAAATTTTAAACAGTTAAGCAGTCAAGACAGTTTAATGGTGTTTTTGACTTTTGCTACTCTAGTATGCAAATGAGTGACTGAACCAAGCCTCATGATCCTAAGGGATACTACTGTGACAGATCTTAACCACCAACTAAACCTCTAACTTACTAAAACCAGTTGATCCAAACACACTTGTAAGTGACATAAATGGAATTTTACAAAGCATGTGTCTGATTCAGAGCATGCAGTCTATAAAGAAACTCAAACTAACTTAAGTTAAACTGAAACTATCATAAATAAGCAATCTTAAACAGTAAATAACAAAGAAACTAATTTTACCAATTTTATACTAAAAACTTGACCAGAATTCAAAATTGCTTGGAATTGATTGACAAGCTTACTAAAAGCTATGGAGAGCTTAAATAAACTTGTTTAAGCTTAAAATAAGCCACTAACAACTTGGACAATAGAATTTTGAAACTGAAATTTGAAACAGTGAACAATAAACTTGAAACTTGATTAAACTTTAAAATTGATACTTGAAATGAGTTACAAATACTAAGAGACTTATGTTAAATACATTAAAGCTTAAAATTACACTTTAAAACACTAGTTGAGATAACTTAATAAAAAAACGACATACAAAGAAAAATTAAAACTAACTACTTCCTCTTTCTTGCTTCTCCTGCTTCCTTTTATACACCATCTGATTTCTCTCTCAACACTGAGCATATCCCACCATTTTTCATGACCATTGGATGACTTGAAGAGTTTTTAGCCGTTGGATTGATTTTGGCGCCAAAAAGCTTTTTATCAACTGGGAGGTTGAGTGAGTTGGAGGAGGGGCATTAAATGATTCTTGGAGGTTTGTTGAGGTGGGGGGAACAAGAAAAGTGGGAAGGTGAGGAGGGGGGATGGGAGATGGTGTGTTGCAGGAGCAGGTGTTGAAGAAAAAAAAGGGCGCGAGGTGATTTGTTTGACCAGATGGGTTGACTGGGGGTTTTATTATTAAAAGGGGGGTCCAAAGGCAGGGGGTCACAATGGGTTGTGGCAGGGGTCCAAAGTAGTTTTGACAAGGCCAATGGTATTAAAGGTTTAATAAGACAAGGACCTTTTGTGTAAATTCTGAAAAACAAGGGACCAAGGCTGCCATATTTGCAAAGTTGCTCAAAGGGACCAAAAGTGACAAGCTCCAATAGTACAAGGACCAAACTTGACATTTTCAAAATTCCAAGGACTATTTTTGCCAAATTTTAAACTTGGAGGACCAAACTTGTAATTTCTCAAAACTTTTGATATTTTTCACCAAAGGACTAATTTTGACAAGTTATGATTTTAAAAGGACCTTTGGTGATTTTACTTTTGAAATTAGGTGCTCAGGGACTATTTCTGACAATTTTTGAAACTTGGGGGACTGAAACTGCCAATTATGCAAACTTAGCTCATTTTTCATCTGATTTTAAACATTTTGCATCTGAAACATATAAAATGCAATTTTGAGATATTTTTAGTATTTTGATGCATTTCTGAGCATTTTTAAACGTTTTGCAGTTCAGATTTGACCAAAAATGATGAGTATTTACACACTCATCAATCCCCCACACTAAACTATTGCTAGTCCCTAGCAATCTTTTGAGAAAAACTTAATGGATTTGAATCTATTTACCAAAAGCCATTACTTCTGGAGTAGCCAAATGTTTTAGTTCAAATAAGAACCATGGTACACCGATAACCATGTGATTTTGAGCAAACCACCAGTTTCCAACGGATTTGATTTGTCTTTACCAGAAGCCGTTTGCTCTGGACTAGCCAACTCTTAGATAAATTATCAATATTATCTTTGGTGAGCTGATTACCAATTATGGTTTTTCCACTGCCTTTACCACAAGCCATAAACTTGCGGGCTAGCCAACTCTTCACTTTTTAGGATATGGTGAGCTGAATACCATACAATTTTGGGCAAATTGCAAGCCGTCAACGGATTTGAGATATCTTTACCAAGAGCCGTTTGCTCCTGGATTAGCCAATCCTTTTGTTTATAAGACAAGGCGGACTGATAACCAATTGAGTGAGTGCAAAAACACTTACTCCAAAAAAAAAATTTGGCCAAAAACGGGGGAATTGGTATAATTATATGATAAAATTCGTGAGAATCCCCCCCACACTTAGAAATGAATATTGCCCTCAATATTCAGAGTACCGGCGGTTATGCCGAAACATAGAACGTAAAAGGGAAATACTACGGCCATTATTTGAAATATATATATATATATATATATATATATATATATATATATATATATATATATATATATATATATATATATTTTATATAGCGGGGGGGGGGGGGGGCAACTCCCCCACACTAGGGTGGTAGAACAGAGAAAGAAGACAGAAATATGGGTGAAAACCCATATGGTGTGTGCTACTGTTTTTGATTACCGAGTCGCTAGCTTGACTCGACCCCGAATTCATTTGTTCATGGGGAAGTAAAGTGGAAGATACAATCTCCATCGGACTTTCATTCAAGATGTTTGTATAAACATTGAAGTACGTGAAAGTTCCACACCGACGAGATATACATAGAACCGGCTCAAAAATAATAAATGAAAATGTCAGGGTCAAAGATAGTGTCTTCATTCCCGAAGGAATTAAGACATGGAGAAGTCACACCGTATGTGATGAAAGGAAGAAAGGTTCGGATGATGTACGTTTCAAGCTCAAACAACTCATTAAAATTTTCATCCATGTGCATTTTTCTTCCAACGAGCATCCCTGAATTAAAATTTTTGTCTTCGCCAGATGGCTCAACGGGATACTCGAAAGACATCTCATCAGTGAGGATACAATCGTCATCACATGATGGAAGAGATAAGTTAGAATACATAGGTGGGACAAGTGGTGTGCTCTGAGAGCTAGCAATTTCCACCACTTCCGTGATGGTCTCTGTATCGGAATCAGACATTTCATCGAAAAGAGGATTTACTTTCCCAAAAGTGTAGTCATTATTAAATTCAAAAAGAGGATTTGAGAAAATCCCGGAAGTAACCTCAGAAATGTCAAGAGAATCACAAAAAGGCAAATCACAATCACTATCGGATATATCCTCAGACTCACTTGGGATTGGGACAAGATCCTCAACACTTGATGATTCCGTTTCCGAAATAGTGCTGAGATGATCATCCTCCATTATGAGAGAGTCTTTGGAAGCAATAATAGGTAAGATAGGTGTGATAGCAATAGACTGAGGGAGTTGAGAAATGATATTTTTCAAAAGAATAACACTCTCCTCGTCGTCCTCATAATATTCCCTCATTTAAATAGTATCCTCATCATCATCGTCATCATATCGGATTCTTATATTCATCTGCTGAAGCTTACATACCATTCTTTTCATTTGTAGTTTCTTTCGAATGCGTATTTCTTCAGAACTTTGTGGAAGATTACACTCCTCGTAATCATTGATATGCTGTGAAGGCTCGGAAGTCTGAGTACTAGGATTAGCCGTTCGTTCTTCAGCTAGTAATTCTCCAATAGTTTTATCATGATGATATTGATGAATGATGGAATACTGTGGGGGTTGGAAATTGTCAAAACCGGGAGAATTGGAATTGTGAAAATTTTGATTCATCGGCTGACATTCAAAAGTCGCATGAGGACCCCCGCAATTCTCATAACATAGATAATTGGGAAAATAACTTTCACCAAAGTTCTGATTGTAACATGGTTCTGGCTCATAGACAAGCGGGACCCGTGGTGGACAATCAAAAACGTAATGAGAATCATTCCCACAAAACTCGCATGAGTAGGATTCGTATTGGGCCTGTGGAGGTAGGTAGGAAAAATCGGGTGTTTCATTATTAGAAATGGGATCGGGATTACCGACAAATTTGTCTCCGAAACTCACATTGGTACATCGCCGACAATTTCCACCGTTAAATGGACCTCCACACCAGGAACATGTCGAAAACCATGACATAAAGAATTAAACGGATAAGAGGGATAAGAGATGAAGAATTAAACGGTTATAGAGGATAAGGAATGGAGAATTAAACAGATTAGAGGATAAAGGATGGATATTTTTGGATTTTTGAAAAACATGCTATAAAAACAAAGAATGAAAATATTAGTGTTAATGAACTTTTTGATTTTTTATAACTTTACAAAAAACTTTTTACAAATGATGGAATATGTGCAAGAATGGGTCTGAAAACGGTTTAACACACGCTAAAGCCTCCCCGGCAGCGGCGCCAAAATTTGATTGGTTCTCGAAAACACAGTCAAGCTTAATCACACAAGCTAGCCACTTGTGAATGGCTAACCGTAATAAACTTAAAACTGCTCAGAATCCAATACAATGAAGATCAGAGAATATAATGGATTCCCGGGTCGTTAAGTCCCACGGAGACTCAATGGTGTATGATGAGTGTCTAAATACTCATCATTTTTGTACAATATAAACTGCAAAATCATCTGAAAACACTCAGAAACGCATCAAAATGATAAAAATATCACAAATCAGTGTTTTATGTGTTTTAAATGCAAAAATATCAAAATCAGATGAAAAACGTATCAAATTTGCAAAATTGGCAGTTTTAGTCCCCCAAGTTTCAAAAGTTGTCAAAAACAGTCCCTGAGCACATAATTTCAAAAGTAAAATCACCAAAGGTCCTTTTTAAATCATAACTTGTCAAATTTAGTCCTTTGGTGAAAAATATCAAAAGTTTGAGAAAATTACAAGTTTGGTCCTCCAAGTTTCAAAATTGGCAAAATTGGCCCCTGGAAATTGGAAAATGGCAAGTCTAGTCCTTGTACTTTTTGAGATTGTCAGTTTTAGTCCTTGGAGAAACTTTTCAGAATTGGCAGCCTAGGTCCTTGAAGTTTCAGAATTTACACTAATGGTCCTTGTCTATTAAACCCCTTTGCAAACCATTTTGGACCCTTGAGCCCAAGTGACCCCTGCCACAACCCAATTTGAACCCCCCTATTATTATATCTGGTCAGTCAGCCCTGGTCAAACACCCACTTGGCGCCCTTTTTCTTTCCCCTCCCAACTGCTCTGCAACACCATCCATGTTCCCTCACCTCCACCTCAATATATCACTCTCCTTGTCCCCCCACCTCAACACAACTCCAAGAAACATTTAATGATCCTTCAACCATTTCACTCAACCCTCCACCTGTTAAAACCCACTTTGGCGCCAAAATGATCAAACGGCTAGAACTATCCAAGTCATCCAATGGCTATTATTATTGGTGGGAAGTGCTCAGAACATGAGAGAGAAGGATATGGGAGTATAAAAGAAGCAAATAGAGAGAAGAAAAGGGGGGTAGCTAGTTTTTATTTATTTTCTTTAAAATGTCGTTTTATTTATAAATGTCTTAAGCTTTAGTGATAATGTTGTAATCTTTGTTTTAATGTATTAAACTAAGTTATTTTACAAGTGCAATCTAGTTTTAATTGGTAATTCAAGGTTTAGTGCCATTTCATGTTACCTAGTTCACTGTTGCAATTTTAAGTTTCAATTGTTTATGTTCAAATCTCCACCAGCTCACTTATAAGCTCAGATAAGCTTATATAAGTTTATAATTGCTTTTTGTAAGCCTGCATTTAAAGTTCATGCAAGTTTGGATTTCAGTCAACAAAAGTCAACCATGAGCTGAATTGGGTATGGAACTGGATATTGTTGTTGCAGAGGTTGACTTAGGGTTGGAATAGACTAGGATTAGAGTAGGTTTGGGTTTGGTTTAGCCTGTGGCACCAGCTGGACAATTGTGAGTTTTGTTCTCATTTCTATTTTCTCTTCAATATTGCAGTTTATGATTGTAAGTGTGTCTGTGGTCACAAGTGATTTTTAGGTGTTTAATTAGCTATAATTAGGTGATTTAAACTTATCTTGATCAGTGATAGTGGTTAGTTAAGTATCAATATCAGTTTTAAGTTCAATTCAGTTTTAAAAAGAGTGTTTGGAATTGCTGCACTTTCTGTATTAGGGGCCTCATCAGTGGTTACCAATTGTTGTTTCAAGTTTGTTTAATCCTAATTGACTCATTTGAGTCAAGTTTTTGTGTCTGCTAGTTCCAAAAGTCAAAATCCATATCCTTGATCATTAACAGGTTAACTGTTGGTTTCTTTGCATATCCAAATCTTGTTTCATGTTCAAAATCCATAGATATATATTGCAGTAATCTCATTTCATGTATTCATATCATTTCCAGTCCTTAAATCCAGATTAAAACTCATATAAGTCAACTTTTAAGTTTTGTCAAAAGTCAAATAATGCACAAACTCAGTTTTGAGCTCAACTAGAGGGATTTTTCATGCACTCATTTCTAGGTCAAATCAAGTGATTCTTGTGGCTTTTAAAACCTCTCTTGGTCTATTTTATCATCATCATTTTTGTCAATTTTTGTAATTTTTTTCTTAAGCTCAAAAGACCTTGTGAATGTGGTGTTAAATCCCCTGTGCAGGGCACTGTTGCCTGCACAGGTTTATGCAGGTTTTGCAAGGTCTGCACAGGTTTCATTTTAGCTCACCTAGGTCTGTAATTTAGCTTACAAGGTCTCACCTAGGTCTAGTGTAGGTTCTAAGTCTTTGTTCTTAATTGCTAGCTTATTTGATTGCTTATTCTTGGGCTTAAAGTTGGCCCCAGAAACCTGTTTTTAGCTTATAAGCTCTTACATCAAATCTGTACTAGCTTGATATCCAGAGGTTAGGGCTTGTTGAATCTTGTTGCATTTTAGTTCTTCTAGCTTATAGTAGCTTCTGTTTTGGTTTGGTGCCTTTTGGATTGCATTTGCTTATTCAAGTGCTTATTTCAATAAGCACTTATACTTTAGTTTCAAAATCCTCCAAACAAGCCCCTGTTTTTCTATTTTTCCTTTATTCCTTATATTATTTTAAACTTTTCCTGAAATTTTCAGATTTTTCTAAGTTGTTTTGCTATTTTTCTTAATTTAAATTAGTTTTTAAGCATTTTTAAATAGCTTTTAATACAAAAAATTCAGAAAAGGTTCAAAAAAATAATTTTTCAATTTTCTTAAGTTTAGATAAATATAAAAAGAGAAAAAAGTATTTTTCCATATTTTTCTTAGTTAAAATTGTATTTTTAAATAATTTAAGTAGTTTTTAATAGTTTAAAATTCCTAGAAAATAGAAAAATAATCATAAAAATACAAAAATAGTTTTGAAAAGTCTATTTTGATATTTTAGACTTTTCTAAGTTTTAATTTTATTTTTCTAGCTTTATTTCCTAATTTCTTGTATTTTAGGTAATTATTTAATAGTTAAAAATAGTTTTTAATTAATAATAATTAGATAATTAGTTATAAAAAAATAATTTTCTTTTTCTATAAATTTTCTTTTATCATTAGGATTGTAAAAATGTATTTTTCATATTTTTACGATTTATATTGTATAAGTTTCACTTTTTATTTTGTACGTTTACGTTATTTTTATTTAAACGTAAGTTTTAAGTTTTAAGTTTTAAACGTTCATCATTTTAAATATAGTGATAGCGTTTATTTAATATCTTTTATCTTTTTAATTTTCTTAATTTGTATTTAAGTCGCTTTAATTTATAAACTTCTTTTTCAGTAGTGTAATTATTCAATCTAATCCTTTCTGATCGCTATCATTAGTGATCATTCTATCGTCTGAATCAGTGTTTGCACACCATTGAGTCTCCGTGGGACTTAACGACCCGGGAATTAATTGTATTCTCTGATCTTCATTGTATTTGTGTCTAAGCAGTTTTAAGCCTGTTACGGCTGGTCATTCACAAGTGGCCAGTTTGTGTGATTAGACTTGACGGTTCAGCACAGATCAAATTTTGGCGCCGCTGCCGGGGAGGCTTTAGCGTGTGTTTAGCCTTTTTCAGACCCATTCTTGCACATAACCCATCCTTTGTAAAAAGTTTTTTGTAAAGTTATCAAAAAAAAAAAAAAAAAAAAAAATCCAAAAAGTTCATTAACACTTTTCCTAAAGTGTTAAAAACGCCAATAATATTTTCATTCTTTGTTTTTATCATCATGTTTTTCAAAAATACCAAAAATATTCCTCTTTACCCTCTTACCTTTTTGATTCTTCATTTCTTACCCTCTGTTAACCTTTGATTTTTTCTATGTCTTATCCTCACCCTCTTGGTTGTCAATGGTGTGGTGGTCCTTATAATGGTGGCAATTGCCCCAGTTGTAGCGTGGTGGAATCAGGAAACGGGTCTGTCTATAACCAGGATCCCTATTCCTACCATAACACGACTGATTTATTCCATCAGCTACCACACTGTGAGACTCAGCAGTTTTACTGTTGTGAGTACTGTGGTGGTTCACATTCCAGTTCTGATTGTCAATCAGGAAACACGCTTGTCTATGAGCAGGTTCCTGATAATAATTATGACTACAACACATACCACTCACAGCCACATCAGTTGTACTGTTGTGAGTATTGTGGAGGTCCTCACCCTAGCTCGGATTGTCAATCAGGGAACCCATTTCCTTGTAACAATTACGACTCTTCATATCAAGACCAACCTCCACAGTACCAAATGATTCAAGCGACTCCTCATGAAACTACGACAGACCTTCTACTGAAGACTCTGGAGTTATTAAAAGAACTTAAGGAGGAGTCGGCTATGTCCTCCCAAGATAATCCAAATGAAAAATCCATGGAAGTTTTGTTAGCCGAAGAGCGGGCTGCTAAATTAGATTCCCAGATTGCCTTTGAAAAATCTGTTAGGGAATCAATTGCAAAAGAAAAAGCAGCCAAATCTAGCTCTCGATTCCGTTTCATTCCTGATGACGATGATGATGAAGATATCCTTGATATCTTACAATTTTATAACAGTTCATCAAGTTCATCAGTTGAAATTCCTTCCGTGGAAAATCAGGGAGAAAAGACTATGATGGAATTACTAGCAGAAGAACAAATGTTAAGTATAAAACATATGTATGCTAGTCCTTCTAAACTCCCTCAGTCTGTTGTTATCACACCCAAAGCTCCCACTCACTCTCTGAACATGGGGGATGAGCATCTTGACACTGTTCCTGAAAAGGAATCGGACGAATTTATAAAGTCTAGTGTTGAGGACCTTGTCCCAATCCCGAGAGAGTCACAGGGAACTTTTGGCCATATGTGTGATATCCCTTTCCCTCTTGAGTGTCCAAATGATCAATTTGAGACTTTCTCCGATTTTAGCGATGATTGTAAATCTTATGGAGACATCGAGTATGTTGAGGCATCACTTCCACAGTCTGATCCTCTTCTTGAGGAGTTCACCGATGAACTCATTCACATCAGTCCACTTTCATCAGAAAGTGACGATGATCTCTTTGATTTCGAAGCCGATCTTGGAGAAACTAGAAGTCTCCTATACAATGATCATTCACTCATTTCTTGTCCCATTTCCGACTCTTCCATTCCTTCTCTCACTCCAGATGAGGAAGATGACAACTTTTGGAAGGAGGTCGATGATTTTCTTAGTGATGAGTCGATTCCAACAGGAATTGACAATACTTACTTTGATTCGGAGGGAGACATCCTTTTTCTTGAAAATCTGTTGATTGAAGAACCGTTTCCAGCTCTCCCTCCCGGAAATTTTGTTACCAATCACCATAAAAGCTTCAAATTTAAGCTTAAAAATGTCAAAAATGGTGATTTGCTTCTTTTTGATGAGGAATGGACATGCATTGTGATGCACATATTTATTCCATTCTTCACAAATGGTGTGGTTGCTCTTTCCCTTTTCTCCTTCGGGAATGAGGACACTATTTTTGATCCCGGCATTTTCAATTATCATTTTTGAGCCGGTTCTCTCTATATCTCATCGGTGTGGAACTTTCACATGCTTCATATGTTTGTCCAAACATCTTGAATGAAAGTCCGATGGAGATTGTTTCTTCCACTTTGCTTCCCCATGAACCAATGAATTCGGGGTCGAGTCAAGCTAGCGACTCGGAAATCAAAAACAGTAGCACTCACCATATGGGTTTTCACCCATATTTCTGTCTTCTTACCCCCTTCTACCACCTAAGTGTGGGGGTGATGCCCCACATGTTATATATATAAGTTTTCATAAAAAAAAAAAAAAAAAAAAAAAAAAAAAAAAAAAAAAAAAAATCTTCTTCTAAATAAATGGCCGTAGTATTTCCCTTTTACGTTCTTTGTTTCGGCATAACCGCCGGTGCTTTGAATATTGAGGGCAATATTCATTTCTAAGTGTGGGGGGAAATTCTCACGAATTTCATATATTATCTACCCAATTCCCCCGTTTTTGGCCAAAAATTTTTTTTTGGAGTAAGTGTTCTACACTTACTCATCTTGGTTATCAGTCCGCCATGTCTGTAAGACAAAAGGATTGGCTAATCCAGGAGCAAACGGCTCTTGGTAAAGATATATCAAATCCGTTTACGGCTTGCAATTTGCCCAAAATTGTATGGTATTCAGCTCACCATATCCTAAAAAGTGAAGAGTTGGCTAGCCCGCAAGGTTATGGCTTGTGGTAAAGGCAGTGGAAAAACCATAATTGGTAATCAGCTCACCAAAGATAATATTGATAATTTATCTAAGAGTTGGCTAGTCCAGAAGGGTACGGCTTCTGGTAAAGACTAATCAAATCCGTTTACAGCTTATGATTTGCTCAAAATCATTTGGTTATCAGTGTACCAAGGTTCTTACTTGAACTGAAACATTTGGCTACTCCAGAAGTGATGGCTTTTGGTAAAGAGATAAAATCCATCAAGTTTTCTCAAATCATTGCTAGGGACTAGCAATATCTTAGTGTGGGGGATTGATGAGTGTCTAAATACTCATCATTTTTGTACAATATAAACTGCAAAATCATCTGAAAACACTCAGAAACGCATCAAAATGATAAAAATATCACAAATCAGTGTTTTATGTGTTTTAAATGCAAAAATATCAAAATCAGATGAAAAACGTATCAAATTTGCAAAATTGGCAGTTTTAGTCCCCCAAGTTTCAAAAGTTGTCAAAAACAGTCCCTGAGCACATAATTTCAAAAGTAAAATCACCAAAGGTCCTTTTTAAATCATAACTTGTCAAATTTAGTCCTTTGGTGAAAAATATCAAAAGTTTGAGAAAATTACAAGTTTGGTCCTCCAAGTTTCAAAATTGGCAAAATTGGCCCCTGGAAATTGGAAAATGGCAAGTCTAGTCCTTGTACTTTTTGAGATTGTCAGTTTTAGTCCTTGGAGAAACTTTTCAGAATTGGCAGCCTAGGTCCTTGAAGTTTCAGAATTTACACTAATGGTCCTTGTCTATTAAACCCCTTTGCAAACCATTTTGGACCCTTGAACCCCAAGTGACCCCTGCCACAACCCAATTTGAACCCCCCTATTATTATATCTGGTCAGTCAGCCCTGGTCAAACACCCACTTGGCGCCCTTTTTCTTTCCCCTCCCAACTGCTCTGCAACACCATCCATGTTCCCTCACCTCCACCTCAATATATCACTCTCCTTGTCCCCCCACCTCAACACAACTCCAAGAAACATTTAATGATCCTTCAACCATTTCACTCAACCCTCCACCTGTTAAAACCCACTTTGGCGCCAAAATGATCAAACGGCTAGAACTTATCCAAGTCATCCAATGGCTATTATTATTGGTGGGAAGTGCTCAGAACATGAGAGAGAAGGATATGGGAGTATAAAAGAAGCAAATAGAGAGAAGAAAAGGGGGGTAGCTAGTTTTTATTTATTTTCTTTAAAATGTCGTTTTATTTATAAATGTCTTAAGCTTTAGTGATAATGTTGTAATCTTTGTTTTAATGTATTAAACTAAGTTATTTTACAAGTGCAATCTAGTTTTAATTGGTAATTCAAGGTTTAGTGCCATTTCATGTTACCTAGTTCACTGTTGCAATTTTAAGTTTCAATTGTTTATGTTCAAATCTCCACCAGCTCACTTATAAGCTCAGATAAGCTTATATAAGTTTATAATTGCTTTTTGTAAGCCTGCATTTAAAGTTCATGCAAGTTTGGATTTCAGTCAACAAAAGTCAACCATGAGCTGAATTGGGTATGGAACTGGATATTGTTGTTGCAGAGGTTGACTTAGGGTTGGAATAGACTAGGATTAGAGTAGGTTTGGGTTTGGTTTAGCCTGTGGCACCAGCTGGACAATTGTGAGTTTTGTTCTCATTTCTATTTTCTCTTCAATATTGCAGTTTATGATTGTAAGTGTGTCTGTGGTCACAAGTGATTTTTAGGTGTTTAATTAGCTATAATTAGGTGATTTAAACTTATCTTGATCAGTGATAGTGGTTAGTTAAGTATCAATATCAGTTTTAAGTTCAATTCAGTTTTAAAAAGAGTGTTTGGAATTGCTGCACTTTCTGTATTAGGGGCCTCATCAGTGGTTACCAATTGTTGTTTCAAGTTTGTTTAATCCTAATTGACTCATTTGAGTCAAGTTTTTGTGTCTGCTAGTTCCAAAAGTCAAAATCCATATCCTTGATCATTAACAGGTTAACTGTTGGTTTCTTTGCATATCCAAATCTTGTTTCATGTTCAAAATCCATAGATATATATTGCAGTAATCTCATTTCATGTATTCATATCATTTCCAGTCCTTAAATCCAGATTAAAACTCATATAAGTCAACTTTTAAGTTTTGTCAAAAGTCAAATAATGCACAAACTCAGTTTTGAGCTCAACTAGAGGGATTTTTCATGCACTCATTTCTAGGTCAAATCAAGTGATTCTTGTGGCTTTTAAAACCTCTCTTGGTCTATTTTATCATCATCATTTTTGTCAATTTTTGTAATTTTTTTCTTAAGCTCAAAAGACCTTGTGAATGTGGTGTTAAATCCCCTGTGCAGGGCACTGTTGCCTGCACAGGTTTATGCAGGTTTTGCAAGGTCTGCACAGGTTTCATTTTAGCTCACCTAGGTCTGTAATGTAGTTTACAAGGTCTCACCTAGGTCTAGTGTAGGTTCTAAGTCTTTGTTCTTAATTGCTAGCTTATTTGATTGTTATTCTTGGGCTTAAAGTTGGCCCCAGAAACCTGTTTTTAGCTTATAAGCTCTTACATCAAATCTGTACTAGCTTGATATCCAGAGGTTAGGGCTTGTTGAATATTGTTGCATTTTAGTTCTTCTAGCTTATAGTAGCTTCTGTTTTGGTTTGGTGCCTTTTGGATTGCATTTGCTTATTCAAGTGCTTATTTCAATAAGCACTTATACTTCAGTTTCAAAATCCTCCAAACAAGCCCCTGTTTTTCTATTTTTCCTTTATTCCTTATATTATTTTAAACTTTTCCTGAAATTTTCAGATTTTTCTAAGTTGTTTTGCTATTTTTCTTAATTTAAATTAGTTTTTAAGCATTTTTAAATAGCTTTTAATACAAAAAATTCAGAAAAGGTTCAAAAAAATAATTTTTCAATTTTCTTAAGTTTAGATAAATATAAAAAGAGAAAAAAGTATTTTTCCATATTTTTCTTAGTTAAAATTGTATTTTTAAATAATTTAAGTAGTTTTTAATAGTTTAAAATTCCTAGAAAATAGAAAAATAATCATAAAAATACAAAAATAGTTTTGAAAAGTCTATTTTGATATTTTAGACTTTTCTAAGTTTTAATTTTATTTTTCTAGCTTTATTTCCTAATTTCTTGTATTTTAGGTAATTATTTAATAGTTAAAAATAGTTTTTAATTAATAATAATTAGATAATTAGTTATAAAAAAATAATTTTCTTTTTCTATAAATTTTATTTTATCATTAGGATTGTAAAAATGTATTTTTCATATTTTTAGGATTTATATTGTATAAGTTTCACTTTTTATTTTGTACGTTTACGTTATTTTTATTTAAACGTAAGTTTTAAGTTTTAAGTTTTAAACGTTCATCATTTTAAATATAGTGATAGCGTTTATTTAATATCTTTTATCTTTTTAATTTTCTTAATTTGTATTTAAGTCGCTTTAATTTATAAACTTCTTTTTCAGTAGTGTAATTATTCAATCTAATCCTTTCTGATCGCTATCATTAGTGATCATTCTATCGTCTGAATCAGTGTTTGCACACCATTGAGTCTCCGTGGGACTTAACGACCCGGGAATTCATTGTATTCTCTGATCTTCATTGTATTTGTGTCTGAGTAGTTTTAAGCCTGTTACGGCTGGTCATTCACAAGTGGCCAGTTTGTGTGATTAGACTTGACGGTTCAGCACAGATCAGTGTATCAAAACTTATTCAGATGATAGAATGATCACTAAGGATAGTGATCAGTAAGGGTTTTGATTGGAAATTACACTACTGATTGATTGGAATGTATTTGAACACAGAATTGATAAGCACAACAATCAGATAAAACAAACGTAAAACGTACGTTTAAAAACTACGTAAACGTACAAGATAAAAAGTGAAATCTAAGAAATAAAAGACCTAAGAATATGAAAATGACATTTTTGAAATCCTAAAAATAAAAGAAAATTATTAGAAAAAGAAAATTATTTTTAAAACTATTTAATTAATTATTATTAATTAAAAACTATTTTTAACTATTTATTAATACTCTAAAATAAAAGAAAATATGAAATAAGGCTAGAAAAATAAAATTATGACTTAGAAAAATCTAAAATATGATAAAACTTATTTTAAAACTGAAAATATATTTTTTAGACTTTTTATATATTTATTACTAATTTAAAACTATTTAAAACTAATTAAAATGCTAGAAAATACTATTTAACTAAGAAAATTATGGAAAAATATTTTTTTGGCTTTTTATATTTATCTTAATCTAAGAAAAATAAAAAATTATTTTTTTGAAACTTTTCTGAATTAATTGTATTAAAAGCTATTTAAAAATACTTAAAAACTAATTTAAATAGGGAAAAATAGCAAACTGAATTGGAAAAATCTGAAAAATTCAAGAAAAGTCTAAAATAATATTTAGAATCTAGGAAAAATATTAAAACAGGTGGTTGTGTGAAGGAAATTGAGGCTGCAGTTGAAACTGCTTATAAATAAGCACTTGAGAAAAGCCAAAAGCTACAAACTGAGCACCAATCAAATACAGAAGCTACAATATGTTATAACTACTCAAAAGCAAAAAGTTTCAACTAGCTTAGACCTCTGAATTACACACTGCTATGATCTTGATGATATGACTAATGTGCTTAAAATCAGTTTTAGGTGGGCTACTTTAAGCTTAAGTAAAAGCTACAAAATAAGCTGAGAATGAAAACCATCAATTGGAACTTAAACTAGACCTAGCTGGGAACTTGTAAACCAAAATTCAGACTTAGATAAGCTCACTTGAGCTCTGTGCAAGGGCTGCACAAAACTGCACAACACCTGTGCAGACTCAGTGTTAGCTGAGTCAGTGCACAGGGCAACTGAGACCAATTTGACAAACCATTTTAAAGCTTATAAAAAATTGACAAAAATTTATAAAAATGGTAATAAGAAAATAGACCAGCTTAAGTTTAAAAACCCAAAGTTTCATGTGATTTGACCCAGAAATGTGCTCATGAAAAATCCACTCATCTTGGCCCAAAACTGAAATTTTGCAAATTTGACTTTTGAAGCAGATGTGAAAAGTTGACTAATTTGAGGTTTGAAACCAAATTATGAACTGAATATGATGAAATATGTTAAAATGAAACTAATGCAAGCTAGTTCTATGATTTCTAAACACAAAACAAGATTTTGCTTTTACAAATTTTAAACAGTTAAGCAGTCAAGACAGTTTAATGGTGTTTTTGACTTTTGCTACTCTAGTGTGCAAATGAGTGACTGAACCAAGCCTCATGATCCTAAGGGATACTACTGTGACAGATCTTAACCACCAACTAAACCTCTAACTTACTAAAACCAGTTGATCCAAACACACATGGAAGTGACATAAATGGAATTTTACAAAGCATGTGTCTGATTCAGAGCATGCAGTCTATAAAGAAACTCAAACTAACTTAAGTTAAACTGAAACTATCATAAATAAGCAATCTTAAACAGTAAATAACAAAGAAACTAATTTTACCAATTTTATACTAAAAACTTGAAAATGAAAAGAGCAAACTGAGAACCTTATATTTTGAGCTGAATAAGGTGTAAACAAGATCACATATGGCCTGCAAGTACTTCCAGGTCTAGTCTAATATTCAAAGTACAAGAATCCCTCCCCTTTGACTTTCGTTGACCAGAATGCAAAATTGCTTGGAATTGATTGACAAGCTTACTAAAAGCTATGGAGAGCTTAAATAAACTTGTTTAAGCTTAAAATAAGCCACTAACAACTTGGACAATAGAATTTTGAAACTGAAATTTGAAACAGTGAACAATAAACTTGAAACTTGATTAAACTTTAAAATTGATACTTGAAATGAGTTACAAATACTAAGAGACTTATGTTTAATACATTAAAGCTTAAAATTACACTTTAAAACACTAGTTGAGATAACTTAATAAAAAAACGACATACAAAGAAAAATTAAAACTAACTACTTCCTCTTTCTTGCTTCTCCTGCTTCCTTTTATACACCATCTGATTTCTCTCTCAACACTGAGCATATCCCACCATTTTTCATGACCATTGGATGACTTGAAGAGTTTTTAGCCGTTGGATTGATTTTGGCGCCAAAAAGCTTTTTATCAACTGGGAGGTTGAGTGAGTTGGAGGAGGGGCATTAAATGATTCTTGGAGGTTTGTTGAGGTGGGGGGAACAAGAAAAGTGGGAAGGTGAGGAGGGGGGATGGGAGATGGTGTGTTGCAGGAGCAGGTGTTGAAGAAAAAAAAGGGCGCGAGGTGATTTGTTTGACCAGATGGGTTGACTGGGGGTTTTATTATTAAAAGGGGGGTCCAAAGGCAGGGGGTCACAATGGGTTGTGGCAGGGGTCCAAAGTAGTTTTGACAAGGCCAAGGGTATTAAAGGTTTAATAAGACAAGGACCTTTTGTGTAAATTCTGAAAAACAAGGGACCAAGGCTGCCATATTTGCAAAGTTGCTCCAAGGGACCAAAAGTGACAAGATCCAATAGTACAAGGACCAAACTTGACATTTTCAAAATTCCAAGGACTATTTTTGCCAAATTTTAAACTTGGAGGACCAAACTTGTAATTTCTCAAAACTTTTGATATTTTTCACCAAAGGACTAATTTTGACAAGTTATGATTTTAAAAGGACCTTTGGTGATTTTACTTTTGAAATTAGGTGCTCAGGGACTATTTCTGACAATTTTTGAAACTTGGGGGACTGAAACTGCCAATTATGCAAACTTAGCTCATTTTTCATCTGATTTTAAACATTTTGCATCTGAAACATATAAAATGCAATTTTGAGATATTTTCAGTATTTTGATGCATTTCTGAGCATTTTTAAACGTTTTGCAGTTCAGATTTGACCAAAAATGATGAGTATTTACACACTCATCACATGCCTTAGCTTCTTTTATCCACACGACACAACAATGACCACCCTAGACCCATATTTTTGTCGACACAATAAACCAAAGTGTACACGTACGTACTAGTCTCATTTAACTCGATACAAAAATAGGTAAGGCATGATTATGGTCGTGATAACGTGTACTCAATTTTATTATTTTATGTGATCCATGTACATCCTTCTATGTGACCATTTATTAGTGAACATGCACGCAAGAAAAAGAAATCCAAAACCAGTTCACACTAGTATGCAAGAGGGGTCCAACAATTCAATATATTAAGCCTACATGATTGGTCGAATGGAATAGCTATTTAGATATTTGCATGAGACTGGTTTATTATGATAGGACATATGTACATTACTTGTTTCCAACATTGGTACCCTCGACAGTAATCAAAAGACATCAGTTAATTACATCTATGTGGTCGAACATATTTTATCAAGAGTTATATGTCCCCTTCTCCCATTCGACAAGTACAAGATCACAACCTTTGTTACTTCATTAACTACTGTTATGATTTCATGTGATGCATGTTTAAATAGTATGATAACCAAACGCATTGCTGGACATAGCCGTGATCAGATTCAGAAAGCCAAACCAGGTTCAAAATCAATTCAGGTTACATGTTTATGTATAAAAGGGACATGTGTAAGGTAGGACAAGTCACGACTAGAATTCCAAACTCACAACAGATTCGTAAGGTGCATGTGTCGACATATATATAGGTTTGTTTCATGGTTTTGTGTAGTACTTATATTAGGTTATAAACACTTAGGTTTAGCACCAGATTTTAACATGAATTCATAAGCAAGACATGCGTGTGAAGGTCATCAAACCCACGTCCAGAAAACAGAAAAAAAAAACAAGAAAGAAACGAGTCGTAGTGGTACCTTTTGTAGCGTGCAATGAGAAGAACAAACAATGTACAAAACCGAACCAAATACGTGAAGATAGCAGCCTACAAGAACCTCGAAACTCCCTCTTTGGACCTCCTTCTTTGCGACAGGAAAGAATGGAGAAAAACACTTATGTTGCCGTCACTTTTTGAGAGACTAGGGTTTTTGCATGAGAGGATTATGAGTGAATTTATAGATGTCGAAGATATATGGGATATTCCTGAAGGAGTCGGTTAAGCTGAAAGAACATGGGCTGTCGCATGGGCTTGATTTGGCCGAAGCTTTCTTTTGATACAAGAATGATACATTCAAATCTTTTATTTTTCCTTATTATACTTTAATTCACATACTTTCTTTTGTAATTTAAACGTTTATGTAATTTCATTTAATTATGTTTCTTACATATTTTGTGAGTTGAATGAAACAATTCAAGTTTAATCATTAAATGCAAATCTTATTATCATGAGTATTTGTCTGTTTGTTAATTGTACATATTTATCGTCTTTAAGGGCAATATGGTCATTTCACAGTTTAACGTTTTTAGGGTTTTACATAAATATAAACTCAGAACTTTGAACATTAGAAAACATGATTAAAAGTCTTACAATGCTTGGAATAAGATTACAAATGATGAAGTAATGATTCCCAAAGGATTAAGGTAGACTTCTTGGTGATTTGGTCTCCAAATGGTGAACTTCTGGAACTCCAAACTTCTCTGGATTTCTAAGGACGAATTTTGAGAGCTTAAGGCTTTGTTTGATGAGTAGAGAGATTTGTATATTAGGGTGTGTCTCTAATGCTCACAATTAGCCTCTATTTATACTAATTCCAAGGCCTAGGGTATTAAATGTTGAACTTGGCCTCCAAGGAGTAAGGAAGGGACTAGAATACACCAAGAGAAGGACCTAGAATCGTTTGGATGCAAAGGGGAAGCTTAGTGATGAAGATTTGGCAACTGCAGCTTCTCCAACCGGATCGGTCATACGACCAACCGATCCGGCTGGTCTTCAATAACAATAAGTCAACCGATCCGGTTGCGGGTTGCGACCGATCGGTTGCCGATGGTTAAAACATTGATTCTGGCCGTTTTCCAACCGATCCGGTTACGGTTGCAACCGGATCCGGTTGGATCTTCTGAGATACAAAAACTTGATCTTTTCTTTACTATGTCTTGTAGAACTCGGTTCTTCAATCACTAAGGTCTTCAAAGGTCCTTGAGATACTGATTTAGTCTTACTGAAACGGGAATCTTCGTTTAAGCTTCTTTTCTTTATTTCTTTCTCGTTTCCCTTCACTTGGTTATAAACACTAGACAAACATCTTTTGATGCATTTAAGTACTATAATCATGCAAATATAACGAAATAACAGATATAAAAGTACACATAATGCTACTAAAAACATGCATAATCTGAGCGTTATCACCAAGCTGTTGATCCAACGAGCTCTAGGGTATAATCCTGATATTCCCTTGAGACTTGATGACCCCAAACAACACTCCATGTTGTATGATCCCACACTCTCAGTCAGATTCAAGGACTCTACAACAAAGAAACAAGGTGCAGTGCTGCCAGATCACCTTTTAACCGATGATATCAAACAACTGTCCTCGTACAAACGATATCTGGTAGCGGTTGAAGATGGCAAAGTAGGTTTTCTCGATGAAAAGTCCACTGGTACACCTTCAAGGAAAACCAGAAGAGGCAGTGCAGGAAGTGTTACAAGCACTGAGAGTCAAAGAAAGTTGCCTAAGAGGAAACCTGGACGCAAACGTAAAGTTCCCTCTAAGGAAGCTGTTCCTATTCCCATTCCCAAGTCTGAACCACAAAGAAAGCTAGTGGATGAAAGCTCTGATGATACCGAATCAGACGAGGAGGTCACCTACTCTGAAACTGCAACCGATGTCACTCCGACAGTAGCTAAACCTCCCAGTCCAAAAGCTGACCAAGGCAAAGGGAAGACTCTAGTACTTGAGCATAAAGAAGAAAGCTCAGATGAAGAACCACTAGATACTGACTACAGGAAGAAGTTCAAAATCATAAGACTCTAACACAAGGCAAAAGAGTTTGAACAGGAACAAATGCGTGGCCCCGGAGGGTCAAGTGGTGGTGTCCAATCTACACCAATTCCTGATGCGGTTAATCAACCTGATAAGGGAAGTGGTGCCACCACGCTTGAGCAACAACAAAAGCGCCTGGAGGATTCTATTGATTATGACTTTGAGGAACTTGAAAAAGAAAAGTCTGAGAAAGAAAAAGCTGATGAAGAGGTTATAGCTCATGCCAAAGCTGATGAAGAGGCCCGGATTCAGGCTGAAGTAGAGGCTAAATCTGGACAAGATGACGTTGTGAAGTATGATGATTATCTTCTTGACAGTCCTACTCGCTCTAAGGAGAAAACTTCTGAACCTCCTAAGGACCCTGAATCACCTCACGACTCCTCATCATCAGATTCATCTTCTCACTCTTCACCTCCACCATCCAGAAGATCAACCAGATCCACATCCAAATCTGTAAAGAAGCCAACAGACTCTTGGTTATCTCGGACAAAGACAAGGATTGTTAAAGCTGTCAAGCAAGTACGGAAGAAGGATGTAACCAACAAAAAGCTAAATATACTCGCTGACAACGTCAAACATCTTAATGAAGAGATAGAAAAGATGTCTAATGAAAGGGAGTATATACAGAAGTTCATGCAACGTGATGTCCAAGGGTAACTGAACGAGATGATTAAGGGCTATACTCATCAGTTCTTACTCAACAAAGTTCCGGGCGTGATAAGAGAGATGTTCAACAGACAACTCTATCTAAATCTGATGCACATCACCAAGCAAACTATAAGATCAACGCCTATGACCGTCACAATTAACCCTACTGATCCTATAGTGTTCTTAGATGCTGAATTGGTTTCCAGGCTGGTAACTCAAATGTCTAAACGATCTGCAACATTTACCTCTTACGAAGGTAAATTGTTTGAAGCATTGCTGGAATACCAACTCAAATCAGCATGCAGAGAAGAAGCTCAAAGACCTAAACGTCCAAGAGATGATGAAGATAAGGATAAGGATAAAGATAATGAACCCAAACATTCAAAGAAGTCTGATGAAACATCCTCCATGCCACCTCCACCCCTAAGGACTCCAGCTCAACAACGATCTCCTCCACGCTCTTCTACTGACAAACCTCAGGACTCTGAGTTACCACCCCAGACAGAGAAAACCGGTGATCACTTCGAGTATACTGGTGGTGACGATGAGGAGGTCTCTGAGCCCCAACAACAACCCACCTCTCCCGCTTCGACTAAGAAACCAGAATCCTCATCTAGGACAAAGAAAAAGAAGAAGAAGACGCCTAAGACTGACGTCGTATCATGGCTAGACGAAGATGATACCGAATATGACTAGTTTTCTAAACTTGTTGATGCTACTCCCGCCTTAACTGATGATCCAGACATGGTAGAAGGTCGTACGTTGGAGCATGCTAAGTTATTGCAAGAAAAGTTCCATGTGAAGAAGATGACGAAATCAGAGTTGAAACGAATCAAGAATGAAGCCTTTCAACTACTCAAAGACAGCTCGGAAAGTGGTATTGAAGTTGAATATCACCTTGAAAACATAGCACGAGCCATGTCTAACAACATTGATTGGCTCAACCCTGAAGCAAACATCGACTTCACCAGAAGAGATAAGGCTCCATACTACACCGATTGGTCTACACCTCTACCAACGATTGGTCAACCAGATCAACCTAAGATTCCATTCCGCTACTTTTTCAACAATGACTTGGAATTCCTTCTACACGGTAGCGATGGTTCAAAGAAATACGCTACATCACTTACACTTCCATTCCCGGCAGCCATATACTCCAACTGTATAGCCATCGAAGAAAATGCTACACACATGTTTTCCAACAGTGTGGAACAGTATGACATCGATGCAATGTATGGGATTCACCATTGGCCGGAACGCCGAAGAATCTACTACAAAAGCTGCCAGGTTCGTAGGTCAATACATGAAGTATACAGTGATAAAGGGATCGTTGCTGTTAAGCATATAGCTCTCTCGTCTAAATGGGACTACACTTTCCTCAAGAACATCGTGGTCAAAAGACAAGACGAAAGAGACTATGAATTCTATGAAGCGGACTTTCAGAACTTGTCTCTCAACGACATTAAAGACCTGTATCTTGCCAAGGTACAAGGAAGAATGAGACAATTCTCGACTGAAATTCAACGTGAATACATCAAGTCCTTGCTCATCTTCATCAGAAGCATAGTGATCCAGGAACGTGTAGAAGATTTACAACTTGTTGAATCGTATCAGACGCATGTCAAATTCACCAGACCTCAGCTAGAACTTCCTCACATCAACCATATTCCATAATACACTCTCGTCAGCAAACCGTTTGGAGTAGTTTACCGAAGTGAACTACAACGCAACTGCTTGATGGCATGTAGAGATCTTCACAAGTTTGGGGATCACACTTTGAAGAAGGTCAGGGATAGCTTGGCTTATAGGTTGAAGGCGATACATGAAGGCATTGGGTCTCCAAAGCGATGAAATTCTCAGGAAAGACGGGATGTTAAGAGGATCATCACTAGGATCGATGAAAGGTTGTACAGACGGGACCAATTCAGAACTCTGGAGAGCTTTGTAGGTGGTCGTCCCATGATTAATCTCACAGGCTATCAACGTCGTGTTCGCATTCTTGGAAATATTTTTGGACTACCTGGTACCCCTTAATCTGTTTCATTTTTCATACTAATTTGGATGTGTGATAATTTAATGACAATGGCTTGTGCACACATAACAGTGTACAACCCGTTCTTGTAATGAAAGGACCCTGTGGTACGCTTCAGTGCAAAGACTTAACCCATGAATTGACGGGATCTGAACAGTCATACATTGAAAAGATTTGTCTTCCAAAGACTTATCCAAGTAAATTGTACCTATTCGAGAAGCTCTTGATAGACATGAACTTTGACGGGTTTGACAACGTTTCGAGGTTTGTCCACACCTTCAAGGTAGTTATTAGAGCTAGTTGTCACCTAAAAGCTGACAATGTAACCCTTTAACTATGCAACGTAACCGTTTCCCTCGGGGAATTGTCTATCTTGAGTCGATCAATTCAAAAGTGCGCACTCTTCTCTCACCGTGCAGATTTCTGTCTAAACACTTAAGCACGTGTGGAGGGGGAGTATTTCTACAAATGATCAAACTCTTACAGTGGTACAAAATGCTTTTCAATCATAACCACTATTGAGAGATTTTCAAGAAAATGGTTGTATGGCAACATAGGTTAGTCATGGAGTTATAAGGTGACTAAGGTTAGGAATAACCGTCCTATGATCCGCCAGAGCCAGAGGGATCTACCCAAGGACATCACAAATAGTTAGCAATTAGAAGTCCTTAGGTATGATTATAAAAAGGAGAAAATGAGAATCGGAGAAAGAAGGAGTTGAAGAATTAAAAAGAAAAGCAAAGAAAAGGGTGAAAAGAAATAGCGCTCCAGATTATTCATGTTAAAGGTTAAAGGTTAAAGATTACTAAACCCTTTATAAGTTAAAGGTTAAAGATCCATACAACAACAACTGTCTACGAATTGGGATCTTCAATTCAACTTAGGGCAGACACCGGGTTCAATTCATCTGCTACTGGTTGTCACTTGATGATGCCGGTATTGAAGATTATAAGTCGTCATGGACCCAGTGACGCATGCACTAAACCTTCTTAGCCACTCAAGTTTCTCTCAACAGAAGCTTGTTTCACTCTCACAGGGAACCCTACGTAAACTATCGGCTTTCTCTTAGATATTGCTGGTATTGAAGAAGGAGACCCTCTCCCTAGTCTCCGCTCAGGAAAACTAAAACGAACTATTGAGTCTTGAGCCACGAGATTCATCAAAAGATCTCATAGGTACACTTGACATTTCATCACTTGTTGTTCAACAATAAGAACAACAGTGGTACGTTATCGAATCCTACACATATCCTAGCAATCTTTCGAGAACATTTATGAGAGGATCACTATTGTGATCCTCAGTGATTGAATGGAAACTCCTGCCAGGGTCAACATCAAACAGCCCTGACAGCAGGTCACTTCGGTAACTCCCCGTGGATTACGCTTAGTGTGTCTCAAACGGTCTACAGTCATGAGGTGATGCTTCGGTGTACCTCAGCGACTCATCTGAACTGTAGGTGTACTTCGGTACATCGCGTTATCTCACGTATGGGACTCCAGTTCAGAAACGGCCTTTGAAAGAATTAGAGTTGTGTTTTTACACTATGCTGTTAACACTCTCGAAGTTCAAACTTGTAAGTGCCGGAATCCGCTTATTACTAACCTTTCTTATGTTTTCTTCTTATGGAAGCTCTGGAGCGGACTGATCGTGCAGATTCTTCACATGCTCATACCAACATCATCACTAATGGAAGTTCTCTCTAAAGGTAACACAAAAGTCAAAATGATTCTTCGTCAAGTCAAAGAATCTACAATGTTTAAAGACTAAGAGAACTTCATCAGTACTGAAATCCAATGTCAAAGAGCATGTGAGCAAGTTGAAGAATGACGTGGAGACAATGGAGCAATGAAGCAGACCTGATGCAGACAACAACAACATACTATCACTACCATCACAAAGAACAAAGAACAAAGTAAAAGATGACGTCAAAGCAGAACTCTTCAAAGGAAACAATTTCTCTACACTGGGGAGATTGTTCGAATCAAGACACTTCTTCTCACAAGAAAGAAGAATGTCAGAAGACGTCAAAGCTACTATTACATCAGCACCTACATCGTTTATCACTCTATCATTCATCAATAACACTTAGGGGGAGATTGTTGGAATCACTCCTAAACTATAATTCAAGTGTTAGTGATTCATATGTAATAGTTAGCTTAATATGGCCTTTATGTTTGTTATTAAGCTAAGGCTTATGTAGAAGGCCCATAAGCCTTGGCCCAAGTCCAATAAGGAAAGGAAGGGACTAGGAGTGTTGCCCTATCTCCCTCTCCTATAAATACCTTTGTAATACCCTCACTTGAGGGTTGGTTGATCAATTACTTTCATTACTCACGCATAACTATTCTTATACTCTTAGGCGTAGTGTTTGTGTTTTGTTCAACCGATCACCTTTGTCTATCTTTCGTATATTGATGCTTGTGTTACTAATATGGTGACCTAACACGAAAGGAGATGATGGAACTGCGAAATAATCACCACGCTTCAAACCATGATGCGGAGGATGACACGCAGATGTGTGATCCCATAGAAGTGAACCAAGTTCAACATGAAGGATATCACGGAAGATATCATGAACAGAATTCCAGAAATTCTTACTCCTTTCCGTACCACAACCCAACCCAAAACTATCCTCGATATCAACCATGGAATAAGATACCACATCCGTCACAATATTACAAATTACCTAAAACCTCACCGGAGGAGATGATGAGAGAGTGGATGGCCAATCAAATGAAAGCCAATGAGAATATGACGAACATGTTGGTTGAATTGGAATGTAAAGTCGATCAAGGAATAAGGAACCAACAAGCGATAATCCAAGACTTGGAAAGGAGGGTAAAAAGACTAAGTAATGAGCAATAAGTCTATTATGCTGAATCTCTTCCTTAGACCACAACCTCCAACCCGAGGCATGAATATGTCTACAAACCACCCTCAATCCGAAACGAGAATGATAAGGGGGATGTTGTACTTATCGAAGAGGACGAGACCGAGCATATTCCAACCACGCAAAATCCGAACCAAATCATGTCTAACTCACCAACCGTGTCACCTTTTCTTGAGGATTGCACCATGCATATCCTAATCACTTATTTAAAAGGTTCTGAACACAATGTATTTCCAAATCATGTTGGTGATAAGAAGTTCAATAAAACCGGTGGCAACTGGAATGGAGAATTGGAAAGAAAGATAGACGAATGGTCTGAGCCACAAAATCCAGTTTCTTTAAATCAAGATGGTAGGACTAAGCCACCTCCTACAAATCACCTTGAGAATGTGGATGATGTATTCACTGGGAGTGGAAAGTCCAATGACCATCTGAAAAATCAAAAAGATCTGCCACATGTCCTCATTTCTAATGAAATCAACCAAACATTCAAGATAACGAAGAGGAAATATAACATGGTCAAACCAAAAGATTCAGATGTATATCCATCACTTGTGGAATGCATACCAAAGATCCCATACCCTCAACGTTTAAGAACGGAAATTCTCCATTTGAACCGTATTGTCAAAGTATCCTAACCCGGGGAAGAATCTAGCTAATGACTCATTAATAAATTAGGCGCTTCTCGGGAGGCAACCCGGTCTTTTAATTATTTATTTATTTTAATTCTTGTTTTGAATAAATCATGTACACCCTTTTGGCAAAACTCTTTTCAAAACATGAAAAGTCTTAAGTGTGGGGGTGTTACATGCTAGTAATGTTTAATCTATTGTTGTGTGCATTTTTCTTTGTTTGTTTTGTTTTGTTTTTTTTGAATAATTGCAGTAGGTGGAGGATGAAAGAATGAAAGAATGAGAAATCGATTGTTCTCACAAGCTTATGCTAGCTTATGCGTAGCATTTTATCATATGGAGTTCGATCGCGATTTCTTCAACCCGGGAAGTTTTGTTTCTCTCATACTTTTATCTTATTTTCCCTATTTTACATGCTTTGAGGTTTTATTTTTACATTGAGGACAATGCTTAACTTAATTTTGGGGGGAATAAATAGGAAAAACGAAACTAGTTTTTAAATTCCAAATTGTTTGGCCAATTTTTAATTTTTTTTGTATACTTGGTTGCCCCTATTATCTAGTTGTTTTCACCCCTTTAGGATAATATATTTGAAAAACTGGATCAATTCACTGGTGAAATCGGCAATTTTGAAAAACTTGAGATGTGTCCCGATTAATATTGCAATCCATTTTGGGATTGATGACATTTGCTAGCACATTTTATAGCCCTTCCACTAAATTGTGAGGATTTGATCCTATTCCATATATATCATACATCTTTTATGCTTGAATCTTATTGCTATGAGTGTGCCGGTGATTTTATTTATTCTAGAACTTGTACCTGTAAATCATTACCAGACCGCAGTAAGATCACATTTGTGTGATATAAGTGTATTCGTGTGATACAGAGGCACCTTAGGAATAAAACCAAATGACCTTCCATTTTACATCTAATGATATATTAACTAGCCACATCGGTTAGTTAACCACCCATATGGACCCATTTGTTAGCACTCATCTTTAGCGCTAGATACCCTTAGTTACACCCTTTGAGCCATCCCTTTCTTTTTTGGTACATCCACTAAAAAAAGGAAAAAAAATATATATATATATTTTACACTTTAAACCTTAGCCTACCCTTTGTCAAAGTCTAAATGGTTGGTTCCTAGTTGCTTGCTATGTTGGATTGGTTTTTATGATTATTAGTTAGCCGCACTTTACCATTCGTGTGTGCCTTTCCGACAAGGGCGAAGAGTTCACCTTCTTATTTGTATTTTTTTGTAGTGTATGCTTATACGAAGTGTTGGGGAGATGTGATGTATGTGGGAAAAAAAACAAATGAAAAGAAAAGAAGAAAAAAAAAAAAAAAAAAATAAGTCATCAAAAGAAAAAAAAAATATATGTAATGACAATTATAGCCAATGTGCTTTATTATTATGTAGATGAAGGAAGATGAAGTATGTTTGAGATATTGATTAGCCAATGTGCTTAGACGTGATATATATATATATATATATATATATATATATATATATATATATATATATATATATATATATAGAGTGAGGATCAGGTGCGGATTTTTTTAATTCGTGCGGATGTGCGGATTGATCTGGACCGCCCATTTCAGATCTGATCTTGACTTTTTGTAAAAAAGTCAAGATCTGCGCTAACATTCACGGTACCAATTGACCATGTAAACGATTTTTTTGATTTTTTTCCTTTTGAGAGATCCTTACTATTGCTATCTTCTTTCATTTTTTTATTTTTTCAGATTTTTATGAGCACTTTTTGCTTTTTTTATTATGAGTCCTACCATGATATTAACGATATTATGAGTTCTACTGTGATATTAACAATTTTACTTAATATCATTGTCTTTTTTATTACGATATTAAGAAAAGTTACGGTGATATTAAAAAAATTAACTTTGATATTAAGAAAACATGTAAAAGTAACTGTGATATTAACAATTTTACTTAAAAAGTTACTTTGATATTAGAAAAAAACTTAATATCACTGCTAGTTTACATACTACTGCTAGCCTTAGTGAAACTACTGCTAGCCTTACTTAGTAGTGATATTAAAAAAGCTTGATAATCACGGTAATATTAACAAAATTCATAATATCATTATACCTTTTAACCATGAAAATGATTTTTTTTTGAATTTTTTTTCAGCGATTCTTAATAAATTGTTGTCCTCTTTCTTTTTTTAATTTTTTCAGATTTTTTTGAATTATTTTTTTTGAATGTTACTGTGATATTATCCGCACCATCCCTACTTAAAATCTAATCCGCACCCGATCCCTTCCCTATATATATATATATATATATATATATATATATATATATATATATATATATATATATATATATTTGGTGATCGATATGTGAAGAGAAGTTAGTAACTATAATCATTTACGGGTTTGCGATTTGTTCGTGACTAGTAACATGGGTATTAGACTTGAAATTTTTATTTTTCTTTTAAAACCAATTTTCACAAATATTCCCATGCCTTATCCCTACCATTTGGCTTTGAGAAAATGAAGTGCGTGAATATTTTTAATGACCATCCGGTTCATGAAGGATCAGTGTCGCGCCAGCGATCTAGTGCGTATTTTGGTGACCATCCGTTATGCAAATGACGCGCCAACAATCCGATATATACTCTAGTGACTATCTGACATTTGACTTAATCAAGAATTCGCGCCAGCGATCTAATATGTTTGTGTGTGAGATGTTTTTATAAGCCTAAAAATCCTTAAGCCTAACCCGAATAAAAGCTCTCTTTAGATGTTTACACTTGGCGCTTACGCCACGTTGGTGGAGTTTTGTTTCTTGTACAAGCCTATGGTAATATTTAGATCATGAATGAGCAATATGAGTGTACTATTCCTTAATACTATCCATCACTAAATAAATTGAGTGTTGAGTGAATTATACATCCATTCCTTTTGGTGAGGTGCTTAGCCATGTTATCAAGCAAGAGAATCCATAGGGTATTGTCAAACATCTCAGTTTTTCACTCAAAGATTAAAACGGTGAATCTTATCTTGTACCCGTACTTGGTAGATTTGAATCTCATTTTATTAATCATTTCCACGCACCATGTGGATTAATTTTCTTTAATTCTAGATTTACTTGAGGGCAAGAAAAGTTTAAGTGTGGGGGTATTTGATAACGCTCAAATTGAGTATGTTTTTAGGAGCGTTATCATGGATTTTTGTATGATATTTGGTTATATTTATAAGATTTTGCTACTTAATCGTGTAAAAGTTGTGTGCAAGTCTATTTGTAGCCAAGTACATGGAAAAGGAAGAACAAGTGAGGAAACATGAAGATACGAAGAATTCCCGACAAAAGCAAGTCTCTTGGAGTATATTCGAGAAGATAAAGTCATCAAGATGGTGGTCCAAAGACTCAAGAATAAAGTTCAAGAAGTGAAACGAGAAACAAATGAAGAAAAGAACCTAAAACGAAGAAATATTGGAAGACTCGTCGTCCCCGACACACCTTCACCATTTTGGCCATAACTTGAGCATACGAACTCCGTTTGACCCCCCGTTCACGGCCACGCAAAGATAAGAAAAAGATCTACAACTTTGGATCTTGTCATTTTCTGTAAAATGATCGGTTGGAGGCCGCAACAGAAATGGCTGGAGCATTCAGTTTTGTTACAACTTCATCATGAAGCTTCTACCTCATTCCATTTGGTTCCATGTTTTTCATACATGGATTCTAGGTCCTTCTAAGCTACTTGATGACCAAGAAATGCATTAACGAACCCTAGGCTTGGGAGTAGTATACATAGCACTCATTTGTGCTTGTTTGCATCATCCCTCTTCATCTCATCTCTTCCTAATCTCCCTTACACCATAGGGGCTGATTATCACCACCATTATCATTCACTAAAGACCAAGAAACCTCTGCCAATTCGATAAGAAGGTGCTCACTTGCTAGCAAAAGCGTTTGGTATAATTTTACCGAATTGTTTAGATACTTGTAGTTGATTGTAGGCTTGAAGGTTGCTATAATCCTTCATCATTACCTATTGTAATCTCACTTTGGTAATTTACTTTTAGTTTTCAAGATGTTTATTATTGATATGATTATTGAGACTTTGTGTTTGATTAAAATAATCATGGAGTATGTTAATACAAATAAGCCGTGAAAACGTTTATTTATATTTTACGATCTTCTAATGTTTTGTCGATAACAAATATAAAATGATTTTAACGAAACTAATAGAGTACGTAAATAGTTTGAGTTAATAGTTTTCTAACACACTTAAGTTGTCACATAAAACACTAAAACAAGTATAAGTGATTTTATGATTTAGATACGTATGTACAACAACTAGTGTTTACATATTGGGATAACATATACTTAACTAAGTATATACCAAAATGGGTAAAAACAAGTATATACTAAAATGGGTAAAAACAAGTATATACTAAATAGGTAAAAACTAGCAAATGGTTTTGACCCATAGCCCATGGTTTTATTTATACCACTTAACCAAGTTCATTGTATCATTAAGATACATTGTATCTAGAAAGAAAACCATGGATCAACCCATAACCCATGACCCATGACCCATAACCAAAAATACCCATGGGCAAAAAGGAGCGGACCACGGATCCCTAGCTTTGTGCTAGCCGGATCCCTTGTGGTAGGGATCCGTGGGATCCGGGGAAACAGAAGAGAATTTCCTCTATAAATAGAGAGCCATTTCTTCCTCTCTAAGGGTGCTTTTACACACATACTTCCCCAAAGTATTCTAACCCTCTAACCTCAGATCTAAGTGATCTATGTAGTTTGTCTTTTGTTTTTGTGTGATCTACTAGGTTCCTCTTAAAGGAGAGATCACCACCTCTTGAAGACGTGCAAGCTCAAAGTCCATGAGTTGCCATGCTTCGTCATCATCAAGACTACTAAGGTTCTCTTGTTGATAGTTCTTCTTTTCTCCATAGATGTTGGGTTGAAGGCATTAGTGAAGAATGCCGAAAGTGTCAAGATAAAAGCATTAGTGGAAGGTGCTCATCATCCGTGTCAAAGCATTAGTGAAGGATGCTAAAGGTGTCAAGACAAAGGCATTAGTGAAGGGTGCCAAGCGTTGTGTCAAATTCATTAGTGAAGGATGCCAAAGAATCAAATCAAGTAGCATTTGGGAAGAATGCCTAGGTCGTATAATCGATGAGGTGCATCGTTATACATATACGTATTTGTTTATATACAAGGATGGTGATATCCTTGATGGTGTTGTAACAAGGAGTAGATCTCCTTGAGATTAGGTGTTGTGTTGTGAAGGATTAGTTCTCCTAAGGTGTGAAAGAACTCGGTGGTTAGCCTAGCACCGTATAAAGGGTAGGCGACGTTGTGCTAGGTGTGGTTCGCCTTGGTGTGAAAGAACTCGGTATTTAGCTTTGTACCGGAAAAAGGTTAAGCGACGTTGTGAATGCTTCTCCGCCATAAGGAGTTGGTGTAGTGTTTACGAACTCTCGAGTAGGTGACTCGGGGAGTGGAGTAGGGCAAGGAAGGTGTCCTTGTAGCCGAACCACTATAAATACTTGTGTCGTGGTGATGTGCTTCTTACTCTTTATCTTTCATTACACGTTTATATATCTATCTATCAACGTCCAACATAAACAACCAAATAGATTGACATAAGTCAATCTAAATATTTAAAAGGAAGTTTTAAATTGGTAAAACTAATCAACCCCCCTTCTAGTTTTCCACAATTGGCATCAGAGCTTCTGTTAGGAATTAGAAATTCCCAGTATTAAAGAGTCGGTCACCTCAAGTATATGTAATCGTTAGAAAGCTCGTAGTCGTAGTTCTTTTAAGTTAAGTAGTAATTTAGTTAAGTAACACCGTGGAGGACGGACGGGTCTTTACCCACTGTATGCCTGATCCACAGCCCGATGTGTGGCGAGTTATGTATGACTATAAATACTCTCTACCTTCCAAGGTAGAGAGTTGGAGCTCTTAATAATATCTTTCACTTTCTCTCACTAAGTTCCCTAAACCTCTAACTTTCTCTCTCTAGAATTCCATCTATATGCTACTTTGTGTTATGATTTGATGTGTATGTGAAAAGTTATATCTTACAATTGGTATCAGAGCGCCATGGTTAGATCATATCTTGCACATCTTTGGATTTATAGTGGTTTTTAGGTGGTTTTTGAGTTTGAAAAAGTTTAGTGGTTTTTGCATCATTTGGTTGATTTCTTGTGTTAAAGTTTGAATTTTTTTGGTACTTTTATGTTTAGAATCATCAAAAGTGTTTAGGTTTTCATTTGGTAAGCTTGAATCATCTTGGTTGGGTTGTTTTTGGATTGAAAAGTGAAGTTTATTTGGTTTTTCAAGCTAGCGACTTAGCTCTCGGACTATTTTCTTGGTAGCGACTTGCTTCACAGTTTTGTAGCGACTTACAGTGTTAAAGCTAGCGAGTTAGATCTAGCGAGTTAAAGTACAAGTAGTGGACTCTCCACTACGAGTAGCGACTTGTGGTAGCGACTTGGTCTGTAGCGAGTTGCTCTTTAGCGACTTGCATCTCTAGCGACTTGTGTAGCGAACTGCTGCCAAAATTTGGCTAGCGACTTGGTCTGTAGCGAGTTACTACTTAGCGACTTGCCTTCTGTCTAGCGACTTGGGATTCTAGCGACTTGGCTGTCTAGCGAATTAATTGGTAGCGACTTAGTGCATCTGTTTCTAGCGACTTAGTGCATTTTTTTCTAGCGACTTAGAGCATTATCATCTAGCGACTTGAGTGATTGTTTACGGTTTTCTCTTGATTTAGTAAAATCCCATGAAAGAATCTATTTCCCGGTTTAATCATAGAGTTATAAAATCCCGTATAATCTGTTAACATGTCTACCAACGTCCCTACTGTCATCTCCACTGTTGCCGAGGATGTTCAAGCAGCTGGCTCAGATACTCGTCCACCCATGCTTGACAGAACTGACTACGATTCTTGGGCTCAACGAATCAGATTGTATTGCCTTGGAAAGGAAAATGGTGTCAACATTCTCAAATCCATTGATGAAGGACCATATCGAGTTGAGACGACTAGAGACATACTTGATACTAATGATGATGGAACTCCTATTTACGGAATGGACAGACCTAAAATGTATGATGAGCTTGATGATAAGGAGAAAAAGAGATTCGATGCAGATATCAGGGCTTCTAACATTGTACTTCAAGGTCTTCCTAAAGACATCTACAAGCTGATCAATCACAACACCGATGCAAAGGCAGTATGGGATAATGTCAAGATGCTTCTCTCAGGATCAGAATTAACTATGGAAGACAGAGAATCCCAACTCTATGACGAATTTGAGCACTTCAAGATGAAACCAGATGAGAATGTCTATGAGTACTATGTGAGATTTCATAAGTTAGTTAATGACATGAGGAACATCAGAATGACTATGCCTAACATTCAGTTGAATTCAAAATTTGTGAACAACATGAATCCCGAATGGCACAAGTTTGTTACCGCTGTGAAGCTTACTAAAGGATTGAAGAACACAAACTATGAGCAACTCTATGCCTTCCTCCTTCAGAATGAGAGACATGCTATGTTTGAAAAATTGATTCTCAATCAGTTCAAAACTAACTAAAAAGTTTGTATCGTACAGAGAGTAAGACTTCCTCCTTCCGTATCTCAACGAGTATCAAACACAAGAAGTTAGGAAATCATTCGAAGTGTCGCCATTGTTTGAACACGGTAAGCCCTAAGTACAACAAGTGTTTAAAACTTAAGTTGACTTACAATCCGTATCAGTAAGACTACAAGGAGTACAGTAATTGATTGAATACTTTAGAGTGTATCATGAGTATCTGTAAGAGTAGACCAAAGTAGAACTTCACGAGTTTAAGCAGTATCTCAACCCTAAGAGACAGAAGGTATTCTACA